>BPTQ01000009.1:287967849-288320758 GCA_019973895.1 Chrysanthemum seticuspe
AATATGTTTATCTTATATATTGTTAGATTGTCTTACAATATTAAATTCTAATGAATGCCACAAGTTGATGGTATGTTCAGTTAGGAGAATCAAACTCTATTTGATTTGTTTGATTCATGATAACTGATCCGCGCAAAACCGTCAAGTTTTATCACGCAAGTCCGTCACTTGTGAATGACAGACCGTAACAAACTTAAAACAGTTCAAGCACGAATGCAATGAAGATCAGGAGAGTATAGTGTTTCCCCAGGTCGTTAAGTCCCAACGAGCTGTGCGAGAATAGTCAAACGTAAAGTGATCGGGAGATTTGAACGGGAAAAAGGGATTGTGATATGATTATAACTAAGGAAAAAGCCCATAAACTACAGGGGCTTAAATGCAAATTAAAGAAAGATAAAAAGATAAAATCTATTAAATAAACGCTATCACTATATTTAAAATGATGAACGTTTAAAACCTAAAACTTACGTTTAAATAAAAATAACGTAAACGTACAAAATAAAAAAGTGAAACTTATACAATATAGATCCTAAAAATATGAAAAATACATTTTTACAAACCTAATGATATGAGAAAATTTATAGAAAAGGAAAATTATTTTTATAACTATTTAATTAATTATTATTAATTAAAAACTATTTTAAACTATTTAATAATACTTTAAAATAAAAGAAAATATGAAATAAGACTAGAAAAATAAACTTATTACTTTGAAAAATCTAAAATACTATAAAACTAATTTTAAAACTAAAAATATATTTTTTAGACTTTTTATGTATTTATTATTAATTTAAAACTATTTAAAACTAATTTAAATTATTAAAAATACCAAATACAAGGAGAAAAATAAGGAAAAATAATTTTTATGCTTTTTATATTTATCTTAATCTATTAAAATTGAAAAACTATTTTTTTGAACTTTTTCTGAATTAAATGCAATTAAAGGCTATTAAAAATGAATAAAAACTGAATTAAATAATGAAAAATATAAAACAGTAACAAAAAAATATGAAAATTTCAGGGAAATCCTAAAATACTAATCTTAATCTATGAAAAATAACAAAACATGGGCTTATGTGTAATAAATTGAAGCTGTAGTGTAAACTAGATGAAATAAGCTACTTTTAAATAAGCTATTAAGCTCTAAAAGGTACCAAACTGATACAGGGCCTAAATTATCCTATAACTACTCTAAGGCAACCAAAATCAACTATCCCTAACACCTAAATAAGCATTTAACCTAGATTAAGCTAACTGTCATAAGGAGCAAAAACAGATTTGACCCCTACTTTTAAGCACTTGCACCAGCTAAACCAATAAGCTGAAGTAAAAACTAACAGTGGAGGTCTTAAGACCACCTGGCAGAGATTGAATATCCAAGATTTCAGCTCAAAAGGACCAGTAATGGAGCAGTTATGGATCAAACAAAAGCTCTGTGAAACAAATGGTAACTGATGTACAGCAGAACAGGTAACTGGGGAAGCTAGTTTGAGCTTGTCTATCAGCTTATCAGAGAAGCTAATTAGAAAACTAAAAGTGTGGCCTTAAAGACCACCTAGCCTACTCCTAATGTTCCAAATCTCAGACCCTAACTAGATTAAATGAACACTGTGTTATCTGCTTGTTTGACTTGAGGGTGTTGACCAAGGGGTCAAAAAGCAGGAAGGGTCAAGGGGCAGGGGTCACATAGCTTTGGCAGGGGTCATTTCTTATTTTGACAAGGCTTGGAATTAAATAAGTACAAGGACTATTAGTGTAATTCTTCCAAACTTGAGGGGCCATTCCTGTAATTATCAAAACTTGTCACAAGGACTAAAACTGACAAACTTCAATAGTACAAGGACTAGTTTTGACAATTTCAAATTTTCCAGGGACCAAACTTGACAATTTTAAAAGTTCAGGGACCTTTTCTGCCATTTTACAAAAGATTTATTCAAGGACCATTTTTGACAAATTAGAATATTTCAGGGACCTTGAATAACATTTCTCTTTATTTAGATTTACCAGGTACTGTTTTTGACAACTTTTGAAACTTGGGGGACTAAAACTGCCAATTATGCAAATTTGATACGTTTTTCACCAGATTTTGATATTTTTGCATTTAAAACACATAAAACACTTATTTGTGATATTTTTATCATTTTGATGCATTTCTGAGTGTTTTCAGATGTTTTTGCAGTTTAAATGGTACAAAAATGATGAGTATTTAGACACTCATCAAAGGGGTATTCCCAGTGTTTTGCAGGGGTCTAAATATCAAACAATCCTTCACTTTCGTTTACCATCCTCAAGGTAACGGTCAAGTAGAAGTTACCAACAGAGACATCATACAAGGAATAGAACGAAGGCTGGGATACAGTCATCACGGTTGGGTAGATGAACTACCTCAAGTACTCTGGGCACATAGAACGCATACGAAGTCAAGTCACGGAGAAACGCCTTTCAGCTTGACATATGGCACGGAAGCTGTCATCCCTTCAGAAGTAAGTGTCGAAACAGAAAGGGTCATGAACTTCAAAGCAGCAGATAACGAAGAAAGACTCCGTAGTAACTTGGACCTACTTGAAGAACGAAGGGAAATAGCCTCCATTAGAGAGGCTATCCACAAGCAAAAGATTGAAAGGTACTATAACAAGCGAGTCAGGCCTTCGACTTTCAAACCAGGGGAATATGTCCTCCAGCTCAATAGCACAAGTAAAGCTGAGTACCAGGGTAAACTGGGACCTACATGGGAAGGACCCTACGTTATTAAGGAAGCCTATGGCAACGGAGCCTACAAGCTGGAAACCTTGGAAGGAGACGCTATTGATAGAACCTGGAATGGCACTACTCTTCGTAAGTTCTACGTATGAAACTTACAATGTCTAAGGACACATTTTATTTGCTTTCAATCAATGTATTTGCATTCTTCTCACTTAGGGAAAGAAGCATTAATGGTAGGCGTCTAGTATTCATTTCTTAAAATGATGTAATCCTCCCTACCCACTTAATGATAATAACACATTTCCCTCAAATCTCTTGTTTCGTTCAATACAACAAAGATTTGTCCACCAAGTCGCTTTATAAGTTTCAATGTCGAAGGGATGTACAAAGACTAACAACATGTCTTGCTCACATGCATAACATCCATCTCAACTTCACATTAACTTTCCTATATGGCCTTAAGGTATTTCAAGCCTTTCGCTGCCCAAAGGATGAAAACGGAGTGGGTCGCGACCCTCTGTCAGCAGTTAAATTATACGATTGCTAATATTCTTGGTGAAGTAACTATACTCAATGAGGCTATGTATCTACCATACGCCTTAGGTTGTAACAAATATTTTTTACATAAGTAAAAATAAAATGAGAAGAATCACACATGGCAAAATTCGAGCCCTAGTGGCTTCATTGTAGATTAATGACTAGTTTAACTAGTCTAAAACAGGCCATAGCCTTAACGATTCAACAAAATATTGTCTTAGGCCGTAGCCTACACAAACCACAAGTTAATTGTTTCATCAGGCATGAAGCCTGGAAAGGAACACAGACAATTGTTTTAAACATGGTACATACCACCCGGGGGATCAAATTACAACCACATGGTTGCCTTCATTAAACCTTGGAATGAGTGGGATCATCTGAACTTGGGGATGGAACCTGGGGTGATGGAGTCCTCTTGGAGGAAGATGGAGGCTGAACTGTCCTTGGCTTCTTGGCTAGCAGGTCCTCAATTGAGGCCGATGGGTCCTTCGTCACATCTGCAAGGAAAGGGAACTCTAAAGCAGTTAATTGATTACCTGCATCATCATATTCTTTTTCATGAGTTGCCCTGTAGTACGGAATTTTCTCCAGCACCACTGGTTCCCCAGTCTTGGCTACCTCCTCCAAAGTGGTACACTTGCCATGAAAAATGGCAGCATTCACCACATTCCCAGTGGCAATCCCCACATCATCGCTATGGTAATGTTCCATGGCAATATAGGGTATCACCTTGGTTATCAGGTCCACTCTGTCCTTCTTCAGCATCTTCAGACGAAGGTTCAATCCATCCACCTTTTCTCAGAGCTTGATCTCTTGGTCCAGCAACTTTGCTCTCTCTTGTTCGAGGCCTCCACACTTGGATGAAAGAACAGATATCTGCTCCTTATATCCAACAACCATAGAGCCTTCGACAGTTAACCTGCTGCACTTAGCCTCGCTCGTTGCCAATTGACCTTTGAGCTTTTCATTCTCAGCTCTGAGATCTTGCACCAAGGGGTTCTATCAAAATCCTCCAATGCTTCCTCACACTTCTTCTCCAGGTCTGCATACTTCTGATCCCTATCCTTCTCCCTTCTCAGCATAACATCCATTTCTTCTCAAGCTTTGGTGACAGCACGGAGCAATTCCCTTGTCCTAGCATTGAGTTGATTGTCAAGCATGCACTGGCGAACATAGCTTTTATCATGAAGATCGCAGAGTCTCTCTATGGATATGTTGTCCATCACCCCCTTCCACTTGGATGGGATCACATGGCTCACGAGTTGGTGACAAGCTAGGGGAGAAGGAAGCTCCTTCATATCAGGAAGTCCTACAACAAATGTACATTTCATTAGCATATTATATTTGGTACCTAATTTTGTTTCACAGGAAAGAAACTTACCATGGATATCATCGCCGCTGGGCCCTTCGATGGCTGGAAATACCACAGCCTTACCCTGGGCACTCTTCTGCCGGGTAGTTCGAGAGGGAGGAGTAGGTAGAATAAGCTTTCTTTTTGAATCAGATTTCACAGCCTTAGCACTGGCACCTTTCCTGCTTCGGACCCTCTCACCTATGCCGGAGGGTCCTACGATGGCCAATGGTCCTTCGGAGACTGGTTCGTCTGAGTCAGCAACGTTCTCCACCAGCTGATCTTCTACATCTATGGGTTCCTTTGACGGAGGAGCAGAGGATACAGGCTCGACAGGCTGGGCTTCCACCTCGTCTTTGTTTATGGACACCGATGGGGAGCCCACGCCATAGCTTGTCTCTTGGGGATTCTTTGGAAGAAAGCTTACCTCATTTGCACCTCTAGCCACAACAAAGTTCCTGAACGACATCTCTGCACAAAGAAGCAAATAAGATAAATATCAGCGAGATAAGTTTTTGTTTCTTATGTTAATTTAAAAAATACATACTTTCTCCATCACAAATTATCTCAGGTACCAACGGAGACCCCTCCCATCTTTCAGCAATGCCAGCCATGAACAGGATTGGCTCAGGGAAGGTCTGGCAGTCAGCTGGATGACGAGCCAAACGCTGATACAATGGGTTTCTTCTCACAGTATAAGGCAATGGATCGGTGAACCTTTTCTCATCATGTTGAAAGTATGGGTTTAACAATGCAGAGTATCCAGGAGGGATAATGGTAGTCTGGATATAAAAGAACTTGCCTTTCCAGTTCCTTATGTTCATAAAAGGTCTATCTATCAATATGGGCACATCCCTTTCACCCCTCTTGGCCAAGGTCAACCAATCTCCTCCCGGGTATAGATTCAAAAAACCCATAAGCACAGTCAAGGATGGTTCAAACCCATAAGCTTTGCACATAACAATGTATGTTGTAAGCTTGGCTAGGCCAAACTGGTTGAACCTAGAAATGTGTACTTCATAATAGCGGAGGAATTCTAAGATCAAAGGATGCAGAGGTATCCTAAGAATGGAAGTGGTGAAAGCATGGATATACAAGCCTACATAATTTTCAGGGGCATCAAATATCCCTTGACTTTTACTCGGTAGCATTATTTTATGTTCCTTTGGAATGGGATAATCAGTGAGGAACGCTTTAAGCTCTTCCCTGGTCAGTGTGCAACCTTGTTGTTTTATCACAAATTTTTTATTGGTTGACATGATACCTTCTAAAGAACACAAAATATATTTGAAATATAGAGAAGAAGAAGCGCTTTACCTTGTTTGGTCGAAGGCTTGATCGGAAGAAATTTTAGTAGGTGAAATACTTTGGGTGAGAGTTACTTTGTTAGGGTTTATTGATTTTTGCAATTTATATACCCTACAAATGTTGCATCTCAACCCTATACGTGTCCAGATCTATCCCTTTTCTACCGGATTTCAAAACTTTTTTAAATTTTGAAAGGATGTTTACTTTTACCGAGGAAACAGGGGTAGTTAGGATTAATCATGTATTTAATGCGCTCAATATTAACAAGACTTTTCATCTTCGTTCATTTTTGTGACGAAGGGGAGGTTTCGTTTTTATTTCTGAGTCGTAAGCAATATTTCTTGTTCGTACATATCACTTTCGACTGGGGGGCTTGATGACGTACCCTCCGATCAGGTCGAAGGACCCCCCTTCGGCCTCAGTCGAAATTACATTACGAAGGCCCAAGTCTTTCTTCATAAGTCATTGGTGGCGTAAAACCATTCATCATTGACATGGTTACCAGTTGGGAATCCGCCAGCCGAAGGCCTATGCCCTTCGGTGTCTTCCCTTGAAGATGCCAAGACAAATAAGAACCTTGACTTGGTCTTCCCCCACGTTCCCACTATGTCCTTAGCTTCCCCGCCAAGTCCGAGATAGTGGGGATGAAGCCTTAGCGGTTACCACAAATCAGGGGACGCCCCCCATGATCTCCTAAACGTGTGCTAACACTCTCCAAGCTATTTTCATCACCTATAAATAGGTTGGACAAGTTATTTCAATGGTATGTTCACTCAACACAGTATTTCACATACATCATATTATCCATAACTCATATCACATACTTATTCACACGCCGGAGGTGGTTCGCAGGGCCCAACCCCTGCGCAATCACTTAACGAAGTGTCTACTATTTCTTATTGCAGATTGGCTACAAGTTTGGCGCAAGCATATCACCCCTCATACCCTTCGATCCCCATCGAAGGCCTGGTCGTACGAATTATTGTACAATCATTACTTCATTTTGAAGTTCTCGTTCCCAAATTCTTGTTCAGAATAGAAAACGTCTTCTAAGAGTCGATTTACTTCATTTTGAAAAAATCTCTTTTTATGTTTTGTTTGAAATCAAATTTTATGTTCCATTGAAAGTGTTCATCATGGATGTTACTTCATTTGTTGCACAAAGACGCAAATGTGCGACATGAGGTAAAAATTATGTTTGAAAATTTTCTCTTTGCTCTCTTGCGTAAGCAGACTAAAAAGTGGAAACCGTTATTTCAGAATTACGTTCAATTTCTTTTTCCCAATATGTTATATCCTCCATAAACGTATCAATATACCGAAGTACCATGCAACATTAGGAAGGTATGGTAAAGTGTTGCTTTCGCAATAGTTTGGCAAGGGTCAATTAATTTGTGCCACTGGTTTGACAAGACCAGCGTCAGAAGAAGATTCATTGAAAGTGTTCATCAAGGATGTTACTTCATTTTGAAGTTCTCGTTCCCAATGTGTTGCACAAAGACGCAAATGTGCAACATTAGGTAAAAATTATGTTTGAAAATTTTCTCTATGATCTCTTGCGTAACTAGACTGAAAAGTGGAAACCATTATTTCATAATTACGTTCAATTTCTTGTTCCAAAAATATTATATCATCCATAAACGTATCAAAACTGGAGTACCATGCAACGTTTAGGAAGGTTTGGTAAAGTGTTGCTTTCGCAATAGTTTGACAAGGGTCCATTAATTTGTGCCACTAGTTTGACGGGACCAACGTCAGAAGAAGATTCATGAATTGCTGAAACATACCATGGTTGTTCTGTTTTTTCTCGTTGAGGGACAAAAGTTTCATAAAGACGAGATAAGGTTGAATAATCAAATGGTTTAACTAATTACTTTTTACTTATTTTTAATCGACTCTCGTATTCCTTTTCCAATTCTTTCTCACAATCATATACAACAACACACATAATTGCATCATCTTCCAAACATTCAACACTATATATTTTTAGATTTTCTTTGAGAGTCGTGTGGAGAAAAGTTGAGTTATTGAAGCCTCGAGAAAAACTTTTTGAATCATCAGGATTGGATTTTAAAGTCAAGATTTGTATTTGTTTCACTGAATCACTATTTTTGTATACAACGTTGGTAAAATATTTTAATTTTCCTTCCAATGTGACGATTTCATCAAGGTGAGAATCAATTAGTCTCCTTTGTGGAAAACTAGAAGGGGGGGGGGTTGAATAGTTTTGCCAATTAAAACTTTGTTTTAAACTATTTAGATCGACTTATGTCAATCTATTTAGATGTATGTTGGATGTTGATAAACAAACATATAGAAATGTAAGTACGTAATGAAAAGATAAAGAGTAAGGAGCACAAAACCACAACGCGAGTATTTATAGTAGTTCGGCTACAAGGACACCTTCCTTGCCCTACTCCACTCCCCGAGTCACCTACTCGAGAGTTCGTAATCACTACACAACACTAGCTCCTTATGGCGGAGAAGCCTTCACAACATCGTCTACTTTTTTTTCCGGTACTAGGCTAACCACCGGGTTCTTTCACCAAGGTGAACCACACCTACCACTACGTCGCCTACCCTTTATCCGGTACTAGGCTAAGTACCGAGTTTCATTACAATGGAGGAACTACTACCCAACACTACACAACATCTAAACCCAAAGGAGATCTACTCCTTATAATAACATCATCAAGGATAACAATATCCTTTGACCCAATACTAATCTATCATGTACATCGAATCACATCATATCGAATGTACACCTTAGGCACCTTTCACTAATGCCTTTGACTCGATCTTCAAGACACCCTTCACTAATGTCTTGTGGCTTGACTTCTAGGCACCCTTCACTAATGCCTCTAGCCTTGACTTCTAAACACCCTTCACTAGTGCTATCAATACGGACGATCGACACCCTTCACTAATATCTTCGTCTTGACACTTGAGACATCTTTCACTAATGTCTTCAACACTACACTTCTTATGAGAAAGAAGAAAACTATCAACAAGAGAACCTCAGTAGTCTTGATGATAACGAAGCATGTCAACTCATGGACTTGAGCTTGCTTGTCTTCAAAAGATGGTGATCTCGCTCCCTTTTGCCCATGGGTTTTTTGGTTATGGGTCATGGGTTATGGGTTGGTCCATGGGTATTTCCTTAGATACAATGTATCTAATAGTTGCAAAGTATCTAGTCAAATGGGTATGGGTCAATACCATAGGTTATGGATATGCTCCATGGGTTGTAGTTTTTACCCATTATAATACATACTAGTTATGTATATATTTGCCCAATATGTAAACACTAGTTGTTGTACATATTTATTAAATCATAAAATCACCTATACTTGTTTTAGTGTTTTATGTGAAAACGTAAGTGTGTTAGAAAATTATTGGCTCAAACCATTTACGTATTTTATTTGTTTCGTTAAAATGATTTTACGTTTGTTATCGATAAAATATTAGAAGATCGTAAAATATAAATAAACGTTTTTACGGTTTATTTGTATTAACAATCTCCCCCTTTTTGTTGATGACAAAACATAAAATTATTTTAAGGAAAAACTAGAATTCGTAAAAGTTTGAATTTGTAGTTTTTACTTTCTTTTCCCCCTTTTTGTCGAAACAAAAAGAGCTTCGAAAATAAACTAACACATTGTTTTAAGAAAAACATGTGAAAAGTAACAGTAGAGAGCAAATGACACGAACAGTTCTCGTCTTAACTCCCCTTTGACGAGTCCATCCCTTTGTAAGGGCGTCAAGTAAATAAAAACTACTAAGCTAATGCATTGCAACTATGTTTGCAAATGGTTTCGCCTTAGCTACGATGATGCTCCCCCTAGATAATTCCAACTGTGCAAGGGGACGTTATGAAATGTAATCCTAATATTGCAAATGATCTTGCAATGTAATGCTTTGACACAAAGCTCCCCCTAGCATTAGCGTGTCAAAGTCTTCATATGTAAATTGAAAACCTACAAAACAAATGTTAGAAGACAAGTATATAATGCTTAATTTCCTGCAAATACGACTCAAGTTAGCAGAAAATTGGTCTTCTGTTGCACGGATCCGTCTAGGCAAATTTCAGGGATCCGTCTGTCTGATGACAAGATTCAGCAATGGTGATATAACAAATAATGTTAACATCAAAGTGAGATATGTATTATACCAAATAATCATATACTCATAAATATAGCAAATGTCATGTAATTTCATTTAATAAAACTAGAAATATGATATACATGAATCTAAAACTAAGAAAATGAACGATACATGACTTGGAGTTACTAGACTATCTAAGTTACTATTAGGAATTAGAAATTCCATGTGAAGTGTCGGTCACCCCAACTATAGACTAGCACAAGTTAGCTCGTAGACATATCGTTATTTATCACTTTATTAGTTAGTTATTAGTTTAGTTTAGCGTAGTGTAACACCGTGGAGGAAGGACGGGTCTTTACCCACTGTATACCTGATCCACAGGCCGCCAGGAGGTCATTTAGTTTGTAACTATAAATACCCTTCCCTCTAAGGGAAGGGTGGTGCTTTTTTCATAATCTAACATTTTCCTTTTGGTTATTTCTCTCTCTAGAAACACCCTCTCCTCTCTTCATCTGTCTAACCATGGCTTACTTGTTTAATCATCTACCTAGACCACCTGAATCATCTAAACAACATATATTATACGATCCTACAAATGCTACCAGAGCCTAGGTTGTGTTGTTTTGTTGATTCGAATGGTTTTGTATGCGGTTTGTGTGGTTGTTTTGATTGTGGTTTGATATGGCTTTTGAGATGGTTGATGCGTGATTGATGGGATCGTGGTATTTTTTATGCCGCTGATGAAACTGTTTTTGATATGTCTAATCTATTTTGGTCAAGACCACTTGTGTTGCAATTTTACTTACTTGGTCAAATAGATTGTCTACATGGTTATACTGTCTTTGATTTGTTTTTATGTTGTGATCAATGGTACTAAATGTGGCATTAAAACTGTTTTTATTGTGTCTAATGGTCTAAACTTTTTTTATGAATCTGGAAATGACATTTTTCTTTATTGCGATTTGTGGTCACATTCTTATGAGCGATTTGTCTATGATGTCCAGATTCATTGAATCTTCAAAGTGGGTTGTCTATACAAGTCATAGCGATTTGTCTAAAATGTCATGAGGCGACTTGTCTATATCAGGTCAAAAGCGACTTGTCCTTAAATCAAAAGCGACTTGTCCTTAAATCGAAAGTGACTTGTGTTAATAAAGAAGAAGCGGCTTGTCACATTCTTGAATGCCACTTGACAAAGGCATATTGATTTTGTTTCAGAAAGATGATGAAGAAGAGTTTTGACCATGACCACACTACCTTATTATCAAGACACATGACCTCAGATATTTTTTTTGTTCGTGTCAAGATCAGTTTCAAAGAACATAATCACACGGCAAGAACAATTAATACATCATTGATCAAGACTCGTATCATTAATCTCAGTCTCAATTCGTGTGTCACTCAAGTTATATCAAAACCACACGAATTTAACAACATCATCAATCAATCTGAAAATTAATGAAAACCCTCATGACCTCAGTTTTGTTTCATCATTGATACAAGGTTTTTGAAATATCTGAATAATATTCGAAGATAGAACAAAACCAGCAAAGGCTTCATTCTCTCTCCATATTCGTTTATAAGAAAGGACAAATCTCAGATCTCATTCGTATTGCTTCAATATCTTTAAAGGCCTTACATACGAAATAATTATCATCATTGATTCCTATTTTGAAGCTTAGCTTTGATTATATCCGACTCCATTAAAGAGTGTTTCATAACAAACTTGTTACAATCACTCTTTAGGTCGTTTTTAATTAACTTTCAACATCTATTCACAAACTGAAACTTACCTTCATCCTTGGTTCTTTATCGAATTCGGTCACTAATCGCTCTAACCATCCCTGTGGTGAGCCCTTTCATAACTGTATGATCTTGCCTGAACATGTATCTCGTTGTGGTATCAAATGAGATAAGGTGATAATGGATGAATATTGCGAATCGTTATATCAATTTGGATCTGATAATTGTTTTGAGATGTTGGACGTATACGAGAGATAAAAAAGGGGGCGGACACTTGAAAGGATTTAGGGTTTGGTTGTGAGAAAGATTAGGGAAATCTGTGATATAATGTGTAAGTATTTTATACTCACACGATTAGGGCATTGTCATGGTTAGATCTGGTGGTGAAAATGGGCCATCCGAATTTCTTCACTTATTTAGGCCTGAGCATACGATTAATAGGATTTATTCGTGTGATTTATGGAGGTACTTAAACAATCACATTTTATAAATACAACTTGTTATAAGATTCTAATGTGACCAAGGATAGTATTTAGGATATGTCCTGGACTTCAGTATTGTATATCCTTATGATGCTGGGCGGATACAATTTTATTGAGTTAAACAAGTAAGTATATGTGGTATGATATTGTTTCACATGGGTTATTTGGTCACGGCTCGAGTTATTGAATATTTTCAAGGTTCTTGACCAATATTATTGACTTGGTATTGTAGTGACGGTCCAAACGATTTTATTTGGACGTTGAACTTAGATGATTGGATTAATTTACATAGACTGGGCATTGATTTTTGCAAGTAACCAAATTTGGGTCGAACACATGATTGGATCGAATGGGCTTCTAATGATTTGGATTTTATGAAATTTGGATGTTATGAGATCTGTTGATGATGCGATTTGAGACATGGAATTTGTTTATGAGATTTGAATATATGATTGGTGTATGAGATTTAATGAGGTAAGTTGTTGGGTACTATGGTTTATACATTTTCACGGAGAATATAATGTCACAGCTTAAATTAATGGTTGAACAAAGTTGACCACAGGGTTGTTGTACGGTATTTCTTATTTGGATTTGAAGTGAGTTTTCCGGGCGCGTTCACTTATTTCGTCTTCTTTCTTTCTACCCTTCCGCGAAGATGACTTGTTTGGGCTTTTATTGAGTGTGATAAAGACTTGGCTATTTAGTTACGGTTGTGATTCTTTCTCACTTAACCCACAACGTAGCTATCACTTCCGTGTCTCACGCAGTTGAGGATATGTCAAGAGGTTTTGTACATCGGGTACACCGTCTCTTTTTCACGAGGATTAGTACAAGCTTAAGTAGCAAATCTGGGGAATTCTACTTCATGTTCAAGTTTGGTATATCGGATTTACTTCACCAAATGGTCACAACAATTGCCGACAGAACTCGTGAATGATGTGTTTACCAAAGGATTGGTTGGATGAGATGCCATCAGCAATTCTCATGGAATATTCTTCGCTACTAAATGTCAATTATGCTTCACAGTCTAAGCAAAATCTTTCAAGAATCTTCAGCTTCAGTCATGACTTTTCAAGATGTTTGCTTATGACAAGAACTTCTCGTGCTAATTGTCATTCATGTTATGATGTTTCCAAAAGTTCAAAACCATCATGGGGGAGAAACATGTAGTTTGATGAATTACGGTCAACCTCAGGGGCAAGTAGTTTATACCACGTGACTTAGGATGGTTTGTATAGGTGTCTACATATGGGTAAAGAATTGTTGATGATATTATTGAAGATGGAGAATGAACCGTTAATGAACCGCTGCATGTTCCCCGAAAACAGATATTCACCAAAACCAAAGTTGTCATAACACATTCAAACTGACATTGTTTACGGTTTTGTCTTGATTTTGTAAAATCCCGCGAAAGAATCTATTTCTCGGTTTAAATCACAGACTTGTAAAATCCCGTGACAATGGAAACATCCTGGTAATTGTAAAGTGCATTTCCGGATCTATATTACGGTTTATTCTTGGTTCTTGTAAAATCCCGCGAAAGAAACTATTTCTCGGTTTAGACCATAGAATTGTAAAATCTCGTGATGATGGAACCATCCTGGAGAAAGGAAAGTGTATTTTGAGATCTTATATGATGTTGGTGCTACGGTTTCTGCTTCGAAGAAGGGATAATAGAGTGTACTTCATAAATTGGATGTGTGTTTGGATATTCGTCATGGCAGTTTGGTTATTACATGGTTTTACGGGGTTATGTGCTTCTAATCATGGTCGGGATGAAAACCATTATCATAGTTCACTTAAAACGTCAAAGGAGGCTAGATTTGAGATTTTAATTAGGATATGTGACAACGGGGTTAATTCACTATTATTTATTTGAGGTTGAAGTGAAATAGCACGGGCGAGTTTACTTAGTATCTGAAGGTATCGGGGATGGTTGGATGAAGATTCTTCAAGATCCTTGTTCGAGCTTATTATCAAAAATAAAGACTTGGAAATCTAGTTATTTTTGGGTGACTTTTTCCTTTTCTTTTACCACTTAGGGGAATTGGGCTCTTACCACCACAAAATAACTATCACTTTAAGGAGTTACGTTGTAGTGCTCAGTGTCACATTCAATTGTGGATTTTCAAGAGGTGATGTACGTCTTATACTTGATGGTTGGTTGGATGAAGAGTATAGAGTACTTAGAGATTCAATGGAGGATGAAGTCCCGGCACCGCTCTTTGTTACATATGTGCAAGCTTAAGTCACGAGTTCGGGTTAGTTTACTTCAGGGTCAAATTCATCATATTGGGTTTTCTCCATCAGCTGTCATGACAAAGAGCCTTCTGAATGATAATGGGGTTGATTACAAGTTTGCCAAGAGAGGTTGAAAAGAGAGAGATTATGAAGTTTGAACACAACAGTTCAAGCCTCGTTCTCTAAAGAAAAGAAAAGTGTACGTTTCAGTGCGCTTTATCGTCGGAAGAAGAGAAATCTTCTTATGACGTTTGAACACAACAGTTCAAGCCTCGTTCTCTAAAGAAAAGAAAAGTGTACGTTTCAGTGTGCTTTATCTTCGGAAGAAGAGAAATCTTCTTATGACGTTTGAACACAACAGTTCAAGCCTCGTTCTCTAAAGAAAAGAAATGTGTACGCTTCAGTGCGCATTATCTTCGGAAGAAGAGAAATCTTCTCAATTATGACCATTCTCATCAACATGCTTCATGCTTTTTCCATGCGCTTTCAATTATCAAGTAAATCGGGCTACCGTTGATTGTTTTCTTATTCCACTTGCTCAATTATAATGACGATAGCGACATCATATGCTACCTTTGAGGGGGAGAAGTGTGAATAGAATACATTTGGATGATTTTCACTTATTCAATCAAGAATGGCAACTCCGTATGCAGTTCTTGAGGGGGAGAAGAAGTTTGAATTTACTGCATGGTTGATTGATTTCTGAGAATAAATGGTCAAACGGCTCCAAACTCATGTAAGAATCGAGCCTCTTCTTATCGGGTCATCTTTACATGGTGTTTCTTCTATGAGCCGCTGGTTGACATCTTCACACGGGCTGATATGATTAAATGACAAAGTGCTTCGAGTTGCTGGGCTGATTTCTTTGATAAACATCATTCTGTTCTTGTTTGATTGGGAGGGATTTTAGTTAAGGAGATTTGCTACATATAAGGTAATGGGAATGCATTTGGTGAGTTGAAGATGTTGACTTTCTATTCCCCAATTGGACAATCTTGAAGAAGGTCGAGTCTACAGTCGATTCTACATTTTCTGCTACATGTTAGACGACTAAAGACGTGTTGCATTTAACAATCTAAAGACTTCTTCTTAATCCAAACATTCATCTTAAAGATTGTCAGTTTAGGGGAGAGCACTAATTGGGGGAGAGTGAAAAGTCAGATTTAATCCCCATATAGACTTGCTCACATTCTTCAGCAAGTTTATTCTCACAAAGATTAAAAGTGTTCTTCTCCAAAGATTTCAAATATATGAGCTTACAATGTGTTGCTGATTCTGAAGTATCAAAACCAGTAAGGGGGAAGGAGACATGCATCTAAATGCGAGTAAAGTTGATGAGCTTAATACTTCTAAGTGATTGAAGAAATCCTGGGAAGACTAATGTCATTACCGCATAGAAACTCAAGGTTTGACTCATGGCGTTTAGTGTTCTTATTCCAACTATGTGGGGGAAGAGATGGAAGAGTTAGTTTCTTGTGATAAAAGAGGTACACAAGTATGACATATTCAGGGGAGATAAATGTGTAACATGAGGGAGGTGTTATCAGTTATTCTCTCTTTGGGAATGTGTATACTTCAGGTTCTTGAGCTTCATACACGATCATCAGGGAAGAAAAATGTGAACATTGGGGAGGTGTTTTCATTCCCCTCATGATGTGTATTCGGGAGATCTCTTGAGTATTGGTGTACTTCGGGTTCTTGAGCTTCATACACAATCATCAGGGAAGAAAAATGGGAACATGGGAAGGTGTTTTCATTCCCCTCATGATGTGTATTCGGGAGAGTTCTTGAGCATTATACAAAGAGGCTGACTGCATCAATTCAACTACTTGATGGAATTGTTCTCTTGACACCTTTTGGAATGGATCGCTTTAGACTTCAGTAGAAAAGAAATTTGAGAAGATTCATTCAAGCGTGGGATGATACGTTGTTGTTCTTCTTGTTGATGATATAACCTCGAACGAAGAATCACAAAGATCATTCTTAAAAGGAGCAGCAAGATCGATGATAATGGTGTGCTTCCTTGTTCACATGGCTAAAGCAAGCTTGAAATAGAGCTTCGAATCTGCTCAACATAAGGATTTTCAGTTTGGGGGGAAGCTGCCAAAGTCTCTCTTTCTCAAAGGCTTGGGTTCTATCTTCTATTCTGGAGCCTCAGAAGCTTTGGTGGTGGAAGTTTAAGAGATTACGAATTCTATCTTCTACGACGTGCTATTCGATATCCTTATCTCGGTACTCGTATCATCATCATCTTAAACTATATCATCTACTCTATCTTTATATATATTAATCAAAAAGAAAATACAAAAATATAAAACCAGCAAAACAAAATAGAAAAATATAAAATCAACAAAAATCCATAAAAATTTGAAAAATCATAAAATACCAAAAATATTGTTTTTCTCAAGACATGTCTTCTGGTATCGATAACTTCTATGGTCTTAGAAATGTCATTCAATAATGGCACGTGACCATAGATGAAGTTCGAGCAGGAGGTGTAAATATTCTTTTCCAAAACATGTCTCAAAATATGGCTTACAGTTATTTCAGACTATAACCCGGGCGTCAAATAATGGCTTGCAGTTACTTCAGACAGTAACCCGTTCTTTAAAACTATGGTTTGCTATTATTTCAGATAGCAACCCATTCTTCAAGAAAGGAAAGTTTTGCGCTAAACAATTTTCATAAATTTGTGCACTTATCCAAAAACGATTTGAGGAAAGCATGTCACCAAAAAGACTGTTGTTCCTACACAAATGTTTTTCTTTCAAAAATTCTTCAGAAAAATATTTGTTGTATTTCAAAATGGTGGAAATCGAGTTTGAAAAGTCAATCAGATTCATAGTTTTCATATAATTTGGAAACTCAATCAATGACTTCAGTGCCTTCAAACTTTTCATAAAATGTGTCATTGATTGAGGGGGAGAATGTTTTCAAATCTATATCATCTATCGGGCTTATCTAATTATCCTATATGCTTAACTAAAAATGATGTTAACCTACGTTGAAGGACCAGGTTTCTAGGATATGATTGTTAGGATTAGACGACTATAGTTTGATAAACATATAATTCCCATGCCTTTGTATGATCTGATTGATATGTTGGATTGACTTTTATTAGTCGATTGTTGTTTGGGTGATGTCGACCACCATATATATGTATGTGTGTTCACTAACGTATGCAGGTATACTGGTGTATAAGAATGTTCCCGATCCGGATCCCACAATTGATGATGATTGGATGCCGAAAGGAAAGGGTAACTATTTCTTGGGTCGACAAATGAAGAAACGGAGCTTAATTGGACTTCTATGGAGAGTTGGCATAAAAAAAATGCAACGTCAGAGTTCTTACTGCATCAGAAGACGGCTTTCTTCCAACCTTTAGCAACAACAACAAATGCAGCTTAACCACCTAACGTATCTTTGTGCAGGGATAATAGTGATGATACCATTTTTCTAAAACTTTGAATAATATTGTTTTGAAAAATGGAAAAGTATTGGTTTTGAAATAAATTGGACTTAATCTTGGAAATCACCGGACTTCATTTTATCAAAACTTAAGTCACTCAATCATCGACCACGATCATCGATTGAGGGGGAGAGTGATTTAAAATAAAATATTTTCAAACGATATTTCTTCATAAAAAGTCCGGTTTATACAAAATAAGTGGTGATCTAAAGATTTAATGTTATGTCATGGTATGATTCTCTTTAAAACTCAAAGATCTTTCAAAATGAAATTTTTTCTGTTCTTGTTTGATTGTGAAATTGTTTTATTTTACTTAAAGATCTCTTAAAAAAACTATTATACCTGACACTAACAATCTTTAATGTCGAAAAACTGTTCCTTATCCATCATTTTTCAAAATTAAATCAAGCCACGTCTTTCCCCAAAATTTTCTAAATGATTTAAATCAATCGGGATCCAAAATCTCAATTGGTTTGAAATTTTTGATCGGGGGAGAGATCGTGATTTAAATCTCAAATCGGTTTTAAAAGGTGATTGTTTCAAAAACACTCCTTCCTTCATGTGCCAAACGATTTTGAAATACATAATGCACGTGATTGTGGAGGAGCATTTAACCAAAAACCAGAAGAGCTTTTAAATCAGGCACATTTTCTCCCATGTTTTCTAAACCTTATTAAATCACTTGGGATCCAAAATCTCAAAGGGTTTGATATTTTTGATAGGGGGAGAATTTGCGATTTAATATGAAATTTGATAAAAGATTATCGTTTTGATTCAAAGTGCAAGTTCTCTCTAATATGTGCTAAAATCTTTCGTATATCGATGCACATATTGAGGGGGAGCGAATGGTTTCTATTGGTAATCGTGAAAAGTACTTCAAAAACCTCTTGCCTCTATGTGCAAAATGATTTTCAAATATCCAACGCACATATTGAGGGGGAGAATTTACCAAGAAATTCAAATGGATTTTTCTAAGGAAATTGTGATCAATAAATCATTTCAATGAACTCTTGCCTCCATGTGCTAAAAAATTTCAAAATCATATGCACATGTTGAGGGGGAGCATTTCTAAAAGATCAAAAACAATTAAGGTACAAAATGCTTTTTCAAATGATTGATTTTCTTGGTTTCAAGAAGGAAAGAACAATACCAAAAGACCGACCATTTTACTTTATGCATGGAGTTATAAGGATGGTGAGGTTAGGTATTCGTTCCCACAATCCCGTCAGAGCCGGAGGGATCTACCCAGGGACAATCTACTAGATAGTGTAGAGTCCTTAGGTATGATGAAAAAAAGAGAAAAATGAGAATATGAGAAGAGTGCGGACTGAGATAGAGCTAGTACTGGAATAAACCCAACAAGGTTCTAGTTATGAAGTCTCGGTAAGCACTGAAGGGGTTAAAGAATGAAAAAGAATTAAATGTGAAAAAGGGTGAAAAGAAATAGCCCTCCAATAATTCAACCTTAGGGCAGAAACCGGGTTTAATACATATGCTACTGGTGGTTACTAAGGTAACACCAGTATTGAAGACAAGACGTCATGGACCCAGTGACGCACTACACTAAACTTCCCAAGCTACTCAAGTTCCTCTTAAAAGGGCTTGTTTCATTCTCACGGGGAACCTACATAATCTATCGAATTTCTCTTAAAGATTGTTGATATTGAAGAAGGAGACCCTCTCCCTAGTCTCCGGCATAGGAACCAATTGTGCACAATTGAGTCTAGAGCCAAGAGATCATCCACAGTATCTCATTAGGACACAAAATTAATGAAGACTTGCTGTTTCACACAATGTGGAAAATAAGTATATATTAAGAGAGCCCTACGCATTATCCTTGTGGTATTGCCAGAACATCCGAGTGATATAAAAATATTCACGATGAAGATGGAAATCCTTCTAGAGCCAACATCAAACAAGCTCTTGGTGGGTGACATGTGAGATCTTTTCTAAAGATCAAGCTTGTGACAACTGGATAGAAACAATGGGGTGATTCATTCGTGAATCAACCTTGGTCTAGGAAATGAATTGACGAATACTTTTGGAAAAACCGTTCGATGTGCAAATCTTCTTTTCTCTAGCACATCGAATGTGTATTTGTTGGGAATAAAGCTAACAGTTACCACTGATATGCTTGTGGTTAGCACTGCTAAAGATTACACTAGCAGTGGAAACTCATTACCACTGTCAGTACAATATTACTACTGTTGTTAGAATAATTGTTATGTATCCGTGTATTGATAAGTATAGAAAAGATCTTGTGTATATTCTATATTGTTAGGAATATACTTATCTTGTAAAGGACTCCTTGTGCTATAAAAGGAGATCCTAGGTCATTGCTTAGTATACGTATTATTCATATAAGCTTCAAGGTGTAACGCTAGTGATAAGCAAGATCACTCGTATTATTTCTTAATAAAATTGGAGCTTTGTGTTATTCTGTTCTCACTTACATTACATCATATAAACCATCTTCTAAGTATTACTAAGTATATTCCGCGTGCTTATTAATATAACTCAAAGTATCACCAACACAAGGAGTGTGTTTAGATCCATCAAGTGGTATCAGAGCGAATGTTCTGATATTTTGATTTAGAAGATACAAGGAATAAGCTTAACCTACTCACTCAAATCAATGGAGATGGAAAACAACCAGTCCAACTCTTCTCCAAGGCTTCCTAAGCTCAAACTCAATGAGTTTGAGATGTGGAGGATAATGATTGAGCAATAATTTCTCATTCAAGACTATGCTCTATGGGAGATCATCTTAACTGGTGATTCCTTCAAGTCTGTAACGAAGACTGAGAAAGTTGGTGACACAGATGTAGTAACATTTATTGTACCTGAGACTAATGATGAAAGAGCAAAGAAGAAGAATGATCTGAAGGCCAGAAGTTTGTTACTAATGACTCTTCCTAGAGACCAAATCATTGCTTTCAGCAAGTTCAAGACTGCAAAAGAACTTTTTGAAGAGATTTGCTCAGTGTTTGGTGGCAATGATGCTACAAAGAAGACACAAAAGACACTATTGAAGCAAAGTTATGAAAACTTCTCTGCTTCAAGCAATGACTCACTTAACAGCATCTTCACCAAACTTCAGAAGATTGTCACACAACTGACTGTGTTTGGCATTGAGGTAGAAAAGGAAGACCTCAATTTGAAGTTTCTAAGAAGTTTGCCTTCTGAGTTTCATACAAATGTTACAGTCTGGGAAAATAAACCAGATATTGAAACTATGAAGCTCAATGATCTTTACAATAACTTCAAACTCATTGAACAAAGACTGAAGAAGGCATGGAAACTTGGTACAAGCTCTAGCAGCTTGGCATTGTTGTCAACCTCTGTAGACAGTGATGATTCTGAAGATGACAATGATGATGATTTTGCCACTGCTGGTTCTACAGTTTCCACTAGTAATGCTATTGTTACCACTGCAGGTTCAAAGAAGAAGGTTGCTGGTATTGGAGATCCTACCTTTTATGCTTTTATCTCCACTCAAGTTAATGGCTCTATATTAACTCATGAAGACATAGAGCAAATTGATAAATATGACTTGGAGGAGATGAACATAAAATGGCAGATAGCTCTTCTTAGCATGAGGGCTAGGAAATTCTACAAGAAGACTGGCAAGCCAATTCACATCAATGGTGGTGAAACTACAGGGTTCGATAAAAAGAAAGTAGAGTGTTTCAACTGTCACAAGTTGGGGCATTTTGCTAGAGAATGCAGAAGACATGGAACCAGGACAAAAGGTCTACTTGGTACAAGCAAAAGAAAGAACCAATTGTGGAAGAACCAAAGGCAATGCTGGCAATTGATGGTATGAGCTATCATTGGAGTTTCATGGATGATGGACAAGAGGAACAACCTTCAGATGCTGCTCTTGTGTCTACTAAACATGCTCTCATGGCTTTCTCTGACTCTGAGGTACAAAACTTTGAAAGTTGTTCTAAAACATGTAGGGCTTCTAGAGAAGTTGAAAGACTTAATGAATTATTTGACAACCAAAGAACAGAGTTGTTTGCTACTAATTATACTGTGTCAAACCTTAGAAGAGGCATAGCTGTATTAGAAAAACAACTAGAGCATTATAGAGAAAATGAGTCAAAATATAATGATGATATGATTGTTCTTAGAAGAGAGATAGATCATAAGACAGCTGTGAATGAGGCATTAAAAGAAGAGTTTGAAAAACTTAGAAAGATAAATGAGAATGTCAATTTAACTGTTGACACTTGTTATTATCAGTCTAAGTCAATTGATAAAATTTGGAATGCTCAAATTAATAGTAAAGTTAAGTCTGGTATGGGATACAACACTGCTCCTCCACCACTAAGAGGTGTTCCATCACCTCCTGGCATAGATTTAGCTCATACAGGCCTAGAAGATTTTCAGGAACCTATTCGTGAATATGGTCCTCTCAAATTTGTTACAAGTGAGGAAGAGGTTAAGCATGAAACTGATGTTTTTGAAAGTGCTAGTGACTCATCAGTTGTAGATGAGAATGTTAAAAAGAATGTAGAGGCTTCTATCCCAAAAGTTGTTAATACTATTACAGAGGAACCTAGGAAACAAGTTAACAAGCCTAGATCAACTGTAAGGTATACTGAGATGTATAGAAACAAGCCATCAACTCCTAGGGGTAACCAGAGGAGTTGGAATCATGTCAAATCTCAACAACTAGGTAGTGATTTTGTGATGTACAATAAAGCATGTTATATATGTGGTAGCTTTAATCATTTACATGCTAACTGTGACTATCATGTTGGAAGAAGGGAAGTCCATGGGAATAAAAGGGTGGAGTCAAACATGTTTCAAAATAATGTACACCCTAATTCACACAGCAAAATGGTCCCAAGAGCAGTTCAACTTAGAAGTGGTCTTAAAACTTTTAACACTGCTCACCCTAAATCACCTGTTACAAGTGCAAAATCCAAAACAACTTTTGAAAAATCTGCACAAACAGGGAAAAGGTCTTTTTCTGATAAAAGGGTTAAATATAACCAACAGTGGGTACCAAAATCTAAACCAGCAGTTAACTGCTGAATCAAAAGTTCCCACTGCAAGGGTTGTAAACAAGACCAAGGCAAACATGGGAAATGCTGTGAAGGCCTCAGCACGTTGGGAATGGAAACCTAAAGGAATTACTTCAACAACCAATCCCAATGGTGTATCAATGACCTTTGATAGATATAACTATATTGATATACGAGGCAGATCCAAGTCAATCATGGCTTGGGTCCCCAAAGGAAACTAACTCCTTTCTTTTATGTACAGGAACATCCAAGGACAAAAAGATCAGATCAAGGCTAAACAGATAGTGGATGTTCAAGGCACATGACTGGCAACAAGTCTTATCTCTCAGATTTTGAACATTATGATGGACAACTTATTAGTTTTGGAGATAAAAGAAGTAAATCACAACCAGAATGATGCAAGGAATTTAAAGTTAAGAACATGGATTTTTATTATCATTAAACAAATCTGCACACTATGTGCAGAGGATACATCCATGAGTTACATATTACCAGCATCATTACATAACAGGAAAAACTGAAAACAACATACAACAACCTACTATAGACACAAGCTTCACATCCTACCCCAACCCTACCCCAACCTAACTACCAACTACCACCTAAGGCTTCTTAGGGAAAGCCCACTCTGGCATCACTTTAGGCGCCTTTCGCCTATCAATCACCCTGTACACCTTTGGGGATGCTAGTTGTTGGGTCTATTATAGATTTGATGATACAAAACAAGAAGAATGAAACATGAAGGACTTAAAGTGACAAGAAGGGAAACTACAAAAAGAAGGAGGATTTGGAAGATTCTAGAAGATATGCTTAAAAGAATATTTAGTTTCCTAATTCTATTATGATTCCTCTTGTAAACCCTAGATGTCTCTAGTATATAAAGAGACATAGGGTCATTAGTTTTAAAGTACGTACAAGATGTAGACGTCTAAAGGTGTGTGTGTGTGGGAACCTAGGCGTAGGGATTGGGAAAACGCCTAGGGTTTAGTTAGTTAGTGTTAGATCAAGTCTTTGATCTTTATATTTAGTTAGTTAGTTTATGATAATGAAAAACCTTGTTCATAATAATATTGATTCTATGTTTGAATATTCCGCCTTTATTATTATGTGTTCCTAGATATAATATTAGACCTCGTCTAAGAGCTTTCAACGATCTTCGCATGTGGTATCAGAGCCTGGGGCTCGTGATATCTAGGGATCTACAAGGTTTTCTTGAAGAAGAAGGAAGAAAAATTCGAAGCTGTCAAAAATTCGTAATACTTCTGCAGCACTGTTTTCCAGAAGGCATAACTTTTTATTGAACGGTTGGATCGAGCTAAAATTTGAACTGAAGCTTCTTGGTATATCTATCTTTAATCTCACCGAAGGGATTGTCAATCGGAGCCCTCAATCAAAAGATATAAGCAGTCGAAGTCTGCTGCTGATTTTTCGTAAGGTTACAACAGCACTGTTTTGAAACGATCATAACTTTTTCGTTAACCGTTGGATCGTAACGAAATTTCGGGTGGATGTTCTTTATATATCAATCTAACTTTCCACCGAAGGGATCTTCCATATGAGCTTTTATGTGAAAGTACTGCTGAAAGTACTGCTGTGTATTTTTAAAGTACTGCTGTGCGTTATTGGTCCCCTACAAGCAAAGTACTGCTTGGACACGAAAGTACTGTTTAGAATTCGAAAGTACTGCTCTTGGACACGAAAGTACTACTCATTAGGATGAAAGTATTGCTACTCAGGTTTTTAAAGTACTGCTCGAAAGTACTACTGATTATTGAAAGTACTGTTGTTCTCAAAGTACTGCTCAAGGTTTTTGCATGGCGAAATTTATTTGGATTTGCAGTATAATGGTTTATTACGAGGAGATTTGGAATTAAGGGGAAGTTGAGCATAATAATTGTTATGGATTTTTGGATGGTTTACACACACAGGTTATTGTTCACACACACAAGGAGTTTGGTTATTTGTTCTTAAAAAGATTCAAAAAGGCTCGTATTTGATTTATTGAAGAATTGATTACGAAGAGGATTATTTATCACTTATTTGAAGGTGAAGTGGAATTACTTGGTTTGTTTTCTTATCATATAGCTTGATGAATCTAGCAATGTGTGATTTTTCTTATGATGCTCTATGTATACATTGGCTATCACTTAAAGGAGTTACATTGTAGTGCTCAGTGTCTCATTGATGAGTGTCTAAATACTCATCATTTTTGTACCAATTAAACTGCAAAAACATCTGAAAACACTCAGAAATGTATCAAAATGATAAAAATATCACAAATAAGTGTTTTATATGTTTTAAATGCAAAAATATCAAAATCTGGTGAAAAACGTATAAAGTTTGCATAATTGGCAGTTTTAGTCCCCCAAGTTTCAAAAGTTGTCAAAAACAGTCCCTGGTAAAACAAAATAAAGAAAAATATCATTTCAAGTCCCTAGGGATTCATGAGTTGTCAAAATTAGTCCTTGAGATTTAAAAATTGCAAATTTACAACTTAGGTCCCTAAACTTTGAAATTTGGCAAAAATAGTCCTTGGAAAATTGAAAATGTCAAAACTGGTCCTTG
The DNA here is from genome assembly GCA_019973895.1 of Chrysanthemum seticuspe. NCBI lineage: Eukaryota > Viridiplantae > Streptophyta > Magnoliopsida > Asterales > Asteraceae > Chrysanthemum > Chrysanthemum seticuspe. The sequence continues at coordinate 287,993,389 of BPTQ01000009.1, forward strand.
TACTATTGAAACTTGTCAAAAGTGACCCTTGAAACAGTTTTGAGAAATTGGCAGAAATGGTCCCTCTAGTTTGGCAGAATTACAAAACAAGTCCTTGTATTACTAAAACCTAATTTTGACCCCTTTATGAACCTTGGACCCCTGCCAACCTGTGACCCCTTCCCTTTTTGGATCCCTTGGTCAAATTCAGTCAAATGCAGCCTTTTCCCACCTTATCCTGTACACCTTCCTTCCTCCCACTTGACTGCAATACCTTCACCCATCACCTCCCACCTCACCTTATCTCCTCAAACCCCCCCTCATCATCACACCTAGCCACCCCCCCTAGTTGCAGTCTCAGAGTCCACAGAGGTCAAAATCCTTTTCCCGCCAAAATTGAGAAAATGACCAAAACCCACAAAACTCATCCATTGGCTCACAAGAGTGGTGGGATGTGCTCAGAAACAGGTGGCAAAACCTTTTGCATATAAAAAGAAGAAAGAGGAGAAGAGAGCAGGTAGTAGTTAGTTTTTATTTTTCTTTGTATGTCGTTTTTTCTAAGTTATCTTAATTAGTGTTTCAAAATGTAATTTTAAGCTTTAATGTATTAAACTCCAGTCACTTTATCATTGTAATTTACTTTTAAGCTTCAAAATCAAGGTTTTATATAAGTTCAAGTTTATTGTTCACTGTTTCAAATTTCAGTTTCAAAATTCTACTGTTCAAGTTGTTAGTGGCTTATTTTAAGCTCAAACAAGTTTATTTAAGCTCTCCATAGCTTTTAGTAAGCTTGTCAATCAATTCCAAGCAATTTTGAATGCTGGTCAACGAAAGTCAAAGGGGGGGGATTCTTGTACTTTGGATATCAGACTAAACTTGGAAGTACTTGCAGGCCATGTGTGATCTTGTTTAAATCTTATTCAGCTCAAAATATAAGGTTCTCAGTTTGCTCTTTTCATTTTCAAGTTTTTAGTATAAAATTGATAGAATTAGTTTCTTGGTTAATTACTGTTTAGGACTGCTTATTTATGTTAGTTTCATTTTAACTTAAGTTAATATGAGTTTCTGTAATGACTGCATGCTCTGAATCAATCACATGCTTTGGAAAATTCCATTTAGGCCACTTAAAAGTGTGTTTGGATTTGCTGTTTGATATGTGATTTAGGTTAGTTCAGTGGATAAGTCTTGTGGTTTTAGGCTTGTTAATCTCATATGTACTCATATCTGTCTTAAAACTGTGTCTGCAAACTACCAAAGTCAATTTCATCATTAATCTGTCTTACTAGCTTATCTGTTGGATTTTTGGAAAAACAAAGACCTGATTTGTGTTTAGAATTCATAGGTATAACTTGCTGTAGTTCCATTTAATCATATAACATCACATTCAACCCACAAATTGATTGCAAAGTTCATAATAGTCAAAACTTCAAATCTGTCAAAATAGTCAAACTTGAAAAATCCATTTTGAGCCCAACTGAGGTGAATTTTCATGAGCTCAGTTTTGGGCCAAATCATGTCAAACTCTGGGTTTTATAACTTCTTCTGGTCTATTCTCTTATTACCATTTTAGTATATTTTTGCAAATTTTTTATAAGCTCCAAATGTCTTGTCAAAGAGGGCAAAAATGCCCTGTGCACTGACTCAGTTAATACTGAGTCTGCACAGGGTTTGTGCAGCCCTTGCACAGAGCTCAATTGAGCTTCTCTTGGTCTCATTTTTGGTTTACTAGTTCTCAGCCAGGTCTCCTCCTAGTTCCAACTTGTGGTTTTCAATTTCAGCTTATTGTGTAGCTTGTGCTTAAGCTTAAAGTAGCCCATCAAAAACTGATTTTAGCATATAAGCCAAAACCTCAAATCTTAGCAGTTTGCATTTAAGTAGTTTAGGCTTGTTGTTTTTAGTTGCATTTGGATATCTTTAACATATTATAGCTTCTGTCACAGTTGGGTAGCTTGTTTGTAGCTTTTGGCTTATCAAAAGTGCTTATCCATAAGCACTTTGCATAGCAGTTTTATTTTCTTGCACACAACACCCTGTTTTTATATTTTTCCTAGATTCTAAATATTATTTTAGACTTAACTTGAATTTTTCAGATTTTTGTAGATCAGTTTGCTATTTTTCTTAATTAAAATCAGTTTTTAATCCTTTTTAAATAGCATTTAATACAATTAATTAAGAAAAGTTTCAAAAAAATAATTTTTCATTTTTCTTAAGTTAAGATAAATATAAAAAGTCAAAAAAATATTTTTCTAGATTTTTCTTAGTTCAATTTGTATTTTTAAGCAATTTAAGTAGTTTTTAATTCATAGAAAATACAAAAATAATCATAAAAATATAAAAATAGTTTTGAAAATTCTTTTTAGTTATTTTAGATTTTTCTAAGTCATAATTTCATTTTTCAATCTTTATTTCATATTTTCTTGTATTTTAGGGTATTATTAAATAGTTAAAAATAGTTTTTAATTAATAATAATTAATTAAATAGTTATAAAAATAATTTTCTTTTTCTAATAATTTTCTTTTAACTTTAGGATTGTAAAAATGTCATTTTCATATTTTTAGGATTTATATTGCTTTAGTTTCACATTTTCTTTAGTACGTCGCGTAGTTTTTAATTTAAGTTTTATAAAAGAAAAATCAAAAACATCATTTTGCAAATAGTGATAGCGTTTATTTAATATTTTTATCTTTTTAATTCTCTTTAATTTGCATTTAAGCCCCTGTAGTTTATGTACTTTTTCTGTAGTTATAATCATTCACAACCTCTTTTCCGTTCAAATCCTCTCGATCACTACACGTTTGACTATTCTCGCACAGCTCGTTGGGACATAACGACCTGGGGAAACACTATACTCTCCTGGACTTCATTGCATTTGCTTCTGAGCTGTTTTAAGTTTCTTACGGTCGGCCATTCACAAGTGGTCGGCTTGAGTGAGAAAACTTGACGGTTCGGAGCAGATCACTCATACTAGTTGAGGATTCTTGTCAAGGGATTGTGGTCTACTTATATTTGGTTCGTATAAGTATGGAGTTCCGTGGATAGTACAAGATTTAAGACACAATTTTGGGAAATTCTACTTCTTCATCAAATTCGTTATACTCGGTTTTCTTCACAAGTAATCATTACATAAAGCCTACAGATTTTGAAGAATCAAGAAGATGGTTATCATATGGGTTTCAGGGGAAGCTTATTGTTGAATGTTTAATCATCTACATGCACCACTCAAGGGGGAGTGTTTGATTTTTACTATTGTTGATCATTATTACAGTTACTACTGCTAGTTGGAGTTTTCTACTGTTTTGGATCCATTTTTCTTATTATGCGTAATGGTGGGCGATTTGAAGCATTGGAAGTCTTAGATTGGAAGTGTGATATTGGTTCGTGGTAGTCAAGATCATTATTTGCATACGTTCCCTATTTAGATAATAACAAAAAGGGGAAGAGATGTTTGAGTGACATGTTTAAGTCAAGGGGAAGATTGTTTCATTCGTGGTGAGATTTAATTATCTCAATTTCTCTACTTCGTCTAGGGAAGTTCGTACAAGAATTGTGTTTGTTTTGTCATCATCAAATAGGGGAAGATTGTTGGGTCTATTATAGATTTGATGATACAAAACAAGAAGAATGAAACATGAAGGACTTAAAGTGACAAGAAGGGAAACTACAAAAAGAATGAGGATTTGGAAGATTCTAGAAGATATGCTTAAAAGAATATTTAGTTTCCTAATTCTATTATGATTCCTCTTGTAAACCCTAGATGTCTCTAGTATATAAAGAGACATAGGGTCATTAGTTTTAAAGTACGTACAAGATGTAGACGTCTAAAGGGGTGTGTGTGTGGGGGAACCTAGGCGTAGGGATTGGGAAAACGCCTAGGGTTTAGTTAGTTAGTGTTAGATCAAGTCTTTGATCTTTATATTTAGTTAGTTAGTTTATGATAATGAAAAACCTTGTTCATAATAATATTGATTCTATGTTTGAATATTCCGCCTTTATTATTATGTGTTCCTAGATATAATATTAGACCTCGTCTAAGAGCTTTCAACGATCTTCACACTAGTCCTATCACCCTTCCTCCAATAGGTGGTGAGGATGATGAAGGACCCTCTGGTGGTGGTGCTGTCAACAATGGTTGAGAAGGTGGTGCTTGCAGCTCTTCTAGTGGAAGCACTGTTGCAAGGGGAGGAACCACAAGGACTGTTTCAGCTATTTCATCATTAGAAAATGAGATGTCCTCTTTGATGATGGCATCATGAGGCATTGGTTAGAGTGATGATGGACAAGCATCTGAAGGGGTAGTGCTCATGGTCACATGTGTTCTCTTTCTTGAAGCAACCTCCTCAAACACCTCTCTCTTCGTTCTACCAGGATTGTTCAGAACATAATGCCAAACACTATCATCCCAAACATCCGAAGATGAGCTGTCGGATAAGACATTGATAGGGTTTGTATGACTCATGGTGATTTTTGGAGAGAAGTAAGTTTGTAAAAGAGAAATGTCTTTGGGAGTATGTGTGAAATGAGTGGCTTGTGAGTTATTGGTTCTTCAATACATGTTAAGTTGGATTTAGTAAGTTAATGTGGGGAAGGTATAAGTGGTTGAGGAGTAAATGAAGTCTTTGACTTTGGTGGCATGATAAATAACTTATAGTTGACTTGTTGACTGGGTGGTTTTGCATTGTTTTAACCACTGCCAGCAGAAATTTTGTTCACTTCGAGTTATTTACTAATCACTTCTAACCTTAACAATGCTTTCTGTGTTTGGTCTATGTTTGTGATGTACAGGTTTGAAGGACTACTTGTATGCATTTGAGCTGTTGTTGTTTAGTGCTTGTATTTTTGTTTATCCACTGATTTTTATGCAGAAAATAAGGCTAACAGTGGAACCATTATGCAAGCAGTGGTAAAAGTTACTCTCACAGTGGAAAAAGTAAAACAAAGAAACTTTATTCCATTCATGAAGAAGATTCATTACATTCTAAGAGGGAGTGCTTCCAACCACAAACAAAACACAAAAGACAACAACCTAACGCATCCTACATCCCTACATTCTACACCAGCTACTCCATTGGCTTCTTGCCCTTTCCCTGATAGTCATGCTTGTTCTTCTGTGCTCTCTTCCTCTTGTTCTCAAAGGTTGACTGCATTCTTGGACAAGCAAGACCAAGAACTTGTGGAGGAGGCCTTGGTAGTCTTGCAGGTTTCTCTGGTATGGAGATTTTCTTCATGTTGGAGATAGTTGTTTCCAAAGCCTTTGACAGAGCACTTGACAACTTCTTGGACAAGGCATAGGTTTCATCATCATCATCATCTGATGAGCTGGAGTAGAATTCAAGAGAAGGTGCACGCTTGGCAACAAGCTTCACAGTGTTCTTAGTTGGCTCCTTGGAAGAAGAGCTAGTAGAATAGCATGGAATGTATTCCCACTCTGATATCTATGTGTAAGAGGAGGAATCTGATGAGATGTCAATGATGTCTGGAAGATTGCTCATAGCAATTTTTAGGGTTCTTGTGCTGGTACGAATGTGTTTTGATACAGATTATGCAGAGTCAAATCACTTTATATAGACAAAGTCAATCAAAAGGTTTAATTTAAGAAGTTTATCTATTTTGGTAAGTAAATATAGATATTATTGGATTGACTTTAGGAAGATATTGTATTAAAACAAGTCGGTTATGCATATTCTTTGTACCATACTAACACTTGCAGGTTCATAACCAAGCTTAGATGGGAGTTGATCTTAAAAGGTGTGTATCTGAGACACACACAACAAATGGTTATTGATTCACCATGTCTAATCCACATAAGAATCAACTAGTCCAGAGCAAACGGCTACTGGTAAAGACTTAACAAATCCGTTTATGGTTGGTAGTTTACCAAAAACTATATGGTTATCAACTCACCATATTCTTTATGATTAAGAGTTGGCTAGTCCATAGCAAACGGCTCATGGTAAAGACATATCAAATCCGTTGATAGCTGGTAGTTTGCTAAAAACTGTGATAAAGAGCAGTCCAATTTTCATATGTTTTTCTTTACCACTGGTCTTTGAAAACCTTTGTGAAAAATTACCGCTGCTAGTTCACAGTTTCCACTTACAGTGTTATTTTTACCACTGTTGATCTAGTCGTTACAACTGTTGTGTCAGTAACTAATTTTTTACTAGCCGTTGAAGAGAAATTGCTTTACATATATATAGGGTAAATTTTTAGAAGATTATCTACTTTCCTAATTGATATTTATCCTCTAAAGATAAATCTTTTCTTTAGATAATCTTTCTTGCGCAAAACTCTTAAACCCTACCTCTATATATCTTTCTCTCTCAATTGGCGAGTTCTTTATACAATTCATACTGACACAATATATTTTTCATCAAAAGATTATATGGCACCTATCACTTTTGCAGATGAGCACAACCAAGTGGCCTACTTGGAAAAGTCAAACGAGAAGAGTGGCCCTGTTTTTTATCAGATTGTGGACTTTCTAAATACTACCCATATAAGGTATGCTTTACTTCTTAATCCCACAATCTATATCTCTCAAATCAAACAGTTTTGGACTTCTGTTCAGTCCATAACAATTGACAATAGAGATACACATGAAACAGTAGATGCTCTTAGAGCCACTGTGGATGGGGTAACTATTAATGTTACTGAGGCATCCTTGAGGAGAATTCTCCAATTGGATGATCTCAATGGTATCATCACATTACCTATGCCAGAACTTCATACACATCTTTCATCCATGGGGTATGATACCACTGACAAAAATGTTACTTTCAAAAAGAGTGGTTTCTGTCCTCATTGGAGATTTTTGATACATACTCTTTTACATTGCTTAAGTCATAAGAAAACATCTTATGAACAATTCAGTTCAACAATGGCTTACCCTTTGGTTTGTCTAGCCATTGATAGGATTTTTAATTGGTCAAACTATATTTTCACAAGTATGAAAGGCAATGTAAAGAGTTCAACAAAATTTTTGATGTATCCAAGGTTTGTGCAAGCAGTGTTAAATGAACAAGAGTTTATAAAATCCGTTGCCTTAAGCCTAAAGTTTTTCAAAACATGAACAAAGATGGCAATAGGATTATTACACCTCTTTTTCCTCAAATGCTTGCAAAGATTTCACAGGTACAAAACTCACCCATAATTACTGTTCCAAACATTGATTATACTCCACCAGTTTCTCACACCTATGAGAGGAGGCATAAACAACCAACTCCTCTCATTACAACACAGCATGTCCCTGATCCTTTTGGTTTAGGAACAAGCATTGGTGGTTCCAGACTTCAACCTAGTCCAACTAGGGAGGAATCTGAACCAATGCCCTATGATTCACCTCTCCCAACAGGTCACACAGTTGGAAGTGTTGAGGGCAGTGGGCAACAAATGGAATTGATGGAACTTTGTACCAAATTAGCTAAGTAGGTTGAATCTCTAGAGAAAGACTTGACACAACTAAAGGAGCAACATGCCAAGGATGTTACACACTTGCAAAAAGAGATTCAGACCTTGAAGGAAGAGTTGCAGGGGTTAAAGCAAAGGAAAACTGCAACCTCACCTGATAATGGTGATTCAGAAGTTTTTCATAAAGATTTGGGAAATTCTCCCAAACAGGGGAGGAAAACAGATGCTGAAACCAAGGGGAGGAGAATTGATTTTGGAGATGAAGGTGTTACAAGTAAAGCAACTGAGGAAGTTGATACTCAAGAAGCTCCTCAACAGCAACTAAAGTAAGAAATTTTCAGTACTGCAACCACTGATTTCATTCCTACTGCAGAAGTAGTTACCACTGCTGATCAAGCTATTACCACTGCAGAGGAAGAAATCAAGAAGATGAAAGGAAAAGAAGTTTTGCAGAGCAAAGAGCAAACAGGAAGGAAGATTTCAAAGAAATAACAAGCTCAAATTGCTCATGATGCAGAGGTTTCTAGAAAGATTAATGAAGATCAAGTTGGTAATAAGAAAAGACTGGAGGAGATAGAGATTGCAGACTTCATGGAGGCTAAAAGGCTAGGCAGAATGGACACCACTGATCCAATGGATGTAAATCCAATTTCCACTGTTCAACCTACAATACTTAGAGAAAAGACTACGAAGTTTAGCTATGCACCTTCAGAAGAAGAAATTGATTTCTTGATTGCTAATGATCCAGTTATCAAGAAGAAAGCAATTGACCTTATAGCAGATAAGTCTTTAACTGAAGAACAAAGAACTGCTCAGTTAAAGGACTTCATTCAAATGAAGAATAATCAAGCACTTCAAGATGTAATTGGTTCAGTCAGAAAGGGTCAAAAGAAACCTAGGCGACCAACCAAGGCACAAGTTATCTCATACATGAAGACTTATTGTTGCAATGTTGGTGGCTGGAAAAGACATTAATTCAAAGGAATGGTTGATGATCAGGTTGAAGGTATCTACTACAGATTTCAAAGACAAGATAAAGATTTTATTCCTATGAACACTGAAGAAGAAGAAAGAAGATATCCTCATCTTAAAAGAAAGACCAAAGATAGTGACTCTCAGACACATAAAAAGACAAAGTTTGCTGAAGAACAAGAGGTTCAATCTGAGAAGTTTACTGAAGAAAAACTGACTGGAATGATCCTGATTGAAGAAGAAGATTTTTATCCTGAACCACTGTAAGTCAGACATCCTATCATTGATTGGGAAGTATACACTGCTAGAAATTTTGCTCCAACATGGAAGATTACAAGGCTAGGTGGTGAAACTTCATCATTTATTCAGTTTGAAGAACTTATCAAAGCATGTGACATAGATGATCTTGATACATTGTGGAGATTAGTTCAAGAAAGGTTTGATGCTGAAGATCTTAAAGATAGGAAGGATATGCAGTTATGGATTAATCTAAGAAGGCTCTATGAACCAGATGCTAATGATGATTTCTGGAAATTCTCATGTTCATGTCTTGGTACTAAATGGTTTTATTATGACTCATGTGAAGTTCATCATGTTTCTACAACAGATGGAGTGGATGCATTTATGTTTGCTGAAAAAGAACACTCAAAGCTGGAACTCTCACTGTGATGTTGTGTTCAACAATAAGAGTTCATGAAGATAATGAGAAGGTCAGAGCTTTGTTACATAGGCTTCAAGATCAATGCTCAAAAGCTATTCAGGAGTTAAGAAGAAAGAGAAGTGTTTGAAAGAATTCCCCAAATCCTTATAGAAGATGCAGATTGAAGAAACTTATTGATTTGCAGAGAAATCATAAGTTTAGGGGAGGATTGTTGGGAATAAAGCTAACAGTTACCACTGATACGCTTGTGATTAGCACTGCTAAAGATTACACTAGCAGTGGAAACTCATTACCACTGTCAGTACAATATTACCACTGTTGTTAGGATAATTGTTATGTATCCATGTATTGATAAGTATAGAAAAGATCTTGTGTATGTTCTATATTGTTAGGATTATACTTATCTTGTAAAGGACTCTTTGTGTTATAAAAGGAGATCCTAGGTCATTGCTTAGAATACGTATTATTCATATAAGCTTCAAGGTGTAACCCTAGTGATAAGCAAAATCACTCGTATTATTTCTTAATAATATTGGAGCTTTGTGTTATTCTGTTCTCAATTACATTACATCATATAAACCATCTTCTAAGTATTACTAAGTATATTCCGCGTGCTTATTAATATAACTCAAAGTATCACCAACACAAGGAGTGTATTTAGATCCATCAGTATTCATATTTCAAACTCAAAAAGTATCTCTGATTGAAAAAACACTTTTGGAAAAACCGTTCGATGTGCAAATCTCTTCTTTTCTCTAGCACATCGAATGCGTATTCTCTTTCAAATACAAAAGGTATTTTTGATTGAAAATTGATCTTTCTCATAAAACCTTCGTCGTATTGCAAAACTCTTTCTTCAAGCAATACGCGATTGTTTTCAAATCAATTTTTCATCAATCAGTGAATCTTAATTCGCTGGTTCACTCACTCCGTGTTGTCTTCTTTGAGATGTTCCGGTTTGAGAACAGCTAAAACAGCTGCGAAACCCTGTCAAGGAGATTCTTTGGAATTATACCTAATCACATGTAGTACTTGTATTGATCAACGGGGAACCGTGGGCCATGTACCTCAATTCAACGAAAGTGATCAAAGACACTTTCATGTGTTTTATTGCTAACTGTTGTTTGTAGGTACATTTGGACGGTTGCAGCTGATCAGAATTGAGAAGTCAATCCAAAGCATGCTCACAGCATCCACACTTAATTGAAGAAATCATGACTTGTGCATATCTACATAACCTGGCTATGATATTTTATACTATGCTTCTGCTACGCTGCTGCAAATATCATGAACCAGTAAAGCTTTCGTTACTCTAATGGAAAGATGTCATGATTCAAAAGTGTGAGCATGTCGGTCCAAAAGTTACAACATCACATGATGGCAACACAACAAAGGGTGATCCAGAGATTTACTATGGCTGATGATCTCAAAGAAAGCTCGAAGATCATCAAGATGTGGATCAGTTCAAAGACCTCCACTTAAAGAACAAAGTAGTCGAACTTTGAAGAATCACTGCTAAAGCACAAAGATTACGGAACTGAAGAATTGCAGTCTACGAGCTCAAGACTGAAGATAAAATAGAATGCTAGGATACGAAATGTAAATCATGGGGTGACCTCCCTTAGGGGGAGATTGTTTGGAATTAGAAATTCCATGTGAAGTGTCGGTCACCCCAACTATAGACTAGCACAAGTTAGCTCGTAGACATATCGTTATTTATCAGTTTATTAGTTAGTTATTAGTTTAGTTTAGCATAGTGTAACACTGTGGAGGAAGGACGGGTCTTTACCCACTGTATACCTGATCCACAGGCCGTCAGGAGGTCGTTTAGTTTGTAACTATAAATACCCTTCCCTCTAAGGGAAGGGTGGTGCTTCTTTCATAATCTAACATTTTCCTTTAGGTTATTTCTCTCTCTAGAAACACCCTCTCCTCTCTTCATCTCTCTAACCATGGCTTACTTGTTTAATCATCTACCTATACCACCCGAATCATCTAAATAACATATATTATACGATCCTACAGTTACGGTTGATACTAGGACACCACTAAAATCCTCTAGCTCAAGTTTGTTTAGGTTTAATCTCGTCGAAACGTTCGAGGAGGTGATAAAACATGAAACGTTCATCTTCCCGTACTTCATGTATCAAACTTTCAACATGTTGACAATGATAACAATCTTTGTCATGGCTAGGTAGTGGTGATGGAAGAAATGAAATTGATTGATGTGAAAGATCAAGTGAAGCGGGTTGAGGAGCCTCAAACGATAGAGGGATTGGTGGAGGCGCATTTGAAGATGGCTCGACCAAGAATGATGGTGGTGGTAGAGAGGTGTCAACTTCCATGTGGACGGGTGGTTGACTTTGATAATTTCTCATAATCCAAATTGGATTATTTGATGGTGACGGCGAAAAGGAAGCCGGAGCTAGTGTTGACTCAACACCTTGATTTTGTTCCATTATTCCTCCTAATGAGGAGAATGTTGCCGGTGGTGGGGGGTAAGATGGCCTAGGAGGAAAATCCTCTAGATTGTAGAGGTGTGGTGATGAGAGTGGAGTGGTGAATGAAAGGGCTCTAGGCACCAATGGTGATGGTTTAGTGGAAATGGGATTGTTTGGTTTAGGAGGTATGGTGGTGTTTGGCATAGGTAGTTTTGTGGGAACTATCCTTTTAGGGGTTGGTTTGATTGGTTGAGTTGGTGGAGGAGAAATCCTTGCATTTGTGGATTTGACCAGAGATGATTCAGCAGAAGAAATTTCGTGTACAACACGAGCAATTTTCTTGGGTGGTCCTTTGGTGGATGAGTTACCACTTGGAGCTTTCCTCATGATGAGATGATTCAAAGAGGCTTGTAAAGGTTTCTAAGTGCTGAAAATAAGGATGAAGATGATGACTTTAGGAGTCCTAACAATGTGGTTTATAAAGCAAGGGATTTGGCAAGTGCATTCAAGACTTAAGCCACTAAGATTCCTTGGAATGTGATGATTAGCATTCACAAGAGTCAACTTCAGAATTGTACTGATCTAGGAATTTAATTAAGATGAGATGGAGTGTTCAAGTTAGCAAGATGAGCTTGAAATGATTGTTTTAGCTAGAGCTGACATAATCTGTCATACGGATCCCACGGTTCCCTCCAATGAGGGATCCATCTAGGCTAATCCTAGGGATCCGTCTCTCAGCAGCTAAGAAAAGATAACAATGATGTTTGTAAGGTCTAATGCCTATTTCTTCTTGAGTGTTTCAGTCCATCTAATTGTCTTAAATGAAGAGGTACTTAAATACATAAGGGTAATGAGTGATGTAGCTAATGATTGCCTTTTATGGAAGACATTGGAACTTTTATGAGTACCAATGAGTGACTAAAGATGACACTAAAGATTTGAGAGTATCAAATGGAGCTAAATGATCCTAGAAATCAGATAGAAACTTAGGATAATGTCTTGGAGGATATCCTAAAGGCTTAACATGGAAAAACTATAATTTTGATCAATTTCGACCAATTTTGCGGTAAGGATGATTATACTAATTGAAAGATTTCCAAAGCTAGATGTTTTAACATGTGAGGGATCATGTGTGAGTATAGGAGCGGAAGAGTAATGAGTTTTGGTGAAAAGATAGATCTACAAGCTCTTAGAGTTTGATCTAAGCAAGTTAAGTGTGAGTATGAAACATTTACTCAATTTGATAAAAACTCAATTTGTTCTAAGGCATTATGTCTAGCTTAGTGTGAAGTGATCTAAAGGCATGTTTTGAAATACAATGATTGCAATTGCATTTCTGTTTGCCGGATCCCACGGTTCCCTAAGAGTAGGGATCCGTCTAGCACAACATTTGGGATCCGTCTCTCTGCTAAGCAGAACCTTTACAAAAAGGATGCAAGGGTTGCACAATGTACCATATTTCAAAGTTAGAGGTTCTAACACTAATGTAGTAGAGATATCAAATGTAAGGTGTTTTATTTCATGAAAGAAATTGGATTACATTGATAAAACATGGGATACTAAGGATTGTCCCTATTTTGAAAGAAGGCTAAGTTCCTTGAGCGTTTTCGCTAGATGGATCATCAAATGGTTGATGAGTGTTTGCCGATTCAGAAATGAAGAAAGTCTTCATGAGAGATGTGTTTAGAGGTTCCATCATCTTGTTCACAAGTACGTACAATGGACTTTGAAATTGAGGATGGAAGTACAAGATGTTATGATAAAGACGAGTCAAGAACATTCCATAAGGGATTAGTTTATTCTTGGAGCCTTGAAGAGTTACAATTTGCCTTGCGAAGAAGTAGGCGAGATTGTATGGTTGTTGTATTAGCAAATAATACATTATGTGAGCACAACAAGCGGGAAGGATTTCTCGATTTCCTCTAAGACTCCAAACATTTTAACATAGGATGATTGTGAGAGCCTTGTACTCTTCTCGGATATCCCGTGTATAGATAATGTTTGGATCAGAGTAATAAGGTCGAGGTTTTCATATTATGCGAGTCAAATCTTTCGGGGAAGGTATGTGTGAACAATATGGATTATTTTCTTCACGAAATTTGAAGAGAGAATCAAGAGACCAATCTTCAGTGAAGGCACATTGTCCATGATTTGGAATTCGGAGGATGTGAGCAAATTGCCCAAGGGTTAAAACAAACTTTTGGTTTTTGATCCAAAACCAAAGAGATAGAAAGCGATCCTCGTTACGAACGAGTTCAACTTGATGGAAGAATTCCAATACAAACCTTGGACATATTTTCTCGTCAATTTCGAGAAGACATTCCAGTCCTATGGTTCGGAAGGAGGTATTAATACCTTCTTCGTATTGTAGAGGAGTGTCGACAATACGTCCTTCATGGAAGTGACGGGTTTCGAGATTATTGAACCCACAGACATAATTGCCATGTGTGTTGGGCTCAAGAGAGATGTTAGGAGTGTAAACGCTAGTGAGTGAAAAATCGAACTCATATTCATGCGACATAGCGAAACCTATAGAGAAGAAAAGTTAATAGGATGTGACGTATTATGGGCAAAACAATGATTACCTAACGTTTTTACAAGATGTTTATTAACAATGGTTACTCACTTAATGTTTGACATTTTAGTGGAACATTTCTTTTAGGAGTAAAACAGTTTTTAATTTGCATGAAAAACTGTTATCCAGAGGGACGGTTCTCACGGTTCCCTCCCATAAAGGATCCGGCTAGTATATCTACATGGATCCGTGGATCTGTAGTGACAGAAAAAGGTTTTGACGAAAAAGGATTTTTGCATCTTATATGTTTATACAAAGGTATGTAGTTTAACCAATTTTTACTATAGCATGCATTGTTGGTTTAAAAAGTGTCTCAAGATCAAAAAATAACGAGAGATATAAAGCAATAGAAATGACAAACACATTATGAAAAATTAACTAGATAAACTAGAACATTAGTAATATTTCATTTCAATGCTAAGAACGATACAAAGGATTGGGTATATAACACCAATGTAGATTAACAACACAAAGTATATGTCTCCATATGAGAACTTCATCATAGGGAACACGAGAGCGATGAGTGTTAAGACGATAAGTACGAAGGCGATGTAAACCATGTTGATGACGAACCTTCTTGGTTTTGATTTGAGATGAGATGAGATGAATAAGAAGATGATGTTTTGAATGAGAGGTAATTTTTGAAAGTGGAAGATTTGAAAAAGTGAGGATTTGGTGGAGTGGACGTCGAAGGGGTTTTTATGGGGAAGGAGGAATTTTTGAGATTTGTGTTTTGTTTTATTATTTAGAAAGATATGATTTTTGGATTAAATGAAAATAAAACACAAGTTTTATAAACCTCGACTTTAGACGAAAAAGTAACACGTATGCGAGAAAGACTTCCTAATGAAGCTACATGTAATATATGAGTATGCACAAAAAATAATCCTATATATACCTATGTAAGCATACTTATTTATCAAGCTAATGTTATTTAGAAATAAGTGGGAAGTCATACATCTAATGCACTTAAGAATGTCTTTACAAATGACACAACAAATGTCAGTAGACAATTCCGGCTCCTTTGTGTTTAGGATACCTTTTTAGGGAAGGTATTCTTGTTACCAAGCAATTCCTATGGCTTGGTAGGTATGAGCTTTAACACAGCAACATGACAAAGATGATTAGTGCAATTAAATAAATAATAAGTAAAAAAAATTGTTGTCATCTAACCAACATCCAAACAAAGATTTTTTTTTTTTATTTTAAAAAACATGGTATTTATTTTTATAAAAGATCTTCTTTGTAGTTTTCAATTAACCATGGATCGTATCAAGTTGTTAAAGTACAATATACTTTAAGGAACTTGGTAACGAAGCACTGATGCCAATTGTGGAAAACTAGAATGGGGGGTTGAATAGTTTTGCCAATTAAAACTTTGTTTTAAACTATTTAGATCGACTTATGTCAATCTATTTAGATGTATGTGGATGTTGATAAACAAACATATAGAAATGTAAGTATGTAATGAAAAGATAAAGAGTAAGGAGCACAAAACCACAACGCGAGTATTTATAGTGGTTCGGCTACAAGGACACCTTCCTTGCCCTACTCCACTCCCTGAGTCACCTACTCGAGAGTTCGTAATCACTACACAACACTAGCTCCTTATGGCGGAGAAGCCTTCACACCGTCGCCTACGTTTTTTCCGGTACTAGGCTAACCACCGGGTTCTTTCACCAAGGTGAACCACACCTACCACTACGTCGCCTACCCTTTATCCGGTACTAGGCTAAGTACCGAGTTCAATTACAATTGATGAACTACTACCCAACACTACACAACATCTAAACCCAAAGGAGATCTACTCCTTATAATAACATCATCAAGGATAACAATATCCTTTGACCCAATACTAATATATCATGTACATTGAATCACACCATATCGAATGTATACCTTAGGCACCTTTCACTAATGCCTTTGACTCGATCTTCAAGACACCCTTCACTAATGTCTTATGGCTTGACTTCTAGGCACCCTTCACTAATGCCTCTAGCCTTGACTTCTAAGCACCCTTCACTAGTGCTATCAATACGGACGATCGACACCCTTCACTAATATCTTCGTCTTGACACTTGAGACATCTTTCACTAATGTCTTCAACACTACACTTCTTATGAGAAAGAAGAAAACTATCAACAAGATAACCTTAGTAGTCTTGATGATAACGAAGCATGGCAACTCATGGACTTGAGCTTGCTTGTCTTCAAAAGATGGTGATCTCGCCTTTAAGAGGAACCTAGAGAATCACACGAAAACAAAACTACATACATAGATCACTTGTATCTGAGGTTAGAGAGTTTGTAACTCAAAGAGAAAATATGTGAGGAAGGGGTGAAAAACAATGAAGAAATGACTCACTATTTATAGAGAGAAAATGGTTACTGTTCCCCGGATCCCACGGATCCCTCCCTTGAGGGATCCGTCCAGTGTATTAACTGGGATCCGTGGGACGCTCCCTTTTGCCCATGGGTTTTTTGGTTATGGGTCATGGGTTATGGGTTGGTCCATGGGTATTTCCTTAGATACAATGTATTTAATAGATGCAAAGTATCTAGTCAAATGGATATGGGTCAATACCATAGGTTATGGATATGCTCCATGGGTTGTAGTTTTTACCCATTATAATACATACTAGTTATGTATATATTTGCCCAATATGTAAACACTAGTTGTTGTACATATTTATTAAATCATAAAATCACTTATACTTGTTTTAGTGTTTTATGTAAAAACGTAAGTGTGTTAGAAAACTATTGGCTCAAACCATTTACGTATTTTATTTGTTTCGTTAAAATGATTTTACGTTTGTTATCGACAAAACATTAGAAGATCGTAAAATATAAATAAACGTTTTTACGGTTTATTTGTATTAACATCATTGACTTCTGCTTATATTCTAAAAAACTTGCTTGACAAACGGACAACTCCAAATTTGTTTTTGAAAGATCAGTTTCGAGTTGTTTAGTTGTTGTTTGTGTTCAAAAATTTCTTATATCAAGTCATTGTGGGAGACTATCAATTCTCACATTTGATGTTGTAAGGCTTGTTCTTTCAAATGAATGCTGCTTCAAAACTTTGTTATCTTTGTTCTTTTGTTCAAAATTTGTAAGTTGTATTTTACAGCTCTCAAGTTCCGAATTTAATGATGCAATTTTAGCCTTTAAATTACCATTTATCTCATTGCAATTTTCAACTTAGGATTGGGTGGTCATAAGTAAGGTCATAAGTTATGGATCTAGACCATATGTTCAATTTGATCATTGGTATAATCATCAATTGGATCATCAAATGTAATAACAGGGTTAATTTGATTATCTTCTTGTAAAGATATCAATGAACTACTTTTAACATATTGCTCATTATCAGGTGTAGATGAAGATGGAGATTCAATTTCATGTATGAAGCATATGTTTGGATCAGGTACCTGAGATAAGCCGTCAGTATCATAAAATGAGCTTGTGTCACTCATATGAACAGTCTGCATGTTAGCCATAAGTACCACAACTACATTGGCTTGCAACTATTCATATTTATCATCAGATGCAGCATCAGCCATAAAACTATGATCCTTGTTAGAAAGGTCGCCTCCAACTTCATCCTTGAGGGCAAGAAGTAAAGCTTTCTTGTGATATTCGTTGCCTCGAATCCTTAGATTAGGACAAGCATTAGCTAAATGACCCCTTCCTTTGCAATTATAACCGTTGATCTCCGCATTCCTAGTTGATGTATTTCCTGCTTCCAAAATTTCAACCATTCTCTGAGGAGCACCATCTTGATTCACATTCCCAGCAGTTCTTGTATACACTTATCCAGACCCTGAATTTCCCCCATAACCACTAGTAAAAATTTGACGTCCATTGTTACGACTCTGCACTGCAACCCGTCCACCTTGAACAACAACTTGATTCCTTGTGTTTGAAGAGTTTCAGAGACGATTGTTTGATGAATTAGCATATTTGCCAAAAGCTCGAGCAATTAATGAAAACCCCTAATTCAATTCTTTGAATGCCTCTTGATCGTCATCATCTGCTTGTGCATAGTAAGTTGTGTCTGTATTGCCATATGTAACAATTTGACCGTCAGTTGATTATTGTTGTGAGTCATATGGAACCATCTGGTTGCTGGGTGATGTCTGATGGTAATTAAGTTTATGTGGATAAGATTGAGCCATAAGTGCAAGTGAACTTGGATGTGTAGGAGGTTGCAACATTTCACTTAGAGCACGATCCTTTTGAACCTCTTTTTCATTGTGCTTCAGATAATCAAACAACAACTCATATTTCACATCATGAAGATTTTTGCTTCGACGAACAAACGTGACATATTTATGCCAATCTGGTCCTAAGGAGTTCAGAAACTTAGTGGTGATAGCAATTTTGGGTAGGATCACATTGTCTTTGTCTAAGTCATTGATGTACTCGATGAACCGATGACAGTAAGACTCTAATGACTCTCCTGGTGCAATTGTGAAGGTCTCATATGTGTGATACAACTTCGATTCCATGTCATCTTTGTTCAATTCAGTTACTTCCATCAGAAGATGTATGTTTTCCCACATAGATTGAGCAGTCTTTTGAGAATCAATGCTTCGGAAAATCAGATTAGGAATACCTAGACAAATGTATTCCATTGCCATTTGCTCAGCTTCCTTGTGAAGTACTTGTTCTGGAGTAAGTTGATGCTCTGAAAGAAGTGTAGTAGTCTCAGCTCTTGGTGGGACAGTTGTGGGATCTCCAGGAACCGTTGTTGTAGGCCATTGCCGTGGTCCTTCAATTATCACTTTCTTCAGATATTTGTCGTGAGGTTTCCTGAGTTCAATGAATCGTAAGAATCTGCTAGCCCATTGAACGCAATTCCCTGGTGTGAGCATTTGAGGTCTGTCAAGAGAACCAGCTTCATGGATTGACTGTTGAATGCTGAGAGCTTCATACATTTGTTCAAACCAATGTGGTTGTTTTTTTTGGACATGATATGTGAATTGTTGAGGAAATTGTTGTTGTTGTTGTTGATAAAACTGTTGTTGTTGAGGGAATTGTTGTTGCTGAGGATATGGTTGTTGCTGAGGGTATTGTTGTTGTTGAGGATATTGTTGTTGCTGAGGATATTGGTGAGGAAAGTAGTTGAAATAAGGCGGTTGAGGCATGATTGTTGATTAAACTTGTGTAGTTATGATGGATCTTGTAGATAATTGAGAAGTGTGTTGTAGTGTTGATAAGGTTTGGTTTAGTGCAAGTTCGATAATTTTGACCCAAATTCGATAAAGTTGACTAAGTCCAAGTTCGATAACCAAATTAGATAACCAATTTTGATAAATCAAATTAGATATCCAAATTCGATAGATCAAATTTGAAATTCGATAGAATCTATCTAACTTGTCCAAGCTAGAAGATTTTCCCTTGTTCGAAGTATTCCGCAGGCTTATCCAAGCAAGGGAAGTACTGAGTAATCTTTGAACCGTGAAGAAACTCTTTCGTCTGGAAGTTCGATAAACCCTTAAAGTTCCAAATTCGATAAACCCTTAAATCCAAGTTCGGTAAACCCTTAAATCCAAGTACGATAAACCCTAATGCAAGTTCGATAAAAGGACTGATTTTTAGGAAATCGATTTGGCGACTAAATACAAACTTCTAAACCGTTTCTTCCGATTAAAAACTCTTAAAAACACTTAAATAACAATAAAGTTCGAAGCTTTGATGTTTTTAATGGAATTTGAGCAAGTTCGATAAAACGTAAAATATTTTAACTGCAAAAAAACACTTTATTTAAACTAAAAGCTAGGAACTTTAGACTAATAACTAAGCTTCTAAACACTATGGAATCCTTAGAACTTTTCAAGCTTCAAGATAAGTGCTAGAAACAAAGCATTATGCACAAACCAAAACAAACATACGAAATTGTTAAGAGGAAGTAGTATACGTATAACACAAACACACTAAACAACCATCTTTAGGAAATTGATACCACTTGTAGGTTCCTAAATACACAATACTCTATAGAGAGAGAGAGAGAGAGAGAGAGAGAGAGAGAGAGAGAGAGATTTCTCTCTCTAATGAATCAACCAACCTCACAAGGAGGTGTTTACATTGTATTTATAGGCACATGGGGCTAGGGCAACGCCCATGTGTAGTATTCTAGAAGCTTTCACAGCCCGTGGGCTTACTACATGGGCCGTGAACTATTTATATCATATAAGCCTATTACATTTAACAACCTATTACATATAATACATGATCGACACTTCATAATGTTTACACGTAATCCCAACAAATCACAAGTTAAAAACACTATAAACTTTATGGATTAAATTTTATAGAATTTAAAAAACAAAAGGCTAATCCTTTTACACATTTCATAATCATAATTTATGCCGTCATTTTTATGAAACATTCGTATAATTTGTGTTTGATATATAATAATTTGTAAATTTGTAGAAATTTACAACGCCTATTATGAAATGACATTATAGTAGGATTTAATATTCTGATCTGACCGTACAATCTAGATCTTGCAAAGACGAAAGCATTCATAGGTAGGATCCAGATCTTGAAAAGCTTGATTCGTATGGCTATTAAGATCTTACATACCTACTCTTATTACTATAAATAGTGACCTTACAAACTTAGTCTTATTTATCACTTTCATATTCCGTTAAAGAGATACTTTGGTGGTCTATTCTTCCTCTAACGCTTGAAGGATATGAGAATTAATCATAGATTTTACAGACATACATGTAAATAATTGTTAATACTTAATAGCATAATAAGAACATTAATTAAAGTTCAATCATCATCTATGCAAAATACAAAAGTATATTAGTCAGGCTCTCACAAATTTATAAGCAAGAGCATGCAATATGCTTATCGATTAATTACCACGGGTAGCATTTAAAGTAGCTAGTGGATTTTACTTATTCCTATGTGTTACCTGAAGGCTTGAGACCATCATGCATGTTTCAAAATAGTCAATGGCATAAATCTTTCATGCATCAAACATTTCAAACATTCAATATAATTTCGTGATAAACTAAAAACTAACAATGAAAGGAAATTAAAGAAAGAAAAATTAGTTTTTGTATCATAAATTTATCGAATATTTCATACTTAGTTTGAGGGAATGAATGTGTAGAAATAACTTCCATTCTCACTATGGTCGTTTGGTCAATGAGTTTGATAATTAAAAATAGTTATCAAATCTTCGAACCTAGATTTCTAAACCTACCAAAAATTACGGGTTTGCACACCCGACCCATCCTCACATCCATATCCATTCCTTTTTACATGCCAACCACCCCCTTAAAATTATACTCCTACCTTTGACCAAACATTAAACGACATTTTTCGGGAAAAAAAACACTTAGGGCGTGTTTGTTATTCACCCGTGGGGTTGGATTTTAGATCCTAAAGTCAAAAAAAATGTTTGGTACAAATTTGGGATTATGAATTAGGACTTGTAACCCCAACAGTTATACTATTACAAAAGTCACCTAAATGACTAGTATTTCTCTCTCTTCCTGTCTTTCTTTTCTTTTTTTATTTGGTTTTTTGTCTTCATCCGTATTTCATTTCTTTTTTTTATTCTTACTTTTTGTCATTTACCTTTCTTTTTCAAATATTGTGGGCCCATCAACTAAATTATATATATATTTATTTTTTAAATAATTTTAAATTTCAATACTAATTTATATCTCAATACATAAAACAAATATTTTTTATATTTTCTCTCTCTTACATCAAATCCAAATCCAAATCCAAATTCTAAACCAAATCCAAATCTTAATCCTAAACCCATCTACAAACCAAACGGGCCCTTATAAAAAAAGTCAATCCTAAAACATTGGGCAGAAATTACATTCGAGGTCTTCTTACATTGCACTGTATCAAACACAGACACAAACTCGTCCTTCCCGTCTCACACTACTCACAAAATCAATCAAAAAATCATTTCTTGATTCAAAATCCCAAAAGGGCATTAATCAAAACAACCAAAATGACATAACCCATCTTCCAATTCAACAAAAACCCACCTCAGTTCTGTCTTAAATCTACAAAATCCGATCAAAAAGCCATCTGATCGTTTAAAAAATTTCAGTCAGGCATTTTATCAAACAGATGGCGGATAAGAAACAGCTAATTTTGTGTGTTGAAGGTACTGCTGCTTTGGGTCCTTATTGGCGGACTATTCTTTCTGATTATCTTGATAAAGTTATCAGGTTGGATTCCCTTTTATATTGTGTGTTTTTATTTATTGGTTTGTGTTAAATTAATTGTTATGTTAATAGATAGGATGAAATGAGAATTTATGGGACATGTTTGAGTTAGAAGCTATAAGTTATTGCGAAATTGCGAGGATTGAAAAATAAGCTAAATATTCGTGTGGTAATGTTAAGGTCCAAGGTTAAATATGTTCGACTGGCAAGTAAAGCTAATGGACAATTTAGTTCGCACGAGTGTTAGATTCTTACGTGATCCTATGCTCGTAATGTAATAGGGTTATGGGGGGCTCAGAACTAGCGTTATGTTAATAAGGTTAAGAAAGTTGACGACTTTTGGCTAAAATGGATGGAATTTGACACACTTTGTTTTAATTCAACGTGTATTACTGATAATTGTTTGTTTCTTTATGCAGGTCTTTCTGTGATAACGAGACTTTGGTAAGTATCTTTCGGTTGACATAAATGACGATTCTTATTCTTGTACATTAGTGGTAGAACTTGAACATTTTTATTGCACGGGAATGGGGAACCGGGGGAGGGGAATCGTTGTCATCAACGTAAATATAGTTCTTCGTATATAATCATAAACATACGTCTATATACTTGCGTATAATAGAACATCTTTTTGAGTTGATCATTTCATTGATCGAACTCAAGTTTTTCCTTTTCCGACTGTGTCTATCATCTGTTGTTCAATGAGTTAATTCATTAAGTACGAGTACAATGAAAGGGATTTGGAAGAAGTCCTCGCTTTTATTTTCTCTAATATGTCCTGCAAGTTAGTGAAATGGAATATATGAATGTGCTCGTAATAGAATCAGCCACATTAATAAAGAAATGTATTTTTTAACGTTATCTGATAGACATTACTATATTTGCTGCTCGTAAAGATGTAATATAGAAGCTCTGTACCAAAACACATGTTTGAATACTTACAAGTTACATCCTAAATGATGATCACTATGAAAACCTATATGTGTCAAATGAGAAAACACTATCCAACCTACTTATAACAATATAATTGCTGCTGTAGATTTACAACCTTAGACCTGCTACTCCGATTTGATGAGTTGAACTCCATGATCCAGTAATAAAAGAATATCATGAAATGAAACAATGGTTTGGAGATAGAGATCCAACGTATAAATTCGTTTTTCTAATCCTCGAAATATAACTCGTTATTACAATTCACAGTTTCATTTATATTTATACAATAAATGATGCCTTGTCGATACTCATAACTCTCATAACTGAGCTGCTCGTTTCACAACTTTATCAAAAGAAAATTAAATGATAAGTTGAAAACCACCATGAAACTGATTAATTGAGGATATGGAAGATTCTTCTTGTAAGAAGTTGTAGAATTAAATAACTAATGTGTTATGTTAAGCATGATTGATTAGACTCTAGCTAAGGTGATTAATTAGTGAGTTATGTGGAAAATGCGTCGATATCTTTTTTTACAATCTCGAAACTAGGAAACAGAGAAAAAAAAAAAGCATAATTGGACATGTCTTTAGTGTAACGTTAACTGGAAGAAATTATTTTCTTTTAAAACGAGAATAAATACACATACAAAAACAACTTAAAAGAGTTCATGAATCAAGAAAGGTTTTTACGTACTAACTTTTTTACTTTTTATTATCTTTTGGCATGCAGAAATCACCTGGGACTATTGTTGAGCTCGCTCTCATTGTATTCAACTCTCATGGATGTTACAGTTGTGCGTATTTTCGTTTACTTCTTTATATGAACCTTAAGAATAAAAATCATTTCTCAAATTATTAATTAGTTTTCTTGCATTTCTATAAATTCAAATGCAGCTTGCTTGGTACAACGGAGTGGCTGGACTAGAAATGTTGATTATTTTTTCGAGTGGCTCTCGGCTATACATTTTTCTGGTGGCGGTTTTTGTGACGCTGCAATTGCAGAGGGTCTTGGTGAAGCTTTAATGGTATATAATACAGTAGATTATTATCCACGTTATTAAATTTCTCCAACAAATCAAATTACAGTTTTGTTTTTGCCTTCAAAATAATTACAAATTATTTCGTTAAATTTTTAATGATCAGATGTTTCCTGTAAATGCGTCACAAAATCAACATAATATCGGTGTTCAAAGGCATTGCATACTTGTTGCTGCAAGTAATCCATATCCATTGCCGACACCAGTTTACCGGCCACAAATACCAAAAACGGAGCCGACTGATAATACTGAGGCACAGTCAGAAAGCCGGCTATCAGATGCTGAAACCATCGCTAAAACATTTCCACAGTGTCCCGTTTCCCTGTCAGTCATATGCCCGAAACAGCTTCCAAAATTAAAAGCAATTTATAATGCGGGAAAAAGGAACCCATCAGCAGGCGAACCTACTATTGATATTGTGAAAAATCCACATTATCTTGTGCTAATATCGGAAACATTTATGGAAGCTCGTGCTGCTTTAAGTCGATCAGGCATTACAACTTTGCCCACTCAGAGTCCTATAAAAGTTGATCAAAGTTCAGTTCCTCCGGTATCAGGGCCACCTCCGACTTCAGTTCCACCAGGTATATTGCAACTTTATTTGATTCACCTTCATAGTCTAGGTCTGCTGTACCTCATCACAAATAGCAATTTTTTGTAATAGATCATAAAGTGTCTCCCTTATAGGAAAAAATAACGGTATCAGACGAAAAGTAATAGTGGAATATCACTGGGTGTATGTTGATCCATACATTGCACCAAGGATATATAACATTATGCGAGCTATTTAACATTTATTGCCCTAGTAGTCAGTATCTATAGGTGTCTGAAACTACTTGCCTTGTAATTAGAACTGCATATATTTGGTATGTCTTCCATGAATCCGTGTCCCATGGTGTGATCAGTGATGACGCCCTCACGGTTAGGATCATAACTCAAAATGTATAACTTTTGGTCGGTCTCTATATGATCGTTATGGCATGGTGTATTGACACAGGTGATCACCATAATATATATGAAATATTCGGCCAAAAAAAGTACAAGCAAAACGATACATATAATATATTTAACACCCCTCGAGTTGAAGCAGAGATACGAATCGTTTGGTTTTATTACATTCCATAGGGTCATTCAGATTCCACTATTATAATATCATTGAGTTACCATTCCCAGCATTGGATAATCCGTACTTACATAGTCCATCATATCTATGCTATAAGAAGCATATAATATATTCAATAGTTTTTCATGTGCATAATAGAACCACTCTTGAACAACATCTTCGTAGAATTCCATTGTTGCACCGGTTTTGCTTATAATTCTTATCTCTTGTCACGTGTACTGAAAGGAAATATATAGAACCAAGACCGCATGTTTTTTTCTTATTACTATGCTTACTCCTACACTTTTCCGTTTGTTTTCCAGTAAATGGATCTATGATGAACCGTCAAACAGTTTCTGTAGGAAGTGTTCCTCCCGCAACTGTAAAAGTTGTAAGTCCCGTTGGACCTTTTATCTTCCTTTTCTATATTAAGTTTACATCGTGCAAAACCAAAGAAAAGTGTATATTTAATAGTCTTGTATAACAGGAACCGACCACAGTCCCTTCAATGCCACCTGCACAAGTACCCGTACCAGCACCCTCGTTTCAACATGTTCCACCGGTTGCTCGTCCTACCTCGCAAGGAATCCCAAT
This sequence comes from Chrysanthemum seticuspe, assembly GCA_019973895.1. Lineage (NCBI taxonomy): Eukaryota > Viridiplantae > Streptophyta > Magnoliopsida > Asterales > Asteraceae > Chrysanthemum > Chrysanthemum seticuspe. The sequence continues at coordinate 288,019,305 of BPTQ01000009.1, forward strand.
GCAAACTTCGTCACCGTTATCTGTTTCTCAGGATATGCTATCAAATAACGATACTGTGATGCAAGATATGAAACCAAATGTCACTGGTATGCAACAACCGGCACGTCCTGCGGGTCCCGTAAACGTCAGCATACTCAATAATCTTTCACAAGCACGGTTAATGAACAACGGGACATCGATGGGGATACCGTCAATCGGCGGGAATCCGATGGCTATGCATATGTCCAACATGATATCTAGTGGAATGGCCTCAACTGTACCCGTTTCTCAAACCGTGATTTCATCGGGTCAACCGGGTATTGCCCCGATTTCCGGAACGGTGCAGAGTACGGTACCAGTACCAGGTTCATTTACTTCAACCACTTCAAACATGTCTGGGAGTCCGAGCCAACCATTGGGTAATCTTCAAGGAAGTGTCGGAATGGGTCAACCTGTTTCGGGAATCAGCCAGGGAAATCTTCCAGGCACTGGCCCGCAAATGGTGCAAAGTGGAATGGGAATGAATCAGAATATGATGGGTGGTGTCGGTCAGGGTCAATCGGGTATGACGGGAGTGGGAACAGGAACGGGAACGGGAACGGGTTCAGGACCTGGGATGATGCCGACACCTGGCATTGGTCAGCAAGTCCCAGGTATGCAAACACTCGGTGTAAATAACAATACGGCTGCTAATGCTGGTCTTCCGCAACAAACATCGGGTGGTGGTGCAGGTGCACTGCAATCAGCACAGTCAAAATATGTTAAAGTTTGGGAGGTAAGACCGGACACATTTTATTTTTTATATATTATTTCAATTCTTCGCATAGTTGGAATTATTCCAATGATTTTTCTGATGCAGGGGAACTTATCTGGGCAGCGACAAGGTCAACCTGTGTTTATTACCAGATTAGAAGTAAGTTCGAAACTAATTATCATTGATATAACTCTAAAAGTTTCTTATTATAGATAATATTTCCAATTTGAAAATTTAGAACTTAGGACTTATGTTTCTGTATGTGGTCTGCAGGGGTACAGGAGTGCATCAGCTTCTGAATCGTAAGTTATATTAAATCCCTAAAATGTTTGAATGAAGCTATTGCACATTATAAAATATTGCTTGTTTTGTTTTCAAAATATTTAGAAGTCCTTCACATTTATTCTGCTTTTCGAGATGGATGGTTGTAATGATGGAAGAAAGCTGGCTTAATTTCTGTTATTTCTTTCAGGCTTGCTGCTAATTGGCCACCGACAATGCAAATAGTCCGGCTTATATCTCAAGATCACATGAATAACAAGTATGCTTCACCATCTATAACCTTGTCGCATTTTCTCCGAGCTACTTGCAAATTTTGACTGACTTCTTATCTTTTTATTAATGTTTTCTGCTTGCATAATAGGCAATATGTTGGAAAAGCAGATTTTCTAGTTTTTCGCGCAATGAATCAGCATGGATTTCTTGGACAATTGCAAGAAAAGAAGCTTGTAAGTTAAAGCTTTTCCATTTGCATCTATTAACGGCTTCGATATCTTTGATTAATGATGACATTTATGTGATATATAGTGTGCAGTCATACAGTTGCCATCACAAACACTTCTGCTGTCTGTTTCTGATAAAGCATGCCGGTTGATTGGAATGCTTTTCCCTGGGGTAAGTTTTAATTATTGTTAGCCTAAATGTATTAATTTAGATGTTTAGATATGCGTTTGAAAGTAATGCTGCTGTTTAGGTAAACGCCTAAAATTATTCAATAAACATGCTGCATAAGGTAATGTCAGTGTTGAAAGCTGTAAACGTCAATCAAATATAGGATTGTTTGGAAAATGTTATTTAAGGAATAAAAAGACAAGATGACCCAAAATGGGTAAATATTTATCCTATATTTTATCCTTAGATAACCAGATGTGTTCGTGCGGGTCCGAAACTAATTTGTACATTATTTGATAAGATAGTAAAGCAAAATATGTTTATGTTCAAACACTAAAAACAGATTATGCGACTTCAGTCGCAAAAGTTGGTTCCAAAAGACAAATCCTAACGCCTGCTTATGTATCAACTTGATGTTTTATTTATAGGACATGGTGGTGTTCAAACCACAGATATCAGGTCAACAACAGCCACAGCAGCTTCAACCTCAACAACACCCCGGTCAAATGCAACCACAACAACAGCAAATGCAACACATGCAACAACAGCAGCAACAGATTCCACCTTTGCAGCAACAGCAACAGCAGATGCAACAGCCGCCACAACAACCAATGCAACAACAGCCGATGCAACAACAGCCAATGCAACAACAACAACAGCCGCAACAACCGATGCAACAACAGCAGCAGCAATCACAAATGGTTGGGACAGGGATGAACCAAGGTTATGTTCAAGGTCCAGGGGGGCGAACACAAATGGTGCCTCAGGGGCAAGTTTCTTCACAGGGCCCGCAAAGCATGTCAGGTGGAAGCTTCATAAACTGACATGAACGCATTTGAAAAATATATTATGGAGAAGATGTTGCACGTCTAAAGTGAACGTGTGTGCGTGTTTTTGCTATTCTATATATGCGTTAATTAGGGTGATATATGAACGATTTATTAATTAAATAAGACGTTATGACGTAGAGGTTTATGTGTAACCATGATGATATTATATTGAACTCTAATTTATGGATTAGTAGCCTAAAAGCAACAATCATTATGTTTATTGTCATCATTAGATTGATCTGTTTACCTAAAAAGTTCTTATGTGGATATTGTTTTTTTACTTTTCTTTTTGGTATGAGAAGCTAGGCGGGTGGGGTAACAAGTATGGACCTGCTCCAGGGCCGATGGTGGCATGCGTTACCGGTTAATCTAAGTTGAGTTAACAAAGTGCGAATAGTTGAGCTTAACTTTGTTACGGGCAGTGTTGTAAAAAGCGGCCTAGATGGCCTATGGTCAACGGCTCAAAGCCGGCCAACAACGTTTTTTAACTTTAAATTAGGGTTTGCTTTTCAATTACAGAAGATGACATACATGAGACGGTGGCTAGAAAACGAGAAAAATGAAAATTGCTAAAAAAAACAAACTTAAATTAACTAAATGGCTTTAATTTATATTTAAAACTCAACTTCCAATTGGTTTTAGGCCCATTTATAGTTATATACTTATATATGATAAAATTAATGTATATATTTTTAAATTTATCAGTATACCATATATTTTTAAAATTTATATTGTGAAAAGTCTACTCTACCTAGGCCCTGCCTCGGCTAATTCTACAAAAAGGTGTAGATTGGCGGGAACACCTTGGTCTCGAGTGCTTTTTGGCATCAACCATTATCCACCCCAGAAGGAATAGCTCCGGCAACTCTCCTGGCCTAGTGGGGCACCAACTGGAGTGAGCAGGAGCCAAGACTCGGACCTCTGAGCTCTTATTCAACAAAGTCTCTCCAGTGTGTCCATAGATTTTGCGGAGATGGGTACCTATATTAAGCAAATGCCAAGGATAGGACTTGAACTTGAGTCAATTGACTCAAGCACAAGTGCTCCAACCATTGGGCTAATGCTCCATCGGTCCTGCTTCGGCTAATTAATAGCTAAGCGGTGGTCGACTGCCCGACTAGCGTCTAGCGCTTTTTGCAACCATGATTACAAGGTAAATAGAGAATTTCGGGCATGTTCAACAGCTTAGCTGACATGTTTCCACTATTGCTATTTGCTAGTTCTTTCTATTTTACTCTTTTGATCTGCTATAGGCATACATAACCAGATTCTTTCTATATTACTCTTTTGATCCAATAAACAATTCAAAATTGTGACAAATTCTTTTAAGTGTCTAGCAGCCATTTCCATTAAAATTTCTAAAAGGTGGTTTTCATCATATAAAGCTTAAAGTGAAAGGTAGTGTGATAGTTCCATTGGTCACCTTTTGTTCCAACTTCAAAGCTACTTGACAGTTCCCCACTCACCACATGTTCATACATACATGTGCAAGTTAGCAAAATATTTTTTTACCAACTAAAGGAATAACAAGTTGGTTGAAGTACATATATTTAAGGGGTGTTTGGTTTTTTTTTTGGAAATGACTAAGGGTATTGGTATGAGAATTGGGTTGCAAACCCATTATTTTTTGTGGGTTTGGATAATGCCTAATTTGAGGGTTTGATTCCCACTTGTTGTTGTTCGACTGATGGATGTTGCAAGGCTAACATTACTTGATCGACGGCTTTTATAGCACATCTGATGGACCAAGATGACTTTCGTTCGACCGAAATGATTATTGTTTGACCAATTTTTCTTTTATACTCAAAAAAGTTGATTTTTAACATGTCAAAATTTAGTAGGTCGTGCAATAGTACAAGAACATGACCATCATTCCTAACCCCTTGATAACTATTTCGAAAAATACCTTGTTGAATAATTTTTCTTAAAAACAAGAGAAAATTTCATATTTTTCGGTATAAACATCACAATATCCTTTTTATTCAAGATAAGTTTTCAAATTTATGATGTACAACGTAATTTAAGCATGCTTTTAGATTTTTATGTTGGGAAAAAAGGAAGCTGAGTCTAAATATAATCCGGTTGCCTTTTTTTTTTTTTTTTTTTTTTTTTTTTTTTTCACATGTAAAGGATATTAGATTGACTCGAATCACGTGAATTTTGTTGGCACAAAATATGACTCATGCTACTCTATAACTTGCTAAGTTTGATTAATTGATTTGGAAAGAAACAAAAATATTTGTATGTGTAAGACTTTATTATACATACCACTTAATGCAACTTGACTGGGTAATCATTTTCAAGTCACGCCACAAAGTCACAACTCACAAACTTTACCAGCTACCCATATACAACTATCTTCTAATAATTTTTTAGATTGGAGATGATTTGTACACATTATGTATTGATTTGCACACTCATATATACAACCTTTTAAAGCAGTATAACAGTTTGATGTGTATGATTAAGTGTTCCAATAAAAAAATTAAGCGTGAAAATTATTTCCTTTGCTCTTTTCCATATTTTCGTTCTAGTCCTCCATATCCAATTCTTTTACACTTTGGTTCCTTCATATTCAACATTGTTGACGTTTTTTCATAAACAATAATTCTCTCAAGTAGATGCATGACTGTTTACATCTTACATCTCATACCCGCGCTCTATTGAAATTGGATAGTGTTCTTTCACATTCCACATCATGTGATCATCACAATGATACGTTCTTCCGCTCCCCAAATGACGAATCAAATACTTTGTTCATGGACACTTGTTTTTTCAGCTAAGCAACAAGTATGACAAGTTTAACTAAGCCAATGGTAACAAAACATAGAACCTACCAAATACTACATGTAAAGAAAGTTTTTTCAACAGCGAATTCCTAGAAAAAGACTCCTATGGTTATACTATACTTACATGCAAAACTTCCTTTACGTAGCATATACAATTCATAATATAGGATCAACAAATTAACTTCGATAAATAAATGAGTAAACTACATAAATGATTCTTGTGGTTTGCTGGTTATTACGAATTCAGTCTATTTGTTTTATTTTTTTTTATCGATCCGGTCACTATGGTTTCAACCCGTTAAAGTATCCAATCTATTTTCCTTAACATTGTTAGTTTGACTACCTTAACATTGTTAGTTTGACTACGTTTGATTGTTAAAATGCAAGGATAAATTTGTGATTTCATATATCATCATCAAAGAAAAATATAGGGATAAACACACGACACAAGCATAGTAACAAACAACTACTAGTACTCTCTCTGTCTGTCCAAATTTCTTTTTTGGGACGTCTTAAAATAATTGTCCACTTTCTATTTTAAGTAAGAAAAAAGGAGTATTTAGTGGGAGAATATTCTATTTGAGTGGTTGAAATATATAGTGGTCCCACTTTTATTAAACTTTGTGATTTTTGTCTCCTGACAATAATTTTGAGACGGAAAGAGTATATTTTTTCAGTCAACATACCGCATTTCATACTTTTCTCTCAATTCTCACACACATATCTCATGTAACCTTTCTTGGTGTCGTTTGTTTTTTCAGAGCTTTTATCTCTTCATCTGCAAACCATGTCCGTTTTTTACGTTTTAGTCCGTTTTCTTACGTTTTCGTCCTTTTTTTACGTTTTCGTCCGTTTCCTTGCGTTTTCGTCCGTTTTTGACCGTTTTTTACGTTTTCGTTGGTTTTTTACATTTTCACCTTTTTTACATTTCCGACCGTTTTTTTACGTGTTCGTCAGTTTTTTATGTTTTCGTCTGTTTTTTACATTTCTCGACTGTTTTTTTACGTTTTCATCTAGTTCCTTTCGCTTTCATCCGTTTTCTTACATTTTTGTCCGTTTTCTTACATTATATTATGTTTTGTTACGTAAGATAACGTAAGAAAACGTACAAAAAACTTATAAAATCATATGAAAACGTAAAATAAACAAACGAAAATATAAAATACGGACTAAAACGGAAGAAAACGTAAAAAAAGGACGAAAACGTAAAAAACAAACGAAAACGATAAAAAGCGGACAAAAACGTAAGAAAACGGATGAAAACGTAAAAAGATGGACGAAAACGTTAAAAATGACGAAAAAGTAAAAAAAAACTGACGAAAACATAAGGAAACGGACGAAACATAAGAAAGCTGACGAAAACGTAAAAAAAAACGGATGAAAACATAAAAAACGGACGAAAATGTAAAAAAGAAACAGGTGAAAACGTAAAAAGGGGGAAAAACGTAAAAAAATGGACGAAAACGTAAAAATATGATCAAAAACGTAAAAAAATTATGAAAACGTAAAAAAAAAGGTGAAAACGTACGAAAACGGACAAAAACAAAAGAAAACAGACGAAAACGTAAAAAATGGATGAAAACATAAATAAATGGACGAAAACTAAAAGAATTATGAATACGTAAAAAATAGACGAAAACGTAAAAAAATTGACAAAAACGTAAAAAACCGAACGTAAACGTAATAAAGACGAAAACTTAAGAAAACGGGCGAAAAAGTTAGAAAACGGACGTACGCGTAAAAAAATGAACGAAAACGTAAAAAAATGGCGAAAACGTAAATAAAGGGGCGAAAACGTAAAAAACGGGTGCAAACGTAAAAAAACGTTAAAAAACGGATGAAAACGTTAAAAAATGACGAAACGTAAAAGAGATGTAAGGTATTGAGAAAGAGATGTAGGGTTTGTCAAAGAAGAGGTAATAAGTGAAAGATAATGTTTGAAATTTAGAAGAGGAAAGAAGTGAAAAGAAGCACTTATGTCTGAAAAAACAAACAGAAACCTTTGCCCTCCTGCAAAAAGAAGTGAAAAGAGGGAAAAATGCTTATTGGAAAAAACAAACGACACCTTACTCTTTACTCAAGAAAATTTTCAGATTTAATTCGTACTCCCCAAAAAATACAGCAAAACTATTTGAAAACATAATTCTTGATATACAACATCGGACCACCACCATCATAGAACAATTTTGAAAACACCACCACACTACCACAACTGAAAAATGAAGCGGCGGACCACTATGCCGTCCTCGTTTGTGTTTTGAAACCACCATGCTACCTCTGTCAGACGACCACAACGTGGCCTGATCTATGACTTTGAGGACGGTTGTTAATGGTGATGGTTTTAGTTGTAGGTGACTGATGGTGGTAGTGGTTCTTTTTTTTCTTTTCTTTTCTTTAAGTGGTTCAAGACCTTTAAAAAGAGAACAAAATCTTAAGATTGAATTTGGATTGTGATTTAAATTTTTCTTGTTTAAAACAATTGTATAGTGTTTAGCTGGCAGTGTATGACAAGAATTTGGAGGATGGAATTTTGGTTTTTGCATTGAGTTGTGAATATGCAAACATGATTTATTTATTTGTTTTTGGTGTGCTTAAAGCTATTCATCCAGTGTTCTTTACAGTATAATAAAAATTAAATATTAAAAAAAAAATATTCAAGAAAAAATTAGACGTTGAAGATAAAGTAATGAAGGTGGGTATTTTCGTAATTTTTCATATTTAACAACAAAAATTAACGGTGTTGTGTAAAATGGACTCGATCCTAATAGATTGAAACCACAATGACTGAATCGGATAAAAAATGAAAATAGACTGAATCCTTATGTGGTAAACCACAAAGACCATTTACGTAGTTTATTCTAAATAAAGCATATCATATGCACACGATATGAAAGGTAAAATGTTGTAGTTACAAACTTTATTATAGTAGTATTTACCGCCAATCATGTAACGATTAGATTACTGTTTCATCATACTTTTTTCCATATAATAGTGGGTGGCTTGGGAATTTAATGGCATGGTTTTTAGTAGTAAACTAGCGGGTTAACCCGTGCGTTGTCACGGGAGTGCGTTAGCCTCTATTATTTTATGTACGGGAGTCTATGTCATAATTTTTTTTATTAAGGACTAAATTTGCAAAAGAGCGATAACAGGGGACTAACGGTGTGATTTACAGCTAACGTGAGGGACCATTTTTGTAAATTGCTTAGCCGCAGTACACGCACTATTCCTCACTGTTTTTCACTGTAGCGACTACTGTTTCGCACTATTTGGCACTATAGCAGCGTTATTTTCAGTTTTAGTCCCTGAAAGTATCAGTTTGTTGCAATTTTAGTCCTTAAGGACTAACGGTGAAAATAAAACTTAACCATAGGGACTGTTTTTGCTTAATATTTGAACAGAAACAGTCGCTCAAGTTATTGTTTTGTTGCAAAGTTAAGGCACGGCTGTTAGGTAACGACTGTTAAAGACTAACTTTGTAATGAATCAAAAATTTTAGGAGCTAAATTGAAAGTTGCCCCCGTACTGTAGCTACAGTGCCACTGGATGATTTTTAGTATATATTATAATAACATACGGTTAAACAAACAAGCCCAAGCAAGTAAGCAACACTAAAAAAAGAAATGACATTAATAAAGTTTTGGTGTTTTGCCATGTCATGTCATTATGTGCCATGGTATGCAATTTTATGAAAGCTATGGTAGGTAAAATATGGTTTTCATGCCAATTAGTGTTTCTCAAATAAGGCAATCCATTTATTACAATTTTCATCTTAGCCCTACAATACTATTTTCCCTTTGCATCTACTCAAAAATCAAATAATGTGTGCACCACTTGATGGGATATTGCCTTTTATATCTTGAGCTCAAACTTATCAACAAAATGACATTTGAAACAATGTTTTACAAATTAAGGGAGTGTTTGGGTAAAAATCACGTTTGCACAAATGAAGTTTGTAAAACCACGTTTGCAAAAAGTAAGCCTCTAGTTCCAACTTCAAAACTACATTTTGAAGGCAAATTCAGTGATAATCACGTTTGCAACCAAACACCAACATTTGATTATTTACGTTTTGAAAACTTGATAATCAAATGATCACGTTTTCAAAGGGTTGCCAAACAACTTCTAAAACTTAAAGCATTGGCAAACAAATCTCTTTAACTATATTTGAAAAGACATATACTTTTTTAAAAACAAACCAATGTATTTAAATTCAATAAGGTTTTTGGTATGACTTTTTATTTTTTTAGGGTTAAAAAGCAAACTAATGTTGGAAAAATGAGTTTTGCAAAGTGGTTTTTGCAAATTTTGGACATCATTTAATGTATGTATATGTTACATATATTTGTGTTGATTGGGGGGCATTTTGTTCTCCTCTAAGAAAGCTTCGCAACGAGCTAAAGTATGTCCAAATTGGAATAGAAATGAATGAGATATCGTGTCTCAAAGTGAGGCATAAAATCTGGAAAAATAAACTATCCCACATCGCCTAGAATAGGAAGTGGAGACTAGTTTATAAGGAAATCATAATGTTGGCTATCAAATTCCTTTAGGTTGGTTATGCTCCCACTCCTACGTGCGCGCGCGCAGGGGGGGTGCAGAAAATGGGATTTCCGGGCTAAAATGAGTTCGAAGCTTCTGAACTCATGCGAGCCCGCACGAATGCAGCTCCAAAATCTCGCCTACGCGGGTATCTTTTTGCTGAGAACTTCATTTCCTTATTTGATAATTTTCCAGAATTCTGTAATCTATTTTAGGAATAGATTTAGACTTTATGCCTAAGTCTTAACAGATATATGCAAATCGTGTTATAGAAATAACGGATATGCATAATATTTATTTTTAGGTCATATATTCTGTCTTGGTGAACAAGTTAGGTATTGCCTATAAAATAAAACGCAGCTCATTCAGTTTTAATCATCTAATAACGCAGCTCATTACGTGCAGTATTCCAGCAGCCTCTTCGATCAGAAACACGCAAGCTACCGTGAATTTTCAGGCAAGTTTGTCAGGTCCGACTGTGCAACAGTTTGAACGTTGTACCCTGGGAAACAGACGGCGAATCTGTTTTAAGGGAATCGTGTTAAACACGAGCCTCGTTCACGACCTTTTACTGCTTTCGTTTACATATTATTATAGAGTTTGTCTTCTGCTTCTACCCCATTCTGTCTGTTATTTAATTTACTGTTATTTTGTTTCTGTTAATTTACTTATTGTAATTGTGATATCATTTTTCATAAATAAAGTGTGCACCGTTTCCCACAGTCTTAAAACAGATTCGGTTTAACCGAATTTGTTACACTTTGTTAAAAATTGGATTAATTAATAACAGACTTTTATAACTGTTTCTGTCGAAACCTTGTTGAGTTTCTTTGGATATCAGTTTCTATTAAACAGTTTTTAACATACAGATTTGGATTAACAGATCTATAACGTTTCTTTTAAGCAGTTTTATTATCAGTTTTAACGAAACCAAGATAGAGTTTCTATTAAACTGATTTACTTGATCCATCAAAACCAAGCTAGAGTTTTGTTGAATCAGATCTGGTACAAGTAGATACCATTTAAAACAGTTTGTTTAACTGTTTGTGTTTGATTTTCAGGATGACAAACACGACTACCCCTCCTGTGACTACTCCTGTGAACGTACCTGGTGTGCCAGTTACCAACACGGTTGCTAATCATGCTGAGAAACCAGAGAAATTCAATGGGCAGAATTTCAAGAGGTGGCAACAGAAGATGTTTTTCTATCTCACTACTTTGAACCTTGCGCAATTCTTAAAAGAGAACCCACCTAACGTGGAACCTCCTGCAGAAGGTCAATCCTCTAATCAACAGGCTGTTCAAGCCTTGGAAGCATGGAAACATTCAGACTTTTTGTGTCAGGTTCAAGATCTGCAGGTTTTGCTACACGACATTCATGCTGAGGGAATGACCTTGAGTGAAACTTTTCAAGTTGCTGCTATTATTGAAAAGTTACCTCCAAGCTGGGTAGAATTCAAGAACTACTTGAAGCATAAGCGAAAGGAGATGAGTGTTGAAGACTTGGTTGTTCGTCTTCGTATTGAAGAGGACAACAAGCTGGCTCAGAAAACACGTATACGCCTGATTCTGCAAAGGCAAATATGGTTGAGCATGTTTCGTCATCTTCAAAGTCCAATGTCAAAGCTAAAGGCAAAGGAAAAGGAAAGAATGACAAGAAGGGCAAAGGGAAGTCTGAGTACCTTGCTCCTAAAGCTGCAATTGTGAAACAGAAGTTCCAAGGGGTGTGTTTCAACTGTGACCAGCCAGGTCACCGTGCTGCTAATTGTAAGATGCCGAAGCGGGTGACTCCACGCCAGGCGAATATGGTGAATGAAGATGTGGACATGATTGCTATGGTGTCTGATGTCATTGCCATGATCTCTGAAGTTAACCTGGTAGGTTCCAACAACAGGGAATGGTGGGTGGATACTGGGGCTACCCGTCATGTGTGTGCTGATAAGAGTATGTTTCACTCTTTCAGAGCGGTTGATAGTGGAGAGAAGTTGTACATGGGCAACTCTGCAACTGCTGAAATCAAGGGTGAAAGAGATGTAATCTTGAAGATGACATCCGAGAAAGAGCTCAAGTTGACTAATATCTTGTATGTTCCAGAGATTCGCAAGAATCTTGTGTCTGGTTAGCTGTTGAACAAGTTTGGTTTTCGTCTTGTTTTTTAGTCTGATAAGTTTGTTCTTTCTAAGAATCAAGTGTATGTTGGTAGGGTATATGCCCTGAATGGTATGTTTAAACTCAATGTAATGGTTGTTAAGAAAGATATCAATAATATGAATTCTTCTGCTTACTTGATTGAGTCTTCTAATATGTGGCATGGCCGTCTTGGACATGTAAATTTTAATTCAATGCGTCATTTGATTAAATTTAATTGCATACCTAATTTTCATATTGACTCAAAATATAAATGTGAAACTTGTGTTGAAGCCAAACTTACAAGAGCATCTTTCAAATCGGTTGAACGAAAAACCGAACCACTTGATATGATACACACTAACATATGTGATTTGAAATCACTACCCACAAAAAGTGGCAATAAGTACTTTATCACGTTTATTGATGATTGTACAAAGTATTGCTATGTTTACTTACTGAAAAGTAAAGATGAAGCTATAGACAAGTTTGTTCTGTACAAAAACGAAGTTGAGAATCAACTTAGTAAGAAAATCAAGGTGGTCCGAAGTGATAGAGGAGGTGAATATGTGTCTCCATTCGCTGACCTATGTGCAAAACATGGAATTAGACACGAGTTCACTGCTCCTTATTAACCTCAGCAGAATGGTATTGCCGAAAGGAAGAACCGTACCTTGAAAGAAATGGTTAATGCCATGTTGATAAGTTCTGGTCTAAGCCAGGACATGTGGGGGGAAGCCATTTTAACGGCTACTTATCTTTTAAATAAGATACCTCGTAAGGAAAAGGAAGAGACCTCTTATGAATTATGGATGGGAAGAAAGCCATCATATCAGTACTTACGAGTGTGGGGGTGTCTAGCAAAGGTAGCTATACCGACTCCCAAGGCCCAAAAGATTGGACCTAAATCTGTGGATTGTATATTCATCGGATATGCTAAGAATAGCAGTGCTTATCGCTTCATTGTACATGATTCGAAAAATCCGGATATACAAAAGGGTACTTTAATGGAATCAAGGAATGCTTCATTCTTTGAAACTATATTTCCTTGTTTAACGAAGGAAACTGGAAGTTCATCTAGAATAGATGAAGAAGTTGTCCAAGATAAGAGACAACGAGATGATAATGATCTCCAAGATGAGAGACAAGATCAAACTGAGGAAGAAGAGGTTGAACCTAGAAGAAGCAAAAGGGCAAGAACCGAGAAATCGTTTGGACCCGATTTTGTTTCTTTTATGGTTGAAAACGAACCTACTTCATACCGAGAAGCGGTTACTTCCTCAGAAGGGCCTCAATGGAAAGAAGCCATTAAAAGTGAAATAGATTCTATTTTACAAAATCATACTTGGGAGCTCGTGGATTTATCTCCTGGTTGTAAACCACTAGGCTATAAATGGATCTTCAAGAAGAAGATGAAAGCCGATGGCACCATTGACAAGTATAAAGCAAAATTAGTAATCAAAGGATTTAGACAACGAGAAGGTCTTGATTACTTTGATACATATTCGCCTGTTACGCGAATAACCTCGATTAGGATGATACTTGCTATTGCCGCTTTAAGAAATTTGGAAGCTCACCAAATGGATGTGAAAACGGCATTTCTAAACGGAGATTTAGAAGAAGAAATCTACATGAACCAACCTGAGGGTTTCATGGCTCCTGGACAAGAGAACAAAGTTTGTAGGCTTGTTAAGTCATTATATGGCTTAAAGCAAGCTCCCAAACAATGGCATCAAAAATTTGACCACGCCATGCTAGAGAGTGGATTCAAAATTAATGAATGCGACAAATGTGTTTATGTCAAAGACACAAATAGTGGATATGTAATCTTGTGTTTATATGTTGATGATATGCTTATCGTTGGCAGTAACGACAAGATGATCAAATCTACTAAAGACATGTTGAAATCAAAGTTTGACATGAAGGATATGGGTTTGGCTGATGTGATCCTTGGAATAAAGATCATACGAACTCAGAATGGACTTGTGTTAAGTCAAGCACATTATGTGGACAAAATTCTTAATACTCATAATACGGGGGATTTCGGCCTAGCTAGAACTCCAATTGACACCAGTAAGCATCTATCTAAAAATAGAGGCTTAGGTGTTGCCCAATTAGAGTATTCAAGAATTATTGGCATGTTAATGTACTTAATGACAGGTACCCGACCTGACTTAGCATATGCTGTTAGCAGGCTAAGTAGGTATACTAGTAACCCAAGCTATGCACATTGGGCAGCTATGACTAGGGTACTTCACTATTTGAGATACAGTCGCGATTATGGACTGCATTATGATCGATATCCAGCTGTTATCGAGGGATGCAGTGATGCAAATTGGATATCTGACATAAAGGATTCTAGATCGACTAGTGGATATGTGTTTACACTAGGAGGGGCAGCTATATCTTGGAAGTCTTCCAAGCAAACTGTTATAGCTAAGTCCATGATGGAATCAGAATTTATCGCGTTAGATAAATGCGAACAAGAGGCGGAATGGCTACGTCAATTCGTAGAGGACATACCAAGGTGGCCTAAACCGGTAACGGCCATTAGTATACATTGTGATAGTCAATCGGCAATTGGCAGAGCTCATAGCATAATGTATAATGGAAAGTCCAGACATATCCGTCGTCGACATAATTCGATACAACAACTACTCTCAACAGGAGTTATCTCAATTGACTATGTGAAGTCAAAGGATAATATCGCGGATCTGCTTACGAAAGGCTTAAGCAGAGAGTTAGTAAGTAAGTCGTCTAGAGGAATGGGACTAAAGCCCTTGAAGGAATGAGTTTCTATGAAGGAAAACCTAACCCAGTTGACTGGAGATCCCAAGATCTGGGTTCAATAGGACAACCTAATCATAGAAATGTGGGGGAAGTCACGTCAATGTGGGGGAGTTACTAAATATTGTAACTTTCCTAGTCCATTCCTATAACAAATGTGACTTGTTGAGAGGTTAAACATATGGCTTTAATGATTCAGGATGAAATCATAAAGCATAATGATTCAAGATGAAATCACAAAACATATGTTTTTAATGATTCAAGATGAAATCACCTATGTGAGAGAGAAGTGGGGTCGCTTTGAAGGGAAATGTGGGGGCGCAATTCCTAAGAGCTCTTGCAGAACCAGGCCAGTGTTCATGACCATAACAAACATGACTATGAGGACTCGACATTGTCAGGGAGAGTCTTGTGTGAAGTGTAATGTCGTCTACGTAAATGAATGATGAGTTCAAGGACATCGCGTCTAATCAGATCTAGGAGACTAAGTGCATCTCACAAGGGAAGGTTCAAAGGGTTACACCTACCTATCCTATGCAAGACTTAACCGCAGAAATTTCACCGAAACTTTCGTGTGTTTTCGACCGATCTCCATTCATGTGGGGGATTGTTGGAAAAATGAGTTTTGCAAAGTGGTTTTTGCAAAATTTGGACATCATTTAATGTATGTATATGTTACATATATTTGTGTTGATTGGGGGGCATTTTGTTCTCCTCTAAGAGAGCTTCGCAACGAGCTAAAGTATGTCCAAATTGGAATAGAAATGAATGAGATATCGTGTCTCAAAGTGAGGCACAAAATCTGAAAAAATAAACTATCCCACATCGCCTAGAAGAGGAAGTGGAGACTAGTTTATAAGGAAATCATAATGTTGGCTATCAAATTCCTTTAGGTTGGTTATGCTCCCACTCCTACGTGCGCGCGCGCAGGGGGGGGGGGGTGCAGAAAATGGGATTTCCGGGCTAAAATGAGTTCGAAGCTTCTGAACTCATGCGAGCCCGCGCAACCTACGGACACGAATGCAGCTCCGAAATCTCGCCTACGCGGATAATTTTCCAGAATTCTGTAATCTATTTTAGGAATAGATTTAGACTTTATGCCTAACTCTTAACAGATATATGCAAATCGTGTTATAGAAATAACGGATATGCATAATATTTATTTTTAGGTCATATATTCTGTCTTGGTGAACAAGTTAGGTATTGCCTATAAAATAAAACGCAGCTCATTACGTGCAGTATTCCAGCAGCCTCTTCGATCAGAAACACGCAAGCTACCGTGAATTTTCAAGCAAGTTTGTCAGGTCCGACTGTGCAACAGTTTGAACGTTGTACCCTGGGAAACAGACGGCGAATCTGTTTTAAGGGAATCGTGTTAAACACGAGCCTCGTTCACGACCTTTTACTGCTTTCGTTTACATATTATTATAGAGTCTGTCTTCTGCTCCTACCCAGGGACGGAGCCAGTGGGGGGGGGGGGGGGGGGGGGGGGGGGGGGGGGGCTGGCGGGTGCTCGCCCCCCCCCCCCCCCCCCCCCAACCGGCCAACTAACCCACTTCTTAAGGTTGTGTTTATGGTGAAGAAATTTCATTCTAGAAAATGAGTTTGATATTGCCATTCAAGAAAAATTATAGCCATGAAAAAACAGAGTGTGTTTGTGTTTAATTTGATGAGGAAGAAGACAACCTGGATATGTATTTACTTGTGGGCCCAAGAAAAGATTTTTACTTTGTATCCCTAGTTAGATGTAAAGTTATAGCCTAACCCCTTTTACATTTAATTATTGACGAATTGAACCCCAATCTTACATATATTATTCAAAATCTTTGGTTGAAGATAAAATACTACTAAAAAAGTTGACAAGAAAAATCACAAAAAGCTACAATCTATATAGAATTTGCTGAAGTACCAGAGGCTTATTTTATTTTTATTTTTTTATATTTATAAATTAAACAAAATGTACTAAATATCTTTTAGTGTCATAAAATGGTTTGAATTCTAGAGATTTTGTCTAAACAGTTTCTAGCTAAAAGCCCCCCCCCCCCCCCCCCCCCCCCCCCCTTTTTTTTTTTCTTTCTTTTTTTTTTTTTTAAGTAAAACAATAAAAAAAATGTACAAGTTGTCATTGCTAATGTAACATATCTAGGAACTCAATGTGTAATCAAATAAAACTCAACTTTTTTTATAAATAGTTAGTGTTTTGGCGATCTACTAATTTATGTTACTACTCGTATTATATACTGTAATAATTTACGGCCCCCCTTAATTGAAATTCCTGACTCCGTCTCTGCTTCTACCCCATTCTGTCTGTTATTTAATTTACTGTTATTTTGTTTCTGTTAATTTATTTATTGTAATTGTGATCTGATTTTTTATAAATAAAGTGTGCATCGTTTCCCACAACTAATATGAGCACGTATTAAACCTAGGATATACATTTTATATGTCCCTGAAGTTGAACCAACAATCATTTGGTTGAAAAACGTTAACACTTTTACTTTTCCGCTAAGCGGATGACCAATTGACCGGTTTGTTGCAACTTATACATACGGAATAAATTAAAATGAGACTAATACATAAATTTGGACTTAGTCAGATACTGTATAACAAACTTTCATATGCTGATATATATAATTTTTTTTATAGATAAGAACTTCATTAATAATGAATAAGCATGCACTATACAGATCCATGATCCATCATTGCTCAACAACATTCACTGTTTCAACTTAATATTTTAACATGAAAGCTATGTTTGATGCGGAGCTTTTTGGAGTTTTTTGGAGCGATGAGCGGTGAGCAATAATTTTTTTGATTTTTGTTGTTCGTTTGGCAAAAGACCGGTGGGCTTTGCTGTTTTCTAGAAATGCTCATTTTTTCAATACTTCTTTAAGAAGTTGTGAGCTGTGAGCTGTGAGTTCACTGCAACTTTTAACAAACACACCCGAAATATCTAACATCAAGTGCTTCAATCTTTCTAGATTTTGGGAAATGACTCCACTTGATCAATTAGCTTGTGAAAAAAAAAAAAAAAAAAAAAGTCTTCATGTAGCAATGGATTTCAACTTTTATCACATCAAATATTTTATTGCCAATTATTCATGTATCATCTATGCATGAAAGATAGAGTATATTTTAGGACATACATAGGTATGCTTGTCTCCCGGTATACTAGTTATGTACTTATGTGTGTACACCATAGTATCATACCTCTCTCATATCCAGAATATCACTGTTGTTGATATTTCACATGTTTGTGGCAAAGTTTTCAGTGTCATAAACGTACTAAAAGCATATATGCTTACTTCATTAATCGAAGGACCATAAGAACCATGCATTGTATCTAGACGTATTAATTCAAATCGTTAAACTAATGTACGATGGTTAGAGAAACAGCATTACTTGATTAATTTACAATTACCACTTTTGGTACGAGAATGCTTAGCTTTATTCCACTAAATATTTTAACATGAAATATTTTTTGAAAAGTGAGAGCTCCACCACAACTACTTAAACATGATGATGGTCTTGGTGAATAATGAGACATCACTTAGCATTCCCACATCTTTGCAAGACTTGCCATTTTCTTGTTTAGGTGTGTTCGAGAGTCCAAAATCACTTTCTCTTTCGTTGCACCGATGGTTTCTACTTCCTCTCCTCCACTTCCAAAGGTTAGCAACCATCGATACAATACTTTTGTGCAATATATGTTGGTTGTTATGTTCAAATTGGTAGAGCTAGTTATTTAATTTGAAAACGTCTCTTACGTGCAGTTTACTCTTAATTCACACGCTACTTTAAACTTGTTTATACGACGTTTATTAATAGAACAAAGTACTATAACTATGCGCGTGTATGAGGTTTGAGAACACATATACTTGCATACCTTAAAACACTACTATATGATACTAGTGTTCTAAGAACATGTTTTAGTATTTTGGTCATGGGGAGGTCACCGAAGATGTGGTGTGGGTTGGCTTGTTATAAACTTTGTGAACCATTGTAGAAGATATTATTAGCTTACCAATTTAGCTTATAAGAGACTCAAAAACTTTACTTATACTCATGTGCTACGCTTTGTTACTCTATATATGTATTTAGGAAGCTCCACTTGAGGGAGAATGGGAAGAAGGGCCACAAAGGGATGCAAAATGGTGGTATTCTACCTTTCACACTGTCACCGCTATGGTTGGTGCAGGTGTTCTTAGCTTGCCTTATGCTATGGCCTACCTTGGATGGTATTTATTTCGCTCTTTATTTTAAGGACTAGTATTATTTTAAACCAATTTATATTGCAAAACACTAAAAAGGGCTAAACGAGCTTTATGTGACAGGGGTCCGGGGATGGCTGTAATGATCATATCATGGTGCTTGACCTTGCACACATTTTGGCTCTTGACCCAACTCCATGAGTCCTCGAATGGGGTTCGTTATGATCGCTACATAGACCTAGCCAGGCACGCTTTTGGGCAGAAACTCGGGCCTTGGATTGTATTACCACAGCAGCTAATAGTACAAGTAGGAGTGAACATAGTGTACATGGTGACTGGTGGAACTTGCCTTCAGAAGTTCATGGAAATGGTGTGCACTGATTGCACTAGCCTAAGACACTCTTATTGGATCATCATATTTGGTTCCACACATTTTTTTCTCTCACAACTTCCAAATTTTAATTCTGTATCTGCTGTGTCACTGGCTGCTGCTGTTATGTCACTATGGTAAGCGAAAATTGTTATAGCTAAGAATTTTATTATTCGTGTGAACAAATCTGATTTTCTGTTTTCATGTGGCAGTTATTCAACGATAGCTTGGGCCGGTTGCCTAAGCAAAGGAAAACAACCGGATGTAAGCTATGCTTACAAGAAAACAAGTGGGGCTGATTCAATATTCCGAATATTCAATGCACTGGGTCAGATTTCATTTGCGTATGCAGGACATGCAATCGCACTTGAAATCCAAGCCACCATCCCTTCCAGACCCGGAAAACCGTCAAGAGTAGCAATGTGGAAAGGCGCTATGGGAGCTTATTTTGTCAATGCCATATGTTACTTTCCCGTAGCTATCATTGGATATTGGGCGTTTGGACAAGATGTTACTGATAACGTTTTAGTTGCGCTACAAAAACCATCTTGGCTTATTGCCGCAGCTAATTTGATGGTTGTGGTTCATGTTCTTGGCAGCTATCAGGTATTGTACTAACTACTAACCTTGCTGATACAAATTTGTTTCTAGTTTACTTATAAATTGATGAGAAAATTGTCGGACATATATTTTCAGGTATTTGCAATGCCATTATTTGATTTGATGGAAAAAAGATTGGTGAAAAAACTCAATGTTCCCTCTGGACTACCACTTCGACTTGTTGTTCGTACTACTTACGTTGGTAAGTATTATCCAAATTTTATTAGTACAACAATTTAAAATTTATCTTAGTATTTCATTGAAGCTTAAAGTTAATGAAAATTTGCAGCTTTCACGTTGTTCATGGCTGTGACATTTCCCTTCTTTGGTGATCTTCTTGGTTTTTTTGGTGGATTTGGTTTTGCTCCAACTTCTTATTTTGTAAGTTTTAAACTTAATCTTTATAAATACTTAAATTCCGTAGAAGTAAAGTAGACACTATGGTTGTATATAAAAAAACCAGCTATCTTACTATTGTTAAATCATTGTTATATGAATTTAAGCCGAGCTAATAGTATACATGAATATTTGAACTTTGCAGCTTCCAAGCA
Organism: Chrysanthemum seticuspe; assembly: GCA_019973895.1. Lineage (NCBI taxonomy): Eukaryota > Viridiplantae > Streptophyta > Magnoliopsida > Asterales > Asteraceae > Chrysanthemum > Chrysanthemum seticuspe. Next base: position 288,039,736 of record BPTQ01000009.1, read on the forward strand.
TAATATGGCTCATACTCAAGAAACCCAAAAGATTCGGTACCCAATGGATTGTTAATTGGGTAATCATTTACAGTCATTTATAATTTCAAAAATTAGTCTTCTCAGAACTTTGGAAAAAAATATATTATTTCTGCTAATACAAATAGAGATTTACATTTAAAGCTTATAACGACACTCCTCGAGCTGAATACTGGTGTGTTTACAGGTGGGAATATTCATCGGCGTGTTCATAATGTTAGCATCAACCATCGGCGGGTTCAGGAATATAATTGCTGACTCCTCAAGCTACGCCTTTTATCAGTAAATTATCAGTTTAACTGGTATTGTATTTATGACTACATGTTTAAAACAAGCTGATACTATGTTTCATATTGGAAATGCGTGTTTGTATTAAAAAATTAAGGATAAAACTCACAAGAGGGTTAGGGGAAATTACATATATACCCACTAAAACTTAAAAACTTGCATATTTCCCCATAATACAAGTTTTTATTGCATAATGTACAATGCATTTTAAGCATGTTTTGGGTATATATGCAAATATGCAAGTTTTAATGGGTATATATGCAATTCACCCTATTATATGAATCATACGTGTTTGATCTATAAAGTTATCTGCAGTATCTTGTGATGTCTGATAAATATTCTTGTAATCACATTACGAAAAGTGTGACTCACAAACAAAACAAGCAAGCCTTATTTGTATGTATACGAACGCAACATTGTAGTAAATGAATGCATTTGCACTTATTCATGTAGAATTTGAGACGAGAATAATGGCAACAGAGAAATTTTGATTTATGTGGAGTTACAAAGCATGTATCATGTATGGCGATAAAATTCTGTGAAAACGTCACAGGTTGTAGCAAATTGTGTTTCATCATCAACTACCATAAAGATGCAACTGATATAAGTATAATCTATTTCTGATGACAGTATCTTAGTGCTGTTTTTAATCAGTATTTTCTGATTTCTACGAATACTTCAAGCTTGGCCAAAATGTAAAAGTCTAAACGATATATTTTCTTCAACGCACCAGCTTCCTATCTTCTACAAAAAAGTAAGTAATGCATATGTTTAGATAGTTGTTAAATCAATAGCACAAGTAAATATGACTTTTTGAGGTCAAACCTATGCTTTTTGACCTCAAAAGTCAAACTTGTAACCGAAGAACTTTTTATGTTTCTTTCTTAATATGAGGAAGATGATGATCACGTACCATTGTCAGTAGCAAGAATCATGATTCGATTGTTGAGAAAAATGATTGGATTCCAAAAACAATGAAAAGTATTCCACCCGATAATGCAATCTGCATGAAATATTCCAACAATTTATTTCAAACGTACAAACAACTGAACAAGACAATGATCACACAAATCAATAAGCTGACATACAAATCTCTCTGATATTTGAGTTGCCAAACTCTTCCCACCAAAGACAGCAGCAGTCTGACACAAAGCTTGCCCTCTAACAAAGACACAAATCCGTTAACCGTATGTACTAAGAATTAAAGTCGTAGTCAGCTATAGACTGAATCAACTTACAAGATCCCTCCAAGAACAACACCCAATGGGTTCTCAGCTGCAGCCAAACCAATTGTAGCCAACTGAAGAAAGTTGACATGTTTAGAGTCAAAGTCAAGGATAGAAGTACAGAACGGATGACCAAATTGATCAAATGCAGTTTCTATGATAACTTAAGATTAATGCTCACCTGGCTTTTGTCACCCCACTCACCGAAGAAGGTTATAGAAAACGCCTGCCCAATTAGCTATCTGTCAGGAAAATGTATTATTTCGAAAAAGGTGTAAATTTTGGATCTATACCTTTAGAAAGATGGGCGAAAAGAACTGAGTCATAAATGGCCTCTTCTTTTTCTTCAAGTCATCATCAGTACTTGACTTAGTAGTTTGACCATTAGCTTTTGTGTCGGCATCCTACGCACATGATCACGGAAAAAAGTGTTATATTAATCTAAAGGATAAAATAGGATAGCTGGTGGAGGAAAACTAGAGATACTGACCAATTCAGCTTCAACTTCAGCCAATTCTTCAGACTCACTGATAGAGGATAGTATAAAGTATGAATCAAATCAGACTCCGTTTAGTTGATTATATAATAAAAAGTGAAAAAGAGTTACCCGTCGCCATTATATGCATCCCACAAAGACCATAGTCCAAAACCAAAGAACAAGACAGTGGCTATATGCTTAGTCAATGTTCGGGACATCTGCATGAACACAATCATACAAGATTCATGTATATTTACACAAAAATTAAGTTGAATAAGAGTATGGTAATTCAAAAGCATATGTTGGTTAAGAAACATACGAGGTTTGGAGCAGCCATTCCAACGGCAGCAGACAAAATGGTCATAACCTGAAAGTCAAAGCATTGACTTTATAAGACTTAAAACAAATTGACCTGGTAATGGGCTGGTATGTATGATTACATTGAGAAAACAGAAGTTGCAAGAAAAGAGAACGACTTACGATAAGAGATGAAAGGCAGCCTGCCAAGACGTGTCTCCTAGGATGACGCATGGCTAAAATCTAACAGAATTGAACGAACAAATAGAGTTTATTTTTAATTTTAATCAAATAAGTTTACACTAACATGCTTTCAATCCTTAAAATTAGAAAATTTACAGTTCCATTTGGATACTAGATTATAAAAGAGTTAATGTTTTTAACAGCAGAACATATGGATTTCGAGCTTCTCAAGAAAAGAGAATTAGTAACCATCTTAAACTTAATAACATAAGCTATAGATAAGTATCAATTTCTGACAAATTGTGTCGCGCCTTTCCATTTGAAAAAGATCATATGTAGTATCAGATACAATCTGTTTAGCTGTTTCTAAGTATAGGGATTATAATTTCAGAATTCTTAAAATGGCCTTATAGACTACAAAGGTCAATTAAGGGCGGAGGGTGTGGTTGAGCTTTTGCCAGCGCCACATCAGCTTCCACCCTTTGCCTTCCCTTGCCAGAAAAGTACCCCCAATAAACATATATACACACACAGCACAAATACTATTAAAAATTAATAAAAAGGGTGCTTTTGGTTGTTTCTAGGCAAAAGAAAGTAGCGGCAAAAGAGGTGGAGGTGCGGTGTATGGCATCTTTGCAGCTGGCGAGAGGCTCAAATTGCTTGCCTTGCCGCTAGATATTTGTCCACACCCTCCAGCCTAACTGTATCTATGAGAATATCTCTGCTATACAAAGGGCTGTAGTTTGGAATGGCTTATTATTACTTTTTGGAACTGCTTATCTTACTGAAAAATACAGTAATCAGTAGGCAATTTGGATAAGCAAATCCAAATTACTAAACTTTCAATTCGCCGATACACTTTCATTTACAAATTCCAAACACCCAAAGTTAAACTAATTTCAATTCCTATATAATTAGAAAAAAACCGAAAAACAGGAAAAAAAACCAAAGTACATGTGAAAACAGATTTAAGTTATACTTATATTTCTGAAATCATTGATTTCAATGTTTGCATCCATGGTTACACATCACTATCACATATTCATATTATTTATTTATTGATTTATCAACAAAAATAAACTCACAGCAGCTGCGAAAAACGTCTTATCACCAATTTCAGATAACACCGTCATCGCAAGTGATTTGCTAAACCCCTAACATCACAAAATATACATACATCAAAATCATATATATTATAAAATCAAGAAACAATTACAAAAACTATAGTACTATAGATATAAAAGATTAAACTTACTTGAACAATTGATAAACTCATGATATTTATGATATACCAACTAAATTCTCAACTGAATCTGTTAAATCTGGTAAGAGCAAGTGACCTGAGCTTTTATATATTAACAAGAGTACGTAAGGTCAGAAATATAATGTAATATAATGCAAGTAGTATTATTTATGCAACATGCATGTTTGTTTATGTTTATATTTTAGTGGTTGCTGTGGAAAGACGCTTTCTTCATGGATTTCTTTATTGGCATTATATTGTTCTGATTCTAAACAACAAATGGACATCCAAACTCTATTATTAAATTTGAAAGCTTGAAACATAAGATTTTTGTTTATTCGGTTTGAAACATAAAATAACCTCGTTTAGGATTAGGATACGAGGTGTACGTTTGTGTTACGTTATTATTTGGTAGAGTATTATTTATCTTATTAATATAATCTATTTGATCATATTATAATTTAGTTTCGTATGATATATCCACATGTACAACATTAGAGAGATAAACTACGTAACGTACGTAACCATTAATATTATTATATCCACATGCACACCATGATCGAGTGTCATAATCACATAATGTATGGTGGCCTCAAACGATAATCATATATCGTGCTACACGTCAAAGAACTTTCAACTTTTACATATTTTGAGTAGCTCATTAGTCATTTTGGAATATTGCTATTCTTGGTGTATATGTGTATATGTCCGGACGACATGTGCCAGACGATATGTGTCTTCATGTTTTCGAAGGACTCGTGCCGAAAGAACACATGTCAGACGTCGACAACATAAGAAGAGCACTCTTTTATTTAGGAGGGCCCTTTTACCTAATGGTACGTACCAAGAACCATGCTTGAGCCGCATAATCTGGGTATTGCGGGATATGTCCCCCACATGAACTGATAGTATCTAGGTTAGGTATAGCTCGGCTTGCTCCATCTCTATATTGTTAGGTACAACGCTCAAGCTCATTCAATGCACAACTAACTAATTTTCACGCATTTACCATCACATTCATTACTTAGCCATTCGGCTTAATTATATCAATTATTTACTCTCATGTCGGAGCTTGATCTTTGGATCAAACTCAAGACGAGCCTAATGCGTATTTGCCATATGTGTAGATGCTTGAAGGACTTCTTTTACCTAGTCCAAAAAACATACACATAGTCTAGCCGAAGAGCAATTATTTACTTCTACAGCTATCAAGTGTATTTTTATTTTGGGTTAATGACATGTAATACCTACGTACTTTCTCATTTGTTCCATTATCATATACGAACTCAAAATATTACAACAATACCCATACAACTTTCAAATTTTGTTTTTCTTTGTTTTTCTTGTGCATGATATTTGAACAAATAAAAAAGTACATATCTGATATTTGAACAAATAAAAAAGTTCGTATCTGATATTTGAACAAATAAAAAAGTTCGTATCTGATATTTGAACAAAATTTAAAAGTTGGATGGGTATTGTGGTATTTTTTTGGGTTCGTATATGATAATGGAACAAATGAGAAAGTACGTAGGTATTACATGCCATTAACCCTTTTATTTTCAATATTTACTTGTGACATTCAACATAACGAAAAAAAAGGTATCCAAATTAGTGAGGCATCATGACATTTTTTAGGAATAGGATACGGGGTGTTTGTGTTACGTTATGATTGGTTTGTAGACTTACAAAGTTGGATACCTTTTTTTAGGAATAGGATACGGGGTGTTTGTGTTACCTTTTTAGGACATGGAATCTAATAAAAAAAGGTTCTGGTATTATATACGAAGTATTTACTCTAAACCAAATACAAATATCTTTCATTAAACTTTTACTTGGTATTTGACAAGTACAAATTAGAGGGTGTGTGAGACGTGAAACCGTACATGATGAGTCTCAGAATATATATATATATATATATTTTTTATACATTTTACGTTTTAAAGTTCACTTTCAGAATTAAAATGTTAAAAAGATATATGAAATTATGTTTTAAATATTTGTTAAAACTCTATTTCAAATATATGAGTGTGATGACGAACTCATAAAAAGTTAAAGCCAGATCTCTACGATGTATCTTTGATCATATTTGCACAAGGTCTCCGTTATCTCAGCTACGACACTGAGCAAACATAATACTTTTTCGTAGCTTAATATCTTTTAACCAGGGGCATAGCCCACACACACACCAAACTAGCCCATTGAGCTCAAAATATACATTGCCCAAAATATGAGGAAAATAATAGTCAACCTCTCCCAAGTCAGAACACACAAAACTATTCGATCAGTTTTCACACAAAATTAAGAAGTAATATTTGCAATACTCTCCCATCTGATCACTGATCACAAATATACAATTTTGCTCTCCTCGTAATGAGGTATTGAATGCTTATTAATATTTAGTTTTCATTAATGATCACATTTATTTCTTTGTGTTTGTATTCTTTGAATTATTCAATTGGACCGAGAGGTTTTTGTAGAACTTAATGATCACTTATTCACTGACTATTAATTGCTTGCATGCTTATTGCTTGTGTTAAATTCGTATTCACTAATTAGGTAAAATTTAATTGTATAAATGTTAACCGAGAGTTTGTGTAGAAGTAGAATTGTAGGACATTAATGACCAGTTAAATCACTTGACATTTGAAAACAAAATTACTTGACATTTGACAACAAATTTACTCATAATTCTAAGTTAGCAAATTAACAAACTTTATAAGATTTCAGTGTTATGATTATTAACTTGTAATTTACTTTTGTTACAAAAAATTTATGATCTTAGGTTGACTCATGAGTCATGAGTAAGAAGAAAACAATTGATTATTTTTACAAGCGAATACAAGATGTTGTTCATGACCCCGTAATCCAAACACATACACAAACTGAGACTGAAACTGAAACTCAATATTAAACCAATGGTGATAATATTGTTGAAAAGGCACATGAAGTTCAAGTTGAACCTAAAATAAATGCTACATTTAATCCCAATGAGGTCAAATTAGACTCTTTGATTCGTGATCCATGTTTGCGACCTCTGATATCAAGTTTTCCTGTAAACCAACAAGATGAGATTAGACGAAGTTATATTAGACTCGGACCCTATCAACTTGTTAAATCACATTATCCTCTTACTCCTTGTGGCCTTCATAAGCGTAGCTTCCAAGCAACATGGTTTAAAAGATTTTGGTTGTTGGAATATTCTGATAAGAATGATGCTTCATTTTGTTTCCCATGTTATCTTTTTTGAAGGAAGCCTATAGGGAGAGTTGCATCCGACACATTTACTCTAAAAGGTTTTAATAGTTGGAGAAAGGTTAATAGTGGCAAAGAGTGTCCTTTCATCACTCATGAAGGTAAAACTCCTGCCTCGGCTCATAATTTTTCAGTCAGATGCTATGAAGATTTGAAAAACAAAGTATGTCACATAGAGAACGTGATAGATAAGAAAACGAAACAAGAAATAATGGATAACAGGCTACGAGTTAAAGTAACTATTGATTCTACTACCTGGCTTACATTACAACCATGTACTTTAATGGGCAGTGATGGACGGCCCACTTCAATAAATCGAGAAAACTATCTTGAACTGATAAAACTTATTGCTTCATATAACAAGGATGTGGCTAGAGTTGTGTTGGAAAAGGCCCTTCAAAACGACAAGTATACTTCACATGATATTCGAAAAGAACTATTCTAAATGTTTGCTATGAAGGTAAAAGAAGTCATTCGAGAAGATATTGGGACGACAAAGTTTTGTTTGATAGTCGATGAATCTCAAGATGAATCCAAGAAAGAGAAAATGGCCATTGTTGTGAGATTTGTAGAATGAAATGGATATATCAAAGACAGGTTTTTGGACTTGGTTCATGTTAAAGATACGAACGCATTAAATTTGAAGAATGAGATATTATCTTCTTTATCTAACCTTAAGCTTGATGTTCAAGATATTCGAGGTCAAGGATATGACGGTGCTAGTAATATGCGTGGAGAATGGAATGACCTAAAAGCTTTGATTTTGAATGAATGTCCTTTTGCTTACTACGTACATTGCTTTGCTCATCAGTTGCAACTAGCTCTTGTTGCATCATCCATAGATGTGTCTGAGGTGCATACATTTTTTAAGCATTTGAACTTCATCGTTAATGTCATATGTTCTTCTACTAAGCGTAATGATTACAAGATGCTCAACTTGCTGAAATTTCACATTTAGCTGAAATAGGAGTACTTGAAGGTGGAAGGATCTAATGAAATGCAAAACATACAAAAGGACGGGGATACTAGATGGAGTTCACACTTCAAATCCATTTGTTGTTTTTTTACAATTTTTTTGTCTAACCTATGTGGTATTGAATGACATTTTTCTTGGACGGTCTACTAGTCCTCAAAAAGGTGATGCTAAATATGCTCTTACACATCTTTTATCATTTGATTTTGTTCTGGTTTTGCATCTTATAAAGAAGATAATGAAGATTACAGACAAGCTTTGCAAATTTTTACAAAATAAGTCTCAAGATATTGTCAATGCATTGACTTTGGTTTCAACTACGAAGACACTGATTCAGAATCTAAGGGATAATGGGTGGCAATCACTTCTAGATCAAGTTGTTTGTTTTTCTGGCAAACATAACATTCCAATTCCTAATATGAGCGCGACTTATAGAGATGTAATTCAGTCTCGTCATAATGTTATGCTATTATTTAGGGCAGTTGTGCTATATTTCTTTGAACTAAGAACTAAAAAAAAAAATCCTCCTACTTGAAATCCTAGCTCCGCCCCTGCAAGATGCGTACTATTACATTAATACTCCATATGATGGAACGATAACTATTCAATCCTATTAGCATGGCTTAACATCGTTAAATGTTTTCGTATTTCAAATTATCGACAAGTCAATTCAAATCACCTTACAATTTCCATATGACATTCAAACTCACCCTAAACTTAAATATGCAGTAAATGTAATCATGTTCGAGAATCTCCGGAGATTTAATTGGTGACACCACGAGTCTTCGCCGCATATTTCATCGGTATAACCACGATGATTCATCAGAGCTTGCATTGGTGCTAATGGCGGATCTGAATGTCTGGTGTGTTTGAGAGGCAAAATGTGTGTATTTGTTAAAGAGGGAAAAAGTGAAAAAGGAACGAGTAAAAAGTATGTATTAAGACTGAGAACTACTTTTAGCTATGAGCACTTTTTTCTAGTTGAAAGTGTGGTTTTTAATAACTTTTCATCTTTAGTAAGCAAATGTCGTTTTGTTTATATCAAATCAATGGAGGGAGCACTCTTTTTCATAAGATCATCCATCACGACTAAACATTTACTCACTTAAATACTACCATCTTAAAGTTTCAAACATGACTCCCTCCGTTGATTTGATATAAAAACTAACATACATAAGGTCAATGAAACGACTTAACAACAACTTGTAGTGAATCCTTGCGCATGTAGGCAACCACAAATTAAATATCGACTGTTGCAGACTTGTGTTAGGTTTTTCTTTGGTTGAGTAAATTAATGAGTCCCGTTTGGTTTTTTCTAAGTATTTATGTTTAAAACCTTAACAATTAAAGAATCACCATCAACCCCATGTGTGTTAATTTGTTAGGTAAAATTCATAAGTGATATTAAATTTAGCGTAACTTGTGTTAGTGAAATGGAATGTAAATAGATAGGGTAACTAACATGTCATTATTCAATCAACTTAAATTGATATATGCGTGAAATGAAATGAAATGTAAATTTTGTGTAACCATCCTATTATATATAGACTCTATTAGGAGTTAACTTAGAGAAATCAAATTTTGCGTAAAATTGATACATGTGTGTTAATTTGTTAGGTAAAATTCACAAGTTATATTAAATCTTGCGTAACTTGTGTTAGTGAAATGGAATGTAAATAGATAGGGTAACATATCATTATTGCTTAAATTGATATATGTGTGAAATGAAATGAAATGTAAATTTTGCGTAACCATCTTATGATATATAGACTATATTAGGAGTTGACTTAGAAAAATCAAATTTTGCGTAAAATTGATATATGTGTATTAATTTGTTAGGTAAAATTCACAAGTGATACTAAATTTTGCGTAACTTGTTTTAGTGAAATGGAATGTAAATAGATAGGGTAACATATCATAATTGCTTAAATTGATATATGTGTGAAATGAAATTAAATGTAAATTTTGCGTAACCATCCTTTTATATAGGCTATTACATTAGAGGCATGTGTATCATAACGCAGAAGGTTGCGTTAAGCCGACGTGGCAGCGCGTTGGCCAGCGTTATTGTATCGTCTTCCGGTATTAAACAACGACGTTGGGCTGGGAATAATCCCATCAACATGCGTTGTAACGTATAAAAAAGATCATTTTAACCCCCTCCCCCCCAATGGATAGTTTTGAACTAGGATTTAAAAAAAAAAATCAAATCATCCACCCAAACAGTTAAACATTTTTTTAATTATTTTTTTAATACCTACCTATATATATTATACTACAATCCAACCATTTTTCACACAAATAATTCAAATCCTCTCAGCAAGAAAACTTATTTTTTCACAATGGATCCGAATCAAAGTGATGAAGAGCTTAACAACTTTTCCGATGTCGATGACGAAACCAACGTTTACTTTATGATGCTGTACGAGTATATGCAACAGTTACCAAAACAAGAAGCTCAACCTCGATTAACCAGTAACCCAATCAATCGTGAACGTGAGGCTGCCGAAATATGTTTGATGGCCGACTATTTTATTGATGATTGCAAGTATCCATTATACTATTTTCGAAGAAGATATCATATGAGCCGGAAACTATTTTCAGAAATAGTCGAAGGTACTAAATCTTATACTGCCGATCCTCTTCCAAAGCATTTTAAATTCTTTAAGTCCAACCCGATGCTACGGGTCAAATGAGTTTGAGTATTATTATGAAATGCACATCCGCCATACGCTAATTGTCATATGATACTTCACCCGATGCATTTGATGAATACTTGCAAATGGGTGAGCATACCACACGTGATTGTCTAGATAATTTTAATAAGTGCATTATTGATTTATTCATGCTGGAGTTTTTTAGAGAACTTAACTTTAACGATATTCAAAATCTATATGCAAGACATGAGTATTGATGCGCGTACAAGGCGCGTTTGGGGTCAAAGGAAACTTCTTTTTCGTCGATCAAGTTTTTCAACACCCTAGGCAGTGAACCTAATCGTTGTAGTGTAGTATTGGGTAAGCCTCGGGTATTGATATCGTTGTCTAGGGAAATAGGAATGCTAGTGAGAAATTACTACGCTAAGGTTGAGGTTGAGGAAGATTATTTTTTATCTTTTTATATTTTTTTTATAAACTAAAAGTAAAATTTCGAGGTTTTGATTTGGGGGTTGGTACTTCTACCGATTACTCTACTATCTAATTATCTAAGCTAAGGGGTAGTCTATGTCTTTTTGAAGTGTGCTCGTATGATGATTAAAGATGTGTTTACCTAGATACTATTACTCTCTAGTTATCTTTTATTGGTTGTTGAATTGTCACGTCCTTATTCTTAACGCGTTGTGTTTTCTAAGGTCGTAGGGCGTGCTTTTATCCCTAACTCTTTGAAGCTACCTTAAGGTCAATGACTACGAAATCTCTAGGATTCATAAACTTAACACTAAGGTTATCTTCGGTTGTTTAGCCTACAATTCCACTAGTAATTATAAACTAATGATCAAAAAGATTAATCAAGCATTAAAAATACAACGATGGCTTTAACCACTCCTAAGCCAATTACAATTAAGATAAGAGACAACCAATCAATATTTAATAACTAGGTTTCATAGATCTAAGCAAACACACAAGTAAATTAGCCGGACATGTTAAACATGCAAGCATACACACATTCAATCGAAGAAATAATGAAATCAAGGGAATAAATAACTTATCTCGATGTAAAATAGGGTATGAGAACCCTAAAATATTGTCCAAAACGGACTACAATCGTTTTAGGTTTTTACTCCACAAGTCTACCTCTCAAAAGTCTGAAAATTCGATTTCTATATATAATTTTACAACTGCGACGGCCTCGCCTTATAGGTGGGACGCCGTCTGATCTGCTGTCATTAGGGTTTCGTCTTGGCCAAGTCGTCATTGAGACGGCATCACGTTGTGGTTGTGACACCATCTGTCTTCAGTACTGACGTCGTCTGAGTCTGGATCTAGGCCGTCTGAGAAGAAAAGTCTTCGTGACGCCCTTACTCTTCAAATCCTGACGCCGTCAGGTATAAAATAGCAATTTTGCTCCTGAGTCGTCACAAATATAGGGACGGCATCGCCCTCTGTTTGGGACGCCGTCAGGTGTTAATTCAGCAGCTTGAGTGTCTTGATCTTGACTTAGCCATTCTCTTCACATATTCCCTCCTTTTCGTCCAAACATGCATCATTCTAGCATTTTTCTTCCAAGAGACCTAAACAGTGAAAAGAAATGAAATTAAGCAGTAACGGATATAAAAGTGGGCGATTAAGGGCTTAAATAACCCCTTAAAAGTGTACGTTTTAAATCCTTATCAAATATCCCTACACTTGGTATTTGCTTGTCCTCAAGTAAATGTGTTTTTGGCCAATCAATTTATAAGTTAGGGGGCATAAAGCAATGGTTTAACATCATTCATAACAAGTATAAGACCCACAATAGTCATAACAAGCACGAAAATTATATACTAGCACCTCACAAGTGATGTTTGGATACTCTCATCTCTCGGGTGTATATGAAATATAGCAAATGGAAATGGAAGATAAACACTCATTAACCGGTCATAGTACATAGATTACCATAGGCTTGAGACTAGATCAAACCTCCATCGCTTTGGCTTAAGCACCTAGGGACAACTATCTAAGAGGTCTTTTAATGGGTTGTAACGTTAGGATTACGGTAGGGAAACAAAGGGTTTGGTTGGATAGGTGATTTAGTGGTGGCAAGTCAAAAATCTTTATGTTACAAGCATGAGAAGAATGGTGTTGCTAAGCCAAGACTCGACTCTCTAAACTCTAGATAACTTTGAAACAAACATACATAAATATAAATATAGATGTAGAATGGTAGCCCGTACGTTTTTTTTTTTTTTTTTTTTTTTTTGCATACACTTTTACTCTACCATTCTCTACGATAACATCAAAATATAAGGGATTTATAGGCACATCCCTACACTTGAGTTTTTATTATTCTAACACTAATTTTACCCGAATTGAAAAGATCAAAACACTTGGAGTACATTATTACGTAAATAAAGGGAATTTGAATTTAACATTCTTTCCCGTCACTCCATAAAATTTAACTTTACCCATGAGTCCCAATCGTCCCAAAACTGTGTACAAAAGATATGACTCGACTTAGCAACCATGCAAGTAACTAGATAATTGAACTAAGGGTTTAGTATGATAACAATAATGCACTAAAAGTGAGTGCATACAAGGTAGGCTAAGGCGATTTGAGTGTACATTTGGGGGTGGATTGTAAACAATGCTCTTCATTGATATTCCGGAAAACCGAAACATCACGAGAACCGCGAAAAGGATAGGCTCTGAGGGGTTAACTAGGGGTATCGTGTACTAAAGATGAGTACAACGCAAGGGTGGGGGGGAATTACTCAACCAATGTGGAAGAAGTAATTATAATACGAGTATCAAACAAGGGTTATCCTAATGCCTCTTATCATTTAGTTATTCCTAACTACACAAGTGTAGTCTCACTAGCCATCTCGGGATGCATCACAAAACAAGTTATAGAATCTATTATACTACTGGTACACTCTCGAAGCATTAAAGATGAATGCTTTAATTCCTATAGATCTAGGGGCGAACCTCACATTTTTGGGGTGGAATTTGAGTGGTAAAGGGTTTTTATGCTAGTCATATAACTTCCTATCCATGAGACGCTTTATTAAGACTAAATACCCACTCGTACAAGTCATGAAATTTTTTAAATTTGGTGCTAAATTTACCCTAACCGATATTTCTCATGGTTTATCACACAAATGAAATAGGACAAGACAAATAATCAAGGATAAGCATAGTTTCAAAGTTCCCGTTTTATTCTCCCTCCCTACACTTAAACTGAACATTGTCCCCAATGTTCCCCGAAAGTATCAAAGTTATGATAACGGAAGGTAATTAAAAGAGAAAGAAACTAATACTCCCCTGATTAACTCGATAGGATCCGTGTGAAGTAGTGGTTAAATTCTTTCCAAGAAGAATGTATGCGTGAAAAGCTCTATCCAATCTTATGTTTCTTCTTCTTGATAAATAAAACCTGCACACTTTAAGAAAATAGACGAAACCTTCGCGTAAAATCGGCGGTAAAATTATATATGACTCAACTACACTAGGATATAATGCTTGTGGAATGGATGTTTGTAGATTTTCTGAAAAATTAAGACCTGAGAAATTCTAAAAATTTATAAGTAGCACAGAAAACGAGAGAAAGTTAGATAAGCTATTTCTGCTCCTCCTGATGCCGTCAGGTTGCGAATCTGACGCCGTCAGGTTATCCTGACAGAAACTGGCCTGCTGCATTTTTCTGGAAAAATTCTAGAAAAATTACACCTTTAAAATATGGAAAAATTCCTGCAAAACATCCATTATGACTCGATACAAGAATTTGACTCTAACAAACACACATATATATATCTTTTTCAATAATCGTAATTCTCATGTTCACGTTCTTTTAAAAACGTGTGTAATCTTCCCTACACTTATCCTTTTTGTAAAATCCCTTTATATGTAATTAATACGAGGTTAAAGACAAAATAAAGCATTTTCACAAATTTAAACATGAGAATAAACGATCAATGAAAAGATATATGACACAAAAACAAGCAAACAATTAAACATGGGTTGCCTCCCACGAAGCGCTTTTCTTTATTTATGAGTCTTGTAGCTAGACTCGAAGTCGTGCCCCTACGTACCTATGTAAGTAAGCTTATCCTCAAGAATGTCATAGGGATCAAACTTATCTTTTAAGTTCCTTGTGGTACGCTTAGTTCGGTACGCCTTTTCAAACTTTTCTCCATTGGGGTCTGTTAGGAATTGGAAATTCTATGTTAAAGTGTCGGTCACCCCAATTATGGTCTAGCATATGTTAGCTCGTAGACGTGTCGTTATTTACCTTATTTAGTAGTTAATTAGTTAGTTTGTAGCGTAGTATAGTTTAGTGTAACACCGTGGAGGAAGGACGGGTCTTTACCCACTGTATACCTGATCTACAGGCCGTCAGGAGGTCGTGTAGTCTGTAAGTATAAATACCCCTTCCATCCATGGAAGGGGTGGTGCTTCTCATAATCTAACCTTTCATAATTTGTTAATCAAGTCTCTACCAAGAACACCCTCTCTTATCTTTCTCTCTCTAAATGGCTAACATGTATTTCCATCATCCAAGACCACCCCAATCATCAAACACGATAATATTTACGATCCTACAAATGGTACCAGAGCCTAGGTTTTTTTGTTCATGTTGATTCTTGTGGTCCGATTCACTGTTTCTTGTGCGGTTTGCTATATATGATGTATACGGTTATTGTGGTTGTTATGTGTTATTCGTTTCTTTGAGTCTGATTCTTACTGGTTTTATGCATATGGTGTTATGTATATGGTTTGATGTATACGGTTCTTACATTTTTTGGTTTCATAAGTGATGTTGTCAAATTATTTGTATCAGTCTTATTACAAATTCTTCAAACAGGTCCGTGGTCAAATAAACTTTTATTGGTCTTACAAGTGGTCAAAAGAATCTTGCATACTGTTTTTCTGAGTTTTGATAAGCTGTTTCTTCGTAGCGAGTTGTGAATTGAAGGTCAAACGGTCAATATTGAATATGTCTAGATTCATTGGTTTCTGGAAGCGATTTGTACCTTTATTTATGCTAGCGACTTGTCTTTACAAGTCATAGCGATTTGCCGACAATGTAGCGAGTTGTGTTTTAAGTAGCGAGTTGGGTCAAAAAATTCATAGCGACTTGTCTTTACAAGTCGTAGCGACTTGTCTCAGCTAGCAACTTGTCTCAGCCATCGACTTGTCTCAGCTAGCGACTTGACTGTAGCGACTTGACAGAAATTTAGAAGAAGATATAACTATTAAGACCATGACCTCAAAACAAAATACCATATACCAACTCAACTTAGACTTCTGTTTCAACATCATTCATCCAAAACAAAACAGAAAAGATCAAAACGTGACTACACCACTACCATATTCAATCACAACCGTTTCCAACAGTAACCTAAACCCCTCAATCTCCACATATCTCTTCAACAATAAATATCAAACCAATCTCATTAACCTAGACTCGTACTTAAAAGAAAAATTAAAGTCATGTCAGATATTTTCATGCATATTCAGAGATATAATCAAAACCACTAATGGTTCACACGAAAAATATATCATCATCGATTCCTATTTGAAGCTTAGCTTCTTTATTTATCCGAATATTGTAAGAAAAAATGATAACATACATGTTATTTTTTGTTTCTTTGGATCGGTTTTAAAAGGACAAACAACAACGAAAAACACAAATTTTAATCTTACCCGAGACCAGTTGTTAATTGATCTTGAAGCCGTTTCAAGCCCTATACCATCCCTGTGGCTAAGACTATTCAAGAAACTCAAACCATCCCTGTGGTAAGTGAAAGGTCCATATGATTTCAGGAGGTCCACAAGATGAGATATGTACAAGTTGTTTTTGTTCGGATATGTGAGAATTAAATCACAAATTGTTTTAATTTTAAGAATAAAATGGGGCAGACGATTGTTTTATTTGGGATAAGTTGGTTTTACGTTTTTTCTGAATATGAGATTTTGGGGCGGAGGACTTTTGCAAGAGGATTATTAGGGTTAGTTGGAGTTTTTAGGGTTGGGGTGTGAGAGATTACGAGAGAGGCGGACAGTAATATCAGAAATTTTAGGGTTAGAAATATGAGTGGTGTGTTTTATACTCCACGTCCACTTAGGGTTAGTAAATATAGATCTGATTTGGGCCTTGGAGAAATTTGATCGGGTATTAACTAATCTTTGGGCACAGATTATTCGTTTGGACTGGATAAACATTATTTAGGTGGACCGTGACCATATATGTTATAATGTGATTGGGTATTTAATCTTGATGTGTTATATACTGATTCATGTTTAATCTCTACACGTGAGCCTTATTTTTAGTCTCTTCGTGAGTGATGGGCTTATAACTGTTGTGTAAATGGTCAAATGTCAAATGATAGCTGTTGTGTTATATCAAATTCGTGAGGGACTTGTACAAGGTTTCATGTGATAGCTGTTGTGAAATATCATATGTTGAATCATAAGTTGGTTAATATGGATCGGTTGTAGTTGTGAGGTCTGATGGGCTTATAACGTCTGGGTTGTATCAAAATGTATTTATCTTGGGTAGGTTGATTATTGGGCCATGAGATCATATGTCATTTTTACTGAACCTTTGAACTACTTATTAAACGGATAATTGTATGGATTTGGATCATGGGCTATCTTTTCACTCGGGTTGATTTTATTAATTTCGGACGTACTCTGGTAGGAGTTGAATGTTCTAATTCTGTTAGTTGTTAAATAGGTCCATACAAAATTATATGTTCAAGGGTTACAAAATTGACGAAAGTGGTTAACATGGTGCCATATTTTTTATGGTGTTATCTGTTGTGATGGTAGGATAATGATTATCACATGGTATAAGGTCGTTCGAATCGATTTGATTGGTTTTACTTGGATATGAGATTTGTTGATATGTGATTTGAGAATGTGATTCGTTGTGGTATGTGATTTGATACTTTGGCTCATACATTTTCAACGGATGACATTTCACGGCTTGAGTTGATATTTGAACAAGGTTGACTACGGGGTTGTTTGGACGGTATTTCTTACTTGGAATTGAAGTGAGGTTTTCCGGGCGCGTCTACTTATTTCGTCTTCTTTCTTTCTACCCTTCCGCGAAGATGACTTGTTTGGGCATTTATTGAGTGTGATAAAGACTTGGCTATTTAGTTACGGTTGTGATTCTTTCTCGCTTAACCCACAATGTAACTATCACTTCGGTGTCTCACGCAGTTGAGGATATGTCAATAGAATTTGTACATTGGGTACACCGTTTCTTCTTCACAAGGATTAGTACAAGTTTAAGTAACAAATCTGGGGAATTTTACTTCATGATCAAGTTTGGTATATCGGGTTTACTTCATCAGGAGGTCACAACATTAGCCGACAGAATGCGTGAATGATGTGTTTACCAAAGTGTTTATTGGATGGTTGATGATAATGTTGATGTTGGATAATGAACCGCTGATGAACCGCTGCATGTTCCCCTAAAACAGATATTCACCGAAACCAAAGTTGTCATAATACATTCAAACTGACATTGTTTACGGTTTTGTCTTGATTTTGTAAAATCCCGCGAAAGAATCTATTTCTCAGTTTAAATCATAGACTTGTAAAATCCCGTGACAATGGAAACATCCTGGTAATAGTAAAGTGCATTTCCGGATCTATCTTACGGTTTATTCTTGGTTTTGTAAAATCCCGCGAAAGAAACTATTTCTCGGTTTAAACCATAGAATTGTAAAATCCCGTAATGATGGAACCATCCTGGAGAAAGGAAAGTGTGTTTCGGGATCTTATTTGATGATGGTTTTACGGTTTCTACTTCGAAGAAGGGATAAAAGAGTGTACTTCATGAATTGGGTGTTTGTTTGGATTGTCCTCATGACAGTTTGGTAATTACTTGGTTTTACGGGGTTATGCTCATTAAACCATGGTCGGGATGAAACCATTATCAAAGTTCATTTAAATGTCAAAGAAGGCTATATTTGAGCAGTTAACCAGAAGATGTGACAACGGCGTTAATTCAGTATTATTTATTTGAGGTTGAAGTGAAATATCACGGGCAAGTGTACTTAGCATCTGAAGGTATCAGGGATGGTGGGATGAAGATTCTTCATGATCCTTGTTCGAGCTTATTATAAAAAACGAAGACATGGAAATCTAGTTATTGTTGGGTGACTTTTTCCTTTTCTTTTACCACTTGGGGGAATTGGGCTCTTATCACCTCAAAATAACTATCACTTTAAGGAGTTACGTTGTAGTGCTCAGTGTCACATTTAATTGTGGATTCTCAAGAGGTGATGTACGTCTAATACTTGATGGTTGGTTGGTTGAAGAGTATAGAGTACTTAGAGATTCAATGGAGGATGAAGTCTCGGCACCGCTCTTTGTTACACAAGTGCAAGTTTAAGTCACGAGTTCGGGTTAGTTTACTTCAGGGTCAAATTCATCATATTGGGTTTTCTCCATCAGCTGTCACGAAAAAGAGTCTACTGAATGATAATGGGGTTGATTACATGTTTGCCAAGAGTAGATGAAAAGAGAGAGATTTATGGCGTTTGAATACTTCAGTTCAAACCTCGTTCTATAAAGAAAAGAAAAGTATACGTTTCAGTGCACTTTATCTTCGAAAGAAGAGAAATCTTCTTATGACGTTTGAATACTTCAGTTCAAACCTCGTTCTCCAAAGAAAAGAAAAGTGTACGTTTCAGTGCGCTTTATCTTCGAAAGAAGAGAAATCTTCTTATGATGTTTGAACACAACATTTCAAGCCTCGTTCCTCAAAGAAAAGAAAAGTGTACGTGTCAGTAGGGGTGTCCAAAAAAACCGAGGAACCAAAAGAACCGAGGAACCGTACCGGTACCGACCAGGAACGGGACCGTATATTAGAACCATGGTACGGTTCTTGGTTCTTAAAATTCCAAAATTTCGGTTCTCGGGACGGTTCGGGTCGGAACCGTCCGGTTTCGGTACTTTCTCGAAAGAACCGACTTTTATGAAAATATGTAGTTTTATAGGGTTTGTTTGGGATATTGTGTACATTCAAGTATGCGGCCTTTTAAGAAAATAGAAAAAACCCGACCTAAACCTAAAAATCCATAAACCTTAACCTTTAATCCATTGAGTCACTTCAAAGATTCAAACATCATTCATCAATATGAAAGTAAGTTTTTTCTAAACTAGAATATCGAGTATGCGTATAGCCGCATATCGAAAAATTATGTGTTGCTTAGTAACAACTAACAAGAAGTTGTAATTAACTATTGGTATTTATTGTTCATTAAATTTAATGATAAAAGTCAAGAAACAATTAACGATTATGGCAACACTGCATGATATATTGTCACCATGTAAGTTATTGTAAGCTAGTCAACATGGTTGATATATAAAATTCACAACGAGTTTGCAATTATTTTCGTGGATAATGAGTTTGCGATTACCGGATATATGTTTTTTGTTTGTTTGTAAGTCAAGTTGTGAAATACTATTAAGGCTATCAACTTCTTTCGAAGTTCTACGAACCGAGTACCATAATTTCACATCCATCCAAACATATTTTTTTAACACTTTGGTACTCATGGGAATTACGGAAAATTCCCGTACCGGAACCGAGTACTGTACCAGAACCGAACCGAAAAACTTGGGACGGTTCTTGGTTACACTTTTTCCTTATTTTCGGTTCTCGGTTCTTTCGGTTTGGTACCGGTTCGGGATGGTTCTAGTACCATGGACACCCCTATGTGTCAGTGCGCTTTATCTTCTGAAGAAGAGAAATCTTCTCTATTATGACCATTCTCATCAACATGCTTCATGCTTTTTCCATGTGCTTTCGATTATCAAGTAAACCGGGCTACCGTTGATTGTTTTCTTATTCCACTTGCTCAACTATAATGACGATGGCGACATCATGTGCTAATTTTGCGGGGGAGAAGTGTGAAAAGACTACATTTGGATGATTTCACTTATTCAATCAAGAATGGCATCTTCGTATGCAATTCTTGAGGGGGAGAAGAAGTATGATAATTCTGCATGGTTGATTTTTATTAGAGAATAAATGGTCAAACGGCTCCAAACTCATGTAAGAACCGAGCTTCTTTTTATCGGGTCATTTCTACATGGAGTTTCTTCTAAGAGCCATTGGTTGACATCTTCACGGGCTGATATGATTAAATGACAAAGTACTTCCAGTTGCGGGGTTGATTTCCTTGATGAACATCTTTCTGTTCTTGTTTGATTGGGAGGGATTTGAGTTAAGGGGATTCGCTTTATGTATGCTAACGGGAATGCATTTGGTGAGTTGAAGATGTTAACTTTTGATCTCCAACTGGACAATCTTGAAGAAGGTCGAGTCTACAGTCGGTTTTACATTTTCTGCTACATGTTAGAAGACTAAATACGAGTTGCATTTAACAATCTAAAGACTTCTTCTTAATTCAAGCATTCATCATAAAGATTGTCGGTTTAGGGGAGAGCACTAATTGGGGGAGAGTGAAATGTCGAATTTAATCCCCAATTAGACTTGCTCACATTCTTTCTTCAGCAAGTTGATTCGCACAAGATTACAAGTGTTCTTCTCAAAAGATTTCAAGTATCTGGGCTTATAGTGTGTTGCTGATTCTGAAGTATCAAAACCAGCAAGGGGGAAGGAGACACGTATCTAAACGTGAGTAAACTTGATGAGCTTAATACTTCTAAGTGATTGAAGATATCCCGGGAAGACTATTGTCATTACCGCAGAGAAACTCAAGGTTTGACTCATGGCGTTTAGTGTTCTTATTCCAACTATGTGGGGGAAGAGATGGTAGAGTTAGTTTCTGAAGATAAAAGAGGTACACAAGTGTGTGATGATTGAGATGTTATCGCAATCATCAAGGGAGAGAGATTGTGTACATTGGGGATGCTTAGCTGTTTTACTTGAGGGCTTAATCAGTGATTCAGAGATATAATCACTTATTCCGGAGTTAACATCCGCAGAGATAGTCATTCGCAGAGATAATCAGTGATTCGGCCTGCTTCTTCAATGTTATCGGTTATTCTCTCTTTGGGCATTCGGGTACTTCGGGTTCTTAAGCTTCATACACTATCATCAGGGGAGAGAAACGTATACATCGGGGTTATTCTTTGGCTATCGGACTTAATCTGCTACTTCGATGTTATAAGTTTCTCTATTTTCGGGTATATGTGTATTTGGGTTCGTGAGCTCTAGTCTAAGAGACTGACTGCATCAATTCATCTACTTGGGGGAAGTTTTCTCTTGACACCTCTTGGAATGGATTTCTTCAGACTTCAGTGGTAATGAAATATGAGAAGAAATTTAAAGAATGGGATGATACGTTGCTGTTCTTCTTTTGGATGATATAACCTCGAACGAAGAATCACAGTGATTATTCTTAAAAGGAGCAGCAGGATCAATGATAATGGTGTGCTTCTTTGTGCACTTGGCTAATGGAAGCTTGAAAGAAAGCTTTGAATCTGCTCAGCTAAAGGATTTTCGGTTTGAGGGGAAGCTGCCAAAGTCTCGCATTCTTAAAGGCTCAATTTCTTCTTTTCAAGAGCCTCGGAAACTTTGGTGGTGGATGTTTAAGAGATGACGATTCCTATCTTCTACAACGGGGCTGTTCGATATCCTTATCTCGGTACTCGTATCATCATCTTCTTAAACTGTATCATCTACTCTATCTTTGTAATTATTCATCAAAAACCAAATACAAAAATATAAAACTAACAAAAAGAAAATAGAAAAATATAAAATCAACAAAAACCCATAAAAATCAGAAAATTTGAAAAAGACAAAAAATATGTTTTCTCAAGACATGTCTTCTGGTATCGATAACATCTGCGGTCTTAGAAATGTCATTCAATAATGGCACGGGACCATAGATGAAGTTCGAGCAGGAGGTGTAAATATTCTTTTCAAACATGTCTCAAAACTATGGCTTACAGTTATTTCAGACTATAACCCGCGCTTCAAAAATGG
Organism: Chrysanthemum seticuspe; assembly: GCA_019973895.1. Taxonomy (NCBI): domain Eukaryota; kingdom Viridiplantae; phylum Streptophyta; class Magnoliopsida; order Asterales; family Asteraceae; genus Chrysanthemum; species Chrysanthemum seticuspe. The sequence goes on from BPTQ01000009.1 coordinate 288,062,310, forward strand.
CTTGCAGTTACTTCTGACTGTAACCCGTGCTTATACAATGGTTTGCTATTATTTTAGATAGCAACCCGATCTTCAAGAAAGGAAAGTGCTGCGCTAAATCAATTTTCAAATATTTCGTGCACTTATCCTAAAACAAAATGAGGAAAGTATGTCGAAGGACTGCTGTTCCTACACAAATGTTTTTCCGTCTAAAATTCTTCAGAAAATTATTTGTTGTTTTCTAAAATGGTGGTAAATGTGTTGCTTGTAAATCAATCAGTTTCAGAGTTTTTGTAAAATTGAAAACTCAATCAATGACTTCAGCGCTTTTAAACTCTTCAGAAAAATAAGTCATTGATTGAGGGGGAGAATGTTTTCAAATCTATATCATCTAACGGGCTTTCTTAATTATCCTACGTGCTTAATTAAAAATGATATTTGCCTATGTCGAAGGACTAGGAATTTAGGATATGATTGTTAGGATTAGATGATTAGAGTTTGATAAACACATTAATCCCATACCTTATATGAACTGATTGTTATGTTGGATAGACTTTCATTAGTCTATTGTTGTTTGGGTGATGTCGACCACCATATATCTGTATGTGTGTTCACTAACGTATGCATGTATATTGGATTATAAGAATGTTCCCAATCCGGATCCCACAAATGAATATGATTGGATGCCGAAAGGAAAGGGTAACTATATCTTGGGTTGACAAATGAAGAAACAGAGCTTAATTTGACTTATATGGAGAGTTGGCATGAAATGCAACGTAAGAGGTCTCACTGCATCAGCAGATGGTTTTCTTCATCATCAAATGAAGAAATGGAGCTTAATTGGACCTCTATGAAGAGTTGGCATGACAAATGCAACGTCAGAAGTCTCACTGCATCAGCAGATGGTTTTCTTCCAACCCTCAGCAACAACAACAAAAGCAACTCAACCACCTAACGTATCTTTGTGCAGGACAAGTAGTGGATGATAAATTTTTTTAAAACAATTTTAAATAATATTGTTTTGAAAAATGGAAAAATATTGGTTTTGAAAATAAGTTGGGCTTAATCTTGAGAATCACCGGACTTCATTTTATCAAAACTTAAGTCACTCAATCATCGACTACGGTCATCGATTGAGGGGGAGAGTGATTTAAAATAAAATATTTTCAAACGATATTTCTTCATAAAAGTCCGGTTTGTACAAAAACAAAGTGGTGATCTAAAGATTTAATGTTATGTCATGGTATGATTTTCTTTAAAACTTAAAGATCTTACAAAATGAATTTTTTTCTGTTCTTGTTAGATTGTGAAATTGTTTTAGTTTACTTAAAGATCTCTTAAAAACTATCATACATGACACTAACAATCTTTAATGTCTAAAATTGATCCGTATCAATCATTTTTCAATATTAAATCCGGCCACGTCTTTCCCCAAACTTTTCTAAACGATTTAAATCAGTTGGGATCACAAATCTCAAATGGTTTGATATTTTTGATCGGGGGAGAGATCGTGATTTAAATCTCAAATCTGTTTTAGTCCTTTAAAGGCACTCCTGCCTCCATATGCCAAACGATTTCATATACATGATGCACATGATTGAGGAGGAGGATTTATCAAAAATAAGATGAGTATTTAAACCAGGCCACATTTTCTCCCATGTTTTCTAAACCTGATTAAATCACTTGAGATCCAAAATCTCAAAGGGTTTGATATTTTTGATCGGGGGAGAATTTTTGATTTAATTATGAAATATGATAAATGATGATCGTTTTGATTCAAAGTGCAAGTTCTCTCTAATATGTGCTAAACTCTTTCGTATATCGATGCACATATTGAGGGGGAGCGAATGGTTTCTACTGGCAATCATGAAAAGTACTTCAAAAAACTCTTGCCTCTATGTGCAAAATGATTTTCAAATATCCAACGCACATATTGAGGGGGAGAATTTACCAAGAAAATCAAATGGCTTTTTCCACGAAAATTGAGATCTAAGAAAATTTTCAAAGACCTCTTGCCTCCATGTGCTAAACAATTTAAAAAAAATCACAAGAGAACATGTTGAGGGGGAGCATTTCTAAATGATCAAAACAATTAAGGTACAAAATGCATTGATATTATATCACAAGTACCTTGATTGATTTTCCAAATGATTTTTCAATTGGTTTCATGAAGGAATGAACTGTACCAAAAGACCGACCATTTTAATTTCTGCATGGAGTTATAAGGATGGTGAGGTTAGGTATTAGTTCCCACCATCTGCCAGAACCGGAGGGATCTACCCAAGGATAATCCACTAGATAGTGTAGAGTCCTTAGGTATATTGAAAAAAGGAGAAAAGTGAGAATTGGGAAGAGTGCGGACTGAGATAGAGCTAGAACTGGAATAAACCCAACAAGGTTCTAGTTATGAAGTCTCGATAAGCACTGAAGGGGTTGAAGAATGAAAAAGAAATGAAATGAGAAAAGGGTGAAAAGAAATAGCCCTCCATTAATTCAACCTTAGGGCAGAAACCGGGTCCAATACATATGCTACTGGTGGTTACTAAGGTAATACCAGTATTGAAGACAAGACGTCATGGACCCAGTGACGTACTGCACTAACTTCCCAAGCTACTCAAGTTCCTCTTAAAAGGGCTTGTTTCATTCTCACGGGAAACCTACATTGTAACACCCCAACCCGACAAGGGTAAAGATATCACAAATACGGTTTCATATCAGAACCTTAAGTACTATACAATAGCGGAAGCCTTTACAAAACTTACAAAAGAAAATATAAATAACTTAATAATCAAAATAAATCTAAGATCCCTATTTTCAAATCTTGCTCTCAGCTCTACTCTCAACCCAGATCAGCTATCCCATAAGCTCATCTTGAATGCTTAACACCTGCCGCAGGAAAAGAAAATGCGGCTGAGCTTACAAAACCCAGTGAACAGATATAACAAAACAAAAGCTTAACAAAACAAATATACAAATAACGAAATCACAACGGAATGAGAATACTGAATCATTGAGGATTCTGCGGAAGCACAATTATACATAAATCCAGAAGAACACATATCAGTTAAAAACGCCTCATAGCACATTAATGACACAAACGCAAACACTTCAGAATAACCAGACACTTAACATATCAAGAAAATAGATTTCATATAAACCAAATGAAAAGTCTAAGGGCTAACGGAAACAAATTCTAGAAAATTAACATGGCATTCATATAAATCAATTAATCTACATTTAACACACTTAATTCAATATTGTAGCAGCGGAAATAGCAGTCAAATCATGGCGGTCACACATTCAGATAGAAAACACAGTAGACAAACTATAACTAAATAGACAAAGACATAACATAGCCATTAGCAATTATCAGAACAGATATCATAAGCTAAACCAGTTCTCAGTTCGAATCTTAACATCAGCAGAGTTTTAACATGGCAGGTCAAATCATAAATAGATAGATACCCTAACGTATAGTCACAGTTTACCAGATTAACGGAACAATTATACTTATCAACCTTCAGGATGCTTATTTTCACACTAGCACATTCATCTTACAGATAAACGAATTCATATAACGATAAACTAACATAACATCAGATGACAGCGTGTGAAACATATTTAAACATGTTAATCATAACCTATCATAACAGACGGTAGTCACTTAATCATACAAAAGCATAAACACATATAATAACATATAATAAGCCTAACACATAATTATAAACACTTGAACATACCGAATCATAATCAGAATACTTAACATAGAAATAACAGATAAAGGTTTAGTTAACTACCACGAGCCCAGAACATATCATATCAGAAATATCTTTCTTATTCAGAAGGTAACCTCATAAACTAATTGAAGTAGCTAGCTCCCAGAATTTTGTGAAGACGCGTATTGCACACGACATCATTCACCAGACAATCATATCAGAAAATAGATCAGATCTAGGATGCATCCATACGCCCCAACAGACAGATATTGGTCATATAATATAACTTGAGCTCATAACAGATAACAGATAAGGGACGTGGCAGAACATCACTCTACTGCCCTAGAGTCATGTCAGAGGTGCATCACTAACACGGACATGGAACCCCCATGACTAGTTAATATTTGGCTCGGGTGTCAAACTAACTTAGGTCAAACAGATTGTCATACATGACACAGATCATGATCAAATGCAAAGGTCACAGATAATATATCAGATAACTCACATCATAAGGTTCATATTCAGATATTCAGAAGTCAGAGGTTCATATCACCATCACAAATCATACATTCATAATTAGAAGTTCATAATTAAACTTAGTGAGGTTCAACAAATGTGCATGTCAGAGTCTTCATAACACAAATTCACAACAGATATTGCATGGTTCAATAAAACAGAAGTTCAGATAAACAACAGATCAAACAATCAGGAAAGGGTTCATAGCAATGGCATCGGAAACCCTAATAAGTAAAATAGGAAAGCTAACTAAAGATCATCATAAGGAACCTTTACTGAAAAGGTCAGAATATCTGTACCTTAATGCAAATGAGAGCAAAGCAAACGAATGAGTGAATCACGAAGATATAACGTCGCGTCTCCTTCAACGAATCTACACGGATTATGATTTATTTAATACTTATTAGCATCATTAAGTTATAACGGATTCATCACATTAACATTCTTAGAGTTGTAAGTTTATTCTTATTCTTAGTGACGGACGGAATTACGACATTTTAGAGTAATAATCATTCATTAGCCAAACTTATGGGTTACAAATAGTAAATGGTAAACTTAAGGGTTTAATGTGACGAATATCTTATTTAAGGACTTATATGATCATCATTCAAAGTATAGGGTTTATAAATGTCAAAAACGGATTTTAGGACTCTCTTTCAAAATAGTTTACACAAGCCTTCATAACTTACATGATTAATCAAGACTCACATGTAACATTGTTTGAACACAACCTTAATGAAACCATGCATACACTTCTTTAATTCATGATACCTTGCATGAAATCATAATTCACGCACGTTTACAGACATACTGGTTACTAGCTCGTTATACACTTAATCAATCGTTATTAATGACCTTCAAAGACTTATTACTCTCACATGAATTAACGAGACAACACACCCAGCTTTTAACCCTAATCGACCCTAATTATGACCTAGGGTTTTTCCCAAACTTTTAATATCATATTAATACGCATTAAATTGACATGTTACGGATTAAATGACCAAACTCCTTGACCTAGAACTTGTGAAAAACCAAACGGAAGTTGAACAAAACTCATGCATGTTTACACTAATAACTCACACCACATTGACTTGTATAAATCATGTTAACGAGACCAAAGCTTACTCGTTTCCCGACTCACAGCCTATTCGACACCCACAAACACTTAACCATTTACTCAACACGACATGATACTAACCTACATTCCAACCATGAGTACGTCGATCACCAAAAGTTGTTTTTAAAAGATTTTCGATAGGGAAGACATGCATGCACTCGACACATTTCAAAGTCACAACAGTAGATAAATGTGAGGCGTATTTTATCGACATGTAGCTTCATTAACGCGACCAAAAATATCATGCTCATGTTTATTTATGGTTCAAGTATCAACACATTCATAACCTACAAACCATGCGTCGACCTTATATGTATATAGCATCATATTCGTGATTTTATGTGACGACATGCATATTACTTGTTAAGCGGTTAACGTTACAGGATCGATACTTGTATAGGAGTTTCGGAATTCGTATGTAAATAACAAATGCGTGACATATATGTGGTACGGTCACAGGTTTCACAAAGGTTCTAACGCATGGCGCTTTTTCATTCGTATGGTTTACTATATTTATACGTATGTTTCTTTCTTAGTCGTTTGATTCATTCACATGACTTACGGTTCCATGTTTTTTCTTTATAAGCTGCGCGTAAAAAAGGTTGCAACGAAGGGATAGATATACCTTAGCTAGCTCGGACAAAACACACACCGAACACACAAGTGAGCTGCGGCAGCCGGTTGGAAAAAGAAAAGAGAAGCAGGAAATTTTCTTGAGCCGTGATCTTTTGTAACTAGGGTTTCAATTTTTATGTGTTTTTGAGGTATAAATATACCGATCGGTTATGGGCTTATGGGTGTGGTACACGGCTCACAACCCAAGCAACGAGACCCATGGGCTCATGGTATACTCGGCTGGCAAAAAGAAAAGACGAGGCCCAGCTTATGTTGGTATTCGGCTTAAAAGAAAACGACCCAAATGGTATTCGGATTACACAAAACAAACGGCCCAAAATAATTTATGGTACGTGACTTTTATTCTTTCCGTCGTACCAATGTCGATTACTTGAATATACTCGTTAGGTATAAAATCACGAATATAAGTTAGATTTTAAATTTCGTTAAATGAGCGTTAGTGTATTTTACGTATTTTATAATTTCGATTTCAAGGGTAAAATAGTCTTATTATGCGTTTATATTTTTAGGGTTTTACATACATAATCTATCGACTTTCTCTTAGAGATTGTTGATATTGAAGAAGGAGACCCTCTCCCTAGTCTCCGGCATAGGAACCAAATGTGCACAATTGAGTCTAGAGCCAAGAGATCATCCACAATATCTCATTAAGACACAAAATTAATAAAAACTTGCTGTTTCACACAATGTGGAAAGTAAGTATATATTGAGAGTCCTACGCATTATCCTTATGGTATTGCCAGAACATCCGAGTGATATGTAAAAGTATTCACGATGAAGATGGAAATCCTTCTAGCGCAAACATCAAACAAGCTCTTGGTGGGTGACATGTGAGATCTTTCCAAAAGATCAAGCTTGTGACAACTGGATAGAAACAATGAGGCGATTCATTCTTGAATCAACCTTGGTCCAGGAAATGAATTGACGAATACTTTTGGAAAAACCGCTCGATGTGCGAATCTCTTCTTTTCTCTAGCACATCGAATGTGTACTCTTTTCAAATACAAAAAGTATTTATGATTGAAAATTGATCTTTCTCATAAAACCTTCGTCGTATTGCAAAACTCTTTCTTCTAAGTAATACGCGATTGTTTTTCAAATCAATTTTTCATCAATCAGTGAGTCTCAATTCACTGGTTCACTCACTCGGTGTTGTCTTCTTTGAGACATTCCGGTTTGAGAACGGCTAGAACAGCTGCGAAACCCTGTCAAGGAGATTCTTAGGAATCCTACCTGATCACAGGCAGTACTTGTACTGATCAACGGGGAACCATGGGCCGTGTACCTCAATTCAACGAAAGTGATCAAAGACACTTTCGTGTGTTTTATTGCTAACTATTGTTTGCAGGTTTATTTGGATGGTTGCAGCTGATCAGAATTGAGGAGTCAATCCAAAGCCGCATGCTCACAGCATCCACACTTAATTTAAGAAATCATGACAAGTGCTTATCTACATAACTTGGCTCTGATAGCTGCAAATATCATGAACCAGTAAAAGCTTCCGCTACTCTGATGAAAAGATGTCATGATCCAGAAAGTGTGAGCATGTCAGTCCGAAAGTCACAACTTCACATGATGGCAACACTACAAAGGGTGATCCAAAGATTTACTGTGGCTGATGATCTCAATGAAATCTCGAAGATCATCAAAGATGTGGATCAGTTAAAGGCCTCCACTAAAAGTACAAAGCTATGCGGACTTTGAAGAATTGCTACTAAACCACAAAGATTGTGGAACTTGAAGAATAGAAGTCTACGAGCTCAGAACTAAAGACAAAGAAAGAATGCTAGGATGCAAAATGTATTTTATGGGGTGACCTCCCTTAGGGGGAGATTGTTAGGAATTGGAAATTCCATGTTAAAGTGTCGGTCACCCCAATTATGGTCTAGCATATGTTAGCTCGTAGACGTGTCGTTATTTACGTTATTTAGTAGTTAATTAGTTAGTTTGTAGCGTAGTATAGTTTAGTGTAACACCGTGGAGGAAGGACGGGTCTTTACCTACTGTATACCTGATCCACAGGCCGTCAGGAGGTCGTGTAGCCTGTAAGTATAAGTACCCCTTCCATCCATGGAAGGGGTGGTGCTTCTCATAATCTAACCTTTCATAATTTGTTAATCAAGTCTCTACCAAGAACACCCTCTCTTATTTTTCTCTCTCTAAATGGCTAACATGTATTTCCATCATCCAAGACCACCCGAATCATCAAACACAATAATATTTACGATCCTACAGGGTCATAGATTGTCATCCTAATGTGCCATTCTCCATTACCATCACTAGGTGGTCTATCCAAATTCCACTTATGCTTAGTTTTCTCACTCTCAACTTTCCACTTATTCATGACAAGATTGACGAGCAAGCTTCCTATGAACTCGGTCATCTTCCTAAACACGAAGGCATCCTCGAACGGGTTCACTTCCATGTCCCTAGCCAATTCTTGCTCATGGAAAGTTGAATTACTAACAAAGGCCTCTTCTAGGTTGAAAGGTCGTTGGGGACCTATAAAATCTTAATTAATCCAAGGTCCATATCTAGATGGTGTTCTATCTAACATGATCTCATAGGGAATTTCTTCCACTTTGTAGTAGATATGCTTCTTGACATCATAAATCGACCTAGCATTCCCTTATCCTACTACTATCGTAGTCATCTTACAATCAATTATGGCACTAGCGGTATCTAAGAATCCTCTTCCTACTAACAATGGGCAAGTCGGGTCTTTGTTCATGTCTAGCACATGGAAATCCGCTAAAAGAGTTAATTCACCTACATGTACTACCATGTCTTTTATTATCCCTACCGGATATGCAATACTACCGTCCACTAGACTTAAGATGGTTTCTGCTGGTTCTATCTTACCTAGGTTAAGGCTTCTATGGAGGGACAACGGAAGAAGATTGATGCTTGATCCTAGGTCGGCTAAAGTGTCGAAAGGTTTTGAGTTTCCAAGCCTACACGGAAGAATGAATAGCCCGAGATTATCTAACTTCTTAGGTAACTTATTTTGCACAAATGCGGACCCACGTTCTCCTAGCTTTAGTTTTTGCTCATATTTTTCTTTTAAAGCATTGTAATAAGGCGCATGAGCCAAGACTTCAAGAAGCGGTTTTTCTTAGTGAAGTTCCTTGTACTCCTCTTCTAGATTAGGTTTGGGTTCTTGGTTGACGGATTTCTCAAGAGTTGGTTGGACCAATGGTTCGGGTCCTTGGTACTTCATGAGGGATCGCTTGGAACCCGTGTTGATGGCGTTAACCGGATGAACTTTCTGGTGCGAAGGGCATGGATTTGCACTCTCCCAAGGTGAGCAAGAACATGAAGTTGATGGAATTGAATTCACTTTTGGGTTCTTTATAGTGTCACTTGGTAGTGCTCCAATTTCCCAGTCATTGAAGGCTTTTAAGAGGGCGTCGAGCTTGTTTGTCATCTCGCCTTGTCGTTTCTTGAAATCGACTTCAAGCTTAGTCAATCGAGTTTCTTGAGATGACATGAATCTAGACACAATTGCCTCAAGACTAGTGGAATTCTCGGTATTTGGTAGGTTGAACCTATTGGGTGGACTAGATGAGCTTTGGGGTGGGTTTGAGTTTTGGCTCCACTTAAGGTTAGGGTGATTCCTCCATAAGGGGTTGTAGGAGTTTCCTAAGTTGTTTTGTTCGGGCTTGAAAGTGCACCACTTCTCCCCCGCTCCGTCGGTACGCGTGGAGGCGTAGTCCGCAAAAGCTTGTTTGGGGAGTCTTGCGCAATCACGGGTGTCGTGGGGACCACTACATAACTCACAAGGTAGAATGATTTTGTTCACTTGATGTGAAGACTTAGGATTTTCGTAAGAGCTCATTAGGAATTTGACTTGATCTTCAAGCTCGAGCATCCTATGATCGGAAGTTTGTGAGTCAATGGGAGGCAAGGAGATTGCCTTGACGATTTTGGGCAATTCAGGCTGTTCCGGTCGTTTTGACAGGTATTTCGCTGAAAACGGTTATGTGCTTTTAACCATGGTCGGGATGAAACCATTATCACAGTTCACTTAAAACGTCAAAGGAGGCTAGATAACTCACGGGGGTCATTCCAACTTTCGTTGTCATAGAGAGCAAGGTCCTTTATTGTACCCCACGATTCTTCCGCGGTGAGATCACTAAGCTTACCACCGGCCGCTTGGTCGATGGATTGCTTAGTTGGGAAGTTGACATGATCGTAAAAGATTTGAACTTGAAGCCAAAGATCAATGCCTTGATGAGAGACTTTATGGAGTAAGTCCTTGAATCAAGTCCATGTTTCGTAGAGAGATTCACCTTGACGTTGTTGGAACATCAAGATTTCATTCCTAAGCTTAGTAGTTCTCCCAGGTGGGAAAAATTGGGTAAGGAAACGAGTAGTGAGATCATCCCATCTTGAGATGGAGCCGGCGGGAAGTTGCTCAAGCCAATTACTAGCTTGGTCTCGTAGAGAGAATTGCAAGAGGTGCAAGTGCGTGGTCTCCTAAGTAGTAGCATCAAGGTCGATGGAATCGACGATTTTAAGGAAATCCTAAAGATGCTGATTAGGATCTTTGGAACGAAGTCCATGGAATGCACATTCGTTTTGCCCCAACCGGATGGTGTCGGATCGCAGGGCCGTTGTTTGAGCTTGATCGGGGAGCTCAATGGTTGTTGGGAAATTCGGTTTTGGGAGTTAATACTTATAGTAGTAAAGTTAGTATTGATAGTATTATTTGATAAGTATTAACTAGTTAGTACTAATAGTGGAAATGTTAGTACTGATAGTGTTAGAGTTTGTAATGATCTATGTTAAGAATGTCGTGTATGGTTTGTAACATCATATCTTCTATTCCAATAGAAGATATGATATACTTATTGCATAGTTATCTCTGTAAGGGATCTCCTTAGTGTATAAAAGGAGATCCTAGCTAGGTTAAGCATATACCTATTCTCTAGCCGTCTTAAGAAAAGCTTCAAGGTTGTAAACCCTAGTACTAGGAGAGTACTCGTATTAATACTTAATAATATTGAAGCTGTTGGTGTTACATTGTGTTTACTTTAATCTTCTAAAGTACATTCAAGTAGATTCCGCATACTTGTGTGTATCTACAACAAAGTTTCTCATTGTTGTTTTGGAACCATCCAAGGCAACTAACACGTTTACAAGCTAAGTGTTCTATATCCAAGGTTTGGGACTCCACAAGTGGTATCAGAGCTTGTGTCCTGAAGATTTGTTTTTAGAAGATCCTGTGTGACTAATCTGAAGAAATGGATTTTGTTGGGAATTATACGTTTGAGTTGATAAGACAAAAAGAATGAAACAAAAGGGACTTAATACGACAAGAAGGAAACCTACAAAAAGATGGAAGGACTTGCTTGCAAAATAAGTTTTATTTATTAGTCCTTATTCTCTAGTATATAAAGAGGACATGGGGTGTAGGTTTTATTAATTATGTCTTCCATAATGTAGTCGACTTAAAGGTGTGTGTGTGTCCTAGGCGTATAGTCTTGTAAACACCTAGGTTATTAGTTTAGTTAGTAGACGTGTTCCTATAAACGTCTAAGATTAGTTAGTGTTAGTGAATGAAAACCTTGTGTCAATAACAATTATGTTTTGATTTATCCGCTGCGTATTGTCATTGTTATTGTTAAACCCTAAGGCTCATAAACGATCAAGAAACTATCTTCATCACGTTCTTAGTTTCTATCAATTGGTATTAGAGATATATGTTTTTAGAGTTAAAAAGTACGATCAATATTAGAGTTTTAGAGAGTTCGATATTTAGTGTTTTAGAGTTATTAATAAAGTTATATTCTTCTTAGCTTTGTTAAGTAAATTCCGCGTACTTGATAAAGATTAATCAATGTTTCATTGTTAATTGCTTAGGATTTATCCGAGGTTATTAAACTTTTAACAAGCTATTTAAGTTAGTTTGGTTAGAGTACAGAGATTGGGGAGCTCTTTACCTAGGGATTCACAAGGTTTCTTGGCGAAAAAAAATGAAGAAAATCGATTTTTTTTCAAAATTCGCAACTTTTCTGCAGCACTGGTTTCAAGTGAGAATAACTTTTTATTGAACCGTTGGATCGATCTAAAATTTTGGCTGGTGCATCTCAGTATATCTATCTAAATTTTCACCAAAGGGATTGTCAATTAGAGCTCTCAATCAAAAGATATAAGCAGTCGAAGTCTGCTGCAGAAAATTCCGTAAGGCTTCTGCAGGACTGTTTTGAAATGATCATAACTTTTTCGTTAACCGTTGGATCGTAACGAAATTTTGGGTGGATGTTCTCTATATATAAATCTAACTTTCCACCGAAGGGATCTTCGATCTGAGCTTTTATGTGAAAGATATATGATGTCGAAGTTGGCTGTTGTGAAAGTACTGCTGGAACAAGCAAAGTACTGCTACCCTTTTTCAAAGTACTGCTCGTATTCATTCAAAGTACTGTTCTTGCAAAGTACTGATCCAAGAATGGTTATTTGATTCACACACAGAGGAAGAAGTTTATGTTCTTAAAGGATTCAAAAAGGCTCGTGTTTGACTCTTATGGATTAATTGATTACGAAGAAGGTTGAATATCATTTATTTGATGTTGTAGTTGAGTTTCACAGGTTTGTGTTCTTATCATATAGCTTGATGAATCTAACAATGTGTGATTTTTCTTATGATGCTCTATGCACACATTGGCTATCACTTAAAGGAGTTAAATTGTAGTGCTCAGTGTCTCATATTAGTTGAGGATTTTGTCAAGGGATTGCGGTCTACTTATATATGGTGTTTCGTATAAGTATGGAGTTCCGTGGATAGTACAAGATTTAAGACACAAGTTTGGGAAATTCTACTTCTTCATCAAATTCGTTATACTCGGTTTTCTTCACAAGTAATCATTACATGGAGCCTACAGATTTGAAGAATCAAGAAGATGGTTAACATATGGGTTTCAGGGGAAGCTTATTGTTAAATGTTTAACCATCTACATGCATCACTCAAGGGGAAGTGTTTGATTTTTACTACTGTTGATCATTATTACTACTGCTAGTTGCAGTTTCTATTGTTTTGAATCCATTTTTCTTATGATGCGTAATGGTGGGCGATTTGAAGCATTGGAAGTCTTAGATTGGAAGTATGATATTGGTTCGTGGTGGTCAATATCATTATTTGCATACGTTCCCTATTTGGATAATAACAAAAAGGGGAAGAGATGTTTGAGTGGCATGGCATGGATTAAGGGGAAGACAAAGGAAGACATACTTGTTTCATTCATGGTGAGATCCCTAATCTCAATTTCTCTACTTCGTCTAGGGAAGTTCATTCAAGAATGGTTTTGTCATTATCAACTAGGGGAAGATTGTTGGGAATTATACGTTTGAGTTGATAAGACAAAAAGAATGAAACAAAAGGGACTTAATACGACAAGAAGGAAACCTACAAAAAGATGAAAGGACTTGCTTGCAAAAGAAGTTTTATTTATTAGTCCTTATTCTCTAGTATATAAAGAGGACATGGGGTGTAGGTTTTATTAATTATGTCTTCCATAATGTAGTCGACTTAAAGGTGTGTGTGTGTCCTAGGCGTATAGTCTTGTAAACGCCTAGGTTATTAGTTTAGTTAGTAGACGTGTTCCTATAAACGTCTAAGATTAGTTAGTGTTAGTGAATGAAAACCTTGTGTCACTAACAATTATGTTTTGATTTATCCACTGCGTATTTTCATTGTTATTGTTAAACCCTAAGGCTCATAAACGATCAAGAAACTATCTTCATCACGTTCTTAGTTTCTATCAGATTTTGACTCAAACAAATCCAATGCTGTTAACAGAGTTCCTAAGTTGCAGCCAAATGAATATAAACTGTGGAGAATGCGCATAGAGCAGTACTTCTTGGTACTTGACTTTAAGCTGTGGAACATTGTGATCAATGGGGACTCTTACAAATCCATTGTCACTGAAGAAGTTGGTGGTAAGGTTGTTACTAAAGACAAAGGTGACCCTATCACTAATGAAGAAATGGCTCTAAGAGGCAATGATCTCAAGGTCAGAAGTCTTTTACTCATGGCAATACCTGATGATCATCAACTTACCTTCAACAAACATAAAGATGCTCAAACTTTGTTCAAAGCCATTGAGACCAGATTTGGTGGGGACTCTGTCACCAAGAAAACTCAGAAGACTCTTTTGAAGCAAGAATTTGAAAACTTCACTGCTAGTGCAACTGAGTCCATTGACTCAGTTTACAATAGGCTTCAAAAACTTGTTAGTCAACTGGCAGTATTAGATGTGAACCTCTCCAAAGAAGATGTCAACCTCAGGTTTGTTAGAAGTCTTCCATCACCAAAATGGGACACTCATGTCATTGTATGGAAGAACAAGCCATAATTTGAAACCATGAAGTTGGACAATCTGTTCAATAGCTTTAAGGTGATTGAACAAGACATGAAGAGAAAAGCATCAGCATCTTCCAGTTCTGGGTCACAAAATATAGCCTTTGCGGCTCACCCTGTCACTAGCAATGATAAGGATAGTTTTGATGTTAGTACTCCTAGTACTAATGTTAATACTGATGGCTCAGTAACCACTGCAGCATGCATCAATGAAGGTACAATCTATGCTTTCAGAGCTGAGCAGAGTCAAGGATCCCAGATCACTCATGATGATCTGATACAAATCCATGAAGATGACATGGAAGAGATGGATATCAAATGGAACATTGCCCTGATCAGTATGAGGGCAAGAAGGTTCATGAAGAAAACTGGAAGGCAGATTAAGATCAATGATGGAGATACTGCTGGGTTTGACAAGGGAAAGGTTGAATGCTACAACTGTGGCAAGGTTGGGCATTTTGCCAGAGAATGCAGAAGCCCCAGGAGCAAAAGGAAGCACAGTGATGATGACAAATCTTCTTCAAAAGCAATGGTGGCTGTTGATGGTGCTGGATATGATTGGAGCTTCATGGCTGATGAAGAAGAAAGTCCAATCAACATGGCTTTAGTATCTGAGGTACTTAATTGTTTAGATACATGTATTCCATTAAGCAAATATTTAGAGCTAAAAACCATGTTTGATAATGTGTCTGAAGAACTTGCTAAAACTAGCTATAACTCGACAAATCATAAGAGAGGTTTAGCAGTCTTAGAAAAACAAGTTAAGCATTATAAGGAAAATGAGTCTCTGTATACTGATGCAACTGCTGTGCTTAATAGGGAAATTTCTTTTAAAGATACTACCATAAGTGTGTTAAAAGAAGAACTAGAGAAAGTCACGCAAGCTAAAGATAACATAGAACTAAGTATTGAGACTCTTCAAGACACACAACATTATAACTCTGAGAGAGTTGATAAATACCTTGAAAAAGCTCTAATTGGTAAAGCCAAATCAGGCATGGGTTATAAATCTATACCACCACCATTCAGAGGTATTCATTCACCTCCTGGTATAGACCTTGCACACATTGGATTAGAAGAGTTTAAGGAACCCACATTTGTCCGAGGCCCTACAATCAAAAGTACTTTCGCTGAAAAAACTGATGAAGTGTTTGAAAGTGCCAGTGACACCTCCTTACCTGAGGTGTCTGTATCTGAAAATAAAAATGCTAGTGTAGAGTCTAGTGAACCAAAGCAAGTACATGCCACAAAACCATTAAGACCATTTGACAAACCTGTTAATAAGCCAGTTAAATATGCTGAGATGTATAGAAACATGTCATCTAGTCCTAGAGGCAACAAGAGAAACTGGAACCAGTTAAAATCTGAGCAACTAGGAGATGAATTTGTCATGTATAATAAATCTTGCTTTATGTGTGGAAGCTTCTCTCATCTGCAGGCTCAATGCAGACACCCTATGAGACCTCAACCCATCATGACCCCAAGAGCAGTTTGATGAGTGTCTAAATACTCATCATTTTTATACTGTTAGAATGCCAAAAACATCTGAAAACACTCAGAAACACATCAAAATGATAAAAATATCACAAACAAGTGTTTTATATGTTTTAAATGCAAAAACATCAAAATCTGGTGAAAAACGTATCAAGTTTGCATAATTGGCAGTTTTAGTCCCCCAAGTTACAAAAGTTGTCAAAATCAGTCCCTGGTAATTCAAAAACTTGTAAAATATCATTTTAGGTCCTTGAGATTCAAAAGTTGTCAAAATAAACCCTTTGAAGTTTAAAAATCACAAATTGACAACTTTAGTCCTTTAACTTTGGAAAAATGTCAAAAATAGTCCTTGGTTAATTTAAAAAGTGAAAATTATCAAGTTTTAACCTTGTTCTATTTATAAATGATAAAAATGGTCCTTATGATAAACTTTGGAGAAAATTACAATATTGGTCCCTCAAGTTTCTAAATTGGCAGTTTTAGTCCCTGGATTTAAAAAAATGGAAATTTTCAACAAAGGTCCTTGTACTAATCTTACTTGGCAGGTTTGATCCTTATAATATGCTTGGAAACTTGTCAAATCCAGTCCTTCATCTTTGGCTAAATTACACTAATGGTCCTTGTTGATAAACCAAGCCAAACGGACCCTTTATTATCACTAGCCCAAATCCAATCCAGAAACAGTGACCCGGCCCAAAAATTAAATTCAAAAAATACCGCGTCTACTGTAGACTGTCTCTCCCAAAGCAGTTTTAGCCAAAACCAGTGGTTTTAACCACTGGTTTTCACCTTTACACCTCACTAACACCACTTGACTACTCTTCCCCTCCACCTCCACATCATTCCAAGCTCCAATTAATGCAGAAAACCAAACCTTTGAAAAAATGGCGCCAAATTCGACATTTGGCAAATCTGATTATCTGGATGAAATCAAGGGTCAAGATGTGGTGGGATATTTTCAGAGGTCGACAAGAGATATTGGAAGTCAATAAATATCAAGTGTGAAGCTATGAAGAAAGTATCTAGTGTAAAATTCAATTTTTAATATCGTTTTAGTTAATTTCCTACTTTCAGTGTATTTCTTAGATCTCAAGCACTTAATTAAGTATTCTCAGTGTATGTTTAAACTTTTTCAATAATCAATTTCAGTGTTTAAGTTCTAATCTCAGTTTGTGAATTTGCAAATTTCAAAGAAATCTCAAAATGTTGAAATGTTGTTAGTATTGGTTAGTTTGGATTTAGAAGCTCATATAAGCTCCTCATAAAGCTTATCAAAGCTTTTAGACACTCTTAAAAGCAGTTTATTAGTGAAAATCAGAAATTCACAAAAATATCAAATAAATAACTTAAAAATAAAAAAACCATGGTGCAATGTTCAAAAAGGCTGGAGCAGGATATATAATGGATGGTCTTGGGTATAGTGCTTATTGGTAAGCTATAGGATTTGTTATTTGATCCTAGTTCTCAGTTTGTGACCTCAAGCCATTTGTAAGCATCTTAATCTAATTTTGGTATTTACTGTGTAAGACAGTTTTTAGCTCAATTTCCTGTTTGATCATATTCATTAGTTATAATTAAGTGTTCTCAAACCATAAAACCAGTAGTTTGTTATTTTAAATCAGTAGTTATTAACAATCTCATTTTAACAGTTAATATAGCATATTTTGTATTGCTTAGTTTTATAATATTAGTGTTGTTGTTTTATGATTATATAGTCCCCTTATATGATATCATAAGGTTTTTAATCAATAACTTGGTCTATATCTGTGATATACTTTGAAAAGCTCAAAATCAGTCCTTTGAAGGAGTGTTTGGATTTGTTCAGTTTAATGTGTAACAGGTTGTGCAGTCCTGTGTTTGTGCTTGTTTAATGTCTCATTTGGTCTAAAGAACTCAAAGAAACAAAGAAAACCAGTGGTCATTAGATAAAAAGTCAAAATCACTCTCAACTTAACTTGATAAGTTAACTGTTAGGTATTTGGTTTGCTAAAATCATCATATTAGCTCAAAAGTATTTAACATAGCTCAATATAACTTCATTACACCTTAATATATCACAATCAGTCCATGGAATTAGTTACAATCTCATAAAAGTCAAACTGAGTGTGTCCTGTGCATAGATTTGGTAGCCAAGTTCATAAGCTCTTAGAGAGCTTATTAGTGATCATTATCCTGTGTGTTTTGGCTTTTTGAGAAGCCAACCAAGCTGTCTCAAGGTTACAAGTTCCTATTTTCCAATTATAGCTTATTTGATAGCTTTTTATTTAGCTTATTTTTCACACCATTTCAATACAGTGTCCTGTGCATCAGTTTTGATAGCCAAATCAAAAGCTCCTACAGAGCTTATTAGTTGACCTTTACCTGTGATTTTTGTTTCTTTGGACAGACAACCTGGTCCTTTTCAAGTTCCAAGTTTAAAATTTCCATTTGGAGCTTATTCACCAGGTCTGCAAGTGATTATCATTTTGTCCCATAAAACTCAGCATTCACTGAGTTTTACTCAGTGAATTCTCAGGTTTTGAAAAAGCTTCTCAAAAGCTCATTTTAGCTTGTTTTGATTTCAACTTTTGTTTCTAGGTAGCCAATCAGGTCTTATACAAGTTCCAATTTCTACTTTTCATTTTTAGCTTATTTGGTGATCTGTGCATCAGCTCAAAGTAGTATACCAAAAATCTGTTTTGCTTATTTAGCTTAAACCTCAAATCTGTGTTAACTTGTAATCCAGAGGTTCAAGCTTGTTGTTTTTGGTTGCAATTGAGTCATTATAGCATATTTTAGCTTCTGTATCAAGTTGGTAGCTTTTGGTTATCATTTAGCTTTTTCAAGTGCTTAATAATAAGCAGTTACAACTGCAGTTGCTTATTTCTCCACACAAGCACATGTTTTTCTATTTTTCCTAGATTCAGGATATTAAAATAGACTTTTCCTGAATTTTTCATAATTTTTTATAACTGTTTGCTATTTTTCTTAATTAAAAACAGTTTTTAGGTATTTTTAAATAGCATTTAATACAAATAAATTATAAAAAGTCCAAAAAAAATGATTTTTCAATTTTCCTAGGTTAAAATAAATATAAAAGTAATAAAAAGTATTTTTCCATAATTTTCTTAGTTTAAAAAGTATTTTTTAGCATTTTAATTAGTTTTAAATAGTATTAAATTAATAATAAATAATTAAAAAGTCTTAAAAATATATTTTTAGTTTTAAAATAAGTTTTATCATATTTTAGATTTTTCTAAGTTATAATTTCATTTTTCTAGGTTAATTTTGTATTTTCTTATATTTTAGTGCATTTTAAATACTTAATAAATAGTTTTTAATTAATAATAATTAGATAAATAGTTGTAAAAATAATTTTCTTTTTCTAATAATTTTCTTTTATATTTAGGATTGTAAAAATTTCATTTTCATATTTATAGGCCTTTTATTTCTTAAAACTCACGTTTTATTTTGTACGTTTACGTAATTTTATTTAAACGTACGTTTTAGGTTTTAAACGTTCATCATTTTAAAATAGTGATAGCGTTTATTTAATATATTTTATCTTTTATTTCCTTTAATTTGCATTTAAGTCGCTGTAATTTATTAATCTTTTCTTTAGGTATGATTATTCATCAATATCCTTACTGATCACTATCCTTAGTGATCATTCTATCATCTGATCAAGTGTTTATACACCAATTCATCCTCCGTGGGACATAACGACCCGGGGAAACACTATACTCTCCTGGACTTCATTGCATTTGTGTCTGAACTGTTTTAAGTTTCTTACAGCTAGCCATTCACAAGTGGCTCGCTTGCGTGAGATAACTTGACGATTTTGCACAAATCACAGTTCTTCTTAAAACTGATATAAAATCTTTGAATATTGCAAGGCCAGTTAATACTGCTAGACCACAACCCAGATTATTTGGTGAAAGACCCAAAAGAAACTTTTCAAAATCATCATCTACTTCACCAAGGTCCTTTAAATCAGCAAAAACCTTTAATTCTTATGATGAACAAATCAAGTTTTACAAGAAAAAGGTTAATACTTATGAGCCAAGACTTAATGCTGATAGGCCAAAAGTTAATACTTTTAAGCCTAAAATGAAACCTGCTGGTTCTAAAGTGAATGCTACAAAGGGAATCAAGGGCAATGCTGTTAAGCCCTCAGCTTGTTGGGCTAGAAAGACCACTCAACCCAACAGTGCATCAGTTACTCTCAAGAAATATGATTACATTGATGCACGAGGCATATCCAAGTCAGTGATGGCTTGGGTCCCCAAAAGGAACTAATTTCCATTATTTTATGTGCAGGGACATTCCAACAATGATGATGATCTTGGCTATTCAGACAATGGGTGTTCCAGGTACATGACTGGAAATCTATCTTACCTTTCAGATTTCACTGATTTGAATAGAGGATATGTTTCTTTTGGAGGAGGAATTGGTGGAAGAATTACTGGTAAAGGCACAATCAAGACTGGTAATTTGGACTTTGAAGATGTGTACTATGTGAAAGAAGTCAAATACAACCTGTTCAGTGTGTCACAAATATGTGACAAGAAGAATTTTGTTCTGTTCATAGATAATGATTGCTTGGTTTTATCTCCTAAATTTAAGTTGCCTAGTGATGATGAGGTACTACTTAAGTTTCCTAGGAAAAGCAATCTGTACAGTGTTAATATGAAAAACATAGTGCCCAAAGACAACCTTACATGTTTAGTTGCTATAGCTTCTTTGGATGAATCTATGTTATGGCATAGAAGGCTAGGTCATGTGAACTTTAAGGTAATAAATCTTTTAGCTAAAAATAATCTTGTGTTGGGAATAATCTGTTACCACTGATAGTTGTGGAAGACACTGTTTGGATTACACTAGCAGTGGAAACGTATTACCACTGCTGGTACATTATTACCACTGCTATTAGATAATGGTTAAGAGAACGTGTCTAGATAAGTATAGAAAAGATCTTGTGTATATTATATATTGTTAGCTTTATACTTATCTTGTAAATGACTCCTTGTTCTATAAAAGGAGGTCCTAGGTCATTGTCCTAGGTACTTATCAACCTACTTACATTCGTACGTATTATTCACAAAGGCTTCAAGATGTAACCCTAGTGATAAGCAAAGATCACTCGTATTATTCATCAATAATATTGGAGCTTAAGTTTTGTGTTTAATTTGTGTTTACTTACAATACATCATATAATCCGTCTTCTAAGTATTACTAAGTAAATTCCGCGTGCTTATTAATATTATACAAAATATCATTGACACAAGGTGTGTGTCCAGATCCATCAAGTGGTATCAGAGCGAAGGTTCTGATATTTTGTTTTAGAAGATCCAAGGAATTAGCTTAACCTACTCACTAAATTCAATGGAGATGGAAAACAACCAGTCCAACTATCCTACACCAAGGCTACCTAAGCTCAAACTTTATGAGTTTGAGATGTAGAGGATACTGATTGAGCAATACTTTCTCATTCATGACTATGCTCTATGGGAGATCATCTTAATTGGTGATTCTTTCAAGCCTGTTACTAGTACTCAGAAGGTTGGTGACACAGAAGTGGTGACTGTTTCTGTGCATGAATCTAGTACTGAAAAGACATTGAAAAAGAATGATCTAAAGGCTAGAAGTTTGTTGCTGATGACTCTTCCTAGAGACCAGATCATAGCTTTCAGCAAGTTCAAAACTGCAAAAGAACTTTTTGAAGAGATTTGCTCAGTGTTTGGTGGTAATGATGCTACAAAGAAGACACAAAAGACATTGTTGAAGCAAAGTTATGAAAACTTCTCTGCTTCAAGCAATGACTCACTTGATAGCATCTTCACCAAACTCCAGAAGATTGTCATACAACTGACTGTGTTTGGCATTGAGGTAGAAAAGGAAGACCTCAATTTGAAGTTTCTAAGAAGTTTGCCTTCAGAGTTTCAAACTAATGTTACAGTCTGGGAAAACAAAGCAGACATTGAAAAAATGAAGCTCAATGATCTTTACAACAACTTTAAACTCATTGAACAAAGACTGAAGAAGGCAGGGAAACTTGGTACAAGCTCAAGCAGCTTGGCTTTGATGTCAACCTCTGTTGACAGTGATGATTCTGAAGATGACAGTGATGATGATATTGCCACTGCTGGTTCTACAGTTTCCACCGGTAATGTTAGTGTTACCACTGCAGGTTCAAAGAAGAAGATTCCTAGTATTGGAGATCCTACTTTTTATGCTTTTATCTCCACTCAAGTTAATGGCTCTATATTAACTCATGAAGACATAGAGAAAATTGATGAAGATGACTTGGAAGAGATGGGCATAAAATGGCAAATAGCTCTTCTTAGCATGAGGGCTAGGAAATTCTACAAGAAGACAGGCAAGCCTATTCACATCAATGGTGGTGAAACTGCAGGCTTTGATAAGAAGAAAGTGGAGTGTTTTAACTGCCACAAGTTAGGACACTTTGCTAGAGAATGTAGAAGACCAAAGACCAAGGACAACAGGTCTACTTGGTACAAGCAAAAGAAGGAACCAACTATGGAAGAACCAAAGGCAATGTTGGCTATTGATGGTGTGAGCTATGATTGGAGTTTCATGGCTGATGACAAGAGGAAGAATCTTCAGATGCTGCTCTTGTGTCTACTGAATTTGCTCTCATGGCTTTCTCTGACTCTGAGGTACAAAGCTTTGAAAGTTGTTCTAAAACATGTAGGGCTGCTAGAGAAGTTGAAAGGCTTAATGATCTATATTCTAATGAAAGACAAGATTTGTATACTGCTAATTATACTGTGTCAAATCTTAGGAGAGCTATAGCAGTATTAGAGAAACAAATGGATCACTATAGAGAAAATGAGTCAAAATATAGTGATGATATGATTTTTCTTAGAAGAGAAATAGATCATAAAACAGCTGTGAATGAGGCATACCAAAAAGAGCTTGAAAAACT
Source organism: Chrysanthemum seticuspe (assembly GCA_019973895.1). Classification (NCBI taxonomy): domain Eukaryota; kingdom Viridiplantae; phylum Streptophyta; class Magnoliopsida; order Asterales; family Asteraceae; genus Chrysanthemum; species Chrysanthemum seticuspe. Next base: position 288,085,061 of record BPTQ01000009.1, read on the forward strand.
TAAAAAGATAAATGAAAATATCAATTTAACTATAGACACCTGTTATTATCAGTCTAAGTCAATTGATAAAATCTGGAATGCTCAAATTCATAGTAAAGTTAAGTCTGGTATGGGTTATAACATAGTGCCTCCACCACTAAGAGGTGTTCCATCACCTCCAGTTATAGATTTCGCTCGTACAGGCTTAGAAGAGTTTCAGGATCTTGAACGTGAATATGGTCCTTTAAAGGACACAACTGTGAAATGTGAGGAAGAGGTTAAGAAGGAAAATGATGTTTTTGAAAGTTCTAGTGACTCATCAGTTGTTGATGAGAATGTTAAAAGGAATGAAGAGACTTCTATCCCAAAAGTTGTTAATACTATTACAGAGGAACCTAGGAAACCAGTTAATAAACCTAGATCAACTGTAAGGTATGCTGAGATGTATAGGTACAAGCCTACAGCTCCTAGGGGTAACCAGAGGAGTTGGAATCATGTTAAATCTCAACAACTAGGTAGTGATTTTGTGATGTACAATAAGGCATGCTATATCTGTGGTAGTTTTGATAATTTACATGCTTATTGTGACTATCATGTTGGGAGAAGGGAAGTCCATGGGATTAAAAGGGTGGAGTCTAATAGGTTTCAAAATAATGTACACCCTAATCCTCATTGCAAAATGATCCCAAGAGCAGTTCAACTAAGAAGTGGCCTCAAAACTTTTGCCATTGCAAAAACTGTTAACACTGCTCACCCTAAGTCACCTGTTAAAAGTGCAAAGTCCAAAACAACTTTTGCAAAATCTGCACAAACAGGGAAAGGAACTTTTCTAACTAAAAAGGTTCATTATAACCAACAGTGGGTACCTAAAACCAAACCAGCAGTTTCCACTGCTCATTCAAAATTTACCACTGCAACGGTTGTAAACAAGAAAAGGGGAGACATGGGCAATGCTGTGAAGGCCTCAGCACGTTGGGAATGGAAACCTAAAGGAACTACCTCTACAACCAATCCCAATGGTGTATCAATGACCTTTGATAGATCTAACTATATTGATACACGAGGCAGATCCAAGTTAATCATGGCTTGGGTCCCCAAAAGAAACTAACTCTTTACTCCTATGTGAAGGAACATCCAAGGTCAAAAAGATCAGATCAAGGTTATACAGATAGTGGGTGTTCAAGGCACATGACTGACAACAAGTCCTATCTCTCAGATTTTGAACATTATGGTGGACAGTATGTCAGCTTTGGTAATGAAGTTAATGACACAACAAGTATGATGCAAGAACTCTAAAGTTAAAGGAAAACATGGATCATTATTATTATTTCACAAAATTGCACACTGAGTGCAGTAGATACATCCATGGATTACAGACTACAAGCATCATTACATCAACTGAAAACAACAAACAACAACCTACTCCACACAAAAGCTTCACAACCTACCCTAACCATACTTCATCTAACCACCATCTACCACCTATGGCTTCTTTGGGAAGGGCCACTCTGGCATCACTTTAGGATCTCCTCGCCTATCAATCTTCTTGTACACATTGGGGCATGCTAGCCCCATCACCACTACTCCAACAGGTGGTGAGGATGATGAAGGTCTCTCTTGTGATGGTACTGAAAACTGTGGTGGAAATGGTGACATCTGCAGTTCTCCTGATGGAAGGATTCTTGCAAGGGGTGGCACATCCAAGACCCTTGAGGTAGTATGATCAGCTGTTCTTGCATATGGGGACATGTAGCTTGACATGGAGTCTGAGCTATCTTCCTTAATAACAACATCTTGTGACATTGGTTGAGTTGAAGAAGGACCAACAGCAACAAAGTTAGCATCTACATGAGTTCTTTTTTTGATGCAACTGCTTCAAACACCTCTCTTTTTGTTTTACCTGGATTATTCAGAATATAATGCCATGCTTCTTCATCCCAAAAGCCATTCGATATTGAGCTGTCTGAGGAGACATTGATTGGGTTTGAATTGCTCATGGTACTTTTTGATTAAGTTGCTTTTGACAGATTTTAAGAGAGAGAAGTGTTGGTGTGATAGAAGGTTTTGGGTGCTTGGTTCTTAAATACAAGTTTAAGTTGGAATCAGTTAGTTAATGAAGGGAAGGTATAAGTTGTTGAGAAGTAAATGAAGTCTTTGACTTTGGTGGCCGGATTAGTGACTAGGAGTTAACCAAATTAACTTGGAACTTAGCCACTGCTTATGGACTCACTCCTTGCTATTCACTAACCACTTATACCTCACGCATTCTTTCAGTGTATGATTTATGTTTGTGACATGAAGCTTTGAAGGATTCTTTGATTACATTGAAGTGGTTCTCTTTAGTGGTTGTCTTTTTAGTTATCCACTAACTTCTATGCAGAAATTAAATCTAACAGTGGAAACTATAATGCAAGCAGTGGAAATAAGTTAGTCTCAAACTGGAATAAGGAAAACAGAGATATTTCAATTCAAACTAAAGAGTCATTACATCCAAAAGAGAGTGTCTACAACCACAATCAAAACACAAAAGATAACTTCCTACATTCCTACACCCTACATCAGGTACTCCATTGGCTTCTTGCATTTGCCCACATAGTCATGCTTGTTTTTCTGTGCTCTCTTTCTTTTGTTCTCAAAGGTGGATTGCATTCTTGGACAAGGAAGACCAAGAACTTGTGGAGGAGGCTTTGGTAGCATTGCAGACTTCTTTGGTATATATATCTGCTTCATGTTGGAGATAGCTGTTTCCAGTGCTTTTGTAAGAGCCCTTGGCAATTCTTTGGCCATGGAATAGGTTTCATCATTCGTCTCATCATCCTCTGATGAGTTGGAGTAAAACTTAAGAGATGGTGCAGGTTTAGCAGCAGGTACACGTTTGGCAGTCTCTTTAGTGTACTTCTTGGATGAAGTGCTTCCAGCCCATGATGGAAAGTATCCAACCCATCTTGATGCCTCTGAGGAAGTTTCTGACTCGATCACATACTCTTCTTCTGAATCAGAGGAGATGTTAATGGTGTTGGAAGGATTGCTCATGATTATATTTAGGGATTTTGTGTGTTTGAATGTGCTTTGATGAAGATTACAATAAGCCAAGCCTCCTTATATAGACAAAGTCGGTTACAAGGGTTAATTAATGAGTATATTTACTTTTTCCTATTTTGGTAGGTTAAAGAGTAAATATATATATTATCGGGTTGACTTTGGAAGATATTTTTTTATAGTGGCTAGGTTAAAAGTAACTTTGGTTAAGAACAAGTTGGTTATTCCTATCACATGCAGATACATAACCAAGCTTAGCTGGGAGTTGATCTTAAAAGGTGTATAACTGAGATACACAACAAATGGTTATTGATTAACCATGTCTAATCCACATAAGAATCAACTAGTCCAGAGCAAACGGCTATTGGTAAAGACTTGACAAATCCGTTCATGGTTGATATTTTACCAAAAACTATATGGTTATCAACTCACCATATTCTTTATGATTAAGAGTTGGCTAGTCCATAGCAAATGGCTCATGGTAAAGACATATCAAATCTGTTGATAGCTGGTAGTTTAAAAACTATGATAAGAGCAGTCTAGTTTTCATATGTTTTTCTTTACCACTGCTCTTTGAAATTTTTGTGAAAAATTACCACTGCTAGTTCACAGTTTCCACTGACAGTGTTATTTTCCTACTGTTGTTCTAGCCGTTACAACTGTTGTGTCAGTAACAAAATTTTTACTAGCCGTTGTAGAAAAATTGTTTTTCATATATATAGGGTAACTTCTAGAAAATTATCTACTTTCCTATTTGATATTTATCATCTAAAGATAAATACTTTCCTTAGATAATCTTTCTTGCGCTACACTTTTAAAACCCTACCTCTATATATCTTTTGTCTCAATTGGCTAGTTATTCTTTCAATTATTACTGATATAATATCGTTTTTCATCAAAAGTTTCTATGGCACCATTAAAATTTGCAGATGAGCACAACCAAGTGGCCTACACACAAAAGTCTAACGAGAAGAGTGGCCCTGTTTTTCATCAGATTGTGGACTTTCTCAAAACTACCCATATAAGGTATGCTTTGCTTTTAAAACCCACAATCTATATCTCTCAAATCAAACAGTTTTGGACTTCTGTTCAGTCCATAACACTTGAGAATAGAGATACACATGAAACAGTGGATGCTCTTAGAGCCACTGTGGATGGGGTAACTATTGATGTTACTGAGGCATCCTTGAGGAGATTTCTCCAATTGGATGATATCAATGGTATCATCACATTACCTATGCCATAAATACATGAAAATTTATCATCCATGGGGTATGATACCACTGATAAAAAGGCAACTTTCAAAAAGAGTGGTTTTTGTCCCCAATGGATATTTTTGATACATAATCTTTTACATTGTCTCAGTCCAAAGAAAACATCTTATGAGAAATTTAGTTCAACCATGGCTTACCCTTTGGTTTGTCTAGCCACTGATAAGATTTTTAACTGGTCAAAATATATTTTTACAAGTATGACTGGCAATGTAAAGAGTTCAACAAAATTTTTAATGTATCCAAGGTTTGTGCAAGCGGTGCTAAATGAGTTTCAACTGCAACCCCATACAAATGTTTATAAAATCAGTTGCCTCAAGCCTAAAGTTTTTCAAAACATAAACAAAGATGGCAACATGATTTTTACACCTCTCTTTCCTCAAATGCTTACAAAGATTACAACTGAACAAAACTCTCCTATAATCTCTGTTCCAAACATTGATTATACTCCACCTTTTTCTCACACCTATGAGAGGAGGCAAAAACAGACAACTTCTCTCATGACAACACAACATGTTTCTGAACCTTTTGGTCTAGGAACAAGCAGTGGTGGTTCTAGACTTCAACCTAGTCCAACTAGGGAGGAATCTGAGCCAATGCCCCATGATTCACCTCTCCCAACAGGTCACACAGTTGGAAGTGATGAGGGCAGTGGGCAACAATTGGAATTGACGGTTTTGTGTACAAAGTTAGCTAAACAGGTCAAATCTCTGGAACAAGACTTGGCACAACTTAAGGAGCAACATGCCAAGGATATTACATTTTTGAAAGTAGAGATTCAGACCTTGAAGGAAGAGTTGCAAGGGTTGAAAAAGCAAAGGAAAACTGCAAAGTTGATAATCTCATCTTCATCCTCACCTAATGATGGTGATTCAGCTGGTTTTGATAAAGATTTGGGTGATTCTCCCAAATAGGGGAGGAAAACAGGTGCTGAAACTCAGGGGAGGAAAAGTGATTTTGAAGATGAAGGTGTTTCTAGTAATGGTGCAGAGGAAGCTGATACTCATGAAGAGCAACAAGATCAAGATATTTTCTGTACTGCAACTGATTTTACCACTGATTCAATTTCCACTGCAGAGCCAAATATTCCCACTGATGAACATAATGTTGTCACTGCAAGTGAAGAAATTGATAAACAGAAGAAAGATAAAGGTAAAGCAGTTATGGAAAGTGAAGAGCAACCTGGAAGAAAGATTTCAAAGAAAGAACAAGTTCAGATTGCTCATGATGAAGAAGTTGCTAAAATGATATATGAAGATGAAGTTGCTGAAAAGAAAAAGCTTGAAGAATTGGATGTTGTAAGCTTTATGGAGGCTAAAACGCTGGACAGATTGGAAAATCCAATATCCACTTTTCCACTTACAGTATTAAGAGAGAAAACTCCAGAGTTTAGCTATGTTCCTACTGAAGAAGAAATTGATTTCTTGATTGCACATGATCCAGTAATCAAGAAGAAGGCAATTGACCTTGTAGCTGATAAATCTTTAACTGCAGAACAAAGAACTGCACAGTTAAATGATTTTATACAGATGAAGAATAATCAAGCACTTCAAGAGGCTATTGTTTCAGTCAAGAAAGGTCAAAAGAAACCAAGACAAGCAACTAAGGCACAAGTTATTGCATACATGAAGACTTATTGTTGCAATGTTGGTGGTTGGAAGAGACATCAATTCAAAGGAATGTCTGATGATAAAATTGAAGGTATCTACTACAGAGTTCAAAGATTTGATAAAGATTTCATTCTAATGGATTCTGAAGAAGAAGCAAGAAGATTTGCTAATTTGAAGAGAAAGACCAAAGACAGTGATTCTCAGTCTGTTAAGAAGACAAAGTTTGCTGAAGAACAAGAAGTTCCAACTGAGAAGTTCACTGAAGAACAAATGACTGAAATGATTGTGATAGAAGAAGAAGATTTTTATCCAGAACCACTGCAAGTTAGACATCCTATCATTGATTGGGAGGTTTACACTGCTAGCAATTTTGCTCCAACTTGGAAGATCACAAGGCTAGGTGGTGCAACTTCCTCATTCATACAACTTGAAGATCTCATCAAAGCTTTTGACAGAGATGACCTTGACAAATTATGGAAGTTGGTTCAAAAAAGGTTTGATGCTCAAGATCTCAAAGATATGAAAGAGATGCAGTTATGGGTTAATCTTAGAAGGCTCTATGATACAGATGTTAATGATGATTTCTAGAAATTCTCATGTACATGTCCTGGTACTAAATGGTTTTACTATGATTCATGTGAAGTTCATCATGTTTCTACAACAAATAGAGTAGATGCATTCATGCTTGCTGAGAAAGAATATCCACTCAGAGCTGGAACTCTTACAGTAATGTTATGTACAACAATAAGAGTTCATGAAGACAATGACAAGGTCAGAGCATTGTTACATAGGCTTCAAGATCAATGTTCAAGAGCTATTCAGAAGTTAAGGAAGAAGTAAAGTGTTTGGTTGAATTTCCCAAATCCTTGAAGATGATGCAGATTGAAGAAACTTATTGATTTGCAGAGAAATCATAAGTTTAGGGGAGGATTGTTGGGAATAATCTGTTACCACTGATAGTTGTGGAAGACACTGCTTGGATTGCACTAGCAGTGGAAACGTATTACCACTGCTGGTACATTATTACCACTGCTATTAGATAATGGTTAAGAGAACGTGTCTAGATAAGTATAGAAAAGATCTTGTGTATATTCTATATTGTTAGCTTTATACTTATCTTGTAAAGGACTCCTTGTTCTATAAAAGGAGGTCCTAGGTCATTGTCTTAGGTACTTATTAACCTACTTACATTCGTACGTATTATTCACAAAGGCTTCAAGGTGTAACCCTAGTGATAAGCAAAGATCACTCGTATTATTCATCAATCATATTGGAGCTTAAGTTTTGTGTTTAATCTGTGTTTACTTACAATACATCATACAATCCGTCTTCTAAGTATTACTAAGTAAATTCCGCGTGCTTATTAATATTATACGAAATATCATTGACATAAGGTGTGTGTCCAGATCCATCACCTTGTAAGAGGTTTACCTTCAAAAAGATTTAAAAATAAACAGACCTGTATTGCATGCCTCAAAGGGAAGCAGCATAGAGCCTCTTGTAAACCCAAGGTTTTTAACTCTATCACCCAACTACTTCATATGCTGCACATGGATTTATTTGGCACCACAAATGTTAGCAGCCTGAATTTTAAGAAGTATTGTTTGGTTGTGACTGATGATTTTAGCAGATTTACTTGGGTTTTCTTTATGAACACTAAGGATGAGACCAGTGAAATCCTTAAGTCTTACATAACTGCTGTAGAGAACCTAGCTAATAAGAAAGTTAAAATCATTAGGTGTGATAATGAGACAGAGTTTAAAAACCAAGTGATGAATGATTTCTGTCAACTTAAGGGTATTAAAAGAGAATACAGTGTAGCTAGAACTCCTCAGCAAAATGGGGTTGCTGAAAGGAGAAATAGGACATTGATTGAGGCTGCTAGGACTATGTTAGCAGATTCCAAGTTACCCACAACATTTTGGGCCGAGGCAGTTAATACTGCTTGTTATGTTCAAAACAGGGTACTGATTGTAAAGCCTCATGGCAAGACTCCCTATGAGTTGTTTTTAGGTAGAAAGCCCACCCTAGACTTTCTTAAACCTTTTGGGGGTCATGTATCTATTCTCAATACCATTGACCACTTAGGTAAGTTTGATGGAAAATCTGATAGTGGATATCTGGTTGGCTATTCATTGAATAGTAAAGCTTTTAGGGTTTATAATTCTAGAACCAGAAGGATACAGGAGATTCTGCACATAGAGTTTCTTGAGGACAAACCTAGTGTAGAGGGGCAAGGACCAACATGGCTTTTTGATATTGATATGCTAACAAAATCTATGAACTATGTGCCTATTTCTGTGGATTCTAACGTGATTGCAGGAGAAAAGCAAGGTCCTGATGCAGATTCTGATGATGATGTTGACTGCATCCTGTTGCCCATTTGGAATGACAACTTTGTTTGAAGCACTTCTTCAGGGGAGGCAAACAAAGATGATGATTAGCCTCTAAAGACCAATGATTCCAATGCTGAAGGAGGGGTAACCAATGAAAGTGATACAGTGATAGAACCTCAAGTGTTCAGTACAACTGTAGTTAATACTGATAAGCCACAAGTTAGTATTGATGAGCCAAATTTTAGTACTGATGGTCCCAATTCTATTCCATCAGTTAATACAAAGGTTCCTGATCCCTATGGTGAAGCTGATGAGATTGATTTTACTAATATAGCTTCATCTTATGCTGTTCCTACTACACCACACAGGAGAATCAATCAGGATCATCCCTTGGAAAATGTCATTGGGGATGTCAATGCTGAAAGAAGTACAAGATCTAAATTTCAGCATAGTGAGACAAGATTCTTTAGTGCCATCTATGAAGAAAGAAATCATGGTGCCTCACAGACGTGTCTCTTTGCTTGTTTTGTTTCCCAAGCAGAACCAAAGAAAGTCTACAAAGCTCTTGAAGATGAAGCATGGGTAGAAGCAATGCAAGAAGAGCTTCTCCAGTTCAAACTTCAGAATGTATGGGTTCTTGTGGATCTTCCTGATGGAAAGAGAGCTATTGGCACCAAATGGGTTTTCAGAAACAAGAAGGATAAAAGGGGTGTGGTAATAAGGAACAAGGCTAGACTGGTGACTCAAGGGTATACACAACAGGAAGGGATTGACTATGAAGAGGTCTTTGCTCCAGTGGCAAGGATTGAAGCTATTAGATTGTTCCTGGCCTTTGCATCATACAAAGACTTCACAATATACCAGATGGATATGAAGAGTGATTTACTCTATGGAAAGATTGAGGAGGAAGTTTATGTCTGTCAACCTCCAGACTTTGAAGATCCCAACTTTCTAGACAAAGTATACAGGGTTCAAGAGGCACTCTATGGTCTGCATCAGGCCCCAAGAGCTTGGTATGAAACATTGACCAAGTATCTTTTGGGCAATGGCTTTAGAAGAGGGGAAATTGATCAAACTTTATTCATCAAGAATGTGAAGAATGATATCATGTTGGTTCAGATATATGTAGATGACATTATTTTTGGATCCACCAAGCAGGACTTATGCAGAGAATTTGAAAAGTTGATGCATGATAGGTTTTAGATGAGTTCTATGAGGGAACTCACCTTCTTTCTTGGGCTATAGGTCAAGCAGAAGACATATGGCATATTTATCTGCCAGGATAAGTATGTCAAGGAGATTTTGGTGAAGTTTGGCTATGACAACACAAAGATTGCAAGCACTCCTATGGAGCATAATAAGCCATTACTTCCAGATGCTGATGGTGAAGAAGTTGATCAGCATCTCTACAGATCAATGATTAGCTCATTGATGTATTTGACTGCCTCCAGACCAGACATTATGTTTGCTGTATGTGCATGTGCATTCCAAGTCTCTCCAAAGCTTTCTCACTTGCATGCAGTTAAAAGAATCTTTAGATATCTGAAAGGCCATGCTCAACTAGGCCTTTGGTATCCTAAGGACTCTCCCTTTGATCTGGTAGCTTACTCTGACAGTGATTATGCTGGGGCAAGTCTTGATAGGAAGTCAACCACAGGAGGATGTCAGTTTCTTGGTGATAGGTTGATTTCATAGCAGTGCAAGAAGCAGAGCACTGTGGAAAACTCTACAACTGAGGCTGAGTATGTAGCTGCTACAAGTTGTTGTGGTCAAGTTCTCTGGATTCAGAATCAGATGCTTGATTATGGGTATAATTTCATGGGCACTATCATTTATATTGATAACAACAGTACTATATGCATTATAAAAAATCCAGTTTTTCATTGATAAGGTTTTAAAAGGTACCATTTTGAGGGGTCGTTTAAGTCCTTATTTGATCACTTTTGTATCCGTTATTGCTTAATATCGTTCCTTTTCACTTTTTAGGTCTCTTGAAGGCAAAATGCTGGAATGGCACTTATTTGGACGAAAAGGCGCGGATATATGAAGAAAATGGCCAAAGTAAGAATCGAGACACTCAAAGCTGCTGAAAACAGAAGGCGACGGCGTCAGGTGTTAATTGCGACGCCGTTGGAGGATTTTTGTGACGATACAGTAGCCAAATTGCTTTTTTACACTTGACGGCATCAGAAAGCAGACGGCGTCACAACCACAAGGTGACGCCGTCACAAGGTGATCAAGACTATCACAGCATGCGCGAAGTAGTTGATATTGTTTTGGCCATAACTTTTGCATACGAACTCGGATTTAGGTGGTTCAAAAGCCCACGCGACCGGAACGAGAAAATCTACAATTTGCTGAAAAAATGGTCGTGACACCGTCACTCTATAAGTGTGACGCCATCACTCTTTGCCGACAGAAAATCTGCCTATAAATATAACATTATAACTTCACTTTTTGTAAGCCCTAAACCCTAAGTCCGATTCCAGGGTTTAGGTAGGTGTTTTTCCAGCAACTTAAAGGGTTTCAAACACTCCATAAACATCGTGTAATGATTTGTTTGTTAATCCAATCCTATGGTATGTCTTCAATTATCACAATTGTTGCTTGCTCTTCATTAATTATGCTTGGCTAATTCACCTTGTGTTTGCTTATGATTGTATGAAACTTGTATATAATTAATTAGATCTTATTGATTTCTTAGTGATGCTTGTGTCTATCTTCATCATTAGGGGTGTGACAAATTCAATGAGTCTAATTGGTTTAGTTTATAATTCTTGCACCCTACTGTCTCTTGTTTGATTGGTTGTCTCTTATCTTAATTGTAATTAGCTTAGGAGTGCGACTAGGCTATCGTTGTGTTTAATACTTGATAAATCTTTGATAGTTTATGAATGACTTGGTGGATTTCGTTTACTAAACCAAAGATAACCTTAAAGATAGTTTATGAATGACTTAGTGGATTTTGTTTACTACACTTAAAGGTGACTTTAAAGAGTTAGGGAATGCACACCTTACGACCTTAGAAAACACAACGCGTTAAGAATAAGGACGTGACAATTCAACCATCAATAGGATGTGACAATTCAGTAGGTAGAATTGGATAGCTAGCAAGGAGTAATACATCATAAGTAGATACGCTTCACGTTACTGGTAGACTCATAATTTAGTTAGTATCTTTTGGGATAGTTGACTAGCAACTAATTCCACCCTCCCCTCCAAAACCGAGATTCATAAAATATAAAAATACAAAAATAATCATCCCTCACCTTTAGACTTAGATCGACACACACTTCAGCCTAACGACACTATTCCCCTAGAGAACGATATCAATACCCGTGGCTTACACTAATTACTACACTACAACGATTAGGTTCACTGCCTAGGGTGTTATAAAACTTGCTCGAAGAAAAGGAAGTTTCCTTGACCCCGAACGACGCGTGTAGCGTTATCAAGTTTTTGGCGCCGCTGCCGGGGAATAGTTATTGTTTAGGCTTGATTTCTATCTCGTTTAGGTCTACTCACAAGATTCCAATCAAGTGAGATTTTTTTTTTCTTTTTATTAGCTTCCTTGTAGTCTATCCCCCTTCTTTGTGCCTTTGTTCGTAAAACTTGTCCATTGACTCTTCCGTTCACCATTATGGAGAACGCGAATCCACTATATTCGCGATTAGGTTTTTTCATTAGAAATTATGATATTACTAAAGCGGATTATTCAAGATGGTGGGAAGAAAGTAACCAAGTCCATAAACCTTTTGAGGGTTTCACCATTCCATCAAGCCCACAAAACACCTCATCTAGTGAAACCTATGCTTCGTTTGAGCCTTCACCTAGGATAGACTTTCGTGAACAACCTCCGTGTTTAGAAACTATTTTTAGTGAGGCCCTTAGGAGAACTGACCAAATTTATGAAATTATTATGGTAAGCAACCAAGCATTAAACCATAAGTTGGATCAATTACTAGAATTGGTTTCATCACGACCTAAGGAAATATTACATGACGAGCAAATAGATGATGTAGATGTGATTGAGGATGAAGTGAAAATTCTAGACCCACAAGGTACCCCACAAGCCCCACCATCATTTAAGGCATACACACCACACGTGACTTACCCAGAAGTAGTAGAAGAGACTTTAGGAATCCCAATGGAGGTAGAACATTTGAACCGAACGCAACTGGAGAATATAGGTTTGAATACTTGTAGTCTCAGTCTTACTCTTAGTTCTAGGGAATTTCCTAGTGTTGATGAACCGGAACCTCAATCTTTACTTCCATCCTTAGATAAACGAGGAACCGACCCACCCATCAACCAATTTAGTCTGGGTAGTTTTAGGATGAAGGAAGCCATTCACACACCCCCTTCACCTCACGTGGCATATTTCCACCCTAAGGTTGTGTATCGCTACTATCACTCGCACTTAAACTTAAGTGTAGGGAAAACCTCCCCTTTATCCGTTAAATAAGGGTAGAGTCAGGCTCGTGACTCGAAAAAAAAACAAGCGCTTCTTGGGAGGCAACCCATGTGTATTTGTTTTTTATTTTCATTTGTGTGTCGTATATCTTTTATTAATTGTTTATTCTCATGTTTGAATTTGTAAAAATGCTTTATTTTGTCTTTAACCTCGTCTTAATTACATATAAAGGTATTTTACATAAGGGATAAGTGTAGGGAGGATTACACACGTTTTCAAAAGAAACGTGAACATGAGAATTACAATTATTTAAAAGATATACATGTGTGTTCGTTCGAGTCAAATGCTTGTATCGAGTCATAATGGATGTTATTGCAGGAATTTTTCCAGATTTTAAAGATATAAATTTTCCAGAATTTTTTTTCAGAAAATCGCAGACCAGTTTCTGTCATGATAACCTGACGGCGTCAGGGTCTCAACCTGACGGCGTCAGGAGGAGTAGAAATTGCTTACTACTTTTTCTCGTTTTCTGTGCTACTTATAAATTTTTGGAATTTTCCAGGTCTCAATTTTCTAGAAAATCTGCAAACATCCATTCCACAAGCATTATATCTTACTTAAGTCTGGAATTACATCTTGTTGAGATTTTTGTTTGTTCGGTTTGATGCGTTGGGTTGTCTGTTTTCTTAAAGTGTGCAGGTTTTGTTTATCAAGAAGAAGATACATAAGATTGGAAGGAGCTTTTCACGCATACATTCTTCTTGGAAAAGATTTAACCACTACTTGACACACGGATCCTACCGAGCTAATCAGGGGAGTATTAGTTTCTTTCGTTTTTAATTACCTTATATTATCATAACTTTGATACTTTCGGGGAACATTGGGGACAATGTTCAGTTTAAGTGTAGGGAGGGAAAATAAAACGGGAACTTTGAAACTATGCTTATCCTTGATTATTTGCTTTGTCCAATTGTCTTTGTGTAATAAACCATGAGAAAATGTCGGTTAGGGTAATTTTGGCACCAAATTTAAATTTTTTTATGACATATAGGAGTGGGCCATTAGTCTTAACAAAAGCGTCTCATGGATAGGAAGTTGCATGACAAGCAAAAAAAAAACCCTTTACCACCCAAATTCCACCAAAATGCGAGGATCGCCCTTAGATTAGTAGGAATTAAAGCATTCATCTTCAATGCTTAGAGTGTGAACCGGTATTATATTAGATTCTAGAACTTGTTTTGTGATGCATTCCGAGATCGCAAGTGAGGCTACACTTGTGTAGTTAGGAATAACTAAATGATAAGAGGCATTAGGATAACCCTTGTTTGATACTCGTAATATAATTATTTCTTCCATATCGGTTGAGTAATTCCCCCACACCTTTTGCGTTGTACTCATCTTTAGTACACGATACCCCTAGTTAACCCCTCAGAGCCTATCCTTTTCGCGGTTCTCGTGATGTTTCGGTTTTTCCGGAATATCAATGAAGAGCATTGTTTACACCCCACCCCAAAATATACACCCAAATCGCCTTAGCCTACCCCTTATGCACTCACTTTTAGTGCAAATGTTTGTTATCACCCTAAACCCTTAGTTCAATTATCTAGTTGCTTGCATAAGTTGCTAAGTCGAGTCATATCCTTTGTATACAGTTTTGGGACGATTGGGATTCATGGAAAAAGTTAAAGTTTATGAAATGACGGGAAGGGAACGTTAAATTCAAATTCCCTTTGTTTGCATAATAATGTACCCCAAGTGTTTTGATCTTTTCAAATCGGGTCAAATTAGTGTTAGAGTAATAAAAACTCAAGTGTAGGGATATACCTATAAATCCCTAGTATTTTGATGTTATTGTAGAGGATGGTAAAGTAAAAGTGTATGAAAAAAAAAAAAAAAAAATCGAAAAAAAAAATAGAAAAAGAGAAAAAGAAAAAAATATAGAGTGTAAAAAAAAAAAAAAAAAAAAAAACAACATACGGGCTACCATCCTACATCTACCTTTGAATTTATGTTTGTTTATTTCCGTTACCTAGAGTTTTAGAGTGTCGAGTCTTGGCTTAGCAACGCCATTCTTCGTATGCATTTAACATAGAGAATTTTGACTTACCACCACTATATAGCCTATCCCACCAAACCCTTGTTTCCCTACCGTAAGCCTAACATTACAACCATTTAAAAGACCTCTTTGATAGTCTTTCCTAGGTGCTTACGCCAAAGCGATGGAGGTTTGATCTATTCTCAAGCCTATGGTAATCTATGTACTAGGACCGGTTAATGAGTGTTTATCTTCCATTTCCTATTTGTTATAATTCATATATACACCCGAGAGAGATGTGAGTATCCAAACACCCCATGTGAGGTGCTAGTATGTAATTTCCGTGCTTGTTATGACTTTTGCGGGGCTTATATGTGTTGTGGACCGTTTTAAATCAATGCTTCATGACCCCTAACTTATAAATTAATTGGCTAAAAGCACATTTGCTTGAGGACAAGCAAATAACAAGTGTAGGGATATTTGATAAGGTTTTAAAAGGTACCATTTTGAGGGGTCGTTTAAGTCCTTATTTGATCACTTTTGTATCCGTTATTGCTTAATATCGTTCCTTTTCACTTTTTAGGTCTCTTGAAGGCAAAATGCTGGAATGGCACTTATTTGGACGAAAAGGCGCAGATATATGAAGAAAATGGCCAAAGTCAGAATCGAGACACTCAAAGCTGCTGAAAACAGAAGGCGACGGCGTCAGGTGTTAATTGCGACGCCGTCGGAGGATTTTTGTGACGATACAGTAGCCAAATTGCTTTTTTACACTTGACGGCGTCAGAAAGCAGACGGCGTCACAACCACAAGGTGACGCCGTCACAAGGTGATCAAGACTATCACAGCATGCGCGAAGTAGTTGATATTGTTTTGGCCATAACTTTTGCATACGAACTCGGATTTAGGTGGTTCAAAAGCCCACGCGACCGGAACGAGAAAATATACAATTTGCTGAAAAATGGTCGTGACGCCGTCACTCTATAAGTGTGACGCCGTCACTCTTTGCCGACAGAAAATCTGCCTATAAATATAACATTATAACTTCACTTTTTGTAAGCCCTAAACCCTAAGTCCGATTCCAGGGTTTAGGTAGGTGTTTTTCCAGCAACTTAAAGGGTTTCAAACACTCCATAAACATCGTGTAATGATTTGTTTGTTAATCCAATCTTATGGTATGTCTTCAATTATCACAATTGTTGCTTGCTCTTCATTAATTATGCTTGGCTAATTCACCTTGTGTTTGCTTATGATTGTATGAAACTTGTATATAATTAATTAGATCTTATTGATTTCTTAGTGATGCTTGTGTCTATCTTCATCATTAAGGGTGTGACAAATTCAATGAGTCTAATTGGTTTAGTTTATAATTCTTGCACCCTACTGTCTCTTGTTTGATTGGTTGTCTCTTATCTTAATTGTAATTAGCTTAGGAGTGCGACTAGGCTATCGTTGTGTTTAATACTTGATAAATCTTTGATAGTTTATGAATGACTTGGTGGATTTCGTTTACTAAACCAAAGATAACCTTAAAGTTAGTTTATGAATGACTTAGTGGATTTTGTTTACTACACTTAAAGGTGACTTTAAAGAGTTAGGGAATGCACACCTTATGACCTTAGAAAACACAACGCGTTAAGAATAAGGACGTGACAATTCAACCATCAATAGGATGTGACAATTCAGTAGGTAGAATTGGATAGCTAGCAAGGAGTAATACATCATAAGTAGATACGCTTCACGTTACTGGTAGACTCATAATTTAGTTAGTATCTTTTGGGATAGTTGACTAGCAACTAATTCCACCCTCCCCTCCAAAACCGAGATTCATAAAATATAAAAATACAAAAATAATCATCCCTCACCTTTAGACTTAGATCGACATATACTTCAGCCTAACGACACTATTCCCCTAGAGAACGATATCAATACCCGTGGCTTACCCTAATTACTACACTACAACGATTAGGTTCACTACCTAGGGTGTTATAAAACTTGCTCGAAGAAAAGGAAGTTTCCTTGACCCCGAACGACGCGTGTAGCGTTATCATTCATTCTAAGACTAAAGATATAGAGATAAGACATCATTTTATAAGAGACTGTAATGAAAAGAAACTCATTCAGGTTGATAGGATTGATAATGAGTTTAATGTTGCAGATATTTTAACCAAAGCTTTTGAATTGGGAAGGTTTCAGTACTTGGTCACAAGTATTTGGATGCTTCATCCATAATATGTCTTATCTCTCTCCATTTTGTAAAGTTTTATGAACTGGTGATTAGTACTGATTGTTATCTGGTTAATACTGATTGTGTAATGTTAATACGGATTGGCAAGAAAATGTCTTGGATTGTATTTTCTTGGTCTTGGACTAACTTTTAAGGCATAAAACAAGCAGTATGGATATGGTTTGGTGACTCAATGTTACAGCACATGTGTTTCTCTTTCTTATGCTCATTCTGAAGCCACCACATAATGGAACTTGCTGTAACTATGGACTATCTGATGCTAAAGCATTATGTGGCATCTTGTGATATTAATGAACATGAATTGATGGTTTCAGTGAGTCAAATTCATTCTGCACTAACCCACTCTTTTCCATTCTATCTGTTTACAGATAGTGTGACTAGCCTAAGGGCATCTTGCTTAGAGAATAGCGAGCAAACGTAAATCCAATGCTTGTGTTGGAGGCAACACCTGCGACGAGCTGGAAACCCTGTTAGGAAGGCCCTTTTAATGGGACTATCCATCACAGGCAGTGCTATGCACTGAAACCATTGGTTTTCACCAAACCAGAGGCCATGTAAGGCCGACCTTGATTAGGTGTCTGTCACCACACTTAATCCCTTCAAAATTGGGGTTTTAGTATTATAATTTCCAAACTATAAGATAATACTGATGGGTAAAGTTAATACTGATGGTTATAAGTTAGTACTGATAAGCGTAGTTAGTACCGATGAACTAGCTGTTAGTACTTATTCCAAAAGTCTATTATGCAATGATTACTTTTGCAAGTAGAGTTGTTACCGTGTGTTTCCCTATAAAATGGTTTCCTAATTGGTTTCTCTTCACTTATTACCATAACTATTTATAAGGCGGTGCAACTAAAATTCTTCAAATCTCTATATATTGCATAACTTTCCAATTGCTTTCACCACAATTCACTAAAGACTTTTGCGATTAAATCCCACCTTACTAACCCTTATTCTTATCATTCATGGCTCCTCTTGACTTTGTCGATAAGCACAACATGGTGGCGTGCTTGGAATTGCCAGAAGGTCATGATGAATTTACTGAGATAGTAGCTTTTCTAAACAGAAGCAGCATCAGGTTTGCTTTACTCTTAAACCCTACTATCTTATGTACCCCTGTCAGGCAGTTTTGGCAAACTGCAATTGTCTCAACAACTGAGGAAGGGTACCACAATTAATTGGTACAGTGGATGGCACACAAATTGTTATTACTGAAGCCTCTCTAAGAGAACATCTTCATTTTAGAGATGCTGAAGGTATTAGCACTTTGCCAGCCACTGAAATTTTTGAACAACTCTCATTGATGGGGTATAGACATGATGACACTTTCAATTTTCACAAAAGTCTGGCTGGGATGCTTTTCCTACAAACATAGCCACAGCCTTGATCTGCCTTGCAACAGGCAGGGTGTTCAATTTTTCAAACTATATTTTTGAGGGTATGCTTAAAAATGCAGTCAGCAAAACCAAGTTTCTGATGTATCCCAGGTTCATACAAATATTTTTGGATCTTCATAAACAAAACCTACAGCCTCACAGAAATATTTATCCTTCAAAACTACTCACAACCAAAGTGTTTTCAAATATGTTAAGGGTTGTGGTAGGCTATAATGGGGTTGTAGTGCCTTTGTTTCCAACTATGCTTGTTGCAGAGGGTGAAGGACCATCAAGCACAGGTGGCTCCCAACACACACCCACAAATCCTGAAAACTCTCTAAATCACCCACTTTCATCAACAAGTAGGCAATCCAGACAGGAGAGTGGGATAGCTTAGGCCCATTCTCCTCCTATTATTGAAGTAGATGAGCCTATCTCAGGTGATGGAGGGGATAGAATGGTGAGGGCTGCCACTACTCAACCAGGCTTAGAAGCTGGTGAGGATAGTGGTAACATCAATAAGACCCAATCCATGCCAACACCTAGTGAGCACTCCTCACAGGGTGGACCCAGGAAAAGGCTTAAAAGGGGGGGTGTATCTGCTTAGGCTAGGCCTGGGAGTGCATCTCAATTGCCCATTGACCCATCTCTCTCAGCAGGTAACACAGCTGGAAGTGGTGAGGGCAGCTTATCACTTCATGAAATGACGGATTTGTACAGGTTCTTATGCAGAAAAGTTAACACTCTGGAGATTGCTTTGGATGAACACAAGAAAGCTGCTTCAAAAGTTCATACAAGGATGCTTCTTAAGATGAAAAGGCTAGAGCATCAAGTCAATCTTCTTTCCAAGCCAACTGAAGAAGCATCTCTATTCACCACATCTCTTAAAAGAAAGGCCAAGTTCATAGTCTCTAGCACATCCACAGAGGATTCTTCCATACAGGGGAAGAGTTCTGACATTCAAGGTAGAAGAGAATTTGGTCAATGGCAAGGTGGTCAAGCTTTTCAAAGTCCTTTTCTTGATGAAGAAGAAGAAGTTCAGATCACCAAACATGCAGAAGAAGTGCTTAGTACTCCTACATGCACTATCATTACTATCCTAGTTAGTACTGTTAGTGTTGTAGTTAGTACTGATAGTACTATGGTTAGTACTCCTGGTGTTCTGCAATCAGTGCTAAGTCCAATCATCCAAGTAGCTACTGAATTACAACAAGCAACAACAACAGAGGCCATTATCATCACTACCACTCCACATGAAGACAGTGATGAAGAAAATAGAGAAAAACATGCAGTCTTGGGACTTCAAAGCTTGAAGAAATCAGTCCCTATCTCTCCAACTTACAAAAAGCCTCATGTTCTATATCTAAGAAAGAAAACCAAGTCAGCAGTAACCAAGCTTAAGGAAAAGGGAGTCACTATCAAAGAAGGAGGTGCTCCACCATCACCAACCTCCTCAGCTCTAAAGATAGATCCCAAAGACAAAGGCAAGGGCATCCTGGAAGAAGAACCAAAGAAGAAAAAGCTTTATTGAGCTGAGATTGAAAGGTTAAATGAAGAAGCTGCAAAGAAGCTTGAAGCACAATGGGAGGAGGAAGATTTGCAGAAAGAAGCTGCAAGAAAAGAAAAACTAAAGATGGCTAAACTGGAGGAAGACTGGCAATCATGGGATGAAATGAGAGCCAAAGTAGAAGCAACTCAGGAAGTACAACAGAAGCTGCAACAAGATAATAATACAAGTGTTAATGAAGCTGCTCAGTTGTTCAGTGAGATCTTGGCCAGAAGATAGAGTCAATTTAGACAGCAAAGGGAAATTGAAAAGGCCTCAAGACCTCCAAACAAGAGTCAACAAAAGATGTATCTCTGCAAGTACATCAAGTATCAAGGTGAAGACAGAAGAACATTGAAGCAGCTAAATCAATTATCTTGGGAGACACTTCAAAGACTGGCTGATTTAACTCAAAGAAGATTCCTGGACTTCAAACCTATGCATGAAGATGATTTTGTGGAAAGATCACAGCCAACTAGAAGCTACAAAAGACCATCAGAAGAAGTAGCTTCCTCAACTACACCCAAAAGACTGAAAGCATCTGAAGATGAAGGTGGACTCACTAAAGAGGAGCTCAATCAGATGATGTTAATTGAAGCTCCAGAAGAAGCATTGTATTCAGAGCCCATCAATACCAGATACCCAATCATCAACTAGGATATCTACACTGAAGATGGAAAGAGGCATTGGAGAATTCATAGGGCAGGTGGAAGGACAAGTGCCTATTTGTACTTGGTAGACTTATTTGCATTCATTGACAGGGAGGATCTACTCAAGCTATGGGAGTTAGTCAAAAACAGGTTCAAGAACAGAGATCTAGATAATGATAAAGATCTGGAGTTACTTTATGATCTTCAAAATATCTTTGAACCTGATCCAGCAGGAGAGCAATGGAAGTTTCAACCTGGTGATGAAGCTCTCAGCTGGACCCTGATTGATTCTTGTGGAATGCACTTGGTCACTACATGCAATGGGACTGATATCTACATGCTGGTTGAAAGAACTTACCCACTTGCATTAGGAACTCTTCTACAAATGCTGACAGCAGGGCTAAGGATGGGAAATGCAGTTGACATGGCTAAAGAATTGCTGATAAAGATCTTTGATCAAGCTGGAAGACCTAGCAGAGGAAAGTGAGTTTGGAAGAATCCTCAAGGACTGAAGAAACTTGTGATTCTGAAACCCAATCACAAGTTTAGGGGAGGATTGTTGGGAAATTTGCTTTTAGGAGTTAATACTTATAGTAGTAAAGTTAGTACTGATAGTATTATTTGATAAGTATTAACTAGTTAGTACTGATAGTGGAAATGTTAGTACTGATAGTGTTAGAGTTTGTACTGATCTATGTTAGGAATGTCGTGTATGGTTTGTAACAGCATATCTTCTATACCAATAGAAGATATGATATACTTAATGCATAGTTATCTCTGTAAGGGATCTCCTTAGTGTATAAAAGGAGATCATAGCTAGGTTAAGCATATACCTATTCTCTAGCCGTCTTAAGAAAAGCTTCAAGGTTGTAAACCCTAGTAATAGGAGAGTACTCGTATTATTACTTAATAATATTGAAGCTGTTGGTGTTACATTGTGTTTACTTTAATCTTCTAAAGTACATTCAAGTAGATTCCGCATACTTGTGTGTATCTACAACAAAGTTTCTCATTGTTGTTTTGGAACCATCTAAGGCAACTAACACGTTTACAAGCTAAGTGTTCTAGATCCAAGGTTTGGGACTCCACAATGGTGTTCCTATAGCCTCGGTGGCTTGGTCTAGAGTATTCACCAAGAGTACGGGCTCTTGGCGGGTCATTTGGTGGTGGGTTGATGAGTGGTGGTTGATTATCACCTTCCATGATGAAAAGTGACGGGATTACTAACAAATTCACGAATAAGGGGGATAGACTACAAGGAAGCTAAGAATGAGAAAAAATCTTACTTTATAGGAATCAAGCAAGGAAACCTAAACGAGATAGAATCCTAACTAGCTATTCTATTCCCCGGCAGCGGCGCCAAAAACTTGATGCGCGTACAAGGCTCGTTTGGGGTCAAAGGAAACTTCCTTTTCGTCGAGCAAGTTTTTCAACACCCTAGGCAGTGAACCTAATCGTTGTAGTGTAGTATTGGGTAAGCCTTGGGTATTGATATCGTTCTCTAGGGGAATAGGAATGCTAGTGAGAAATTAATACGCTAAGGTTGAGGTTGAGGAAGATTATTTTTTATCTTTTTATATATTTTTTTTATAAACTAAAGGTAAAATTTCGGGGTTGGTACTTCTACTGATTACTCTACTATCTAATTATCTAAGCTAAGGGGTACTCTATGTCTTTTTGAAGTGTGCTCGTATAATGATTAAAGATGTGTTTACCTAGATACTATTACTCCCTAGTTATCTTTTATTGGTGGATGAATTGTGACGTCCTTATTCTTAATGCGTTGTGTTTTCTAAGGTCGTAGGGTGTGCTTTTATCCCTAACTCTTTGAAGCTACCTTAAGGTCAATGACTACGAAATCTCTAGGATTCATAAACTTAACACTAAGGTTATCTTCGAATGTTTAGCCTACAATTCCACTAGTAATTATAAACTAATGTTCACAAAGATTAATCAAGCATTAAAAATACAGCGATGCCTTTAAGCACTCCTAAGCCAATTACAATTAAGATAAGAGACAATCAATCAATATTTAATAACTAGGTTTCATAGATCTAAGCAAATACACCAGTAAATTAGCCGGACATGTTAAACATGCAAGCATACTAATGCATCTGGACACACACCTTGTGTCAATGATATTTTGTATAATATTAATAAGCACGCGGAATTTACTTATTAATACTTAGAAGACGGATTGTATGATGTATTGTAAGTAAACACAGATTAAACACAAAACTTAAGCTCCAATATTATTAATGAATAATACGAGTGATCTTTGCTTATCACTAGGGTTACACCTTGAAGCCTTCATGAATAATACGTACGAATGTAAGTAGGTTTGTAAGTACCTAAGACAATGACCTAGGACCTCCTTTTATAGTACAAGGAGTCCTTTACAAGATAAGTATAAAGCTAACAATATAGAATATACACAAGATCTTTTCTATACTTATCTAGACACGTTCTTCTAACCATTATCTAATAGCAGTGGTAATAATGTACCAGCAGTGGTAATACGTTTCCACTGCTAGTGTAATCCAAGCAGTGTCTTCCACAACTATCAGTTGTAACAGATTATTCCTAACAATCCTCCCCTAAACTTATGATATCTCTGCAAATCAATAAGTTTCTTCAATCTGCATCATCTTCAAGGATTTGGGGAATTCAACCAAACACTTTACTTCTTCCTTAACTTCTGAATAGCTCTTGAACATTGATCTTGAAGCCTATGTAACAATGCTCTGACCTTCTCATTGTCTTCATGAACTCTTATTGTTGTACATAACATTACTATGAGAGTTCCAGCTCTGAGTGGATATTCTTTCTCATCAAGCATGAATGCATCTACTCCATTTGCTGTAGAAACATGATGAACTTCACATGAATCATAGTAAAATCATTTAGTACCAGGACATGTACATGAGAATTTCCAGAAACCATCATTAACATCTGGATCATAGAGCCTTCTAAGATTAACCCATAACTGCATCTCTTTCATATCTTTGAGATCTTGAGCATCAAACCTTTCTTGAACTAACTTCCATAATTTGTCAAGGTCATCTCTGTCAAAAACTTTGATGAGATCTTCAAATTGAATGAATGATGAAGTTTCACCACCTAGCCTTGTGATCTTCCAAGTTGGAGCAAAATTGCTAGCAGTGTAAACCTCCCAATCAATGATAGGATGTCTAACTTGCAGTGGTTCTGGATAAAAATCTTCTTCTTCTATCATAATCATTTCAGTCATTTGTTCTTCAGTGAACTTCTCAGGTGGAACTTCTTGTTCTTCAGCAAACTTTGTCTTCTTAACAGACTGAGAATCACTGTCTTTGGTCTTTCTCTTCAAATTAGGAAACCTTCTTGCTTCTTCTTCAGAATCCATTGGAATGAAATCTTTATCAAATATTTGAACTCTGTAGTAGACACTTTCAACTTTATCATCAGACATTCCTTTGAATTGATGTCTCTTCCAACCACCAACATTGCAACAGTAAGTCTTCATGTGTGCAATAACTTGAGCCTTAGTCGGTTGTCTTGGTTTCTTTTGGCCTTTCTTGACTGAAATAATAGCCTCTTGAAGTGCTTGATTATTCTTCATCTGTATAAAATCGTTTAACTATGCAGTTCTTTGTTCTGCAGTTAAAGATTTATCAGCTACAAGGTCAATTGCCTCTTTCTTGATTACTGGATCATTTGCAATCAAGAAATCAATTTCTTCTTTAGTAGGTACATAGCTGAACTCTAGAGTTTTCTCTCTTAATACTGTAAGTGGAACAGTGGAAATTGGATTTTCCAATCTGTCCAACCTTTTAGCCTCCATAAAGCTTACAACTTCCAATTCTTCAAGCTTTTTCTTTTCAGCAACTTCATCTTCATATATCATTTTAGCAACTTCTTCATTATGAGCAATCTGAACTTGTTCTTTCTTTGAAATCTTTCTTCTAGGTTGCTCTTTACTTTCCATAACTGCTTTACCTGTATCTTTCTTCTATTTATCAATTTCTTCACTTGCAGTGACAACATTATGTTCATTAGTGGGAATATTTGGCTCTGCAGTGGAAATTGAATCAGTGGTAAAATCAGTTGCAGTACAAAAAATATATTGCTCTAGTTGCTCTTCTTGAGTATCAGCTTCCTCTGCACCTTTACTGGAAACACCTTCATCTTCAAAATCAAATTTCTTCCCCTGAGTTTCAGCACCTGTTTTCCTCCCATGTTTGGGAGAATTACCCAAATCTTGATCAAAACCAGCTGAATCACCATCATTAGGTGAGGATGAAGATGAGATTTCCAACTTTGCAGTTTTCCTTTGCTTTTTCAACCCCTGCAACTCTTCCTTCAAGGTCTGAATCTCTACCTTCAAAAATGTAATAACCTTGGCATGTTGCTCCTTAAGTTGTGCCAAGTCTTATTACAGAGATTTGCCTGTTTAGCTAACTTTGTACACAAAACCATCAATTCCAATTGTTGCCCACTGCCCTCATCACTTCCAACTGTGTGACTTGTTGGGAGAGGTGAATCATGGGGCATTGGCTCAGATTCCTCCCTAGTTAGACTAGGTTAAAGTCTAGAACCACCACTGCTTGTTCCTGGACCAAAAGGTTCAGAAACATGTTGTGTTGTCATGAGAGAAGTTGTCTGTTTTTGCCTCCTCTCATAGGTGTGAGAAACAGGTGGAGTATAATCAATGTTTGGAACAGAGATTATAGGAGAGTTTTGTTCAGTTGTAATCTTTGCAAGCATTTGAGGAAAGAGAGGTGTAAAAATCATGTTGCCATCTTTGTTCATGTTTTGAAAAACTTTAGGCTTGAGGCAACTGATTTTATAAACATTTGTATGGGGTTGCAGTTGAAACTCATTTAGCATTGCTTGCACAAACCTTGGATACAGTAAAATTTTTGTTGAACTCTTTACATTGCCAGTCATACTTGTAAAAATATATTATGACCAATTAAAAATCTTATCAGTGGCTAGACAAACCAAAGGGTAAGCCATGGTTGAACTAAATTGCTCATAAGATGTTTTCTTTGGACTGAGACAATGCAACAGAGTATGTATCAAAAATCACCATTGGGGAGAAAAACCACTCTTTTTGAAAGTAGACTTTTTATCAGTGGTATCATACCCCACGGATGATAAAGTATCATGAATTTCTGGCATAGTTAATGTGATGATACCATTGAGATCATCCAATTGGAGAACTCTCCTCAAGGATGCCTCAGTAACATCAATAGTTACCCCATCCACAGTGGCTCTTAGAGCATCCATTGTTTCATGTGTATCTCTAATCTCAAGTGTTATGGACTGAGCAGAAGTCTAAAACTGTTTGATTTGAGAGATATAGATTGTGGGTTTTAAAAGCAAAGCATACCTTATATGGGTAGTGTTGAGAAAGTCCACAATCTGATTAAAAACTGGGCCACTCTTCTCATTAGACTTTTGTAGGTAGGCTACTTGGTTGTGCTCATCTGCAAATTTTAATGGTGCCATAGAAACGTTTGATGAAAAACGATATTATGTCAGTAATAATTGAAAGAATAACTAGCCAATTGAGACAAAAGATATATAGAGGTAGGGTTTTAAAAGTGTAGCGGAAGAAAGATTATCTAAGGAAAGTATTTATCTTTAGAGGATAAATATCAAATAGGAAAGTTGATAATTTTCTAGAAGTTACCCTATATATATGAAAAGCATTTTTTCTACAACGGCTAGTGATGAGTATTTAGACACTCATCAATCCCCCACACTAAGATATTGCTAGTCCCTAGCAATGTTTTGAGAAAAATTAATGGATTTGAATCTCTTTACCAAAAGCCATTACTTCTGGAGTAGCCAAATGTTTCAGTTCAAGTAAGAACCTTGGTACACCGATAACCAAGTGATTTTGAGCAAACCACCAGCTTTCAACGGATTTGATTTGTCTTTACCAGAAGCCGTTTGCTTCTGGACTAGCCAACTCTTAGATAAATTATCAATATTATCTTTGGTGAGTCGATTACCAATTATGGTTTTTCCACTGCCTTTACCACAAGCCATAAACTTGCGGGCTAGCCAACTCTTCACTTTTAAGGATATGGTGAGCTGAATACCATACAATTTTGGGCAAATTGCAAGCCGTCAACGGATTTGAGATATCTTTACCAAGAGCCGTTTGCTCCTGGATTAGCCAATCCTTATGTGGGTTAGACATGGTGGACTGATTACCATTTGTTGTGTTTAGTACATAGTACTTCCACTAAAATTTTTTTTTAAAATTTGGCCATTTTGGGGGAAAAAGGGACTAAAAGGGTACATTTATGATCAAAATTCGCCAGAATTTCCCCCCCACACTTAGAAATGAATATTGTCCTCAATATTCAAAGTACCGGCTGTTATGCCGAAACTTAGAACGTAAAAAGATAACATTTACTAGCTAAGTGTGGAAACACAACAATTATTCTCTTTTTTAGTATTTACAATTTTCATTCATTTTTTAGATCTATATACAACATGTGGGGCATCTCCCCCACACTAGGGTGGTACACACGGGTGAAAACCCATGTTAAGCTACTGTTTTTGATTACCGAGTCGCTAGCTTGACTCGACCCCGAATTCATTGGTTCATGGGGAAGCAAAGTGGAAGAAACAATCTCCATCGGACTTTCATTCAAGATGTTTGGACAAACATTTGAAGCACGTGAAAGTTCCACACCGATGAGATATACATAGAACCGGCTCACAAATGGTGCATGGAAATGCCGGGGTCAAAGATAATGTCTTCATTCCCGAAGGAGTGAAGAACAGGAGAAGCCACGGGATATATGAAGAAAAGAAAGAAAATCATGATACAAATCATGACTAACTCTTCATCCTCAATAGGAGAATTCATAGTTTCATGAATCTCCTCAGTTAAGCTCGCTTGATCAAGACATATTATGGGTGTGTCTAGATCAAAGTAGAAGTTATCATACTCCGGCGGAGATATGATATGAGTGAGTTCATCAGAGAACTCCATGAAGGTGAATGAATCATATTCATAATTGATATGAGTGGGTTCACTGGCGAACTCCTCAAAAGTAAATGATTCATGACCGGGGAGAGAATTATGAGAATGAGAAGTGGTACTGCCACTAATCTTCTCTCCCATACTATCAAAATAGGAGGCTTTCATTTCCGGAATAGAATCATCGGAAAGAATGTCACTACCCTTAATGGGGATAGGAGATGAAATAGGTTTCTCTTTGAAAGCCTCGATTTTAGAAATGAGAAGACTGACATTCAATAATGTTGCTCGAAGAGCTTCATCTTTGATTTCAGTGTCAGTAACTTCATCATTCTCTTCTTCTAAGCTAACAAGCTCAGAAGGTGAATCTTCCACATAAATGATGTCTCCACAAGATAACGAATCATCATCATCAGACTGGGAGAACATCTCAACATGATCATTTTGGAAGACAAGAGGAGGAGGGATATCACACACATGATCAAGAATTCCCTGTGACTCTCTTGGGATTGGGACAAGGTCCTCAACACTAGACTTTATGAATTTGTCCGATTCCTTTTCAGGAACAGTGTCAAGATGCTCGTCCCCCATGTTCAGAGAGTGAGTGGGAACCTCGGGTGTGATAGCAATTGTTTGAGATGGAATCTCAACTGCTGGGATATCAACTGACTGAGGGAGTTGAGAAGTATTATCTTTAAAAGGATAAAAACTCTCCTCGTCATCGTCATAAAGTGCTGCCTTGAGAAATTGGGAACGCCTTAGAGCTGCTTGCTCTAGGATTAATAATTCTTCCCTAGATTTACGAGCTTCTCGTTCTTCTCGTTCTTCGGCCAGCAATTCTCCTATGGTCTTTTCATTACTCACTTGATCCTTGAAGTTTTGCATCATATCATTAAGTGATTTCATTGCGGTTTCAAGATCCTGGGAGATTTCATGAGACAACGGCTCAGGTGGAGTTTGAGCCGTATCGTGCTGTGGAGGTTGGAAATTATCAAACATGTGAGAGTCATGATTGTTACAAGGAAATGGATTCCCTGTTTGACAATCAGAGCTGAAATGGGGACCTCCACAGTACTCACAACAGTAAAACTGTTGAGTCTGGACAGGTGAATCATATGGATTTTGGTCATAACCAAAGTTCTGAGCATCACTGGAAAACTGTTCATAGACAAACGTGTTTCCGGATTGACACTCAAATCCTTGGTGAGGACCTCCACAAAATTCACAGCAGGTATGTTGATTATATGAAGAATAGTCGGGCTGTGGTGTGTGATTGAAAAAGTTAGAGGGGTCGTTAAATGAGTTCGGATTAGAATCATAATCAAATGAATTCCTCGAACCGCAAAACAAACAACTCCCGTTATGAATATCATTACCACATTGTACACACGTACACCAACGACAGGGTGAACCATAAAGAGGCTCTCCACAACCGACACAAGGAATAAACGATTGCATTTGAGAGTTATGAAGAGGAATCGATTTATTCAAAGAATCAACAAAACCAACATGGTGATCCGAATGACTATCAAGTCTCGAAGAACATTCAGAAAAATCAGGAGGTGGGACAAGTGGTGTGCTCTGAGAGCTAGCAATTTCCACCACTTCCGTTATGGTCTCCGGTTCTGGTTCTTGAGAAACGTGAAGATTAGGCAAGTCATTCTTGCTAGTCACCGGTGTTTGAACGGGTTCATCGTAATCAATTCTAATTCTCGACCTGTTTTCGTCGGCTTGAATTTGTTCGATTAGATTACGGGCTCTATCTTCAAAGAAAGTGTCCTCGTAATCCTCGGTGGGTGCTTGGGGTAGCTCCGACGTTTGAACTGGTTTGTCAAGATTAGAATGTATTTCAGGTTGTGGCGGGTGGTCGAAATAACTTTGAAAAGAATTTTTGATGGATAATTCGCACGAATTGCAAAATTCGCTTGAACTAGGCCCTCCACACCGCTCACACACATTTCTGACGATGAAGTTGACGATTGTCGACATAAGAATTAAACATATAGAAGATTAAGAAAAGAATCAAATGGTTGAGAGGATACGAAGAATAGAATTAAACGGCAAAAGAGGGTAAGAGAAATAGAATCAACGAATAAGAGGAATGAGAAGAATATTTTTGGGGTTTTTGGATAAGAAAATATAAACATATACAGATGATGGTATGAACAAAGAGTGAATATCCAAATCACTAATCTGCTAGACGTAAGATTATCAGCACAGCTCCCCGGCAGCGGCGCCAAAATTTGATTCGCGCAAAACAGTCAAGCTAAATTACTCAAGCCTGCCACTTGTGAATGGCAGACCGTAATCAGCTTAAAACTGCTCAAGCACGAATGCAATGAAGATCAGGAGAGTATAGTGTTTCCCCAGGTCGTTAAGTCCCAACGAGCTGTGCGAGAATAGTCAAACGTGTAGTGATCGAGGGATTTGAACGGGAAAGGATTTTTGATTTATTATAACTACAGAAAAAGCCCATAAACTACAGGGGCTTAAATGCAAATTAAAGAAAGTTAAAAAAGATAAAATCTATTAAATAAACGCTATCACTATATTTAAAATGATGAATGTTTAAAACTTAAAATTAAAAACTTACGTTTAAAATAAAAATACGTAAACGTGCAAAATAAAAAGTGAAACTTACACAATATAAATCCTAAAAATATGAAAAATACATTTTTACAATCCTAATGATAAAAGAAAACTTATAGAAAAAGAAAATTATTTTTATGACTATTTAATTAATTATTATTAATTAAAAACTATTTTTAACTATTTAATAATTACCTAAAATACAAGAAATTAGGAAATAAAGCTATAAAAATAAAATTATGAATTGGAAAAGTCTAAAATATCAAAATAGAATTTTCAAAACTATTTTTGTATTTTTCTGATTATTTTTCTATTTTTTATGAATTTTAAACTATTAAAAACTACTTAAATTATTTAAAAATACAAATTTAACTAAGAAAAATATGGAAAAACACTTTTTTGGGTTTTTATATTTATCTTAACTTAATAAAAATGAAAAATTATTTTTTTGAACCTTTTCTTAATTTTTTGTATTAAAAGCTATTTAAAAATGATTAAAAACTACTTTAAATTAGGAAAAATAGCAAAACAACTTAGAAAAATCTGAAAATTTCCGAAAAACTCTTAAACAATATTAGGAAGCTAGGAAAATTGGAAAAACAAGGTGCTATGTGGAAGATATTGAAACTGATGAGCCAAGTGCTTAAAAATAAGCACTTTGATAAGCTAAAACCACACCACAAGGTACCAAACTGAAAAAGAAGCTACTATAAGCTAAAATAACCTAAATGCAACAGATATCAACAAGCTATAACCTCTGGAATAGCAAATTGAACAGATTTGATATATGAGCTCATAAGCTAAAAACAGATTTAGGTTGTCTACTTTAAGCTAGAATATAAGCACCTAAATAAGCTAGAAACAGGAAAACAGAACTTGGAACTTGGAGAAGACCTGGGTGAGAGTGTCCAAACCAAATACTAGACCTTGGTGAGCCAAGGTGAGCTCTGTACAAGCTCAACAAAAACTGCTCAAGCCCTGTGCAGGCTTAATGCCCTGCACAGGGCATTAAGTACCATTTTAACAAGCTAGTTTGAGACTTCTAGAAATGTGATAAAAATCTGGAAAATTACCAATAAGAAACAAGACCAGTGGAAGTTTTTGAAACAACAAGAATCACTGAATTTGACTCAGACATGAGTCCATAAAAAGTCCATCTATCTTGGCCAAAATTGAGGTTTATGCAATTTTGACTTTTTGAAAGAAATGGAGATTGACTTTTTCCAACTTTGATCTGATTTTATGGATTGATTATGATCTATCTTGATGAAATAAAGCTAAAGCAATCTAGTTCTATGTATTTTAAACCTAAAATGAGCTTTTGATCTTGCTAAAATCCAACAGAGAACTGTTAAGATAATGGACAGATGATTTTGACTTTAGGGAGCTTGCAGACACAAGATAAAGACAGATATGAGCATACATGAGTGACACAAACCTGAACAAACAAGAAACTACCACTGCACAACCCTCTAGCACAGCAAACTCTTATTATCCAAACACCACTTAACAATCTGAAAATGAAATTAAACCTACACATACTACTGAACCATCATGTAATAAAGAGCAAACTAAGTTTAATTATTACAGTTATCACTAATTAACCAGATTAGACCATAGGTAACCACAGATATATCTATAATCACATTATGCAAAATAGACTTGAAACTTGAAAAGTGAGAAATTTACTCACATGTGCCCAACTAGTTGCAGGGTGAAACCAAATCCAAAGACCACTATACTAAACCATTTCTAACCTCTGCA
The DNA here is from genome assembly GCA_019973895.1 of Chrysanthemum seticuspe. Lineage (NCBI taxonomy): Eukaryota > Viridiplantae > Streptophyta > Magnoliopsida > Asterales > Asteraceae > Chrysanthemum > Chrysanthemum seticuspe. The sequence goes on from BPTQ01000009.1 coordinate 288,116,906, forward strand.
TCAACCCATTTCTTTTCCAAACCTGGTTGAACCCAAAATCCCTTGCAAAGTTGACTTTTGTTGACCATACAGCAATTTTGCTTAAAACTGATTCCAAGGCTCATCAAAAGCCATAAGGAGCTTATGTGAGCTTGTAATGGCTTAAAAATAAGCTACTAACAGCTTTAAATCAAGAGTTTGAAAATCAGATCATCAACAGTGAACCTCAAAACATGAAATGTAAATGGAACCTTGAATTGATACTCAAAAGTGAATTAGAATGATAAAGTGATTAAAGTTTAATACATTCAAGCTTTAGAATTACATTTTTGAACACTTAATTAAGATAACTAAAAAAAAACGACATAAAAGGAAATTTAAAAACTAACTACTTCCTGTTTCCTCTTTCTTCTTCCTCTTTTATACTTCAAAACTCTTCCACGTGTCCTTTAGATCAAATCCCACCACTTCTTTTGACCAATGGGAGGGTTTTAAGTAGTTTGGCCATTTTAAGATTTTTGGCGGGAAAGGTGGTTTTGACTTCTGTGGCTCTGACTTTGCAGCTAGGGGGGGGTGGCTAGGTATAATGAGTGTGGAGTGAGGGGATAAGGGATAAGGGGGGCTGAGGTGATGTGTGTTGGGAGAAGCAGTAGCAGAGGGCAAGTGGTGAGGAAGAAAACCATGAGGGAGGGAAACAGGTATTGGATGTTTGACTTGGTTTGACCAAGGGGTCAAAAGGAAGTGACAGGGGGTCACAAGGTTAAAATGGCAGGGGTCATATGGGCTTTGATAGGGTCCAAAATTGTATTAAAGGTCTAATATGATAGGGACCATTGTTGTAAATTCAGAAAATTAAGGGACCTATGCTGCCAATATCTCAAAGTTGATCCAAGGGCTGAAAGTGACAAGTATCGATAATTCAAGGACTAAACTTGACATTTTCAATTTTTCCAGGGACCAAACTTGACATTTTATGAAAGTTCAGGGACCTTTTCTGCCATTTTACAAAAGACTTATTCAAGGACCATTTTTGACAAATTAGAATATTTCAGGGACCTTGAATAACATTTTTCTTTATTTAGATTTATAAGGGGCTGTTTTTGACAACTTTTGAAACTTGGGGGACTAAAACTGCCAATTATGCAAACTTTATACGTTTTTCACCAGATTTTGATGTTTTTGCATTTAAAACACATAAAACACTTATTTGTGATATTTTTATCATTTTGATGCATTTCTGAGTGTTTTCAGATGTTTTTGCAGTTTAAATGGTACAAAAATGATGAGTATTTAGACACTCATCAGCTAGTAAAAAATTTGTTACTGACACAACAGTTGTAACGGCTAGAACAACAGTGGTAAAATAACACAGTCAGTGGAAACTGTGAACTAGCAGTGGTAATTTTTCACAAAAATTTCAAAGAGCAGTGGCAAAGAAAAACATATGAAACTAGACTGCTCTTATCATAGTTTTTAGCAAACTACCAGCTATCAACGGATTTGATATGTCTTTACCATGAGCCGTTTGCTATGGACTAGCCAACTCTTAATCATAGAGAATATGGTGAGTTGATAACCATATAGTTTTTGGTAAACTATCAACCATGAACAGATTTGTCAAGTCTTTACCAGTAGCCGTTTGCTCTGGACTAGTTGATTCTTATGTGGATTAGACATGGTGAATCAATCACCATTTGTTGTGTATCTCAGTTACACACCTTTTAAGATCAACTCCCATTTTTGCTGCATATGTTAGAATATTGAACAAGCAAAAACACAAGCATAGCACATATACAAACTTATACAACAATATTAGTACCCAAAAACTTCCAATCAACACCAAAGACAAATTGACACAAAAAGTTTATGGATTCAGCATTCCAATACTTGTTACCAAGTACTGAAATCTACCCACATCAAGTCCTTTTGTTAATAAATCAGCATAGTTGTCATCAATATGAATTTTGACAACTTGAATTAGTCCTTTTTAATAACAGTCTCTTATGAAATGGTGTCTAATTTCAATATGTTTAGTCTTTGTGTGTTGAACTGGATTCTTAATAATGCAAATGGTACTGCTATTGTCAATATGAATGATGGTATTCATAAAATTGTACCCATAGTCCAAAAGTTGATTCTGAAGCCATAGAACTTGAGCACAGCAACTTGCAGCAGCCACATATTCTGCCTCAGTTGATGAATTAGCCACCATTGTTTGTTTCTGGCACTGCCATGACACTAATCTGTTGCCAAGAAATTGGCATCCACCTGTTGTAGATTTTCTATCCAAACTAGCTCCAACATAGTCACTATCTGAGTAAGTAACCAAATCTAGAGGAGAATCTCTGGAGTACCACAATCCCAGAGTAGGAAATGCTTTAAGATATCTGAAAATCTTCTTCACAGCAGTCAAGTGAGAGAACTTGGGAGTGACTTGAAACCTTGCACAGGCACACACTGCAAACATGATGTCTGGTCTAGATGATGTAAGATACAACAAAGAACCAATCATAGACCTGTACATGTGCACATCAACTGCTTCACCACTATTTTCCTTCAAGAGTAGATGTGTAGTCTTGTCTACAGGGGTGCTGGATGACTTAGCATCAGTGAACTTGAACTTCCTTAGTATCTCAGCCACATATTTATCTTGATTGATGAAAATACCATCTGGCCTTTGTTGTACTTGAAGTCCCAAAAACAATGTGAGTCCACCCATAGAACTTATCTTGAATTCTTCTTTCATTAGTTTCTCAAATTCTTTGCACATCTCTGTCTTTGTATATCCAAAAATGATGTCATCAACATACACTTGAACCAGCAAGATATCATTCTTGTCTTTCTTGATGAACAAAGTTTGATCCACTCTGCCTCTATGAAACCCATTATCAAGAAGATAAGTAGTTAAGGTTTCATACCATTTTCTTAGTGCCTAATGCAAGCCATACAAAGCTTTAACTACCCTGTATACTTTGTTAGGATATTCAGGGTCTTCAAAGCCTGGAGGTTGTGAGACATAAACCTCCTCATCAATCTGCCCATATAGAAAAGCACTCTTTACATCCATTTGATAGACTTTAAAGCCTATAAAGGATGCATAGGCTAAGAACAGCCTGATTGCTTCAATTCGTGCAACTGGGGCAAATACTTCTTCATAGTCAATACCCTCCTCTTGAGTGTATCCTTGAGCCACAAGCCTATCTTTGTTTATGATAACAATTCCTCTTTCATCCTTCTTGTTTCTGAACACCCATTTAGTACCTATTACCTTCTTGCCAGAAGGCAAATCACAAAGCACCCAAACCTTTTGAAGCTTAAATTGGAGCAACTCTTCTTGCATTGCTTCCACCCAACTTTCATCTTCAAGCGCCTTGTAAACATTATTTGGCTCCATTTGTGACAGAAAACACATAAAGAGACATTCATTCTTGCCTTCATGAGTATTAGATTCATATATTTTACTAATAAATCCATGAATATCAGGCAGCTTTGTTTGTCTTCTAGTCTTCACAGGTGAATAGACATCCCCAATCACATTTTCAAGAGGATGTGATTTATGAATAGAAGTGTGGGGAGTCTGAGGAACTGCAATCTCATTTGGCATATTTGAGATTTCAACATCATTGTATTGAGCTCCCTCTGTAACTGGAGTTGTATTTTCCACTTCTGGTGTTGTAGTGGAAACTTCTGGACTAGCAGTGGAGTCAGAATTGCCACTGCTTTCAGAGTTTTCAGCATTTAAATTGCTACTTCCTTCCTTTCCAAAATCATTAGAAGGGTGAGCATCTCCAGTTTTTGGTACATCATCATTATCTGCATAGTCCCAAAGTGGTAGACTGAATTCATCTTGATCATCTACATGATCCTTGCTTGGTTCATCATCATCAAGAAACTCTTCTGACCCTGCAAAATCATAAGAAGATGTACCTGTAGAGATAGGTACATAATTCATAGTATTGGTTAGAGTATCAAGATCAAACAGCCTATCTGGACCAGTTCCTTTGACATTCACTTTGTTTTCTAGGAACTCAACATGCAGATTCTCTTCAATCTTTTGGGTTCTTAAGTTGAATACTCTGAAAGCTTTACTGACCATGGAATACCCAACAAAATACCCTTCATAAGCTTTTCCTTCAAATTTTCCCAGATAATCTATGGTATTAAGAATTGTAACATGACATCCAAATAGTCTCATGAAATCTAATATAGGGGGTCTTCCTCTAAACAGCTCATAAGGTGTCTTGTTCTTTGTTTTAACCACCAAAACCCTGTTTTGCACATAACATGCAGTGTTAACTGCTTTAGCCCAAAAAGTGATTGGCAATGTAGAATCTGCCAACATGGTTCTAGCAGCCTCTATAAGTGTCCTGTTCCTCCTCTCAGCAACACCATTTTGTTGAGGAGTTCTAGCAACACTAAATTCTTTTTTAATACCTTTATCTCTGCAAAAATCATCCATAACTCCGTTCTTAAACTCTGTCCCATTGTCACACCTGATGATTTTCACTTTGAAATCATATTGGTTTTCTACTTGTGTGATAAAAGTCTTAAGGATGCCAGTTGTTTCATCCTTTGTATTTAGAAAGAAAACCCATGTAAACCTGTTGAAATCATCAGTTACAACAAGACAATACTTTTTAAGATTTAAGCTGCTCACTTATGTAGGACCAAACAAGTCCATATGTAACATTTGAAGTGGGTGAGCAATAGATTTAACCAGCTTTGATCTGCAAGAAGCTCTATGTTTTTTGCCCTTGAGACAAGCCACACAGGTTTGATCATTTTCAAATCTCTTCGAAGGTAAGCCTCTCACCAAACCATCTTTGACAATCTTATTAATGGTTTTGAAGTTAACATGACCAAGTATTCTATGCCATAACATGGATTCATTCACTGTGGCCTTTGCAAGAAAGCAAGCATAATCATCTTTAGTAACAATGTTGTTCATATCAAAGCTATATAGGTTGCCTTTTCTAGGAATTTTAAAAAGAATCTGACTTTCATTAGGCATCTTAAAATCCTTAGAGAGAACAAAGCACATATCTTTGGTAAAAAGAACATTGTTCTTTTTGTCACACATTTGTGACACACTAAAAAGATTATACTTAAGCTCTTTTACATAGTACACAGGTTCAAAATCCAAGTTACCAGTTTTGATGACTCCTTTACCAGCAACTTTTCCATTAACTCCACCTCCAAAACTGACATACTGTCCATTATAATGTTCAAAATCTGAGAGATAGGACTTGTTGCCAGTCATGTGCCTTGAACACCCACTATCTGTATATCCTTGATCTGATCTTTTTGACCTTGGATGTTCCTGCACATAAGAGTAAAGAGTTTGTTTCTTTTGGGGACCCAAGCCATGATTGACTTGGATCTGCCTCGTGTATCAATATAGTTAAATCTATCAAAGGTCATTGATATACCATTGGGATTGGTTGTAGAGGTAGTTCCTTTAGGTTTCCATTCCCAACGTGCTGAGGCCTTCACAGCATTGCCCATGTCCCCCCTTTTCTTGTTTACAACCCTTGTAGTGGTAACTTTTGAATGAGCAGTGGAAACTGCTGGTTTGGTTTTAGGTACCCACTGTTGGTTATATTGAACCTTTTTGAAAAGTTCCTTTTCCTGTTTGTGCAGATTTTGCAAAAGTTGTTTTGAACTTTGCACTTTTAACAGGTGACTTAGGGTGAGCAGTGTTAACAGTTTTTGCAGTGGAAAAAGTTTTGAGGCTACTTCTTAGTTGAACTACTCTTGGGATCATTTTGCAATGAGGATTAGGGTGTACATTATTTTGAAACCTGTTAGACTCCACCCTTTTATTCCCATGGACTTCCCTTCTCCCAACATGATAGTCACAATAAGCATGTAAAGGATCAAAACTACCACAGATATAGCATGCCTTATTTTACATCACAAAATCACTACCTAGTTGTTGAGATTTAACATGATTCCAACTCCTCTGGTTACCCCTAGGAGATGTAGGCTTGTTCCTATACATCTCATCATACCTTACAGTTGATCTAGGTTTATTAACTGGTTTCCTAGGTTCCTCTGTAACAGTATTAACAACTTTTGGGAAAGAAGTCTCTTCATTCCTTTTAACATTCTCATCAACAACTGATGAGTCACTAGCACTTAAAAAAAACATCATTATCCTTCTTAACCTCTTCCTCACATTTGACAGTTGTGTCCTTTAAAGGACCATATTCACATTCAAGATCCCGAAACTCTTCTAAGCCTGTATGAGCTAAATCTATACCTGGAGGTGAATGAACACCCCTTAGTAGTGGAGGCACTATGTTATAACCCATACTAGACTTAACTTTACTATGAATTTGAGCATTCCAGATTTTATCAATTGACTTAGACTGATAATAATAGGTGTCTACAGTTAAATTGACATTTTCATTTATCTTTTTAAGTTTTTCAAGCTCCTTTTGGTATGCCTCATTCACAGCTGTTTTATGATCTATTTCTCTTCTAAGAAAAATCACATCATCACTAAATTTTGACTCATTTTCTCTATAGTGATCAATTTGTTTTTCTAATACTGCTATGGCTCTCCTAAGATTCGACACAGTATAATTAGTAGTATACAACTCTTGTCTTTCATTAGAATATAGATCATTAAGCCTTTCAACTTCTCTAGCAGCCCTACATATTTTAGAACAACTTTCAAAGTTTTGTACCTCAGAGTTAGAGAAAGCCTTGAGAGCAATTTCAGTAGACACAAGAGCAGCATCTGAAGATTCTTCTTCTTGTTCCTCAGCCATGAAACTCCAATCATAGCTCACACCATCAATAGCCAACATTGCCTTTGGTTCTTCCACAGTTGGTTCCTTCTTTTGCTTGTACCAAGTAGACCTGTTGTCCTTGGTCTTTGGTCTTCTACATTCTCTAGCAAAGTGTCCCAACTTGTGGCAGTTAAAACACTCCACTTTCTTCTTATCAAAGCCTGCAGTTTCACCACCATTGATGTGAATAGGCTTGCCAGTCTTCTTGTAGAATTTCCTAGCCCTCATGCTAAGAAGAGCTATTTGCCTTTTTATGTCCATCTCCCCCAAGTCATCTTCATCAATTTGCTCTATGTCTTCATGAGTTAATATAGAGCCATTAACTTGAGTGGAGATAAAAGCATAAAAAGTAGGATCTCCAATACTAGCAATCTTCTTCTTTGAACCTGCAGTGGTAACACTAACATTACCAGTGGAAACTGTAGAACCAGCAGTGGCAATATCATCATCACTGTCATCTTCAGAATCATCACTGTCAACAGAGGTTGACATCAAAGCCAAGCTGCTTGAGCTTGTACCAAGTTTCCCTGCCTTCTTCAGTCTTTGTTCAATGAGTTTAAAGTTGTTGTAAAGATCATTGAGCTTCATTGTTTCAATGTCTACTTTGTTTTCCCAGACTGTAACATTAGTTTGAAACTCTGAAGGCAAACTTCTTAGAAACTTCAAATTGAGGTATTCCTTTTCTACCTCAATGCCAAACACAGTCAGTTGTGTGACAATCTTCTGGAGTTTGGTGAAGATTCTATCAAGTGAGTCATTGCTTGAAGCAGAGAAGTTTTCATAACTTTGCTTCAACAATTTCTTTTGTGTCTTCTTTGTAGCATCATTACCACCAAACACTGAGCAAATCTCTTCAAAAAGTTCTTTTGCAGTCTTGAACTTGCTGAAAGCTATGATCTGGTCTCTAGGAAGAGTCATCAGCAACAAACTTCTAGCCTTTAGATCATTCTTTTTCAATGCCTTTTCAGTACTAGATTCAGGCACATAAACAGTCACCACTTCTGTGTCACCAACCTTCTGAGTACTAGTAACAGGATTGAAAGAATCACCAATTAAGATGATCTCCCATAGAGCATAGTCTTGAATGAGAAAGTATTGCTCAATCAGTATCCTCCACATCTCAAATTCATTAAGTTTGAGCTTAGGTAGCCTTGGTGTAGGATAGTTGGACTGGTTGTTTTCCATCTCCATTGAATTTAGTGAGTAGGTTAAGCTAATTCTTTGGATCTTCTAAAACAAAATATCAGAACCTTCGCTTTGATACCACTTGATGGATCTGGACACACACCTTGTGTCAATGATATTTTGTATAATATTAATAAGCACGTGGAATTTACTTAGTAATACTTAGAAGATGGATTGTATGATGTATTATAAGTAAACACAGATTAAACACAAAACTTAAGCTCCAATATTATTAATGAATAATACGAGTGATCTTTGCTTATCACTAGGGTTACATCTTGAAGCCTTCGTGAATAATACGTACGAATGTAAGTAGGTTTGTAAGTACCTAAGACAATGACCTATGACCTCCTTTTATAGTACAAGGAGTCCTTTACAAGATAAGTATAAAGCTAAAAATATAGAATATACACAAGATCTTTTCTATACTTATCTAGACACGTTCTTCTAACCATTATCTAATAGCAGTGGTAATAATGTACCAGCAGTGGTAATACGTTTCCACTGCTAGTGCAATCCAAGCAGTGTCTTCCACAACTATCAGTGGTAACAGATTATTCCCAACACATACACACATTCAATCGAAGACATAATGAAATCAAGGGAATAAATAACTTATCTCGATGTAAAATAGGGTATGAGAACCCTAAAATATTGTCCAAAATGGACTACAATCATTTTAGGTTTTTACTCCACAAGTCTACCTCTCAAAAGTCTGAAAATTCGATTTCTATATATAATTTTACAATTGCGACGGCGTTGCCTTATAGGTGGGACGCCGTCTGATCTGCCATCATTAGATTTTCGTCTTGGCCAAGTCATCATTGAGACGGCATCACATTGTGGTTGTGACGCCGTCTGTCTTCAGTACTGACGTCGCATGCGTCTGGATCTAGGCCGTCTGAGAAGAAAAATATTCTTGACGCCCTTACTCTTCAAAGCCTAACGCCGTCAGGTATAAAATAGCAATTTCGCTCCTGAGTCGTCACAAATATAGGGACGGCGCCCCATCTTTTTGGGACATCTTCAGGTGTTAATTCAGCAGCTTGAGTGTCTTGATCTTGACTTAGCCATTTTCTTCACATATTCCCTCCTTTTCGTCCAAAAATGTATCATTCCAGCATTTTGCTTCCAAGAGACCTAAAAAGTGAAAAGGAACGAAATTAAGCAGTAACGGATATAAAAGTGGGCGATTAAGGGCTTAAATGACCCCTTAAAAGTGTACGTTTTAAATCTTTATCAAGTATGTTCACGCTTTTTCGAGAATGCTTGGTAGCATTGATTGTATGCATTGGGAATGGAAAAATTATCTAGTGTCATGGCAGGGGCAATATGGTAGGGGTGATAAAAAAATACGCAACTATAATGCTTGAAGTTGTTGCTTGACACAACTTGTATATTTGGCATGCATTTTTTGGGGGTAGCGGGTGCGAATAACGATATTAATGTTTTAACTAATTCTCTGTTATTCGACGACATTCTTGATGATGTCGCGCCTATAGTTCTGTTTAAGGTAAATGGAGTTGGATTTGAAAAGGGTTATTACTTAGCCAACGGAATTTACCCACAGTGGGAAACTTTCTGTTAATACAAATAAACTGTAAAAACGTTTATTAATATTTAGCGATCTCTTTGTGGTTTGTTGATAACAAATATAATGTTATCATAAGTAAAACTATAAGGATACATTTTATTTTTGTAAAGCATCCACATATAGTCATTTAATAAAAATTGTTGTAATAATTCATTTGTTGTAATAGTTAATTAGGATGGGTAAAAACCACAACCCATGACCCATACCCATGGAGCATATCTATAACCCATGGAGTTAACCCATACCCATTGCCTAGATGCATTGCATCTATTAGATACATTGTATCTACTTAGATACCCATGGTTCAAACCATAACCCATGACCCATAACCCATAACCCAAAAACCCATGGGCAAAGAGGAGCGTCTCACGGATCCCTGAAGTTACACTAGACGGATCCCTCAAGCAAGGGATCCGTGGGATCCGTGCAACAGTGGTTATTTTTTGCCTATAAATAAAGAGCCATTTCTTCATTTTTACTTACCCCCCTTCTTACAAACTCTCTCATATATTCTTACACTCTTCTAACAAAAGATCACTTGATCTAGAGAGTTGTTCTTTCTTTTATTGTGATTCTCATATAGGTCCTTCTCTAAGGCGAGATCACGAGTATTCTACAAGTCATCCAAGCAAAGGGTCCTTGATTGATTTGTTCCTCCACAAGATTTCTGTAGCGAAGATCTTGTATTTCATATTTCACATATTTGTTGTGTTATAGTAGTGTTGGTTTGGTCCTCCGTGTTACGGATTAGGTATTTAGCTTTGTACCGAAAAAAGGTGTAAGCAACGTTGTGAAGGCTTCTCCGCCAAGTTGAAGGAGTTTTTTGACATAATGCTTGAACTCTTGAGTAGGTGACTCGGGGAGTGGAGTAGGGCAAGGAAGGTGTCCTTGTAGCCGAACCACTATAAATCGGTTGTGTCATTTCTATCCTTTACTTTACTTACTTTACTTGCATTACTCATAGATCTATACTATCTCCTCATTCATACGATTTCACATAACATCGAATCTAAAAGTTTTTTGAAACTAACTTAAAATCAGCAAAACTATTCAACCCCCCCTTCTAGTTTTCCACACTTTCATTAAATCTTTTACACTCGCACAAGACGAGAAACATGGCTACTTTAAAAGGCGACAAGAAAGTGCATGAAAGGATATCGAACGTGCTTTTGGTCTTCTCCAAGGACGTTGGGGAATGATACAACAACCGTCACGTCAATAACAGGTTACAATGATACGTAAAATCATGTATTCTTTCATCATATTGCATAACATTATTTTAAAAGATCAAGATTATGAAATAAGTGACTTCAACGATTTGTTTATTAATTCGGGACCAAATAGACAATGTAGGTGGATCGAGGATGTGAAGTCTAACGTCGAAGGGCAAGAGAAATACGGGACATAAATATGTATCTTGATCTTCAACGAAACATTATGGAGCATTTTTGGCGACAACATCAAGATCAACGCAAAGAAGTTTAGTTATTGGGGTGTAAGTTTTTTTCGTATTTTTAAAAAAAAATTTGCATGTTTTTAAAATTAATGTATGTTTTTTTGAAGTATTTGTAATTTGTATTTTTATTTAAAGAATGAAATATTAGTTTGTTTAAATAAATGGAAAAGAAAAAAATAGGTCCCGAAAGGGTGGTGTTATGGGATGTTATGATAAAGAGGTTATTTTTTGTGTATTTGTGTTAAAATGTTAAAATTGAGGTGGCGCTGAGGTGGTAGTTCCTTTTTGGTGTTATGACACCTTAGCCTCTTAGGAGTTAACTTAAAAGAGCAGTGATTGGTATGCCTAATGCGTGTGCCTAATTATATGCCTAATCTTATGTGACATAATTCTATTGGTGATAGTAGATGGACCAACTTCGTCACAAACCAATAAAACACTTCCACATCACTTTAGGTATAAAATTAGGCACACATTTAGGCACCCAAATTATTTTCCAACTTAAAAACATCTATCAAAATTTACATTATGCATTTTATGGGACTTCTGTGTAGTATATAAGCTTCATATGGTTCCAGCTATAGGATCATCGTCTACGTACACTACACACAGCCACCATCGTAATTAACATCCAACTAAAACTATGAGGTCCTATACAGATGTTAGTGCAAATATTACGATATTTAATCTATACATAATCATTTGTTTTGTTGATGACAAACATGTAACTTGTAATACATAATGTAAAATGTGTAAGTTACTTGTAATTATATTTTGTCTCAACATACTCTCAACACCTCTCGACGACTCAAGTCCTTGTATGCTACAACACAGGTTCATACATGTTTGTTATGTTGCGTTATGATCAAACCCCTAACAAACCATTAAACATGTTTAGTTAAATAGTTTATAAAACACTTACGTAATTTTGGTTACTTACATTTTATAAAATACATAAACATAAGTAAATGTGTTGGGTAAAACCCATGACCCAAGACCCATACCCAATATCTAGATACATTGTACCTTGGTGGGCACCCAAATCCATGACCCATAGCCCATGGTTTTAACCCATAAACTATGGGTAAAGAGGAGGGTCCCACGGATCCCTCAAATGTCCCACGGATCCATTGGAATTACAAGGGTCGGATCCCTCCAGGAGGGATCCTTGGGGCAGAAAATGGTTTGGCCTTTTTGCCTATAAATAGAAAGCCACTTCTTACCATTTCTTCACACCTTTACACATAGTTTCTCTCCACCATTTCTAGCATATTTAGATCATTAGGAAACATGTAATCCACCCTCATCACATATGATCATAATGCTTCTAACTTTCCTTTGTTTTAAGCATACTCCCGAAGTGATCCTCCAAAGCAAGCCTAGAGATCTTGCATCCTTACCTACTAAAGTGATCACCCATCACAAGCATACAAGCACATGAAGATCTTCTACAACAAGCTTGGGAAACTTGTCATCTTCATTCATAGAAGACTAACTACATCATGCTTTGTGTTCTTGATGTTTAGTTTAGGATTTCATATCCATTAGACACATTGTCTTGGATATTGATGAGTGTCTAAATACTCATCATTTTTATACTGTTAGAATGCCAAAAACATCTGAAAACACTCAGAAACACATCAAAATGATAAAAATATCACAAACAAGTGTTTTATATGTTTTAAATGCAAAAACATCAAAATCTGGTGAAAAACGTATCAAGTTTGCATAATTGGCAGTTTTAGTCCCCCAAGTTACAAAAGTTGTCAAAATCAGTCCCTGGTAATTCAAAAACTTGTAAAATATCATTTTAGGTCCTTGAGATTCAAAAGTTGTCAAAATAAACCCTTTGAAGTTTAAAAATCACAAATTGACAACTTTAGTCCTTTAACTTTGGAAAAATGTCAAAAATAGTCCTTGGTTAATTTAAAAAGTGAAAATTATCAAGTTTTAACCTTGTTCTATTTATAAATGATAAAAATGGTCCTTATGATAAACTTTGGAGAAAATTACAATATTGGTCCCTCAAGTTTCTAAATTGGCAGTTTTAGTCCCTGGATTTAAAAAAATGGAAATTTTCAACAAAGGTCCTTGTACTAATCTTACTTGGCAGGTTTGATCCTTATAATATGCTTGGAAACTTGTCAAATCCAGTCCTTCATCTTTGGCTAAATTACACTAATGGTCCTTGTTGATAAACCAAGCCAAACGGACCCTTTATTATCACTAGCCCAAATCCAATCCAGAAACAGTGACCCGGCCTAAAAATTAAATTCAAAAAATACCGCGTCTACTGTAGACTGTCTCTCCCAAAGCAGTTTTAGCCAAAACCAGTGGTTTTAACCACTGGTTTTCACCTTTACACCTCACTAACACCACTTGACTACTCTTCCCCTCCACCTCCACATCATTCCAAGCTCCAATTAATGCAGAAAACCAAACCTTTGAAAAAATGGCGCCAAATTCGACATTTGGCAAATCTGATTATCTGGATGAAATCAAGGGTCAAGATGTGGTGGGATATTTTCAGAGGTCGACAAGAGATATTGGAAGTCAATAAATATCAAGTGTGAAGCTATGAAGAAAGTATCTAGTGTAAAATTCAATTTTTAATATCGTTTTAGTTAATTTCCTACTTTCAGTGTATTTCTTAGATCTCAAGCACTTAATTAAGTATTCTCAGTGTATGTTTAAACTTTTTCAATAATCAATTTCAGTGTTTAAGTTCTAATCTCAGTTTGTGAATTTGCAAATTTCAAAGAAATCTCAAAATGTTGAAATGTTGTTAGTATTGGTTAGTTTGGATTTAGAAGCTCATATAAGCTCCTCATAAAGCTTATCAAAGCTTTTAGACACTCTTAAAAGCAGTTTATTAGTGAAAATCAGAAATTCACAAAAATATCAAATAAATAACTTAAAAATAAAAAAACCATGGTGCAATGTTCAAAAAGGCTGGAGCAGGATATATAATGGATGGTCTTGGGTATAGTGCTTATTGGTAAGCTATAGGATTTGTTATTTGATCCTAGTTCTCAGTTTGTGACCTCAAGCCATTTGTAAGCATCTTAATCTAATTTTGGTATTTACTGTGTAAGACAGTTTTTAGCTCAATTTCCTGTTTGATCATATTCATTAGTTATAATTAAGTGTTCTCAAACCATAAAACCAGTAGTTTGTTATTTTAAATCAGTAGTTATTAACAATCTCATTTTAACAGTTAATATAGCATATTTTGTATTGCTTAGTTTTATAATATTAGTGTTGTTGTTTTATGATATATAGTCCCCTTATATGATATCATAAGGTTTTTAATCAATAACTTGGTCTATATCTGTGATATACTTTGAAAAGCTCAAAATCAGTCCTTTGAAGGAGTGTTTGGATTTGTTCAGTTTAATGTGTAACAGGTTGTGCAGTCCTGTGTTTGTGCTTGTTTAATGTCTCATTTGGTCTAAAGAACTCAAAGAAACAAAGAAAACCAGTGGTCATTAGATAAAAAGTCAAAATCACTCTCAACTTAACTTGATAAGTTAACTGTTAGGTATTTGGTTTGCTAAAATCATCATATTAGCTCAAAAGTATTTAACATAGCTCAATATAACTTCATTACACCTTAATATATCACAATCAGTCCATGGAATTAGTTACAATCTCATAAAAGTCAAACTGAGTGTGTCATTAAAAAGTCAAAAATCTGTCCTGTGCATAGATTTGGTAGCCAAGTTCATAAGCTCTTAGAGAGCTTATTAGTGATCATTATCCTGTGTGTTTTGGCTTTTTGAGAAGCCAACCAAGCTGTCTCAAGGTTACAAGTTCCTATTTTCCAATTATAGCTTATTTGATAGCTTTTTATTTAGCTTATTTTTCACACCATTTCAATACAGTGTCCTGTGCATCAGTTTTGATAGCCAAATCAAAAGCTCCTACAGAGCTTATTAGTTGACCTTTACCTGTGATTTTTGTTTCTTTGGACAGACAACCTGGTCCTTTTCAAGTTCCAAGTTTAAAATTTCCATTTGGAGCTTATTCACCAGGTCTGCAAGTGATTATCATTTTGTCCCATAAAACTCAGCATTCACTGAGTTTTACTCAGTGAATTCTCAGGTTTTGAAAAAGCTTCTCAAAAGCTCATTTTAGCTTGTTTTGATTTCAACTTTTGTTTCTAGGTAGCCAATCAGGTCTTATACAAGTTCCAATTTCTACTTTTCATTTTTAGCTTATTTGGTGATCTGTGCATCAGCTCAAAGTAGTATACCAAAAATCTGTTTTGCTTATTTAGCTTAAACCTCAAATCTGTGTTAACTTGTAATCCAGAGGTTCAAGCTTGTTGTTTTTGGTTGCAATTGAGTCATTATAGCATATTTTAGCTTCTGTATCAAGTTGGTAGCTTTTGGTTATCATTTAGCTTTTTCAAGTGCTTAATAATAAGCAGTTACAACTGCAGTTGCTTATTTCTCCACACAAGCACATGTTTTTCTATTTTTCCTAGATTCAGGATATTAAAATAGACTTTTCCTGAATTTTTCATAATTTTTTATAACTGTTTGCTATTTTTCTTAATTAAAAACAGTTTTTAGGTATTTTAGCATTTAATACAAATAAATTATAAAAAGTCCAAAAAAAATGATTTTTCAATTTTCCTAGGTTAAAATAAATATAAAAGTAATAAAAAGTATTTTTCCATAATTTTCTTAGTTTAAAAAGTATTTTTTAGCATTTTAATTAGTTTTAAATAGTATTAAATTAATAATAAATAATTAAAAAGTCTTAAAAATATATTTTTAGTTTTAAAATAAGTTTTATCATATTTTAGATTTTTCCAAGTTATAATTTCATTTTTCTAGGTTAATTTTGTATTTTCCTCTATTTTAGTGCAATTTAAATACTTAATAAATAGTTTTTAATTAATAATAATTAAATAAATAGTTGTAAAAATAATTTTCTTTTTCTAATAATTTTATTTTATTATTAGGATTGTTAAAATATCATTTTCATATTTGTAGCTCTTTTATTTCTTAAAACTCACTTTTTATTTTGTACGTAGACGTAATTTTATTTTAAACGTAAGTTTTAAGTTTTAGGTTTTAAACGTTAATCGCTTTTAAATATAGTGATAGCGTTTATTTAATAGATTTTATCTTTTATTTCTTTTAATTTGCATTTAAGTCGCTTTAATTTGTAAATCTTTTCTTTTATTATAATTTTCCATCCAAAACCTTACTGATCACTATCCTTAGTGATCAATCTATCATCTGAAGTTGTTTAAACACCAATTCATCCTCCGTGGGACTTAACGACCCAGGAATCCACTACATTCCTCTGATCTTAATTGCATTTGTGTTTAAGCTGTTTTAAGTCTGTTAGACTTGACTGTTTAGCACCAATCAAATTTTGGCGCCGCTGCCGGGGAGGCTGTAAGCGTGTTTCTAGCATTTTCAGACCCGTACTTGCACATATACCACAGTTTGTAAAAAGTTTTCTGTAAAGTTAATATAAATCAAAAAGTTCATTAACACTTTTCCTAAAGTGTTAAAAACCCAAAAACAATATAAAACAACAAAACAATCGTAACGTTTTCTGTCTTGTGTTTCTTTTAAGGTGATTCTTAAAGAAATACGATTTGGTTAAACGGGACGATACCAAAAATATTTCCCAAAAGTTTTTAAACCCCATCAGCACAAATCATACCTACGTCTTTTCAGTGGTACTTAATATATACATAAAAATCAACCACCGCAAATCAAGGCAGTGCACTACCTAACTGGGGGTGCGACCATTAATAAGTTCCCGAACATCAGATTTAAAACTTGCCTTTGTGTCACTTGTGATTTGGTGTACCTTTTTCAAAGAAGCCATTTCATTTGAGATTATTGGTTAAGTTCACTTGTGTTTTGCCTCATTTGTTTTGAAAATTGATTTTTATACTTAGTGCATGCGCACTCGTTCTTCCAGTTCTACAAGTCCACTTTCCGAACTTGGAAACATTCCTCGCAGACGTAGAGGACGTTCAGCTCCTTCAGCCGTGACTGAGGAACGTCTACCACCACCACCACCAGTCGAAATGGCAGAAGACAAACCTATGAATGAGCTTCTCCAAGCACCCATCGAGGGTTACGGAGATGCCATTGTTGTCCCAGCCATTGTGGCTGATACCTTCGAGCTCAAAACCGGGTTACTTAATCTGGTAACCCAAAGCCAATTCTATGGTTTTGAGCGGGATGATCCTCATGCACACATTCGATGGTTCAATAAAATTGCATCAACCATCAAGTACAAGAATGTCCCACACGATGCTATCAAGCTTCTTCTGTTCCCATTTTCTCTAGAGGGACAAGCCCGGAATTGGCTTGAGAAACAACCCCCTCGTTCTATAGAGACATGGGAAGATCTAGTTACCAAGTTTGTGAACGAGTTCTATCCTCCATCTCGAACCACAAGTCTTAAGAATGAGATAATGAAATTTTCTCAGAGATTTGATGAATCATTCGGGGAGGCATGGGATCGTTACAAAGAATTGCTCCGCAAGTGTCCACATCATGGTTTTACCGAGTTAATGCAAATGGATACTTTCTATAATGGTCTGAGACCAGCTGACCAAGACTCTCTGAATGCCTCCGCGGGAGGTAATTTCCTTAGCAAAACCACCAAAGAAGCCTTACAAATCATTGAAAACAAGTCCCAGGTCCGTTCTTTCCGCACTAAGACATATCAGAATCAGTCTAATGCTGGACCTTCTACTTCATCTCCTGTGAGCACATCTAGCACCGATGCTAAGATTGATAAACTCACGGACATTGTTCAGGCTTTGGTTCTTGCTAACCAAAAGAAAGTCACATTCACTCAAACACCATCACATGGTGAAGTGAAGAAAGTTGAAGTTTGTGTTACTTGTGGTGGTCCTCATGCATACTACAACTGTACTGCCACTGATGGTAGTCCGTTTGAAGCAAATGCTATAGCCGGTACTTCAAATCAAGGAGGTAATCAATACCGTCCTCAGAATGAACCAAACTACCGTGCTAGCACTTATCAGGCACCACCCGGTTTTAACCAGAATCCTAACCGGAATCAGAATCAACCTAGAATGAACCAAGGTTATCAAAACCAAGGTAATCTCTATCCTGGACCCAATCAAGGTTTCCAACAACAAGGGAACCTTCATCAAAACAATTTCAATCGAGGGAATCAATTTCATGGGAATGTGAATCCTAATCAAGGGAATTTTCAACAACAAGGTCATAATCAAAACATCAGACCTCAAAATTTCCCTCCTAATCCACCTCCCATCATTGCTCCTCCAGGACCATCATCTGATGAGTTACTGAAGCAGTTTATGAAATCCCAAGATGAGATGAACAGATTGTTGGTCAGTCAGATCGCTGATCTCAAAAAGTCTTTAAATGATCAACCCTCGGGCTCAGGAAAACTTCCGAGCAACACGATCGCTAACCCGAGGGGCGATGCTAAGGCGATCACGACCAGAAGTGGTGTTTCATACAATGGACCCGCTGATCCTACTACCTCTTCTTCTTCTCTTCCAAAGGTAGTGGAAAGTGAACCTCCAACTCACAATGGACCTACGACTCCAATGCCCCCTCCTCCTGTGGCAATGAGTCAAGTTACCAAGGAAACAACGGACAAGGTGCATTATTCTAGCCCAAGTAATACCGCACAAGTCCTACCTTCGGTAGTACATCCTCAAGTTGTCCAGAAACCCAAGTCTAATCCAGGAGTTGTTTTTGAACCACCTGTAGCTCCCGTTGAAAATATCAAATCCAAATCTTCTATTCCATATCCATCACGTTTGAATGAGCAAAAGCTCCGCGAGAAAGCTAGTCATCAAATGGATAAATTTTTCCAAATTTTCCAAGAGTTACATTTTGACATAAGCTTTGCGGATGCTATCATGCTGATGCCCAAGTTTGCATCAACTCTCAAACACATGTTAAGCAATAAGGAAAAGCTGTTTGAAATGGCTAAGACTCCTCTTAACGAGAACTGCTCTGCAGTTATCCTAAAGAAGCTTCCTGAAAAGCTTGGAGATCCTGGGAAATTTCTCTTACCTTGTGTATTCCCAGGAATGGTTGAATGCTTTGCCCTAGCAGATCTTGGTGCAAGCATTAATCTTATGCCATATTCAGTGTGGAAGAAACTTTCTCTTCCGGAACTCACTCCTACATGCATGACTCTCGAGCTTGCAGATCGTACAATATCCCGTCCTCTTGGCATTGCCGAGGACGTATTTGTGAAAGTAGGAAAGTTCCATTTCCCTGCTGACTTCGTGGTTGTTGATTTTGATGCCGATCATCGGGTTCCTCTCATTGTTGGTCGAGGATTCCTGAGAACGGGCCGTGCTCTCATAGATGTATTTGAGCAAGAAATCACATTACGTGTTGGTAATGAAGCTGTCACTTTTAACCTTGATCAGACTTCGAGGTACTCCGCAAATTATGATTCTGAATCGGTTAACCGAATAGATATCATTGATGTTGCTTCTGAAGAGTACTCTCAAGAAGTTCTTGGTTATGATCATAATTCTTCGAGTGATAATCTCACTCATTCATCTCAACCCATTATCGCCAATTCTACTCCTTCTCTCACCCCATTTGAGGAAAGTGACTTCATCTTAGAAGAGATTGAAGCATACTTATCCAGTGATTCTGTTCCATGGGAAATTGATCACGCTCCAATTGACATTGAGGGAGACATACTTCTCATTGAGAAGTTGCTTAATGATGATCCATCATCCACCCCTCACTCTAGTAATTCAATTCCTGTTGAGGTTAATCAAAATGAGATTAATCTGGAGGGAGATTTTCTTCTTGAGAAGTTGTTAAATCATGACATTTCTTCTCCTCTCCCTCCCATCAAACTTCATAACAAGGAAGTCAAATCAGTTGAGAAAACTGAAGAATTTCCTGAGGTTGAGCTTAAGGACTTACCACCTCATCTCGAGTATGCATTTCTTGAAGGTAATGATAAATTACCAGTCATTATTGCTAGAGATTTGAGTAAAGATGAAAAAGCTGCTCTCATTAAAATCTTGAAGTCACACAAGCAAGCAATTGCTTGGAAACTCTCCGACATCAAAGGTATAAACCCTGAATTTTGTACTCACAAAATCTTGATGGAGGATGACTTTAAGCCAGCAGTTCAACATCAGAGAAGAGTGAATCCAAAAATCCATGATGTTATCAAACAGGAGGTTATCAAACTTCTTGATGCAGGATTGATTTACCCGATCTCAGACAGTCCTTGGGTTAGCCCAATTCATTGTGTTCCGAAAAAGGGTGGCATAACTGTTGTCACAAATGAAGATAACGAGTTAATTCCAACTCGTCTGGTGACGGGATGGCGTGTTTGCATCGACTATCGTAAGTTGAATGACGCTACCCGTAAAGACCATTTTCCTCTGCCCTTTATGGACCAAATGCTTGAGAGATTAGCAGGGAATGAATACTATTGTTTCCTTGATGGTTTCTCAGGGTACTTTCAGATTCCCATTGATCCAAAGGATCAAGATAAAACCACATTCACCTGCCCATACGGAACTTTTGCCTATAGACGTATGCCTTTTGGCTTATGTAATGCTCCTGGCACGTTCCAACGTTGTATGATGGCCATTTTCCACGACATGATCGGGGAAACAATGGAGGTGTTTATGGATGACTTCTCGGTCATTGGGGATTCGTTTCAAACATGTCTCTCCCATTTAGATAAAATGCTTCAAAGGTGTGAAGGCACCAATCTTTGTCTAAACTGGGAGAAAAGTCACTTTATGGTCAAAGAAGGCATTGTCCTTGGCCATAAGATTTCTAAGAATGGGATTGAGGTAGATAGAGCAAAAGTTGATGTTATTGCTAAATTACCTCATCCTACTACCGTCAAAGGTATTAGGAGTTTTTTAGGTCATGCCGGTTTCTATCGTAGATTCATTCAAGATTTTTCCAAAATCGCCCGGCCTATGACCCATCTTCTTGAAAAGGATGCTCCTTTTATCTTTTCACCCGAGTGCATCGTAGCTTTTGAAACATTGAAGAAAAAGCTTACTGAAGCACCCATTCTCGTTGCTCCCGACTGGGATTTACCTTTTGAGCTAATGTGCGATGCAAGTGATTTTGCTATCGGCGCAGTCTTAGGGCAACGAAGAAACAAGCATTTTCAGCCTATTCACTACGCAAGTAAGACTATGAATGAAGCTCAAACTCATTACACCACCACAGAAAAAGAGCTATTAGCCGTGGTGTATGCATTTGAAAAGTTTCGGCCGTACTTAATCTTGACCAAATGTGTAGTGTATACGGATCACTCGGCTCTTAAATATCTCTTTGCAAAACAAGATGCAAAGCCGAGATTGCTTCGTTGGGTTCTCCTCCTCCAAGAATTTGATATTATCATACGTGATAAAAAAGGAGCTGAGAACCTGGCTGCTGATCATCTGTCCAGATTAGAAAACCCTCACCAAGATGTTTTCGAGAAAAAGGATATAAATGAAACATTTCCTCTCGAGACACTCAATGCGGTTTCTTTTCGTGGAAACTCTTCTACCCCATGGTTTGCGGACTTTGCAAATTACCATGCGGGTAACTTCATTGTGAAAGGGATGTCGACCCAGCAGAAGAATAAATTCTTCAAGGATGTTAAACACTATTTCTGGGACGACCCTTTCTTATTCAAAATCTGTGCGGATCAAGTCATCCGACGGTGTGTTTATGGACAAGAAGCTCTTGACATTCTCAAAGCTTGCCATGCTGGACCCACCGGGGGCCATCATAGTCCAAACTACACCGCCAAAAAGGTGTTTGATTCCGGGTTCTATTGGCCCACAATCTATAAAGATGCCCACGATTTCGTCAAAACTTGTGATGCTTGTCAGCGTCATGGAAACATATCTCAAAGGAATGAAATGCCACAAAATGCCATTCAAGTTTGTGAGATATTTGACATCTGGGGTATTGATTTTATGGGGCCATTTCCTTCGTCTCGTGGTAACAAGTACATACTCGTAGCTGTTGATTATTTGTCGAAATGGGTTGAAGCAAAAGCTTTACCTACAAATGATGCCCGAGTAGTTGTGAAATTTTTGAAAGCTCTCTTTGCCAGATTTGGAACTCCTCGTGCAATAATCAGTGATCGTGGTACACATTTTTGTAATGACCAATTTGATCGTGTCATGCAAAAGTATGGTGTTACCCACCGTCTATCTACTGCATACCACCCCCAAACAAGTGGGCAGGTGGAAGTTTCAAATCGTGGTATTAAAAGAATACTTGAAAGGACAGTAGGTGAAAATCGTGCATCCTGGTCGGATAAACTGGATGACGCACTCTGGGCTTTTCGTACAGCTTACAAAACACCAATTGGGTGTACTCCATACAAGCTAGTGTACGGAAAAGCATGTCATCTTCCGATTGAACTAGAGCACAAGGCTTACTGGGCCTTAAAACATGCAAACTTCGATATACAGACAGCCGGTGATCACAGAAAAGTTCAAATGAATGAACTAAATGAACTTCGTGATCAAGCTTACGAGAACTCTTTAATCTACAAACAGAAGACAAAGAAGATTCATGACTCTAAAATCAAGAACCGCGTTTTCAACGTTGGTGATCGAGTCCTTCTTTTCAACTCTAGATTGAAGATTTTCTCGGGAAAGCTTAAGTCCCGCTGGTCTGGTCCATTTACTATCACTAAGGTTTATCCTTATGGTACCATTGAGTTATCTCAGCCTGATGGTCCAAATTTTAAAGTAAATGGTCATCGATTAAAGCATTACTTTGGAGAGGACATTCCATCTGTGATTGTCCCGGATTTACAAACATTCCCCATGAACCAATGAATGCGGGGATCGAGTCAAGCTAGTGACTCGGGAATCAAAAATAGTAGCACACATCATATGGATTTTCATCCATATTTCTGTCTTCTTATCCCCTTTCTACCACCCTAGTGTGGGGGAGTTTTTCCCGCGCTGTTGTATATATTAAGTAAAAAAAAAAAAAAAAAAAAAAAAAAAAAAAAAAAAAGTGTATATATCAAAAACAAAATAATGGCCGTAGTATTTCCCTTTTATGTTCTATGTTTCGGCAAAACCGCCGGTACTTTGAATATTGAGGGCAATATTCATTTCTAAGTGTGGGGGGGGGGGGGAATTCTCACGAATTTCATGTAATTATTTTACCCAATTCCCCCGTTTTTGGCCAAAATTTTTTTTTGGAGTAAGTGTTTTTCACTTACTCAGCAAATGGTAATCAGTCCGCCATGTCTAACCCACATAAGGATTGGCTAATCCAGGAGCAAACGGCTCTTGGTAAAGATATCTCAAATCCGTTTATGGCTTGCAATTTGCCTAAAATTGTATGGTGTTCAACTCACCATATCTTTAAACTAGTGAAAAGTTGGCTAGCCCGCAAGTTTATGGCTTGTGGTAAAGGCAGTTGAAAATCCATAATTGGTAATCGGCTCACCAAAGATAATATTGATAATTTATCTAAGAGTTGGCTAGTCCAGAAGGGTACGGCTTCTGGTAAAGACAAAATCAAATCCGTTGAAAGCTGGTGGTTTGCTCAAAATCACATGGTTATCGGTGTACCATGGTTCTTACTTGAACTGAAACATTTGGCTACTCCAGAAGTAATGGCTTTTGGTAAAGAGATGAAATCTATTAAATTTTCTCAAATCATTGCTAGGGACTAGCAATATCTTAGTGTGGGGGATTGATGAGTGTCTAAATACTCATCATTTTTATACTGTTAGAATGCCAAAAACATCTGAAAACACTCAGAAACACATCAAAATGATAAAAATATCACAAACAAGTGTTTTATATGTTTTAAATGCAAAAACATCAAAATCTGGTGAAAAACGTATCAAGTTTGCATAATTGGCAGTTTTAGTCCCCCAAGTTACAAAAGTTGTCAAAATCAGTCCCTGGTAATTCAAAAACTTGTAAAATATCATTTTAGGTCCTTGAGATTCAAAAGTTGTCAAAATAAACCCTTTGAAGTTTAAAAATCACAAATTGACAACTTTAGTCCTTTAACTTTGGAAAAATGTCAAAAATAGTCCTTGGTTAATTTAAAAAGTGAAAATTATCAAGTTTTAACCTTGTTCTATTTATAAATGATAAAAATGGTCCTTATGATAAACTTTGGAGAAAATTACAATATTGGTCCCTCAAGTTTCTAAATTGGCAGTTTTAGTCCCTGGATTTAAAAAAATGGAAATTTTCAACAAAGGTCCTTGTACTAATCTTACTTGGCAGGTTTGATCCTTATAATATGCTTGGAAACTTGTCAAATCCAGTCCTTCATCTTTGGCTAAATTACACTAATGGTCCTTGTTGATAAACCAAGCCAAACGGACCCTTTATTATCACTAGCCCAAATCCAATCCAGAAACAGTGACCCGGCCCAAAAATTAAATTCAAAAAATACCGCGTCTACTGTAGACTGTCTCTCCCAAAGCAGTTTTAGCCAAAACCAGTGGTTTTAACCACTGGTTTTCACCTTTACACCTCACTAACACCACTTGACTACTCTTCCCCTCCACCTCCACATCATTCCAAGCTCCAATTAATGCAGAAAACCAAACCTTTGAAAAAATGGCGCCAAATTCGACATTTGGCAAATCTGATTATCTGGATGAAATCAAGGGTCAAGATGTGGTGGGATATTTTCAGAGGTCGACAAGAGATATTGGAAGTCAATAAATATCAAGTGTGAAGCTATGAAGAAAGTATCTAGTGTAAAATTCAATTTTTAATATCGTTTTAGTTAATTTCCTACTTTCAGTGTATTTCTTAGATCTCAATCACTTAATTAAGTATTCTCAGTGTATGTTTAAACTTTTTCAATAATCAATTTCAGTGTTTAAGTTCTAATCTCAGTTTGTGAATTTGCAAATTTCAAAGAAATCTCAAAATGTTGAAATGTTGTTAGTATTGGTTAGTTTGGATTTAGAAGCTCATATAAGCTCCTCATAAAGCTTATCAAAGCTTTTAGACACTCTTAAAAGCAGTTTATTAGTGAAAATCAGAAATTCACAAAAATATCAAATAAATAACTTAAAAATAAAAAAACCATGGTGCAATGTTCAAAAAGGCTGGAGCAGGATATATAATGGATGGTCTTGGGTATAGTGCTTATTGGTAAGCTATAGGATTTGTTATTTGATCCTAGTTCTCAGTTTGTGACCTCAAGCCATTTGTAAGCATCTTAATCTAATTTTGGTATTTACTGTGTAAGACAGTTTTTAGCTCAATTTCCTGTTTGATCATATTCATTAGTTATAATTAAGTGTTCTCAAACCATAAAACCAGTAGTTTGTTATTTTAAATCAGTAGTTATTAACAATCTCATTTTAACAGTTAATATAGCATATTTTGTATTGCTTAGTTTTATAATATTAGTGTTGTTGTTTTATGATTATATAGTCCCCTTATATGATATCATAAGGTTTTTAATCAATAACTTGGTCTATATCTGTGATATACTTTGAAAAGCTCAAAATCAGTCCTTTGAAGGAGTGTTTGGATTTGTTCAGTTTAATGTGTAACAGGTTGTGCAGTCCTGTGTTTGTGCTTGTTTAATGTCTCATTTGGTCTAAAGAACTCA
Organism: Chrysanthemum seticuspe; assembly: GCA_019973895.1. NCBI lineage: Eukaryota > Viridiplantae > Streptophyta > Magnoliopsida > Asterales > Asteraceae > Chrysanthemum > Chrysanthemum seticuspe. Next base: position 288,142,529 of record BPTQ01000009.1, read on the forward strand.
AAGAAACAAAGAAAACCAGTGGTCATTAGATAAAAAGTCAAAATCACTCTCAACTTAACTTGATAAGTTAACTGTTAGGTATTTGGTTTGCTAAAATCATCATATTAGCTCAAAAGTATTTAACATAGCTCAATATAACTTCATTACACCTTAATATATCACAATCAGTCCATGGAATTAGTTACAATCTCATAAAAGTCAAACTGAGTGTGTCATTAAAAAGTCAAAAATCTGTCCTGTGCATAGATTTGGTAGCCAAGTTCATAAGCTCTTAGAGAGCTTATTAGTGATCATTATCCTGTGTGTTTTGGCTTTTTGAGAAGCCAACCAAGCTGTCTCAAGGTTACAAGTTCCTATTTTCCAATTATAGCTTATTTGATAGCTTTTTATTTAGCTTATTTTTCACACCATTTCAATACAGTGTCCTGTGCATCAGTTTTGATAGCCAAATCAAAAGCTCCTACAGAGCTTATTAGTTGACCTTTACCTGTGATTTTTGTTTCTTTGGACAGACAACCTGGTCCTTTTCAAGTTCCAAGTTTAAAATTTCCATTTGGAGCTTATTCACCAGGTCTGCAAGTGATTATCATTTTGTCCCATAAAACTCAGCATTCACTGAGTTTTACTCAGTGAATTCTCAGGTTTTGAAAAAGCTTCTCAAAAGCTCATTTTAGCTTGTTTTGATTTCAACTTTTGTTTCTAGGTAGCCAATCAGGTCTTATACAAGTTCCAATTTCTACTTTTCATTTTTAGCTTATTTGGTGATCTGTGCATCAGCTCAAAGTAGTATACCAAAAATCTGTTTTGCTTATTTAGCTTAAACCTCAAATCTGTGTTAACTTGTAATCCAGAGGTTCAAGCTTGTTGTTTTTGGTTGCAATTGAGTCATTATAGCATATTTTAGCTTCTGTATCAAGTTGGTAGCTTTTGGTTATCATTTAGCTTTTTCAAGTGCTTAATAATAAGCAGTTACAACTGCAGTTGCTTATTTCTCCACACAAGCACATGTTTTTCTATTTTTCCTAGATTCAGGATATTAAAATAGACTTTTCCTGAATTTTTCATAATTTTTTATAACTGTTTGCTATTTTTCTTAATTAAAAACAGTTTTTAGGTATTTTTAAATAGCATTTAATACAAATAAATTATAAAAAGTCCAAAAAAAATGATTTTTCAATTTTCCTAGGTTAAAATAAATATAAAAGTTATAAAAAGTATTTTTCCATAATTTTCTTAGTTTAAAAAGTATTTTTTAGCATTTTAATTAGTTTTAAATAGTATTAAATTAATAATAAATAATTAAAAAGTCTTAAAAATATATTTTTAGTTTTAAAGTAAGTTTTATCATATTTTAGATTTTTTCAAGTTATAATTTCATTTTTCTAGGTTAATTTTGTATTTTCCTCTATTTTAGTGCAATTTAAATACTTAATAAATAGTTTTTAATTAATAATAATTAAATAAATAGTTGTAAAAATAATTTTCTTTTTCTAATAATTTTATTTTATTATTAGGATTGTTAAAATATCATTTTCATATTTGTAGCTCTTTTATTTCTTAAAACTCACTTTTTATTTTGTACGTAGACGTAATTTTATTTTAAACGTAAGTTTTAAGTTTTAGGTTTTAAACGTTAATCGCTTTTAAATATAGTGATAGCGTTTATTTAATAGATTTTATCTTTTATTTCTTTTAATTTGCATTTAAGTCGCTTTAATTTGTAAATCTTTTCTTTTAGTATAATTTTCCATCCAAAACCTTACTGATCACTATCCTTAGTGATCAATCTATCATCTGAAGTTGTTTAAACACCAATTCATCCTCCGTGGGACTTAACGACCCAGGAATCCACTACATTCCTCTGATCTTAATTGCATTTGTGTTTAAGCTGTTTTAAGTCTGTTAGACTTGACTGTTTAGCACCAATCAAATTTTGGCGCCGCTGCCGGGGAGGCTGTAAGCGTGTTTCTAGCATTTTCAGACCCGTACTTGCACATATACCACAGTTTGTAAAAAGTTTTCTGTAAAGTTAATATAAATCAAAAAGTTCATTAACACTTTTCCTAAAGTGTTAAAAACCCAAAAACAATATAAAACAACAATCAATGTGCTACTTGAAGAAGTGTTTGGGATAACATCTAGTTGTGTCGAAAATGTTAGTTTTATAAGTTGAAAAAATGTTTAAAACATATAACACACTAAATGGCTTTTTGATTGAGTTTTTCATGTGTGCAACATAAATGTTTTATGTGCTTATATGATTTCTTGATTTCATTTTTTCTTGTATCGTTTTCTAAAAACAACAAGAATGTACATCGGATCGTAACCTACACTTGTGTTGATGATGTACTCTCCCATTTTCCTTTTCATGATCGCTTTCCAAGCTTCATAGTAGGATTAAAAACTTGATTATTTCATCCGATATACTCAAGTAAATTATTTTGCAACGCAAATATAATTGTTCATATCTGAAAGTCCAAACTCGAGCTTTCCAACAACATATGTTGAACTAGCTCATCCAACCATTCTTTTTGTTCACCATATGGACAACTTTTAATTTTTTTTACATGACACCTTCGTCACCTTAGTTGTTTCAAGTATAATATTAATAAAAACGAAGCAAAGTATCATCATTGTTACTCTTCGATAGGCCATTGAGGAATATAAATTTTCCTAACTTGAGAATGAATACTGGAGAACTTATTGTACTAGAAACTCAATTTGACCTAACGGTGGAATTGCTTCCTTGATAGAAGTTGGGTATGTGGAATCGCCCGTAAAAATGGTCGTGTTTAGCCGTAATTGAGCACCGCTAGTAATAGTCTCATATTCATTCTCTCACTTGAGAAATTTATACTCCTATGTTTTCCTAAAGTAAGTTTACAATGGAAATAATTTACATTGTCTTAGGATTACTAATCAAACAAGTTGTAAAATTAATTTTTTTATTTTAGTTAATCACATCCACTCACCTCATCAAGCGATTATCTTGCTTTGATCGAGAAGAGCTACATGACTTCATGGACGAAGCTCATTCTATGCTAATCACCATCTGTAATGACTAGATTGTCCTAAACTAGCACCTCACAACTCTTTTGTCATGAACACCATCATGTGCTCTTTTCTTTCTAGACACATACCTTGCATGTCATTGTTAGTGTAAATGATTTACTAATCTAGACCGTAAATCTATTTTGGGCTTCTTGAATAGTGCTTGTTAAGTTTGCTAAACCTTTTGTGTTATTTGTGAGCTCGATCTCATTTGATTGCCTATATGTGATCTCTACATGCTTTCCTTGCTTTGATTAACGTGTATACATGTATCCTTGCTGTAAAAATAATTAGTTTCATAATTCAAAACATAGAGCAAAATTCTGCAACTATTCTGTTAAGAAAATCTTTCTCAGACGCCGGATCCCTTAGATGTAACTAGACGGATCCCTCAAGTGAAGGATCCGTGGGATCCGGGTGGACAGAAGTTCCTTTTTAGCCTCCTTGCGTCAATCCAACATTCTAGACCTTATTGGACTATTTAAACATGTTACATTAGGGTCACTTAAACTTTTCTTAGGCTCAGTTGATCTCACATTCACTCATGGATGACTTAGGATCACATTCGAAGTATTTTTGATTTATCATTACTTCAAAACTCACCATCTTTCCGCTCCAATGTTTACACATTGTTCCTCTCATCTCAAAACACCTAGTTTGATATTTCTCTCAATTTTAGCAAATTGATTTTAGTCATCCTTACCTCAAAATGGGTCAAAAACTAGCCTTTCAATTTTTATAATTTTAAGGATTTTTTAAATTTTATCTCAAGTTTACATCTGATCTCTAGGATCATTTAATATGACTTAACACCATCAAAATTCCTAGTGTCATCCTTGAACACCCATTGGTGATCATATAGTCCCATTTTCCTTCAATAAAAGGCAATCATTAGCTACATCACTCATTGCCCTTGATCATTTAAGTACTCTTTCATTTAAGACACTTAGGAAGACTGAAACACTCAAGGAGGTATAGGCTTTAGACCTTACAAACATCATTTTTATCCTTTCCTAGCTGCTGAGAGCCGGATCCCTAGGATTAGCCTAGACGGATCCCTCATTGGTGGGAACCGTAGGATCCGGGTGACAGATTCATGTTAACTCTAGCTAAAATGATCATTTAAGTCCATATTCATGTAAGACACTTAATAAACTGAGTAACTTAGGATATGTAGGTGCTAGACCTTGCTAGAACCCAATCACCTCTTTTTCACCTCGTCTGTTAGCCGGATCCCTAGACTTAAGCTAGCCAGATCCCTCTATTAAGGGAACCGGTGGAACCGTGGAATAGTAGGTACTTTATCTCTTTAGATAATCTTTTCAAATTTCCTTTTTCCCACACAAGCACTTGTTCAACACTTAGGATTATCATTTTCTTATATGTTTATAAATAAGTTGCGTTTATATGATTCTTTACGTGTTCTTTCTTTTCGTTTCATGATTTTATGTGAACAATTTATCCATTTGTATAAATGTTTTCCTTTCTTACTAACTCTTTTGGATTCTTGTAGGATGACAATGGTCGATTTCATCATCAAGTCAAGTTGTGCTCACTCGCACATTTTTTTTATTCCTAATCTTGCATCATCCTAACCATCTTACTCCACTTTTATCACCGTGTCCAAGGTCTAGTTCATGAACTACGTGATGAAGTATGTCTCATGTTCTACCACATCCTACTTGTGCCAACCACAACCTCAAACCACAAGCTACTTGTGTCAACCACATCCTACAAGTGTCTCACTACCACTACAATTCATGGTCGCTCAACCATCCTCCACAAACATCTATGTTGTCAAAAGCCAAGTGAATTTCGTAATGAAATGCGTCTCATCCCTAAGCACATTTGTTTTTTACCTTGAACAAACCGTACAACCTCTAAACTAACCATGATGATGCAAGTAGTAGGATTATTCTCTTTTTGACACTAATCCTTTCTTTGAAGGTTCATATATATACACTTTGATGTGTATGGGATTCTCATCTATTTATGGACGAAATTTTACACTAACTTTTTCTTGTAGGTTCACTCATATACATGGGTTTGTATATGGCACACTTGTCTTTGGAAGAGGCTTATTTTTTTGTAGGTTCTTCTTGACGCCCTCGAGCTAGGGGGAGCTTCCGTTGAGCATTTATAAAGTGCGTCATATGACTTACTCGTCCAAGGACGAATATAATTTTGCACTAACTTTTTGTTTTGTAGATTTTCAAAACACACTAGGAGAACTTGACGCTCTCAATAAAGGGGAGTTTTTTTGTCAAAGCAAAAACATTGCAAATTTTGCAATAATTTCGTCTTAGCCTTCCTAAAATACTTGACGCCCTTAACAGGGGGAGCAACCGTCAAGGGGGAGCATGCACACTTCATTCTTCAAAATTCCTTTATGTTTCAACAAAAGGGAGATTTCTTTCTCATCATATATTTTTTTTTCTTGACACTAACCTTGATGTAGGTTATGCCTAAAAAATTTGATCCATTGATCCGTTGGCAAAAATGGTTATAATTCAAAAGATCTTTCTATTTATTTTTATTTTTTTGTGATTCTCTAGGTTCCTCTTAAAGGCGAGATCACCACCTCTTGAAGACGTGCAAGCTCAATGTCATGAGTTGCTAAGCTTCGTCATTAGTGTTTCGTGTTGATAGGAAGTATGGACACAAGTGGTGTGCCAATTGGAGCAATAAGGTGTTTTTATTTCAACTTCACCAGGGATGATGCAAACTCGCCATTCTTGGGAGAAATTAAGTTTAAACTCCAAGGACACACCCTTTTTGTTTCGACAAAAGGGGGAGAAGAGTATAAACGGAGAAGGTAATGTATAGGAAGTACGGACACAAGTAACTTTGACATTTTACCTATCTATTACGTTTACATATATTTTGTCATCATCAAAAAGGGGGAGATTGTTAGTGCAAATATTACGATATTTAATCTATATATTCTCATTGTTTTGTTGATGACAAACATGTAACTTGTAATACATAACGTAAAATGTATAAGTTACTTGTAATTATAATTTGTCTCAACATACTCTCAACACCTCTCGACGACTCAAGTCCTTGTATGCTACAACACATGTTCGTACATGTTTGTTATGTTGCGTTATGATCAAACCCCTAACAAACCATTAAACATGTTTAGTAAAATAGTTTATAAAACACTTAAGTAATTTTGGTTACTTACATTTTATAAAATACATAAACATAAGTAAATTTGTTGGGTAAAACCCATGACCCATGACCCAAGAGCCATACCCAATGTCTAGATACATTGTACCTTGGTGGGCACCCAAATCCATGACCCATAGCCCATGGTTTTAACCCATACACTATGGGTAAATAGGAGCGTCCCACGGATCCCTCAAATATCCCACGGATCCCTTGGAATTACAAGGGCAGGATCCCTCCAGGAGGGATCCTTGGGACAGAAACATGGTTTGGCCTTTTTGCCTATAAATAGCAAGCCACTTCTTACCATTTCTTCACACCTTTACACATAGTTTCTCCCTCCACCATTTCTAGCATATTTAGATCATTAGGAAACATGTAATCCACCCTCATCACATATGATCATAATGCTTCTAACTTTCATTTGTTGTAAGCATACTCCCGAAGTGATCCTCCAAAGCAAGCCTAGAGATCTTGAATCCTTACCTACTGAAGTGATCACCCATCACAAGCATACAAGCACATGAAGATCTTCTACAACAAGCTTGGGAAACTTGTCATCGTCATTCATAGAAGACTAACTACATCATGCTTTGTGTTCTTGATGTTTAGTTTAGGATTTCATATCCATTAGACACATTGTCTTGGATATTGTCTAGTATCATATTCTTGTATCTATGACTAGACTAGATGGTTTATGTGTTTGTGCCATAAAACACAAGGTTTTTTATGTTAGGCCACAAAACATAACGGGTGTCATAGATGTGTCGTATATGTATGACTAGACTAGATGGTTTATGTGTTTGTGCCATAAAACACAAGGTTTCTTATGTTGGGCCACAAAACATAACGGGTGTCATAGATGTGTCATAGACATAAGTGAAAGATGTCTAAAGGGTTAAGATGAAGACACTAGTGAAAGGTGTAGAATATCCATATTGAAAGCACTAGTGAAGGTTTCTTAGAAGTCAAGACTAAAGGCATTAGTGAAGGGTGGCTAGAAGTCAAGTCACAAGGCATTAGTGAAGGGTGCCTAGAAGTCGAGTCAAGGGCATTAGTGAAAGGTGTCTAAGGTGTACATTCGATATGTGTGTTCGATGTACAAGATAGATTTGTATTGGGTCAAAGGATATTGATATCCTTGTTAATGTTGTCATAAGGAGTGAATCTCTTTAGGGATAGGATTCGTGTTGGTCGGGAAATGGTTCCTCCTTTGTAATGGAACCCAGTATCTAGCCTTTTACCGGATAAAGTCTAGGCGACGTTTTGATAGGTTTGGTTCTACCTCGTGGAAGAACTCAGTGTTTAGCTTAGTACCGGAAAAAGTGTAAGCGACGTTGTGTAAGGTTTTCTCTGCCAAGAATGGAGTTTGTTGATCTAGTGAAGCAACTCTCGAGTAGGTGACTCTGGGAGTGGAGTAGGGCAAGGAAGGTGTCCTTGTAGCCGAACCACTATAAATCCTCATGTTGGTTTGTCTATCCTTTTACTTATCGCTTTACTTTTATTCTTGCATTACATTGTTTATTTTCTATGTGGTTGATGTCTATGTTTGTGATACATACTTGGTCTTTCATATAGTCATAAACTATATTTAACACTTTACATATTATGACACACTTGATCAAGAAAAAGCAACCGGACTAATAATGGTGAAACTTGATTTATAATGAACCATTAATCTTGCGGAATCTTATGTGATATTAAGGGGTTGGCCTTACATGCCATAATGCATCCTCGCGTCGAGATTAGCAAATGCAATGGTTTATACTATATTTGATACAAAAGTTTTAAGTTTGAAACGGAAACGTATTCACCCTCCCCCCTCTACGTTTTCACAAGAGAGATGCAAATGGACCTCTCCCAATACCACCACTACCACCATTATCACATGAGACAGGACCACCTCCACCCCCACTGCCACCACCACCACCTTTACCTCCACCTCCACCACCACCTCCATCACCACTACCTCGCTGCCGGTTCACTAAATGTGAAATGTTCTCATGTATCTTTTCTATATCTTTAATTTTACTTGTACTATGCCATGTATCTATGTATTTAACATCCAATATTGGTGGCATGCAAGTCCACAAACTAGATGCTAAAAATTTGTTCATCGAGTACAATTTTCTGAACTCTACAGCGATAAGGATGAATGCAAATTCCACACTCAAAACATGTTGCATATAATAGGAAATGTTAAACCATCTCACATCATTGTAAAATACAACCTCATCATTGTTGCCTTAGAGGGTCAGCCAATTATTACGTTTGGTCGATCCAATTATTTAATATCTGAAGCTGATGGTAAATCAGTATCAGTTATATTTGACTCGTTTAAAACCATAGTGACTTGGGAAGAGCTATGGGTGTTCAAACAAATGTTATTTGAGCAAGGTATCTCATGGTTGACATTAGATATTGACTATAGTTGGGGCCTGAGGGACATATATAAATTTATTTTTGCTCCTCTGACAGCACATACTCACTATAGTTGTCAACTAACTTTTGAAACGGATCGAAAGAATGCATCTTATCATAAGAGATGCATTAAAATCTAGTGGCGGTGTTGGTAGTATTATAAGAGCTTTTGGCAAATATGGTTTTATTTTGCTTTGTAAACGTGGATTGCATTCTATTTTATTTGTATAATGAGTGCACTTCAATGTCAAAGTTTCATTTATATCCTTTAGACTTGAAAAAATACTACGTTATGATCTCTTTCTCCTTTATAGTTTATCTTTGTTATTACTAGGGGTTAGCATGAGGCGGTTTGGGGTGGCTTTTTTGTTAAAACCAAACCTCGAACCGAAAATTTGGTTTTAAGTTTTTTAAAACCAAACATCGCACCAAAATTTCGGTCTAATTTTTGGCTTTTTGCGGTTCGGTTTTCAGTTTATTTGGTTTTCGGATATCCGAAATTTGAGTTGATGGTTTTATGTTAGACCTATTATTTAAGCTAAGTTCTTTAATTCGGATATCTGAAATTTCAAATAATAATTTTATATATCCGAATATCCAAATATCTATAATTTTCGGAAAGGTTTTTATACGAGTTCAAAAACTAACATTTCATTAAACCCGACCTTTTAATAAATATTGATTAATTTTTTGGATATCCGAATACGGATATTTTTTGAATATCCAAAACCTAAATCAAGAATCATATAACATAAGTTAAATATTTTATCGTAAAATAATAAGATTACATAACATGTATATAAAGATGAGATGTGCGAACATATATAAAATAAAGAAACCAACTTTACGAATTTATTATATATAGTGTTAGTTGAATAAACACTTATTACAAATATCTAATCTCTTAGTTTTTGGACTTTGTCGATTACTTGTATCAAAAATAATACGTATACATTTATTAATAGTTTTATAAATATTAGTATGTGGCGGTTCGATTTTTTAGGTTTGGGTTTTCATATAAACCAAAAACTGAACCAAAACTTTTGGTTTTTTTTTAAACCAAAACCGCACCATCGAGTACAATTTTCTGAACTCTGCTGCGATAAGGATGAGCGCAAATTCCACACTCAAAACATGTTGCATATAATAGGAAATGTTAAAACCATCTCACATCATTGCAACATACAACCTCATCGTTGTTGCCTTAGAGGGTCACCCAATTACTACGTTTGGTCGATCTACTTATTTAATATCTGAAGCTGATGGTAAATCAGTATCAGTTATATTTGACTCGTTTGAAACCATAGTGACTTGGGAAGAGCTATGGGTGTTCAAACAAATGTTAGCTGAGCAAGGTATCTCATGGTTGACATTAGATATTGACTATAGTTGGGGCCTGAGGGACATATATAAATTTATTTTTGCTCCTCCGACAGCACATACTCACTATAGTTGTCAACTAACTTTTGAAACTGATCAAAGGAATGCATCTTATCATAAGAGATGTGTTAAAATCTAGTGGTGGTGTTGGTAGTTTTATAAGAGCTTTTTGCAAATATGGTTTTATTTTGCTTTGTAAACGTGGATTGCTTTCTATTTTATTTGTATAATGAGTGCACTTCAATGTCGAAGTTTCATTTACATCCTTTAGACTTGAAAAAAATACTACGTTATGATCTATTTCCCCTTTATAGTTTATCTTTGTTATTACTAGGGGTGAGCATGAGGCGGTTTGGGGTGGTTTTTTGCTAAAACCAAACCTCGAACCGAAAATTCGGTTTTAAGTCTTTTAAAACCAAACATCGCACCAAAAGTTCGGTCTGGTTTTTGGTTTTTTGTGGTTTGGTTTTCAGTTTTTTCAGTTTTCGGTTTATTCGGTTTTCGGAAATCCGAAATTTGAGTTAATGGTTTTATGTTAGACCTATTATTTTAGCTAAGTTCTTTAATTCGGAAATCTGAAATTTCAGATAATAATTTTATATATCTGAATATCCAAATATCTATAATTTTCGAAAATTTTTTTATACGAGTTCAAAAACTAACATTTCATAAAACCCGACCTTTTAATAAATTTTTTGGATATTCGAATTCGGATATTTTTTGAACATCCGAAACCTAAATCAAGAATCATATAACATAAGTTAAATAGTTTATTGTAAAATATTAAGATTACATAACATGTATATAAAGATGAGATGTGCGAACATATATAAAATATAGAAACCAACTTTACGAATTTATTATATATAGTGTTAGCTGAATAAACACCTATTACAAATATCTAATCTCTTAGTTTTTTGACTTTGTTGATTACATGAATCAAAACTAATATGTATACATTTTTGACTAGTTTTATGAATATTAGTATGTGGCGGGTCGGTTTTTTAGGTTTGGGTTTTCATATAAACCAAAAACTGAACCAAAACTTTTGTGTTTTTAAAAACCAAAACCGCACCATCGAGTACAATTTTGTGAACTCTACTGCGATAAGGATGACCGCAAATTCCACACTCAAAACATGTTGCATATAATAGGAAATTTTAAAACCATCTCACATCATTGCAACATACAACCTCATCGTTGTTGCCTTAGAGGGTCACCCAATTACTACGTTTGGTCGATCTACTTATTTAATATATGAAGTTGATGGTAAATCAGTATCAGTTATATTTGACTCGTTTGAAACCATAGTGACTTGGGAAGACCTATGGGTGTTCAAACAAATGTTAGCTGAGAAGGTATCTCATGGTTGACATTAGATATTGACTATAGTTGGGGCCGGAGGGACATATATAAATTTATTTTTGCTCCTCCGACAGCACATACTCACTATAGTTGTCAACTAACTTTTGAAACTGATCAAAAGAATGCATCTTATCATAAGAGATGTGTTAAAATCTAGTGGTGGTGTTGGTAGTATTATAAGAGCTTTTTGCAAATATGGTTTTATTTTGCTTTGTAAACATGGATTGCTTTCTATTTTATTTGTATAATGAGTGCACTTCAATGTCGAAGTTTCATTTACATCCTTTAGACTTGAAAAAAATACTACGTTATGATCTATTTCCCCCATATAGTTTATCTTTGTTATTACTAGGGGTGATCATTGTTGGATCGATATACTTTAATCAAACTAACTTAACTAGCTTGTTAAGGTTTAATAACCTCGGATAAATCCTAAGTTATTAACAAAGAAACACTGAGCAATCTTTATCAAGTACGCGGAATTTACTTAACAAAGCTAAGAAGAATAACTTTATTATAAACTCTAAATCTGCTTATTATGCAGATACTCTAATACAACTCTAAGATAATCGAACTTTTCTCTAAAACACTAATTCGTAAACTCTAAAACTCTTTTTCTGAAATCGTACCTCTAATGCCAATCTAGGAGTCCTTTTATAGGCTCAAGGATATCCTAGTCGGTTTACAATTGATAACCTTGTACGACAAGTAATCTAAACATGGAATACAATTCTTTCTATAAACGAATATAACAGTTTATTTGTTCTAGCAGTACTTTGACTTCATCTTGCAGTACTTTGACTCTGTCTTTAGCAGTACTTTGACTCTTTGACTTCTTCCAGTACTTTGCAGCTTACAGTACTTTCATATCTTCAGTACTTTGATATCTTCAGCACTTTCATATCCCAACAATCCTCCCCTAACTTGAATTCTACTTGCTTGACTTCAAGTTCCTTTGTGAATATATCTTTAACAGCTTCATCTTTAAAAATGGATTGTTCTTTAGTCTTTAGATAGTATCTCTATAATATCTGTGCTTGTCAAAGTATCTCTTAGAATTGTTTTCTTTATAGCAGCATCCAGCAATCTCCATCTTTTCAGCAACACAGCAACATATGACAGTTTGTACAGTAATTCAGTTTAAGTTGCATACTATTCTCATCACATCTAAGTGAATCATTGAAAATTTAATGGATTTAGAACTCTTTACCAAAGCCATTATCTCTGGAGTAGCCAAATGTTTTGGTGTGTAAGACCATGGTACATTGATAACCATATGATTTTTAGCAAATCATCAGCTATCAACAGATTTGTTTTGTCTTTACCAAAAGCTGTACCCTTCTGGACTAGTTAGTTCTTCTATCTAATGGTGAACTAATTACCAATAATGGTTTTTCCACAGCCTTTACCACAAGCCATTTCTTGTGGGCTAGCCAACTCTTCACATTACTGATATGGTGAGTTGATGACCATCCAACTTATTAGCAAGTTGTCAACTAAAAACGGATTTGATATATCTTTACCAGAGCCGTTTGCTCATGGATTAGTCAATCCTTTTGTAACCATGATGGATTGATAACCTATTGATGTTATCATCACAAAAACCATTTATTCAACCTTTATTTCAAAATATTTATTACTTAGCAAAAAGGTTTCTTCTAAAATTTATTTAGTTCAGCAAACAGTACTTTGATGAAAGTATTGTCTGATCAGCAGTACTTTGAATAAAAGTACTGATATATCAAAAAGTATTTATTCAAATAAAATTCATACCAGTTATAGATCATTCTCAGCAATGGTAGTCCAGTCTATAAACAAATTTATGACCATGCAAGCAGTTTCATTATCCTCTTCTACTTCCAATCCATGCTCTAGCATCCTTCTCATGAGCTCAACTGTAAGAGGGTATCTTCTTTCTGCAAACATGTGTATCATTGTTCCATTTTCTAGCTCCAAAACATGAACTCCAGATTCTTCAAAGAATCTCCAGCAAACTATTTCCCAGCTTTCTTGATCCTTCCAAATATCATCAGTGCTCTCTTCATCAGTTTCCCACATGATTATGAGATCCCCATGTAAAACCAATCCAATCCCTTCTAATGGATTATCTTCAAAATAAGCCTTCACAACATCATATAAGTAGAATAGATCTACTCTATCTATAATATGCAGCAAATCCCATAGCCTTTTGAAAACTTTGAAACTTTCATCTTCTTTGTGAAAAACCATGTAATCTCCATTCTTAGATTTCTCAACTTTGAAAACACTAATCTTTGATCTGTTCATCTTCATGTCATTATCTTCATCTGTATAATCAAAATCTACCACTCTGAGATAATTCTTCAATTCATCACTAGTCTCAGATCTTAATTCAACCTTTTCTTTCTTTGAAAACTGAACATCTATAACTTCAGTTTTTCTTTTTCTTTTTAAGCTTTTCTTTCTTTCAGCTTCAGTCCAATAAGCTTCTTCTCTAAAATCTTTAATGCCTGCAACATCTTTCTTATAAGCTTCTCTCTCAGCATCATATAATCTCTTCATGTCCACATAATTTAGCTTCTGCAATCCTTTAAATCCTCTGCTTTTTAGATATGCCATCATTGCATTCCTTTCTTTAGCTAAATTAGGTCTTCTTGACATAAATCTAACAGGTGTAGGAGACTGTAAAGGTTCAGCAGTTTCAGCATCCAATTCATCTTGCACCTTTTGAGCTGCTTCTCTATTTAGAGCTTCTTGAGCTTCTTGTTCTTCTCTATTTTTAGCATCTAACTCTTCTTGAACTTTTCTGGCTGCAGCTTCATTCCTAGCAACTTCAATTGCTCTAAGTTCTGCCAAAGTAAGTTTCTTCTTCTTAGTTTCAACCAGAATACCTTTCCCTTTGTCTTTTGGATCAATTGCAGGTTGATCAGTTCTTGGTTGTTCTTCTTCTTGTACATCTCTAATAGTAACTCCTCCTCTTGGATGTGACAAATCTAGAATTGTAGCAACTAATTCATCATCACTCGCAGAATGAATAGGTTTGAATCTAGGTTCCTCCTCTTCTTCTATAACAGTTGTTGAAGGACCAGCTTCTTCTTCAAAATTCAATACCCTTGGAGTTATTGGAGTTATTACTTCTGGCCTAGATGTATCAGTACTTTGATGTTCAGTACCTTGATCATTAGTACCTTGAACATCAGTACCTTGAACTTGCACTTCTTCTTCTTGTTCCTCTGAAATAATCTTTTCTGCAGTACTTACAGATTCTTTCTTCTTTGTAATATCTTCTTCAGATTCTTTCTGCTTCATAACATCTTCTTTCAAATTATCCTTTTCTGAATTCCTCCCCAAGTTGACAGAAGATGATTTAGGAACCTTCTTTCTTTTCAATTCCTTACGAAGTGCTTTACGACGTTTATTTTCCTCTTTAACCCATAAGTTGAAACCTTGAATATAGGGTTTAACAAAATTTCTCAACCAGAAATAGTTACGCTTCAACTTCCTAATTGTTTTAGCTTGACGCTCAACAGTCTTGTTCAACCTAGCTAGCGCCTTTGTCAAAGCATAGTTATCCATAGTTAAACCTTCACGAGGTATAGATCGTGGAGGAGATGGAGTAGGTGTTCTCTCAATCTCTTTGTGAGCCTCAGGACTTGGAGAAACATCACCCTGTAAAGATGCAGTACCTTCTCTAGAAGCAGTACTTGCAGATGCAGTACCTTGTGCAGAATCAGTACCTTCACTGTCTTCATCTTCTCCAGCTGCATCACGGACAGCTTGTACAACCTCCATCATTGTTGTAGTTAATGGAATATCTCCACCTCTGAACAAATTACTTCTCTTAGCCATGAATGTATAGATTTTGGCTTGTTGCACAATGACAGGTAGTAAAGCAGCAGGTTTTGGAACATCAGCCAATTGCTTGTTTAAGAAAACTTGTATAAACCTTGGATACATCAACCAAGTTGCCCCAGATGATATATGCGATAGCATCCCATCCAAAATAAGCCGTGAAAAATTAAACATCCTATCAGTAGCTAAGCCAACCACTGCAGATGCAATATTCGACCCAAACTGCTCCCAAGAAGTGCTTTTAGAACTTATGCAATGGAGCAAAACATGAATCAAAAACTTCCATTGGGGACAAAATAATGCTTTCTTGAAAGTTTGTTCAGTCAAAGATCCTTCATAACCAAGATTTCTAAAAGTATCCCAAATCAGTTGTTTGTCAAAGCGAATAGCCCCATCTGCATCTTCAAATAATAAATCTGCTCGAATAGAGGCTTCCGTAATCTTAATAGTCCGTCCAGCAACTGTTGATCTAATATAGTATTCATCCTCCTCCATATTTTCTCTAGCATTAGCCCAGAATTCTTGAATCCATGGTTCAATAACATCCGGCTCAACTAAAAGAGCATAACTAATAGGCAACCCAGTAAGATAATCAATTATATCATAGAAAGCCACATTCGCCTCAGTCTTGTCCAAATTAGCCACCATATTGTGCTTCGAAACAGTTAAACGATTCACCATTGTTGTAAAAGATGAGCACAATAAAGATTGTATAGAATAATAAGGAGATGGTAAGTGGGAGATAAGTATGGAAAAGATTGTAAAGTAATAATATGAGAGGGAAAATCGGAAAGTAGTTTATTTATAGGTGGGACTTGAAAAATCACAGCCTAAATAACAAAGTTACCGTTACTACCAATTGCCCATCAATATTACCGTTGGAACAGTACTTTAATACGACAAACAGTACTTTCCACATAAGCAATACTTTCCCAAGCAGTACTTCCCCAAGCAGTACTTTCAGGAAATACAGTACTTTGCCAAAAACCTTCATATAAACTAAGTATAAACTAACATCCTCCCCTCAAGCAATACACAGGACTATACCTAACATCTTATAGTCCTCCCCTTAAACATAGCTTAGTAGTTAATCATTCCAATGCTCACGACCAAGTGATTGAATCGTGACACATCAAAACCTTTTGTGAGTAAATCAGCTACATTGTCATCCGTGTGAACTTTAACCACATTAATGAGCCTATGCTCATAGCAATCTCTGATAAAGTGATCCCAAATGCAACTTTTCCTCCACTAATATATCTAAAATCAGACAGGATCTCTTTATCGCCTGTCATACTTCCAGAGCAACCACTATCCACAATAAGATGATCTTTAAGCTCCTCTTCTGGGTTGCCCTGCACACAAAGAAAAGAGTTAGAAACTTTTAGGAACCCAAGCCATTACTGACTTGTGTTCCCCTTGAGAAGTTACAAACTCAAATTCTTTGAGTATGTAATTCTCACTATCTTTCAAATTATGATCCAAAATTATCTTTTGATGTTTAGCATGTGGATTTTCAAAACTCTCTGGTTTTTCAACATAAATATCTTTCACCGGATTATTAGCATTTTCTTTTGACACAAAAACATCTGATTCACTTTTTGTTGAACGTACTGTATGTCTCTCAGCAGTACTGTCCCTTTTAATCCATTCAGTTTTAACAGGTGGTTCTTGTGATCTAGATCCCCTATATGAATTGTGATACCTTTTAGGTTGATAGTGAGATCTCCTAGAATTTCTATCCCAAGTATGGTTTTCAGTACCTTGTCTCTGAGCAGTACTTTGGAAAGTACTGTGAGATACTGAAGGTTTTCTCTGATGTGGGTATCTATGATCTGGTGTGAAGTTTCTGTGATTAACCCTATTAGAATTAGTCCAAACTGGTTTGTGCTCTCTAGGTCTCTGATTGTTAGACTTATTCCTTGGAAACTTGCTTAGATATTCTGAATGTTTGTCACAATCTTTGATTAAGTGAGTAGGACTATAACACACAAAACACAGTTTTTGACCCATATGACCAAAGTGATTTCTTCTATGTCGATGCCCAAAATTATTTTGCCTTCTTGATGACTGATAAAATCTGTTTTGACCAAAATTATCCCAAAAAGGTTTAGCAGTACTGTTTTGAAAAGGTTTTGCAGAAGGTACTGCTTGTTGAGCAGTACTTTGGTTTGAAGGTACTGCTGGATTTTGAACATTGTTTTCAACAGTTTCTTTGGGTTTCTCAGACATAGATTGAGCAACAAGCTTCTTCCGAAACTCTAAACTGTCAACACCATAACGAGAAACATCAGGCCTAGAGGGGTGATGACTAATGGGATGAGGAACAGCATGGTAACCATTGTCTTTCTTATATTCAGGAGGTGGTTCACTTACTGAGCCCTCATTACTAGATGAATCTACATAGTTAATGAGCTCATCATCACTAGTGGTTATGTCCTCAAAAACACCATCATCCTGATCATTAGATTGATTTTCATCTACATTACTAAAGTCCATTCCAAATCCTAAGCCTGTTCTTATGTAAGCCCTTCTCTGTTTTTCAACATAAGCAACATGGGACAAGCCAGACTCTCCCCAAGCAGCAAACTTAGCTAAAAAATCATCTCTTTCCTTAGTTAATTTCTCAATTTCAGCAATTTTACAGTTTAGTTTCCATTCACTGAGTTTTAACTGGTAATCCTGTTGTTCATACTTTTCAGCCCAAGCCATTTCATTATTTTCATGTGTTATGATTTTAGCTTCTATAGACTGTAAAGTGATTTGATATCCTGCTACCTCAGACCTAGCCCTAATACAATTATCTCTTTCAATCACATAATTGTTAAGCAGTTTTAGATAAAACTCATAACAGTTTGAGCATACCTCAGAGATAGGAGACTGAGTTGGTGAAGTAGCCACCATAGCAAGAAGAACAGGATCATCTTCACTTTCTTTGCTCCAATCAAATCCTCCAAAGCCATCATCAGATTCCAAAGCAGCATGTTCAGATTCTTCATCAAAAGCAGTGCTCCAGTCCAATGCTTCCACAGTGTCTTCAACTGCATCTTCCACTGCTACCATACAGTAAGTCACTGGTTCATCATCAAACTCTTCACTCCAGTCAACCTCTGATAAATTCTCTTGAGCAACCAAAGCCTTTGTTTCAGTTATTGGAATTTCCTTGAGCTCAAGTTTAGGCTTCTCAGATGTTCTGTTTGCTTGATACTTAGCAAACCTGCACTCCCTTGCAAAGTGACCAGTCTTTTGACAATTGAAGCATTCAATTTTAGATTTGTCAAAAGTTATTCCTTGTTTTGGTTTGAAATCAATATTTTTGCCTGTCTTTTTCATGTACTTTTTGATCCTTGCAGTGATCAAAGCAACTTGCCACCTGATATCAATTTCTTCAAGTGCATCCTCTTCAATCTGTGCTAGATCCTCTTCATAAGTGACAGGTAAGCTTGTTTGTTGTGCAAAGAAGGAGCACACAACCTCATCTGAGTTCAAAGTGGTACATGGTGGGGCCTGCTGAGCATATGATGGGGGATTGTAAACAGCAGTACTTTGAGAAACAGTACTTTGAGGAGAAGCAGTACTTTTGAAAGTACTGTTCTTCTTTTCAGATGATAGAAAAGCAATACTGTGAGATTTGGAACTGGGTTGACCACTCATCTCATGTTCATACACCTTCAGTTGATGATAAAGATCATCAAAGTCCATAACATCCAATCCTTGTTGTCCTCTGATCATAGTAGCAATCACATGCCATGAAGATGGCAAACTCCTTAGAAACTTCAAATTAGCATCCTCAACGGATACTTGAGCCTTGTATAATTCCAGCATGTTGAGGAGATTCTGAAACCTATCATATGCAGCATCAAGACTCTCTCTTTCTCCTACTGTGAATGTTTCAAATTGTTGTTTCATCAAGTTTCTGTGCATCTTTTTAGAGGCTTCATTCCCTCCAAATCTGGTCTTGAGAGCAGCCCAGAGCTGCTTGGCATCTTTAGCATCATGAAACTTGAGAAGATGTCCATCTGGAATGGCAGACAAGAGAATGTTTAGAACCTTCTCTTGATTCCTTATAGTTGCTTGTGGTAAAACTGCCTTTGGTGTTGTAGGTTGTCCAGGAACAACAATGGGATCTGAAACTACTTCATTCCCATTCACAATTACATTCCACAAAGCATGGTCTGTAATGGCAATATACTGCCTCATCTTCATGCACCAGAGATCATATTCTCCCTTTTTGATTATTGGAATTCTGAGTGAGGTGATTGAGGGTGGTGGAACAGCTTCAGTCGACATCTTTGAAGTAGGGTTTCTTCCTAGTCAGAGTTTCCACACAAGCTCTGATACCACTTGTTGGATCGATATACTTTAATCAAACTAACTTAACTAGCTTGTTAAGGTTTAATAACTTCGGATAAATCCTAAGTTATTAACAAAGAAACACTGAGCAATCTTTATCAAGTACGCGGAATTTACTTAACAAAGCTAAGAAGAATAACTTTATTATAAACTCTAAATCTGCTTATTATGCAGATACTCTAATACAACTCTAAGATAATCGAACTTTTCTCTAAAACACTAATTCGTAAACTCTAAAACTCTTTTTCTGAAATCGTACCTCTAATGCCAATCTAGGAGTCCTTTTATAGGCTCAAGGATATCCTAGTCGGTTTACAATTGATAACCTTGTACGACAAGTAATCTAAACATGGAATACAATTCTTTCTATAAACGAATATAACAGTTTATTTGTTCTAGCAGTACTTTGACTTCATCTTGCAGTACTTTGACTCTGTCTTTAGCAGTACTTTGACTCTTTGACTTCTTCCAGTACTTTGCAGCTTACAGTACTTTCATATCTTCAGTACTTTGATATCTTCAGCACTTTCATATCCCAACAATGAGGCGGTTTGGGGTGGTTTTTTGCTAAAACCAAACCTCGAACCGAAAATTCGGTTTTATGTTTTTTAAAACCAAACATCGCACCAAAAGTTCGGTCTGGTTTTTGGTTTTTTGCGGTTCGGTTTTCAGTTTTTATAGTTTTCGGTTTTCGGATTTTCGAAATTTGAGTTCATGGTTTTATGTTAGACCTATTATTTTAGCTAAGTTCTTCAATTCAGATATCTGAAATTTCAGATAATAATTTTATATATCCGAATATCCAAATATCTATAATTTTTAGAAATTTTTTATACGAGTTCAAAAACTGACATTTCATTAAACCCGACCTTTTAATAAATTTTTATTAATTTTTCGGATATCCGAATACGGATATTTTTTGAACATCCAAAACCTAAATCAAGAATCATATAACATAAGTTAAATATTTTATCGTAAAGTAATAAGATTACATAACATGTATATAAAGATGAGATGTGCGAACATATATAAAATAAAGAAACCAACTGTACGAATTTATTATATATAGTGTTAGCTGAATAAACACCTAATACAAATATCTAATCTCTTAGTTTTTGGACTTTGTTGATTACATGAATCAAAACTAATATGTATACATTTTTGACTAGTTTTATGAATATTAGTATGTGGCGGGTCGGTTTTTTAGGTTTGGGTTTTCATATAAACGAAAAACTGAACCAAAACTTTTGTTTTTTTAAAAACCAAAACCGCACCATCGAGTACAATTTTCTGAACTCTACTGCGATAAGGATGACCGCAAATTCCACACTCAAAAAATGTTGCATATAATAGGAAATTTTAAAACCATCTCACATCATTGCAACATACAACCTCATCGTTGTTGCCTTAGAGGGTCACCCAATTACTACGTTTGGTCGATCTACTTATTTAATATCTGAAGTTGATGGTAAATCAGTATCAGTTATATTTGACTCGTTTGAAACCATAGTGACTTGGGAAGACCTATGGGTGTTCAAACAAATGTTAGCTGAGAAGGTATCTCATGGTTGACATTAGATATTGACTATAGTTGGGGCCTGAGGGACATATATAAATTTATTTTTGCTCCTCCGACAGCACATACTCACTATAGTTGTCAACTAACTTTTGAAACTGATCAAAAGAATACATCTTATCATAAGAGATGTGTTAAAATCTAGTGGTGGTGTTGGTAGTATTATAAGAGCTTTTTGCAAATATGGTTTTATTTTGCTTTGTAAACGTGGATTGCTTTCTATTTTATTTGTATAATGAGTGCACTTCAATGTCGAAGTTTCATTTACATCCTTTAGACTTGAAAAAAATACTACGTTATGATCTATTTCCCCTATATAGTTTATCTTTGTTATTACTAGGGGTGAGCATGAGGCGGTTTGGGGTGGTTTTTTGTTAAAACCAAACCTCGAACCGAAAATTCGGTTTTAAGTTTTTTAAAACCAAACGTCGCACCAAAAGTTCGGTCTGGTTTTTGGTTTTTTGCGGTTCGGTTTTCAGTTTTTATAGTTTTCGGTTTATTCGATTTTCGGATATCCGAAATTTGAGTTCATGGTTTTATGTTAGACCTATTATTTTAGCTAAGTTCTTCAATTCGGATATCTGAAATTTCAGATACTAATTTTATATATCCAAATATCTATAATTTTCGGAAATTTTTTATACGAGTTCAAAAACTAACATTTCATAAAACCCGACCTTTTAATAAATTTTTATTAATTTTTCGGATATCCGAATACGGATATTTTTTGAACATCCAAAACCTAAATCAAGAATCATATAACATAAGTTAAATATTTTATCGTAAAATAATAAGATTACATAACATGTATATAAAGATGAGATGTGCGAACATATATAAAATAAAGAAACCAACTGTACGAATTTATTATATATAGTGTTAGCTGAATAAACACCTATTACAAATATCTAATCTCTTAGTTTTTGGACTTTGTTGATTACATGAATCAAAACTAATATGTATACATTTTTTACTAGTTTTATGAATATTAGTATGTGGCGGTTCGGTTTTTTAGGTTTGGGTTTTCATATAAACCAAAAACTGAACCAAAACTTTTGTTTATTTAAAAACCAAAACCGCACCATCGAGTACAATTTTCTGAATTCTACTGCGATATGGATGAGCGCAAATTCCACACTCAAAACATGTTGCATATAATAGGAAATGTTAAAACCATCTCACATCATTGCAATATACAACCTCATCGTTGTTGCCTTAGAAGGTCACCCAATTACTACGTTTGGTCGATCTACTTATTTAATATCTGAAGCTGATGGTAAATCAGTATCAGTTATATTTGACTCGTTTGAAACCATAGTGACTTGGGAAGAGCTATGGGTGTTCAAACAAATGTTAGCTGACCAAGGTATCTCATGGTTGACATTAGATATTGACTATAGTTGGGGCCTGAGGGACATATATAAATTTATTTTTGCTCCTCCGACAGCACATACTCACTATAGTTGTCAACTAACTTTTGAAACTGATCAAAAGAATGCATCTTATCATAAGAGATGTGTTAAAATCTAGTGGTGGTGTTGGTAGTATTATAAGAGCTTTTTGCAAATATGGTTTTATTTTGCTTTGTAAACATGGATTGCTTTCTATTTTATTTGTATAATGAGTGCACTTTAATGTTGAAGTTTCATCTACATCCTTTAGACTTGAAAAAAATACTACGTTATGATCTATTTCCCCTATATAGTTTATCTTTGTTATTACTAGGGGTGAGCATGAGGCGGTTTGGGGTGGTTTTTTGCTAAAACCAAACCTCGAACTGAAAATTCGGTTTTAAGTTTTTTAAAACCAAACATCGCACCAAATGATCTGTCTGGTTTTTGGTTTTTTGCGGTCCGGTTTTCAGTTTTTTCAGTTTTCGGTTTATTTGGTTTTCGGATATCCGAAATTTGAGTTGATGGTTTTATGTTAGACCTATTATTTTAGCTAAGTTCTTCAATTCGGATATCTAAAATTTCAGATAACAATTTTATATATCCGAATATCCAAATATCTATAATTTTCGGAAATTTTTTTATACGAGTTCAAAAACTAACATTTCATAAAACCCGGCCTTTTAATAAATTTTTATTAATTTTTTGGATATCCGAATACGGATATTTTTTGAACGTCCAAAACCTAAATCAAGAATCATATAACATAAGTTAAATATTTTATCGTAAAATAATAAGATTACATAACATGTATATAAAGATGAGATGTGCGAACATATATAAAATAAAGAAACCAACTTTACGAATTTATTATATATAGTGTTAGCAGAATAAACACCTATTACAAATATCTAATCTCTTAGTTTTTTGACTTTGTTGATTACTTGTATCAAAACTAATATTTATACATTTTTTACTAGTTTTATGAATATTAGTATGTGGCGGTTCGGTTTTTTAGGTTTGGGTTTTCATATAAACCAAAAACTGAACCAAAACTTTTGGTTTTTTTAAAAACTGTAGGATCGAATATATTATTGTGTTGATGATTCGGGTGGTCTTGGATGATCAAAATACATGTTTGCCATAGTTAGAGAGTTAGTAGAGAGAGAGAGAGGGTGTTCTTGCTAGAGGTTTACACAAAGGGAATATTAGATTGAATGAGAAGCACCACCCCTTCCATCCATGGAAGGGGTATTTATACTTACAAACATAACGACCTCCTATCGGCCTGTGGATCAGGTATACAGTGGGTAAAGACCCGTCCTTCCTCCACGGTGTTACACTACGCTAAACTACGCTACTAAATAACTAATAAACTACTAAACACCTAAAATAACGACACGTCTACGAGCTAACTTATGCTAGATCATAATTGGGGTGACCGACACTTTAACATGGAATTTTCTAATTCCTAACAATCTCCCCCTAAGGGAGGTCACCCCAGGTTTTACATTTCGAATCCTAGCATTCTATTCTTGACTTCGTTCTTGAGCTCGTAGACTTGAATTCTTCACTTTCTCAATCTTTGTGCTTTAGTAGCGATTCTTCAAAGTCCGCACTGATTTGTACTTTTAGTGGAGGCCTTTAACTGATCCACATCTTTGATGATCTTCGAGCTTTCTTTGAGATCATCAGCTACAGTAAATCTCTGGATCACCCTTTATTGTGTTGCCATCATGTGATGTTGTGACTTTCGGACCGACATTCTCACACTATTAAATCATGACATCTTTCCATCAGAGTAGCGGAAGCCTTACTGGTTCATGATATTTGCAGCAACGAAGCAGAAGCATAGTATAGAAATATCAGAGCCAGGTTATGTAGATAAGCACAAGTCATGATTTCTTCAATTAAGTGTGGAAGCAGTGAGCATGCGGCTTTGGATTGACTCCTCAATTCTGATCAGCTGCAATCGTCGGGGTGTACCTGCATACGATAGTTAGCAATAAAGCGCACGAAAGTGTCTTTGATCACTTTCGTTGAATTGAGGTACACGGCCCACGATTCCCCGTTGATCAGTACAAGTACTGCCTGTG
This sequence comes from Chrysanthemum seticuspe, assembly GCA_019973895.1. Classification (NCBI taxonomy): domain Eukaryota; kingdom Viridiplantae; phylum Streptophyta; class Magnoliopsida; order Asterales; family Asteraceae; genus Chrysanthemum; species Chrysanthemum seticuspe. The sequence continues at coordinate 288,167,164 of BPTQ01000009.1, forward strand.
ATCAGGTAGGATTCCTAAGAATCTCCTTACAGGGTTTCGCAGCTGTTCTAGCCGTTCTCAAACCGGAACGTCTCAAAGAAGACAACACGGAGTGAGTGAACCAGCAAATTGAGATTCACTGATTGATGAAAAATGATTTGAAAAACAATCGCGTATTGCTTGAAGAAAGAGTTTTGCAATACGACGAAGGTTTTATGAGAAAGATCAATTTTCAATCAAAATACTTTTTGTATTAGAGAACGAGTACACATTCGACGTGCTAGCGAAAAGAAGAGATTCACACATCGATTGGTTTTTCTAAAAGTATTTTTCAATCAGATATACTTTTTGAATTTGAAATGAATACACATTCGATGTGCTAGAGAAAAGAAGGTTTGCACATCGAACGGTTTTTCCAAAAGTATTCGTCAATTCCATTCCTGGACCAAGGTTGATTCAAGAATGAATCTCCCCATCGTTTCTATCCAGTTGTCACAAGCTTGATCTTTTGCAAGATTTCACATGTCACCCACCAAGAGCTTGTTAGATGTTGGCTCTAGAAGGATTTCCATCTTCATTGTGAATATTTTTACATATCACTCGGATGTTCTGGCAATACCACAAGGATAATGCGTAGGACTCTTAATATATACTTACTTTCCACATTGTGTGAAAAAGCAAGTCTTCAAGAATTTAGTGTCCTAACGAGATATTGTGGATGATCTCTTAGCTCTAGACTCAATTATGCATATTTGGTTCCTGTGTCGGAGACTAGGGAGAGGGTCTCCTTCTTCAATATCAACAATCTCTAAGAGAAAGTCGATAGATTATGTAGGTTCTCCGTGAGAATGAAACAAGCCCTTTTAAGAGGAACTTGAGTAGCTTGGGAAGTTTAGTGCAGTGCGTCACTGGGTCCATGACGTCTTGTCTTCAATACCAGTGTTAGCTTAGTAAACACCAGTAGCATATGTATTGAACCCGGTTACTGCCCTAAGGTTGAATTGTTGGAGGGCTATTTCTTTTCACCCTTTTCATATTCATTTCTTTTTCATTCTTCAACCCCTTCAGTGCTTACCGAGACTTCATAACTAGAACCTTGTTGGGTTTATTCCAGTACTAGCTCTGTCTCAGTCCGCACTCTTCCCATTTCTCATTTTTCTCCTTTTTTTTCATCATACCTAAGGACTCTACACTATCTAGTGGATTGTCCCTGGGTAGATCCGTCCGGTTCTGGCGGATCATGGGAACGAATACCTAACCTAACCATCCTTATAACACCATGCATAAAGTAAATTGGTCGGTCTTTTGGTATTGTTCTTTCCTTCATGAAACCAATCGAAAAATCATTTGGAAAAACAATCAAGGTACTTGTGATACGAGATCAAAGCATTTTGTACCTTAATAGTTTTGATCATTTAGAAAATGCTCCCCCTCAACATGTGCATATGATTTAAAATTGTTTGGCACATGGAGGCAAGAGTTCTTTGAAATAATTTCTTGATCACAATTTCCTTAGAAAAAGCCATTTGAATTTCTTTGGTAAAATTCTCCCCCTCAATATGTGCATAGTCTATTTGAAATCATTTTATCACATAGAGGCAAGAGTTCTTTTGAAGCACATCCACGATCACACAAGGCATTAAGAAACCATTTAAAACTCAATCAAGGTACTTTATGATAAAACATAAAAGCATTTGCACCTCGATAGTTTCTTTTCTTATAAAATGCTCCCCCTCAATATATGCTTCGAGATTCGAAAGCGTTTAGCACATATGAGAGAGCAGCCTGCACAACTGAATCAAAACGATCAATTTTTATCAAATTTCATTATTAAATCACAAATTCTCCCCCGATCAAAAATATCAAATCCTTTGAGATTTTGGATCCCAGGTGATTTAATTAGGTTTAGAAAACATGGGAGAAAATGTGGCCTTGTTTAAATACTCATCTGGTTTTTGGATAAATCCTCCTCCTCAACATGTGCATTGTGTATTTGAAATCGTTTGGCACATGGAGGCAGGAGTGCCTTTGAAGGACTAAAACCAATTCCATTAAAACAAATTTAAGATTTAAATCACGATCTCTCCCGCGATCAAAAATTTCAAACCATTTGAGATTTGTAATCCCAAAAGATTTAAATTATTTAGAAAATTTTAGGGGAAAGACGTGGCAAGATTTAATTCTGAAAGATGACAGATAGGAACAGATTTAGACATTAAAGATTGTTAGTGTCAGGTATGATTTGTTTTAAGAGACCTTTAAGTAAAATAAAACAATTTCACAATCAAACAAGAACAGAAAAAATTTCATTTTGACAGATCTTTGAGTTTTAAAGAAAATCATACCATGACATAACATTAAATCTTTAGATCACCACTTTTTGTTGTACAAAATGGACTCTTTTGAAGATATATTGTTTGAAAATATTTTAAATTAAATCACTCTCCCCCTCAATCGATGACCGACGTCGATAATTGAGTGACTTAAATTTTGATAAAATGAAGCCCGGTGATTTTCAAAATTTAGTCCAATATATTTTCAAAACAATATTTTTCCATTTTCAAAAACAATATTTTTCAAAGTTTTAGAAAAATGGTATCATCACGATTATCCTGCACAAAGATATGTTAGGTGGTTGAGAAGCTTCTGTTGTTGTTGTAGGGCTTGGAAGAAAAACCGTCTGCAGATGCAATGAGACTTCTTCTTACATTGCATTTTAATGCCAACTGAGGTCAAATTAAGCTCCGTTTCTTCAATCACTTAGAAGAAAACCATCTGCTGATGCAGTGAGACCTCTTGCGTTGCATTTATGCCAACTCTTCATAGAAGTCCAATTAAGCTCCGTTTCTTCATTTGTCAACCCAAGATATCGTTACCCTTTCCTTTCGGCATCCAATCATCTTCAATTATGGGATCCGGATCGGGAACATTCTTTTATACCAATATACCTGAATACGTTAGTGAACACACATACAAATATATGGTGGTCGACATCACCCAAACAGCAATCGACTAATAAAAGTCAATTCAACATGTCAATCAGATCATATAAAGCATGGGAATTATGTGTTTATCAAACTCTAATCATCTAATCCTAGCAATCATATCCTAGGCACCTAGTCCTTCAACATAGGTTAACATCATTTTTAATTAAGCATATTAGGATAATTAAGAAAGCCTGTTAGATGATGTAAATTTGAAAACATTCTCCCCCTCAATCAATGACTTATTTTACTGAAAATGTTAAAAGCGCTGAAGTCATTGATTGAGTTTTCAATTTTATAAAAACACTGAATCTGATTGTTTTTAAAGCAACTCATTTTCCACCACTTTTTGAAAACAACAAATATTTTTCTGAAGAATTTTAGACGGAAAAACATTTGTGTAGGAACAGCAGTCTTTTTGACGACATGCTTTCCTTGTTTTGTTTTAGGATAAGTGCACGAAATATTTGAAAAATTGTTTTAGCGCAACACTTTCCTTTCTTTTGAAGAGCGGGTTGCTATCTGAAATAATAGCAAGCCATTTTTGAAGCGCGGGTTACAGTCTGAGATAACTGTAAGCCATATTTAGAGACATGTTTTGGAAAGAAATATTTACACCTCCTGCTCGAACTTCATCTATGGTCCCGTGCCATTATTGAATGACATTTCTAAGACCGTAGATGTTATCGATACCAGAAGACATGTCTAGGAAAACATATTTTTTGTATTTTTGAAATTTTCTGATTTTTATGGGTTTTTGAAGGTTTTATATTTTTCTATTTTCTTTTGTTGGTTTTATATTTTTGTATTTTGTTTTCTGATAAATATTTACAAAGATAGAATAGATGATATATATTTAAGAGGATGATGATACGAGTACCGAGATAAGGATATCGAGCAGCACGTCGTAGAAGATAGAATTCGTCATCTCTTAAACTTCCACCACCAAAGCTTCCGAGGCTCCATAATTAGAACATGAGCCTTTGAGAAAGAGAGACTTTAGCAGCTTCCCCCCAAACCGAAGATCCATTAGATGAGCAGATTCGAAGCTCTATTTCAAGCTTGTCTTAGCCAGGTGCACAAAGAAGCACACCATTATCATAAATCCCGCTGCTCCATTTAAGAACGATAATCGAGGATCTCCATTCGGGGTTATATCATCCAATAGAAGAACAGCAACGTTTCATCTCACACATAAATAATCTTCTCAAATTCCTTTTCCACTCAAGTCTGAAGCAATCCATTCCAAAATGTTAGGAATTAGAAATTTCAGGTATTAAAGAGTCGGTCACCTCAAGTATATGTAATCGTTAGAAAGCTCGTAGTCGTAGTTATTTTAAGCTAAGTAGTATTTAGTTAAGTAACACCGTGGAGGACGGACGGGTCTTTACCCACTGTATGCTTGATCCACAGCCCGTTGTGTGGCGATTTATGTAAGACTATAAATACTCTCTACCTCCCAAGGTAGAGAGTTGGAGCTCATAATAATATCTTTCACTTTCTCTCACTAAGTTCCCTAAACCTCTAACTTTCTCTCTCTAGAATTCCACTTATACGCCCACTTTGTGTTATGGTTTGATGTGTAAGTGAAAACCAATATCTTACAATTGGTATCAAGAGCCATGGTTAGATCATATCTTGCACATCTTTGGATTTCTAGTGGTTTTTAGGTGGTTTTTGAGTTTGAAAAAGTTTAGTGGTTTGTGCATCATTTGGTTGATTTCTTGTGTTAAAGCTTGGATTTTGTTAGTACTTTTATGTTTAGAATCATCACAAGTGTTTAGGTTTTCATTTGGTAAGCTTGAATCATCTTGGTTGGGTTGTTTTTGGATTGAAAAGTGATGTTTGTGATGTTTTCTTGCTAGCGACTTGACCTACGGATTTCTTTCTTGCTAGCGACTTGCTTTACATTTTTGTAGCGAGTTACAGTTAGTGGAGTTAGCGACTTAGGCCTAGCGACTAATAGTACAAGTAGTGGATGCTCCACTACGGGTAGCGACTTGGTGTTAGCGACTTGGTAAGTAGCGAGTTGCTATTTAGCGGCTTGATTCCTTAGCGACTTGTATCTTAGTGAATTGCTGCCAAAATTTTGCTAGAGACTAGAGGCTTAGCGAGTTGCTATTTAGCGACTTGTCTTTTGTTTAGTGACTTGGGACTTTAGCGTCTTGGTGGAATAGCGAATTAGAAGATAGCGACTTGGTGCATAATTTTCTAGCGACTTGGGTGATTTCTTTACAGTTTTCTCTTGATTTAGTAAAATCCCGTGAAAGAATCTATTTCCCGGTTTAATCATAGAGTTATAAAATCCCGTTTAATTTGTCATCATGTCTACCAACGTTTCTACAATCATCTCCACTGTTGCCGAGGATGTTCAAGCAGCTGGTTCAGATACTCGTCCACCCATGCTTGACAGAACTGACTACGATTCTTGGGCTCAACGAATCAGATTATACTGTCTTGGAAAGGAAAATGGTGTCAACATTCTCAAATCCATTGATGAAGGACCGTATCGAGTTGAGACGACTAGAGATGTACTTGATACTGCTGAAGATGAAACTCTGATTTATGGAATGGACAGACCAAAGATGTATGATGAGCTTGATGATAAGGAGAAAAAGAGATTCGATGCTGATATCAGGGCTTCTAACATTGTTCTTCAAGGTCTTCCTAAAGACATCTACAAGCTGATCAATCACAACACCGAAGCAAAGGCAGTATGGGATAATGTCGAAATGCTTCTCTCAGGTTCTGAATTAACTATGGAAGACAGAGAATCACAACTCTATGACGAATTTGAACACTTCAAGATGAAACCAGATGAGAGTGTCTATGAGTACTATGTGAGATTTCATAAGTTGGTGAATGATATAAGGAACATCAGAATGACTATGCCTAACATTCAGCTGAACTCAAAATTTGTGAACAACATGAATCCCGAATGGCACAAGTTTGTCACCTCTGTGAAGCTCACTAAAGGATTGAAGAATACAAACTATGAGCAACTCTATGCCTTCCTCCTTCAGAGTGAGAGACATGCTATGTTTGAAAAAATGATTCTTAATCAGTTCAAAACCAACCAGGGAGAGACAAGCTCATCTAATGACTCAACTGCCTTCTACTCAAACATCGGAATTACAACCAAAGCCTCACAAGTCATACCCATGGGTAATGGTAATCACAAACTCATTCCTGATCCTATGTTCAAACAAGCTGATGTTGATGCACACGTGGGTAACATCATTAATCAACTAGCTCTTCTGATTAGTCAAAACATGAATTCTCTCCCACAAACCAACAACAACCTCCGAACAGCATCCAACCCACACAATCAAGCTACTGTTAAAGATGGGAGGATCGTGGTGCAACCAGTTCAGGAAAGACAGTATGATCAGGGAAGAGGTGGAGCTGGTAGAGGTTATGTTGGTAATCAGAATCGAGGAAGGAATGGTAATCAAGGTCAAGCTAAGCCGATCAAATGTTATAACTGTGGTGGTGAGGGACACATTGCAAGGAACTGCACATCTCCAAAACGTTCACAGAATGCTGATTACTTCAGAGATAAGATGCTGCTTGTACAAGCTCAGGATAATGGTGATGATTTGGATGAAGAGGAACTGTTGTTTCTTGCTGAGGGCAATGCCAAGACCTATGATGCAGATGTGGATGAGCAGCCTATTCAGGAGATAGGTCACAATCATCAGAATGCCTTTCAAGTCGCTGATTGTGATGCATACAACTCTGATGTGGATGATGGACCTACTGCACACACAATTTTTATGGCTAGCATTTCTCCAATGGTTTCTCCCAAGGTCTCATCTTCACCACAAGCTGGCCCATCCAAAGACAAACTCATCTCAGAGGTATTAAAACTATATGATGATGTTGATGTACAAAAGATGCATGACAAAGTACAATTAACTGAAACTATTGAATCAAATATTGAAAATATGGGTAATATCAATGTTGTCCCATATGATCAATATGTGAAACAAAGTGAAAGTGAAGTTGTACCAAGTAATGCATCTTCTGCAGTCAACAATGACTATATTTTTGATGAATACACTGCATGTGCCCCTGATGATTCTGTAATTTCTGAACTAAATGCCTATAAAGAACGTGTTGCTATTTATGAACAACGTGCAAAATTTGAGTTGACCACTCGTGAGCAGGAAATGGATGACCAAGTGCGTACAATCATTAGAAAAAGTAATTTTCGAGAAGAAGTATTAAAACAAGAGTTAAATTCCTTGCAAGAAAAGCTTTCTAAAACTGCTAAGCAAAAACAAGAACTTCAAGAAAATGTGAAAATGCTTAAGCAAGAATTTAATGCAAAGGAATCAAAACTCTTGAAAGATTTTTCTAATCTGAAAACTTTGAAAAACAAACTTGAAAACAAGTTGTACATACAAGGGAACACCATTCAGACTGCTCACATGATCACTAAGCATAGAGTTCTAAGCGATAAGCATAGTGTTCCCATTATAGATAAACCCAACCCTGAGTACGGGAAGATAGCAAAAGCAGCTCAAAATGTGATCTATGATGGCAATGAGATTCTTAAACTTAGACAAAAACCTAGTTGCTTTGAGTGCACAGAGGAAGATAAGAAATTAGATGAAATCACTAGGGAGAAGATGAATAAGAAACTAAATGATCCTAAATGCAAAGAGAAGAAAGTAATTATCACTCCCCATAACTACAAAAAGGAGAATTGGATCTCCTTGAACATGTTTAAGCCTCAAACATTGTTGACTCCCGAACAAGTGTTCTGGAAAATGGACTTAGATAAGCAGAAAGCAGAAAATATTGTTGAAACAAACCCTCCCCTTAGGAGAATGCCTAAAGCAACTGTGTATCCTCCCAATACACCAATGCATCTAGTTCCTAGAATGATTGCTACTAAAAGCAAGATCTTAATCAGTCAATATGTTATTTTTCAACTATTTGTTGATTTTGAGAAAACTTGTAAGAAAAGGATCACACCCACTGGGATTACTGAAGGGGAAAGGGGTTTTGAACAAACAAAAGAATGCTACTTAACTGAGGTCATGCCTTTCTTTAAACTTCTAAAAGATCACTTTGAGAGTCTTAAAAAAGGGATAGAGACTGATATTAAGGGAATGGAAAAGGAATTTGATGCAATGATAGTTGAAGTTAGTGACTATGAGCGAGCACTTAAATATAATGAGATTGAGAGGAAGAACTTGCATACACTAAATGAGAACCTGATTTCTGAATGTATTGCTCAAGATGTGTTTTTCACTGCTACAAATTGTTCCATTAATGCTTCCCAATTTCATGAATTATCTGTTGCCCTGAAAGTCTCCCATGATCGTGTCATTGAGCTTGAAAAAACTAATTCTAAACTAAACGAGAAAATTGAACTGGATGATTACGACAATTTAGTTAAACATTTTTCTAAGCTAGAAGTTGAGCATTTTAATTTACAACTAAAATATCAACATCTTAAAGAAAATGTCAAAACTTCAAATATCAAGACATCCTCAGATACTCCAGAGTTTGATGCAGTTTTTCAAATTAACAAACGTGATGAACAGATTCAAGCTCATTGCAACACGATCAGAAAGTTGAAAGCCCAAATCTCTCAATTAAAGGGTCAAACGAACAAAATGACAGGCTCCCAAATGCCTCCTCCTTTAGATTCTCAGAATTCTCAAACGTTTCATCTTCAAAACCTAGTAAATGCATTACAAAAGGAAAACAAAAGTTTTCTAGAAGAAAATGAAAAGGTTAAACGTCATTTCAATGAGTTATTTGAATCAATTAAGGTCACTCGTAACAAAAATAACGAACAAATAGGTTCATTGCAAAAGGAAATTGAGAATCTGAAGAGTCAGGTAAAAGGGAAAATGCCAATGACCAATGGGGAGAATGGTGTATCAAAGGTTCACTCTTGTAATAAATACGCTTTGTCTGTGAAATATGTCCCTCCTCATCTCAGGAATAACAAACTTGTTGTTCAAACATACTTCTCATCCCTTAAGGATTGCCTAGAATGTCTACGTGAGATTGTTGAAGAGGATAAGTTAGAGAAACCTCATGATAATGCTATTGGACATGCATGCTTATATGCCAAACGATCTCAAGAAATCCTAGAATGCTTGATCACAATATGCCCAAAGTCCTTAGGTGAGAGAGTTAATCCTTTGATTCCATGTTCGATGCCTAATGCCAAGTATGATATTCATTCGATGCCCAATGTTTTGAATATGAACCTTAGTGTGCCTTTAAGTAGTTCAGATTCCAGATTTGTCAATGCTAAGAAAGAGAACTCAAGTGTGCCTTCTAGGAGTACAAATCCCAGCACTTCTAGTTTTAAGAAAGTGAACCTTAGTGTGCCTGCATGTAGTTCAGATCCCAGCACATCTAAACAGGTGATGCAAAGAGTAGTAAAACCAACTAATGTTCCCATTCCCTCTACAGGAGTAATCAGTGACATTAAAGGGAGCAGGTCAAAGTCTCAAGACAATACAAGGAATGATAGGACCTCGCAAGCTAAGAATGTGCACTGGAAAAGAGTAGAAGAACAATCTAGGAACTTTAAGTTTGAACCGAATAAAACAAATCGTGTTGATTCTAGTATTAGCCATAGGCGTACTGTAATTAATTCGAATTCTGATACTATTTGCAAACCTTGTATTGATGTCTGCTTGAATTCTGTTTCTAATCATGAATGTGGTGTTAATGTTTTGCCTAATGACGTTAATTGTCCAGTTAATATTGTTAATGCTAAAATTCATGCTAAGAAAGCTAAAAGGCAAAAACGAAAGAAAGTTAGAAAACAATGGAAACCCACAGGAAGAACATTTAGTAAGATAGGCGATTATTGGATACCTGTTGGTCATAATACTAATCAGACAATGCCCACTAGAAAATGGATGCCTACTGGTAGAACTATTCCCTTAAGAAGTGAGCACACTGTGAACAGGGCTAATACAGACACTAGTACTGCATCTATTCACAATGATTCCATTGCCTTAATTTCTGATATGAATGCTTCTATTTCTGATGTGGGTGTTCCAACCATTGTTACTAACCAAATGGAACCCATTCTTGCATGGGGATCCCAATTATCTAGTTATCCATTCTTGTCTGTATTCAACTGCAGATCGTTCAAATCGTTCTGTGGTACCTGGACTCAGGCTGTTCCAAGCATATGACTGGCGACCGGTCATGGCTCATGAACTTCGTGAGCAAATTCATAGGGACAGTTAGATTCGGGAATGATCATTTCGGTGCTATTATGGGTTATGGAGACTATGTTGTTGGCAAAAGTGTTATCTCCAGGGTTTACTATGTAGAAGGTCTTGGTCACAACTTGTTCTCTGTTGGTCAATTCTGCGATTCTGATCTAGAAGTAGCCTTCAGAAAACATACCTGCTTCATTAGAGAACTTGATGGTAAGGAACTTTTAAGAGGTTCACGTGGTTCAAATCTATACACCATCTCTATCGAAGATATGATGAAGTCTTCTCCAATTTGCTTACTGTCAAAGGCCTCTAAAACAAAGTCATGGTTATGGCATCGTCGTCTCAATCACTTGAACTTCGGTACCATCAATGATCTCACCAGAAAGGACTTAGTTGTAGGTTTACCTAGACTCAAGTATGAAAAGGATCATCTTTGTTCAGCATGTCAATTGGGAAAAAGCAAGAAGTATGACCATAAACCCAAACCCACTAACTCTATCACAGAAGTTCTTCATACAATTCATATGGATTTATGTGGACCAATGAGAGTGCAGAATATATTTGGGAAGAAATATGTGTTAGTTGTGGTTGATGATTACTCTAGATTCACTTGGTCAAGTTCTTAAGGACAAATGATGAAACTCCTGATATCATCATCAAACTCATCAAACAGCTGCAGGTTCGACTTAACAAAACAGTCAGAATTATCAGAACAGACAATGGAACTGAGTTTGTTAACAAACAACTTAGTGAATTTTATGAAAACGTTGGAATCAGCCACCAAAGAAGTGTTCCACGAACTCCTCAACAGAACGGTGTAGTTGAAAGACGAAATCGAACTCTTGTAGAAGCAGCTAGAACAATGCTGATTTACTCAAAGGTTCCAATGTTTCTCTGGGCTGAAGCTATTGCCACTGCATGCTACACACAAAACCGTTCCCTGATTCACACTGTCCATGGAAAAACTCCATATGAACTTGTCCACAACTGAAAACCTAATCTCTCTTTCCTTCGTGTGTTTGGTGCATTGTGTTATCCAACTAATGAGGGACAAGACTTAGGCAAACTTAGAGCTAAAGCAGACATTGGAGTATTTGTTGGGTATGCATCTAACAAAAAGGGATACCGAATCTACAACAAAAGAACCCGAAATATCATGGAAACAACTCACGTTACGTTTGATGAGCTGACCGGTCAAATGGCTCCTGGACAATCTAGTTCAGGACCCGTACTTCAAAACAGTCCCATTGGTTCATCCCTTGTTCCAAACTCTTCTCAAGAAACTCCATATGTACCTCCATCTGAAGATGATTTAAAGAAATTGTTTGATCCTATGTTTGATGAACTTTATGATCCATGTACTAATGAGGTGTCGATTCCTACAACAGAGGCTACTCAGATTCCTGTGAATGAAGTTAATCCCTCAGTCTCAATATCTTTAAGTCAAGAAGCGCCTGCTGCTGATCCTTCAGTCTCATCAACAAATCATCATTCTTCAAATGTACATCATGGAACTGTTTCTGGCATCAATGATGAAGTTAATCCCTTTGCTTCTCCTGAAGATGCTCCATTTGAAAACATATTTGCTCCTGAATCATCATCAGAACCATCTTCTTCAGGAGACATCGACTCTGCTACTTCAGTCCCTCAACAACTACCACATGAACACCTCAGAAAATGGACTCACGATCATCCATTAGACAACATCATTGGAAATCCTTCTCGTCCAGTATCCACTCGTAAACAGCTTGCTACTGATGCCTTATGGTGCTTCTTTAACTCTGTACTCTCAAAGATCGAACCTAAAGATGTTAAAACTGCTATGAATGAAGACAGCTGGTTCAATGCCATGCAAGATGAAATTCATGAGTTTGCTCGATTAGATGTATGGGAATTAGTACCAGCTCCAGATTGTTCTATGATCATTGCTCTTAAGTGGATCTTCAAAGTAAAGCTTGATGAGCATGGTGATGTTTTGAAAAATAAGGCTAGGTTAGTGGCTAAAGGTTATCGTCAAGAAGAAGGTATAGACTTTGAGGAATCTTTTGCTCCAGTTGCTCGTATCGAGGCGATCAGAATCTTCTTGGCTAATGCTGCTAGCAAGAACATGGTTGTTTATCAGATGGACGTGAAAACCGCATTTCTTAATGGAGATCTGAAAGAAGTGGTTTACGTCAGCCAGCCAGAGGGTTTTGTGAATTCAGAGTATCCTACTCATGTTTATCGCTTGAAAAAGGCCCTATATGGTTTGAAGCAAGCTCCTAGAGCATGGTATGATACGCTGTCAAGGTTTCTTCTATCTACTGGATTCAGCAAAGGAGCAGTTGATCCTACTTTGTTCACCAGAAAGTCAGGCAAACACTTAATTCACGTTCAAATTTATGTTGATGATATTATCTTTGCCTCGACCGACCCAATGGAATGTGATCATTTTTCAAATGAAATGAGTTCAAAATTTCAAATGTCAATGATGGGACAAATGTCATTTTTCTTGGGATTACAAATTTCGCAAAGTCCCGGAGGCATTTTCATAAATCAATCTAAATATGCAACTGAGATCTTAAAGAAATTTGGATTTGATTCAAGTGACCCTGTTGACACTCCCATGATTGATCGAACCAAACTAGATGAGGACCACTCAGGGATCATGGTTGACCAAACTAAATATCGTAGTATGATTGGATCCCTGATGTACCTCACAACTAGTAGACCATACATCTTGTTCGCTGCTTGCATGTGTGCTAGATATCAGGCTAAGCCTACTAAAAAGCACCTTGAAGCGGTTAAACGGGTCTTTCGGTATCTCCAAGGAACCATCAATATGGGACTATGGTACCCGAAGGACACCGGTATGTCACTAACGGCCTATGCAGATGCTGATCATGCAGGGTGTCAAGATACTCGTCAAAGTACATCTGGAGGTGCTCAGTTTTTGGCTGATAAGCTTGTGAGCTGGTCTTCAAAGAAGCAAATGAGTACTTCTATTTCCTCTACAGAGGCTGAATACATAGCCATGTCATCTTGTTGTGCTCAAATCTTATGGATGAGATCTCAATTATCTGACTATGGCTTTGAATTCAACAAAATCCCTCTGTACTGTGATAATAAAAGTGCTATTGCTCTCTCATGCAACAACGTTCAACACTCAAGAGCAAAGCATATCGACATTTGACATCATTTCATCAGGGAACAAGTGGAAAAAGGTGTGGTGGAACTCTATTTTGTGAGGTCTGAATATCAGTTAGCAGACATCTTCACTAAAGCTCTTCCAAGAGAACGTTTTGAGTTTATTCTTCCACGACTAGGCTTGAAAAGCCTTCAACCTGAAACACTCAAACGTCTTCAGGAGGAATACGAGGAGTAAAGGTCAATGCTCATCTATCTCTTGTATATATCTATTCGAAAAATCAAAATACAAAATTATAAAACCTTCAAAATCCATAAAAATCTGAAAAATTCGAAAAATCTTCAAAAAATATTGTCTATTTGTTATGCTTTTTCTCGGTTCGACAATATCTACGGTCTTTGTGCTGTCATTCAAAGAATGACACAGGACTTTAGATGTTGTTCGAATTCTTGAAAATATATATATATATATATATATATATATATATATATATATATATATATATATATATATATATTTGGGGGAAAGAGAAACAAAATGGTTTATTGTCATTTCAGGCAGTAACCCGTTTTTCAAAGAAAGAACAGAGCCATACTTTATCATGTTTTCAAAATTCCGTGCTCTGATTCTATAAAGATTTATCTATTGAAAACTAATTGTTTTGAAAAATAACTCAGTCTTTATTTTTGATAGTCATCTGGACTTATTTGTCAAAATATCAATCTCTCAATCAACAACCTATGCCATTGATTGAGGGGGAGAATGATTTCAATTAAATTAAAAAGTTATTTGGCATTCAAGTGTTTTCAAAAGATATTCATGCATATTTTATCAATGGAGTTTAAAGTCTTAAAATCCGATCCTTATCAGTTAAAACGCTTTCATAATCAAGTCACAATTCTCCTTAAAAGCTTTCAAAATCAATTTAAATTTATAAGAGATCACAAATCTCAAATGATTTGATAATTGTGATCGGGGGAGAATGTGTGATTTAAATTGGATTTAAACTGATAATTCGGTAAATGGTTTTATAAGGATGTACATGCTATCCTTCCCACATGTGACAAACGATTTCAAATTTTCCATGCACATGTTGAGGGGGAGCATCTATCTTAAACCTATGATTTGAAACGTGATCACTTATCTTAATGTGCAGGTTCCCTCTAGTATGTGCAAAACTCTTTTCAAATCTCGAGGCACATATTGAGGGGGAGCAAACTTATGAAAACCTCATCCTTCCCGGAAATGCTTTATCTACTTGATTTGATCAGGGAAGTGATGTTGATATCTTTTAGAAAATGGTAATCAAAGAAGTAAATTCTTCCTCTTGCCTCCGTGTGCAAAACGATTTCAAACAATTGATGCAAATGTTGAGGGGGAGCACTTGTTCTAAAAATATCAAAAACAATTCAGGTACAAAATGTTTTGATAATATATCACAAGTATCTGGATTGATTTTCAAATGGTTTTCAATTGGTTCCAATGGCAGATGAACAATACCAAATTGACCGACCAACTCTACTTTATGTACGGTGATATAAGGATGATAAGGTTAGGTATGTGTTCCCATGATCAGCCAGAACCGGAGGGATCTACCCAGGGACAATCCACTAGTTATTGTAGAGTTCTTAGGTATGATGATAAAAGGAGAATAATGAGATATGGGAAGAGTGCGGACTGAGTCTGAGCTAGTACTGGAATAAACCCAACAAGGTTCTAGCTATGAAGTCTCGGTAAGCATTGAAGGGGTTGAAGAATTAAAAAGAATTGAATGAGAAAAAGGTGAAAACAAATAGCCCTCCATTTATTCAACCTTAGGGCAGAAACCGGGTTCAATTCATATGCTACTGATGGTAACATCGGTATTGAAGACAAGACGTCATGGACCCAGTGACGCACTGCACTTCAACTTTCCAAACCACTCAAGTTTCTCTTAAAAGGACTTGTTTCATTCTCACGGGGAACCGACATTATCTATCGACTTTCTCTTAGAGATTGTTGATATTGAAGAAGGAGACCCTCTCCCTAGTCTCCGGCACAGGATCCAAATATGCACAAATTGAGTCTAGAGCCACGAGATCATCAATAAATCTCATTAGGACACTTTCGATGAAGACTCTCGGTTTCACACAATGTGGAAAGAGAGATTATATCTTGAGTCCTACGCATTATCCTTGCGGTATTGCCAGAACATCTGAGTGATGTGTATACATATTCACAATGAAGATGGAAAGCCTTCTGGAGCCAACATCAAACAAGCTCCTGGTAGGTGGCATGTGAGATCTATTATATAGATCAACCATGTGACAACTGAACAGAAACAATGGGGCGATTCAATCTTTTGAATCAATCCTGGTTCAGGTTATGGATTGACGGATACCTTTGAAAAACCGGTCATTGCGCTTAAAAAACTCTTTTCTTTAGCACATTGACCGTGTTTGAATATTTCAAATCAAAAGGTGTTTTTATGATTGATAATGGATTTTCAATAAAACCTTCGTTGTATTGCAAAAACAATTTCTATTGAGCAATACACGATTGTTTTTCAAATCTCTTTTCATCAATCAGTGGATTTCTATTCGCTGGTTCACTCACTCCATGTTGTCTTCTTTGAGATGTTCCGGTTTGAGAACAGCTAGAGCAGCTGCGAAACCCTGTCAAGGAAATTCTTTGGAGTTATACCTGATCACAGGCAGTACTTGTACTGATCAACGGGGAACCGTGGGCCGTGTACCTCAATTCAACGAAAGTGATCAAAGACACTTTCGTGTGCTTTATTGCTAACTATTTTATGCAGGTACATCCTACGTTTGCAGCTGATCAGAATGAAGCGGTCAATCCATAGCCGCATGCTCACTCTACACATTCATCTCAAAAGAAATCATGATTTGTGCATCAATGACTCTGATATTTTCACTCCATGCTTCCGCTACGCTGCTGCCAATATCATGATTCAACTAAAGCTTCCGCTACTCTGATGAGAAGATATCATGATCCAGAATGTGAGCATGTCGGTCTGAAAGTCGTCATCACATAATACCAACACCATAATGGATGTCTCAGAGATTTTTGTTAGCTGATGATCTCAAAAGCTGGCTCAAAATTATTATCACGTGGATCAGTAAAAGACCTCCACTTGGATTAACTAAACATGCAATGAGAAGAATCAATGACTACGAGCTTCGGAGCAAAGTACTACATCAAGAATGCAAGAACAATTTTTTAATGTAATATCTGTTTGTATTCAATGTAATTTTAGTACATGATTGAGGTGACCTCCCTTAGGGGGAGATTGTTAGGAATTAGAAATTCCAGGTATTAAAGAGTCGGTCACCTCAAGTATATGTAATCGTTAGAAAGCTCGTAGTCGTAGTTATTTTAAGCTAAGTAGTATTTAGTTAAGTAACACCGTGGAGGACGGACGGGTCTTTACCCACTGTATGCCTGATCCACAGCCCGTTGTGTGGCGATTTATGTAAGACTATAAATACTCTCTACCTCCTAAGGTAGAGAGTTGGAGCTCATAATAATATCTTTCACTTTCTCTCACTAAGTTCCCTAAACCTCTAACTTTATCTCTCTAGAATTCTACTTATACGCCCACTTTGTGTTATGGTTTGATGTGTAAGTGAAAACCAATATCTTACACAAAAGGTGTCAAGAGAACAATTCCCCCAAGTAGTTGAATTGATGCAGTCAGTCTCTTAGACTAGAGCTCACGAACCCGAATACACATACCCAAAGACAAAAGAAACTTATACCATCGAAGTAGCAGATTAAGTCCAATAGCCAAAGAATAACCCCGATGTATACTTTTCTCTCCCGCTGAAGAAAGCGTATGAAGCTCAAGAACCCGAAGTACCCGAATGCCCAAAGAGAGAATAACCGATAACATTGAAGAAGCAGGCCGAATCACTGATTATCTCTGCGGGTGACAATCTCTGCGGGTGACAATCTCTGCGGATGTCAACACCGGAATAAGTGATTATATCTCTGAATCACTGATTAATCCCTCAAGTAAAACAGCTGAGCATCCCCAATGTACACAATCTCTCTCCCCTGATGATTGTGATAACATCAAAATCATCACACAGTTGTGTACCTCTTTCATCTTCAGAAACTAACTCTTCCATCTCTTCCCCCACGTAGTTGGAATAAGAACACTAAACGCCTTGATGAGTAAAACCTTGAGTTTCTCTGCGGTCATGACATTTGTTTTCCCGGGATATCTTCAATCACTTTGAAGAGTTAAGTTCATCAAGTTTACTCGCCATGAGTCAAACCTTGAGTTTCTCTGCGGTAATAACATTTGTCTTCTCGGGATATCTTCAATTACTTAGAAGTATTAATTTCATCAAGTTTACTCGCGTTTAGATGCTTGTCTCCTTCCCCCTTGCTGGTTTTGATACTTCATAATCCGCAACATCTTATCAGCCCAAATACTTGAAATCTTTATGAGAAGAACACTTGAACTCTAGTGAGAATCAACTTGCTGAAGAATATGAGCAAGTCTAATTGGGGATTAAATCAGAAATTTCACCCTCCCCCAATTAGTGCTCTCCCCTAAACCGACAATCTTTTAATAAATGCCCAGAATAAGAAGAAGTCTTTGGATAATCAAATGCAACTTATCTTTAGTCTTCTAACATGCAACAAAAAATGTAGAACAGACTGTAGACTCGACCTTCTTCAAGATTGTACAGTTGGGGAATAAATAGTTAACATCTTCAACTCACACCAAAAAGCATCCCACCAAAAAGCATCCCAATTAACTTACATCTTGCAAATCCCCTTAACTAAAATCCCTCTTAATCAAACAAGAACAGAAAGATGTTCATCAAGGAAATCAGCAATCAGGCCTCAACGAACACACAAGATGGTAACACCAAACTACCAATCACATCAAACAAGAACAAAGAGATTGTTCGGAATCATCATGTTGATGTATACGTGAAGCATTAACCGGAAGCACTTTGTCGATAAACTCATCAATCCGAGTGAAGATGTCAACCAACGGCTCTTAGAAGAACAACTCCATGTGAAGATGACCCGATAAGAAGAAGGTCGGTTCTTACATGAGTTAGGAGCCGTTTGACCATATATTCTCAAATATTAATCAATCATGCAAAAAATTCACACTTCTTCTCCCCCTCAAGAATTGCATACGGAGATGCCATTCTTGATTAAATAAGTGAAAATCATCCGAATGTTCTATTCACACTTCTCTCCCGCAAAATAAGCACGTGATGTCGCCATCTTCATTATAATCGAGCAAGTGGAATGAGAAAACAATCAGTGGTAGCCCGATTCTATTTATGACTGAAGCGCATGGAAAAAGTATGAAGCATGTTGATGAGAATGGTCATAATTGAGAAGATTTCTCTTCTTCCGAAGATAATGCGCACTGAAGTGTACACATTTCTTTTCTTAGAGTACGAGGCATGAACTGAAGTGTTCATACGTCATAAGAAGATTTCTCTTCTTTTGAAGATAAAGCGCACTGAAACGTACACTTTTCTTTTCCTTAGAGTACGAGGCATGAACTGTTGTGTTCATACGTCATTATGTTGAAGTACGAGGCCTGAACTGATGTGAACAGAAGTCATAATCTCTCTCTTTTCATCATCTCTTGGGAAAACATGTAATCAACCCCATTATCATTCAGTAGGCTCTTTGTAGTGACAGCTGATGGAGAAAACCCAATATGATGAATTTGACCCTGAAGTAAACTAACCCGAACACGTGACTTAAACTTGCACATATGTAACAAAGAGCAGTGTCGAGACTTCATGCCCATTTGAATCTCTAAGTACTCTATACTCTTCAACCAACCAACCATCAAGTATAAGACGTACATCACCTCCTGAAAATCCACAATTAAATGTGACACTGAGCACTACAACGTAACTCCTTAAAGTGATAGTTATTTTTGTGGCAAAAAGAGCCCAATTTCCCCTCGTGGTAAAAGAAAAAAGACTCCCAAGAATAACTAGATTTCCAAGTCTTCATTTTTGATAATAAGCTCGAACAAGGATCATGAAGAATCTTCATCCATCCATCCCCGATACCTTCAGATACTAAGTACACTTGCTCGTGATATTTCACTTCAACCTCAAATAAATAATAGTGAATTAACCCTGTTGTCACATCTTCTGATTAAAAGCTCAAATCTAGCCTTCTTTGACATTTAAATGAACTTTGATAATGGTTTCATCCCGACCATGGTTAAAAGCACATAACCCCGTAAAACCATGTAATAACCAAACTGCCATGAAGACAACCCAAACACACACCCAATTCATGAAGTACACCCTTTTATCCCTTCTTTGAAGCAGAAACCGTAGCACCAGAATCAAGTAAGATCCAGAATTATACTTTCTCTTCTCCAAGATGATTCCATCATTACGGGATTTTACAACTCTATGGTTTAAACCGAGAAATAGTTTCTTTCGCGGGATTTTACAAAACCAAGAATAAACCGTAAGATAGATCCGGAAATGCACATTACTAATACCAGGATGTTTCCATTGTCACGGGATTTTACAAGTCTATGATTTAAACCGAGAAATAGGTTCTTTCGAGGGATTTTACAAAATCAAGAAAAAACCGTAAATAATGTCAGCTTGAATGTGTTATGACAACTGGTTTCAGTGAATATCTGTTTTAGGGGAACATGCAGTGGCTCATCAGCGGTTTATTATCCAACATCATCCATAACATCAACCATCCAAACAACACATTGGTAAACACATCATTCACGCATACTGTTGGCTATTGTATTGACCACATGGAGAAGTAAACCCGATATGCCAAACTTGAGCATGAAGTAAGATTCCCCAGATTTGTTACTTAAACTTGTACTAATTCTTGTGAAAAAGAAATGGTGTACCCAATGTACAAAACCTCTTGACATATCCTCAACTCCGTGAGACACCGAAGTGATAGCTACGTTGTGGGTTAAGCGAGAAAGAATCACACATGTAACTAATTAGCCAAGTCCTTATCACACTCTTTAAAATCCCAAACAAGTCATCTTCGCGGAAGGGTAGAAAGAAAGAAGACGAAATAAGTAAACGTGCCCGGAAAACTCCACTGCAAATCCAAATACGAAATATCGTATAAACATCCCCGTAGTCAGCGTTGTATAATCATCAATTCAAGCCATGACACAATATATTACGTGAGAATGTGTAGCCCAAAGAATCAAACCTCATAACTCATCGAATCTCATCATCTTAAGTTACATTGTCAGGTCTCATCAAGAAATTTCATTCATTAAAACGCACAAACTTCATGATATCCCTTCTTATATTTGATCACACTCATTACCACATTGCATAATTAATGTACATCTCGTACATCTCAAATCACACATAATCACGAAACGCATAAAGTCCAAATATTGAGAAGCCCATTGACTCTATAATGACATATAATATCATATAATCATCCAAGTCCGGTCCAAAGGATTAAGTAGTAGTGTCCATAGTTGTGTTCAAATAGCCCACCGAGTGTGCCAAATATTACGTACACGAGACCATAAACACAATCCGAACCATCAATAGAGAGTATGTATTCGACTCACTAGGAAAAATTTGGATCCACAACCCGCTAAATCACCACATTCAAAAACGAGTACTAACCATAACAAACCAAATCCAATCATCGTAAAAACACCAACCTTGGCCCATGTATTATGCTCTAATTCGTTCAACCAAGATAAAACAAATAATCAATCTTGCAACAAATATATATATCCACTCAGCCGCCAAAAAATCAAACAACTCGAGTCCAGGGGTGGTTATCACACGGCCCACATATTAGTTTTAAGATCCAAGAGTTGTAAATGTCTGCTAGGGCCCAAATGAATTCACGCCAAGGTTACATGACCCAAAACCTTTACCAAGCCCATACACCAATACGGAAGATTCATCACAGCCCTAATAATAATGAGAAGTATAAAACGCACATAATCACAGATATCCCTAAAAATGCTCACATGAAACCCTAATTATCCTCTCAATATCCGCCTCCCTTTTGCATTTTCTCATATCCGAATAAAACATAACATGCTTCCTCCATCTTAATCTTTTTTTTTTCAATCATCAATTTAACAATCCCAAGAAGCTCTTAAGTACGCCTCAATTTTGTGCTTTGGAACACACAAGGCAGCCACACACTCGCCACAGGGATGGCTCGAGTTATTTGTGTCAGCCACAATATCAATCAAACGCATCAAGGTAGGTACTTTTAATCTTACTTGTAACGTTTTCTTGTTGAGGTCTAACCGAGACAAAGAATAAGAGTAACATAGTTGTTATTTTTTATTCTTTATATTCGGATAGTAACAAAGACGTTTTCATGGATCAGTGATGAATTATCTTTCATGTGTTTGATCTTATAAATATCTTGATAAATCACTTAAAACACGAAAGGGATATCTGAGGTCATATACGTTTTTCAGTTTTCGAATGGATGAAGTGTTGACTGAGTTTGGTGAAGAGTTAGAATATTTTGAGATGTTGGAGTGAGTTTTGAATTTAAGTTAACAAAATAACTCTTTGGACTGATGATGGTTATAACCTGATGTCGAGTGTAGTTTGGTATTGTTAATGTCGTGGTCATGGTCAAAACAGGTCTTCTTCTTAAAGTTGTATGGTCATGGTCAAAACTCTTCTTCATCCTTTCTGTCTTGTACACAATGGTCAACAAGTTGCTATTTTGTTTGGTTAAGTCGTTACCCCTTTTTAGCTTCAAGTCGCTAACCAAAGATTTTAAACCAACTCGCTACACTCTTTCAAAGCACAATACGCAACTTATAAATATAAGTCGCTACCGTTTAAAGAACCAAGTCGCTAATAATTTTGTCACAAGTTGCTATATTATTTATACACCAAGTCGCTACCAGTTTAAACACAAGTTGCTACGACATGTTGAATAACAAGTCGCTAGGTCAAGGATTTTCCAAGTCGCTAGCAAAGTTTAAGAGTAAGTCGTTAGCATGTAAAGTTTAAGAGTAAGTCGCTAAGACATTGAATACATTGAACCTAGACGACTTGTCAAGACAAGTCGCCATGAAGAATTGACCAACTCGCTAGCAGGAATATCCAACTCGCTAGCAGGAATATCAAGACATTTTACGTACAAACTCAAAGTAACCCATAAAATATTAAAAGGATACACCTTTTAACCCATTTGGACCATAAAACAGTGAAATATACTTGATAATACTTGTACAGAAAACATGATAACATACTTGGACAAAATATACTTGGACATACTTGGACAAAATATTGTTATAAAAAATAGATGTAGTTACTGGTTTGAGATAACATACTTGGACAGAAAAACATGAAACAAGACAGATAAGGATATTGATTGGACCAAGATACATTTTGACCAAACAGATACATATCAAAACTTGTTACAAACAGTTTACCCACATGATAAAAAAACATTATCCGACCACAACAAAAAATACCAAACCAGTCTTAACATGAATAAAAAATACCACACAAATCATCAAAACATAAAAACCTTGGCTCTGATACCAATTGTAGGATCGAATATATTATTGTGTTGATGATTCGGGTGGTCTTGGATGATCAAAATACATGTTTGCCATAGTTAGAGAGTTAGTAGAGAGAGAGAGGGTGTTCTTGCTAGAGGTTTACACAAAGGGAATATTAGATTGAATGAGAAGCACCACCCCTTCCATCCATGGAAGGGGTATTTATACTTACAAACATAACGACCTCCTATCGGCCTGTGGATCAGGTATACAGTGGGTAAAGACCCGTCCTTCCTCCACGGTGTTACACTAAGCTAAACTACGCTACTAAATAACTAATAAACTCCTAAACAACTAAAATAACGACACGTCTACGAGCTAAATTATGCTAGATCATAATTGGGGTGACCGACACTTTAACATGGAATTTTCTAATTCCTAACAAAAACCAAAACCGCACCATCGAGTACAATTTTCTGAACTCTACTGCGATAAGGATGACCGCAAATTCCACACTCAAAACATGTTGCATATAATAGGAAATGTTAAACCATCTCACATCATTGCAAGAAACAACCTCATCGTTGTTGCCTTAGAGGGTTATGATGAGTGTGTAAATACTCATCATTTTTGGTCAAATCTGAACTGCAAAACGTTTAAAAATGCTCAGAAATGCATCAAAATACTGAAAATATTCCAAAATTGCATTTTATATGTTTCAGATGCAAAATGTTTAAAATCAGATGAAAAACGAGAAAAGTTTGTATAATTGGCAGTTTCAGTCCCCCAAGTTTCTAAAATTGTCAAAAATAGTCCCTGAGTCCTAATTTCAAAAGAAAAATCACCAAAGGTCCTTTTTAAATCATAACTTGTCAAAATTAGTCCTTTGGTGAAAAATATCAAAAGTTTTGAGAAATTACAAGTTTGGTCCTCCAAGTTTCAAATTTAGCAAAATTAGTCCTTGGAATTTTGAAAATGTCAAGTTTGGTCCTTGTATTATTAAAGCTTGTCACTTATGGTCCCTTGGAACATCTTTGATGAATTGGCAGCTTTGGCCCTTGAATTTCAGAATTTACACTAATGGTCCCTATAATTATTAAACCCTTAAGCCCATTGGACCCTTGTCTAAACCCCATTTGGCCCCTGCCTTTCCATTGTTACCCCCCTGTTTTTGGACTCCCTTTTAATATTCAACCCAAGTCAAATAAACAAACACCCGCCCACTGTCTTTCCCTCCTTTTTCACTTTCTTCTTCACATGTCTGCAAAACCAGAGACACTCCTCACCTCCAGCCTCCCTACTCCACACCTTGTCCCCTCCAACCACAACCCTCCAAGAAGCATTTAATGCTCACCTTCCCCTGTCCCAAAACACTCCAACTGGTATATAACCATTTCCCGCCAAAAACCAATCAATGGACAAAATCATCTTGACTCATCCAAGGGTCTCAGAGACATGTGGGATTTGCTATGAGAGAGAAGGGAAGACCTATTGGAGTATAAAAGGGGATGAAGAGAGAAGAAAAAAAAAAGTAGTTAGTTTATTTTTCTTAAATATATGTCGTTTTTAAGCTTTTCATGTCTTACTAGTTTCTCAACTGTAATATCAAGTTAATTTGTATCAATCTCAAGTATTTCAGTGTATTACAACTTATTTCAAGCATCAATTCAAGTTAATGTTATAATTCCACATTTTATGTCCACTGTTGAAATTTTTATTTTCAAAATCATATATCGAAGCTTTCAGTAGCTCAACTTTAAGCTTCAACAAGCTTATATAAACTCATTAAAGCATTGTACAAGCTTGTATTCAAGTTTCAATCACTTTTGGATATTGGTCAACAAAAGTCAAAACGGGGCAAAAATGGATATGGGTTGGTTCAGAGCTGGAATTGGGTTGATTTATAGTTATTTGGGTTGATTTTGTTAGGTTAGTGGTTCTATTGCTGGTTTGAAAGCTATTGTGGCTGGACTTCTTGTAAGTCTAATTGTAGCTTATTAAACAGTGGTAGTTGTAATTTCTCTCATATCTGTTATAATACTGCTATTTGCTGTCATACTAGCTTGGTTTCAGTATGTTGGATCTATTTTGATGTTAGAATAAGTTTGTTTGTGTTATTTGGTTGAAAGAATTGCATAAAGTCACATAAAGGAGTGTTTGGTTTAGCATTAAAAACTGTGACAGAGGTTTAATCATAGTAGTAGTTCATTTGGTTTAGGCTTGATATAGTTTATTACACTCATCTCTGTCATTATTTTGCATAATTTTCATTGTTAGTCAACATTACATCTTAACTGATCTTGTTCTCAAACCTGTTGGAATCAGTCACCATAATCATTCATATAGGTTTAAAACTTGATAAACTTGCTTGCTTAAAGTGTATTTCATCAAGATTCATCATTGTCAGTTCAAAATTTGCATCTAAATCTCAAGAAAGTCAAACTTTACAACTGTTCTTCAAAAGTCAAAAGGTGTCAAAAGCAGTTTTATGCAGAACTTGCAGCAGTTGCACAGTGCTCATTTCAAACAGTTAGAGTCTCATTTTTGGTCTATTTGCAGTCTGCTAGGTGGTCTATAGTCCCACATAACTGTTTTTCACTCAATCTTTTCTGAGAAGCTTGTGCATAAGCTCAAACATAGGTCCATTTTTCTGTTTTGGCATATAAAATCAGTTAGCTTAAATCTTGTTGGATTGCTTATCAAAGTTTAGGAGTAGAAGTAACTAGTTGATATTAGCTTATTTCAGTACAATCTAGCTTAAGTAGAAGTTTGGTGGCCTAATTTGTTGATTAGCTTATTTAAAAGTGCTTATTTAGATTTAGTTAACACTACAACTTTCATAGTTCACACATAAGCATCATATTTCTTATTTTTCATAGATTTAGATTTGTATTTTAGAATTTTCCTGAGTTTTCCATAATTTTTAGTCACTGTTTAGTATTTTTCTCTATTTAAAATAGTTTTTAGTCACTTTTAAAAAAGCTTTTATTGCAAATAATTAAGAAAAAGTTCCAAAAAATAATTTTTCAATTTTCCCAGTTTAAGAGAAATATAAAAAGCATAAAAAATATTTTTCCTTATTTTTCCCCTTTTATTTGGTATTTTTCACAATTTAAATTAGATTAAAATAGTTTTAAATTTGTAGAAAATAGAAAAATAATCGGAAAAATAAAAAATTAGTTTTGAAAATTCTCTTTTGTTATTTTAGATTTTTCCAAGTCATAATTATATTTTTCCAGCTTTATTTCATATTTTCTTGTATTTTAGGTTATTATTTAATAGTTAAAAATAGTTTTTAACTAATAATAATTAGACAATTAGTCATAAAAATAATTTTCTTTTTCTAAAAATTTTATTTTATCATTAGGTTTGTAAAAATGTCATTTTCATATTTTTAGGACTTTTATTTCTTAGATTTCACTTTTTATTTTGTACGTTTACGTAATTTTTATTTAAACGTAAGTTTTTAAGTTTTAAACGTTCATCATTTTAAATATAAGGATAGCGTTTATTTAATATATTTTTTTTTATCTTTTTAATTTTCCTTTAATTTGCATTTAAGCCCTTGTAGTTTATGTACTTTTCCTTAGTTATAATCATAATTCAAATCCTTCTTTTCCGTTCAAATCTCTCGATCACTTTACGTCGGGTGATCCATTGCATAGCTCGCTGGGACATAACGACCCGGGGAAACACTATACTCCCCTGATCTTCATTGCATTCGTGCTTAAGCTGTTTTAAGTTTCTTACAGTTGGCCATTCACAAGTGGTCAGCTTGCGTGAGAAAACTTGACGGTTTTGCATGGATCAAATATTTGGCGCCGCTGCCGGGGAGCTGTGCTGATTATCTTACGTCTAGCAGATTAGTGATTTGGATATTCACTCCTTGTTTATACCATCTGTATGTGTTTATATTCTCTTTTAAAAATCAAAAACCCAAAAAGATTTTCATTCTTTGTTTTTACATCATGTTTTTCAAAAATACCAAAAATACTCTTCTCATTCCTCTTATCCGTATGATTCTATTTCTCTTACCCCCTCGTACCGTTTGATTCTACTCTTCTTTAACCTCAAAACCGTTTAATTCTATTTCTTTAACCCTTTACATGTTTAATTCTCATGGCGACGTTCGATTATCCTCGTTGTTTCCACTGCAAAAGCCGTATAGAAGAGGATCAGCTCGATTGTCAGAATCCGGATTGTTTATGCAAGCGATGTGGAAGGATGGGTGCAAGAAAATATTGTTATTGGTGCGAATTATCTGATAACTCTCTCGATGATTCTCCAAGTTTTTCCGACCATCCGCCACAACCCGATGAACCCGTTCAAGAACCGGAGACCATAACGGAAGTGGTGGAAATTGCTAGCTCTCAGAGCACACCACTTGTCCCACCTCCTGATTTTTCAAAATGTTCTTCGAGACTTGATAGTCATTCGGATCACCATGTTGGTTTTGTTGATTCTTTGAATGAACCGATTCCTCTTCATAACTCTCAAATGAAATCGTTTATTCCTTGTGTCGGTTGTGGTGAGCCTCTTTTTGGTTCACCCTGTCGTTGGTGTACGTGTGTACAATGTGGTAATGATATTCATAACGAGAGTTGTTTGTTTTGTGGTTCGAGGAATTCATTTAATTATGATCCTAATCAGAACTCATTTAACGACCCTTCAAATTTTTTCAATTACCCACCACAGCCCGACTTATCTTCATATGATCAACATTACTGATGTGAATTTTGTGGAGGTCCTCACCAAGGATTTGAGTGTCAATCCGGAAACACGTTTGTCTATGAACAGTTTTCCGGTAATGCTCAGAGCTTTAGTTATGACCAAAATTCATATGATCCACCAGTCCTGACTCAACAGTTTTACTGTTGTGAGTACTGTGGAGGTCCCCACTTCAGCTCTGATTGTCAAATAGGGAATCCATTTCCTTGTAACAATCATGACTCTCTCAGATTTGACAATTTCCAACCTCCACAGCACCATACGATTCAAACTCCACCTGAGCCGTTATCTCAAGAAATCTCCCAAGATTTTGAAACCACAATGAAAACACTTGATGATATGATTAGTAACTTTAAGAATCAAGTGAGTGGTGAAAAGACCATAGGAGAATTGCTGGCCGAAGAACGAGAAGAACGAGAGGCCTGTAAATCTAGGGAAGAATTATTAGTCCTAGAGCAAGCAGCTCTAAGGCGTTCCCAATTTCTCAAGGCAGCTCTATATGACGATGACGAGGAGAGTTTTTATCCTTTTAAAGATAATATTTCTCAACTCCCTCAGTCAGTTGATATCCCAGCAGTTGAGATTCCATCTCAAACAACTGCTATCACACCCGAAGCTCCCACTCACTCTCTGAGCATGGGGGACGAGCATCTTGACACTGTTCCTGAAAAGGAATCGAACGAATTCATAAACTCTAGTGTTGAGAACCTTGTCCCAATCCCAAGAGAGTCACAGGGAATTCTTGATCATGTGTGTGATATCCCTCCTCCTCTTGTCTTTCAAAATGATCATGTTGAGATGTTCTCCGATTCTGATGATGATGATTCGTTATCTTGTGGAGACATCATTTATGTGGAAGATTCACCTTCTGAGCTTGTTAGCTTAGAAGAAGAGAATGATGAAGATACTGACACTGAAATCAAAGATGAAGCTCTTCGAGCAACATTATTGAATGTCAGTCTTCTCATTTCTAAAATCGAGGCTTTCAAAGAGAAACCTATTTCATCTCCTATCCCCATTAAGGATAGTGACATTCTTTCCGATGATTCTATTCCGGAAATAAAAGCCTTCTGTTTTGATAATATGGGAGAGAAGATTAGTGGCAGTACCACTTCTCATTCTCATAATTCTCTCCTCGATCATGAATCATTTACTTTTGAGGAGTTCGCCAGTGAACCCACTCATATCAATTCTGAATATGATTCATTCACCTTCATGGAGTTCTCAGATGAACTCACTCATATCATATCTCCGCCGGAGTATGATAACTTCTACTTTGATCTAGACACACCCGGGATATGTCTAGACCAATTGAGCTTAAATGATGAGATTCATGCTATTATGAATTCTCCTTCTGATGATGATGAGTTAATCATGATGTTTATCATGATTTTCTATCTCTTCTTCACCTATCCCGTGGCTTCTCCTGTTCTTCACTCCTTCGGGAACGAAGACATTATCTTTGATCCCGGCATTTTCATGTACCATTATCTTGAGCCGGGAATATATCTCATCGGTGTGGAACTTTCACTTGCTTCAAATGTTTGTCCAAACATCTTGAATGAAAGTCCGATGGAGATTGCTTCTTCCACTTTGCTTCCCCATGAACCAATTAATTCGGGGTCGAGTCAAGCTAGCGACTCGGTAATCAAAAACAGTAGCTAAACATGGGTTTTCACCCATGTGTTCCACCATAGTGTGGGGGAGTTACCCCACATGTTATCTATATAAGTTTTCATTAAAAAAAAAAAAAAAAAAAAAAAAAAAAAAAAAAAAAAAAATCTTTCTAAATAATGGCCGTAGTATTCCCCTTTTACGTTCTTTGTTTCGGCATAACCGCTGGTACTTTGAATATTGAGGGAAATATTCATTTCTAAGTGTGGGGGGGAATTCTCACGAATTTTATCATATAATTATACCACCCAATTCCCCCGTTTTTGGCCAAAAATTTTTTTTTGGAATAAGTGTTCTGCACTTACTCATTTGGTTATCAGTCCGCCTTGTCTAAAAAACAAAAGGATTGGCTAATCCAGGAGCAAACGGCTCTTGGTAAAGATATCTCAAATCCGTTGACGGCTTGCAATTTGCCCAAAATTGTATGGTATTCAGCTCACCATATCCTAAAAAGTGAAGAGTTGGCTAGCCCGCAAGTTTATGGCTTGTGGTAAAGGCAGTGGAAAAACCATAATTGGTAATCGACTCACCAAAGATAATATTGATAATTTATCTAAGAGTTGGCTAGTCCAGAGCAAACGGCTTCTGGTAAAGACAAATCAAATCCGTTGGAAGCTGGTGGTTTGCTCAAAATCCCATGGTTATCGGTGTACCATGGTTCTTACTTGAACTGAAACATTTGGCTACTCCAGAAGTAATGGCTTTTGGTAAAGAGATTCAAATCCATTAAGTTTTTCTCAAAAGATTGCTAGGGACTAGCAATAGTTTAGTGTGGGGGATTGATGAGTGTGTAAATACTCATCATTTTTGGTCAAATCTGAACTGCAAAACGTTTAAAAATGCTCAGAAATGCATCAAAATATTGAAAATATTCCAAAATTGCATTTTATATGTTTCAGATGCAAAATGTTTAAAATCAGATGAAAAACGAGCAAATTTTGTATAATTGGCAGTTTCAGTCCCCCAAGTTTCTAAAATTGTCAGAAATAGTCCCTGAGTCCTAATTTCAAAAGACAAATCACCAAAGGTCCTTTTTAAATCATAACTTGTCAAAATTAGTCCTTTGGTGAAAAATATCAAAAGTTTTGAGAAATTACAAGTTTGGTCCTCCAAGTTTCAAATTTGGCAAAATTAGTCCTTGGAATTTTGAAAATGTCAAGTTTGGTCCTTGTATTATTAAAACTTGTCACTTATGGTCATTTGGAACATCTTTGATGAATTGGCAGCTTTGGCCCTTGAATTTCAGAATTTACACTAATGGTCCCTATAATTATTAAACCCTTAAGCCCATTGGACCCTTGTCTAAACCCCATTTGGCCCCTGCCTTTCCATTGTAACCCCCCCTGTTTTTGGACTCCCTTTTAATATTCAACCCAAGTCAAATAAACAAACACCCGCCCACTGTCTTTCCCTCCTTTTTCACTTTCTTCTTCACATGTCTGCAAAACCAGAGACACTCCTCACCTCCAGCCTCCCTACTCCACACCTTGTCCCCTCCAACCACAACCCTCCAAGAAGCATTTAATGCTCACCTTCCCCTGTCCCAAAACACTCCAACTGGTATATAACCATTTCCCGCCAAAAACCAATCAATGGACAAAATCATCTTGACTCATCCAAGGGTCTCAGAGACATGTGGGATTTGCTATGAGAGAGAAGGGAAGACCTATTGGAGTATAAAAGGGGATGAAGAGAGAAGAAAAAAAAAAGTAGTTAGTTTATTTTTCTTAAATATATGTCGTTTTTAAGCTTTTCATGTCTTACTAGTTTCTCAACTGTAATATCAAGTTAATTTGTATCAATCTCAAGTATTTCAGTGTATTACAACTTATTTCAAGCATCAATTCAAGTTAATGTTATAATTCCACATTTTATGTCCACTGTTGAAATTTTTATTTTCAAAATCATATATCGAAGCTTTCAGTAGCTCAACTTTAAGCTTCAACAAGCTTATATAAACTCATTAAAGCATTGTACAAGCTTGTATTCAAGTTTCAATCACTTTTGGATATTGGTCAACAAAAGTCAAAACGGGGCAAAAATGGATATGGGTTGGTTCAGAGCTGGAATTGGGTTGATTTATAGTTATTTGGGTTGATTTTGTTAGGTTAGTGGTTCTATTGCTGGTTTGAAAGCTATTGTGGCTGGACTTCTTGTAAGTCTAATTGTAGCTTATTAAACAGTGGTAGTTGTAATTTCTCTCATATCTGTTATAATACTGCTATTTGCTGTCATACTAGCTTGGTTTCAGTATGTTGGATCTATTTTGATGTTAGAATAAGTTTGTTTGTGTTATTTGGTTGAAAGAATTGCATAAAGTCACATAAAGGAGTGTTTGGTTTAGCATTAAAAACTGTGACAGAGGTTTAATCATAGTAGTAGTTCATTTGGTTTAGGCTTGATATAGTTTATTACACTCATCTCTGTCATTATTTTGCATAATTTTCATTGTTAGTCAACATTTCATCTTAACTGATCTTGTTCTCAAACCTGTTGGAATCAGTCACCATAATCATTCATATAGGTTTAAAACTTGATAAACTTGCTTGCTTAAAGTGTATTTCATCAAGATTCATCATTGTCAGTTCAAAATTTGCATCTAAATCTCAAGAAAGTCAAACTTTACAACTGTTCTTCAAAAGTCAAAAGGTGTCAAAAGCAGTTTTATGCAGAACTTGCAGCAGTTGCACATTGCTCATTTCAAACAGTTAGAGTCTCATTTTTGGTCTATTTGCAGTCTGCTAGGTGGTCTATAGTCCCACATAACTGTTTTTCACTCAATCTTTTCTGAGAAGCTTGTGCATAAGCTCAAACATAGGTCCAGTTTTCTGTTTTGGCATATAAAATCAGTTAGCTTAAATCTTGTTGGATTGCTTATCAAAGTTTAGGAGTAGAAGTAACTAGTTGATATTAGCTTATTTCAGTACAATCTAGCTTAAGTAGAAGTTTGGTGGCCTAATTTGTTGATTAGCTTATTTAAAAGTGCTTATTTAGATTTAGTTAACACTACAACTTTCATATTTCACACATAAGCATCATATTTCTTATTTTTCATAGATTTAGATTAGTATTTTAGAATTTTCCTGAGTTTTCCATAATTTTTAGTCACTGTTTAGTGTTTTTCTCTATTTAAAATAGTTTTTAGTCACTTTTAAATAGCTTTTATTGCAAATAATTAAGAAAAAGTTCCAAAAAATAATTTTTCAATTTTCCCAGTTTAAGAAAAATATAAAAAGCATAAAAAAGATTTTTCCTTATTTTTCCTCTTTTATTTGGTATTTTTCACAATTTAAATTAGATTAAAATAGTTTTAAATTAGTAGAAAATAGAAAAATAATCGGAAAAATAAAAAATTAGTTTTGAAAATTCTCTTTTGTTATTTTAGATTTTTCCAAGTCATAATTTTATTTTTCTAGCTTTATTTCATACTCCCTCCGTCCCACATTAAGTGTCCACTATGACTTTTTCAAGTCTTTTTTCTTTAACTTTGACTTTAAATACTTTTGTTCGTGTTATATAATATTCGATGCATGATATATGAATGGATTACGTTTTTAAATGTGTTTTCATTTGTATAATTTTTATTAAGTATTATATAACACAATCAAATATATTTAAGGTCAAATTTGAGGAAAAAAGACTTAACAAAGTCATAGTGGACACTTAATGTGGGACGGAGGTAGTATTTTCTTGTATTTTAGGTTATTATTTAATAGTTAAAAATAGTTTTTAACTAATAATAATTAGACAATTAGTTATAAAAATAATTTTCTTTTTCTAAAAATTTTCTTTTATCATTAGGTTTGTAAAAATGTCATTTTCATATTTTTAGGACTTTTATTTCTTAGATTTCACTTTTTATTTTGTACGTTTACGTAATTTTTATTTAAACGTAAGTTTTTAAGTTTTAAACGTTCATCATTTTAAATATAGTGATAGCGTTTATTTAATATTTTTTTTTATCTTTTTAAATTTCCTTTAATTTGCATTTAAGCCCTTGTAGTTTATGTACTTTTCCTTAGTTATAATCATAATTCAAATCCTTCTTTTCCGTTCAAATCTCTCGATCACTTTACGTCGGGTGATCCATTGCATAGCTCGCTGGGACATAACGACCCGGGGAAACACTATACTCCCCTGATCTTCATTGCATTCGTGCTTAAGCTGTTTTAAGTTTCTTACAGTTGGCCATTCACAAGTGGTCAGCTTGCGTGAGAAAACTTGACGGTTTTGCACGGATCAAATTTTTGGCGCTGCTGCCGGGGAGCTGTGCTGATTATCTTACGTCTAGCAGATTAGTGATTTGGATATTCACTCCTTGTTTATACCATCTGTATGTGTTTATATTCTCTTTTAAAAATCAAAAACCCAAAAAGATTTACATTCTTTGTTTTTACATCATGTTTTTCAAAAATACCAAAAATACTCTTCTCATTCCTCTTATCCGTATGATTCTATTTCTCTTACCCCCTCGTACCGTTTGATTATACTCTTCTTTAACCTCAAAACCGTTTAATTCTATTTCTTTAACCCTCTACATGTTTAATTCTCATGGCGACGTTCGATTATCCTCGTTGTTTCCACTGCAAAAGCCGTATGGAAGAGGATCAGCTCGATTGTCAGAATCCGGATTGTTTATGCAAGCGATGTGGAAGGATGGGTGCAAGAAAATATTGTTATTGGTGCGAATTATCTGATAACTCTCTCGATGATTCTCCAAGTTTTTCCGACCATCCGCCACAACCCGATGAACCCGTTCAAGAACCGGAGACCATAACGGAAGTGGTGGAAATTGCTAGCTCTCAGAGCACACCACTTGTCCCACCTCCTGATTTTTCAAAATGTTCTTCGAGACTTGATAGTCATTCGGATCACCATGTTGGTTTTGTTGATTCTTTGAATGAACCGATTCCTCTTCATAACTCTTAAATGAAATCGTTTATTCCTTGTGTCGGTTGTGGTGAGCCTCTTTTTGACCCATAAGCCATGGTTTTATATATACCACTTAACCAAGTTCATTGTATCTAGAAAGAAAACCATGGATCAACCCATAACCCATGACCCATAACCAAAAATACCCATGGGCAAAGAGGAGCGGACCACGGATCCCTAGCGTTGTGCTAGCCGGATCCCTTGTGGTAGGGATCCGTAGGATCCGGGAAACAGAATAGAATTTCCTCTATAAATAGAGAGCCATTTCTTCCTCTCTAAGTGTGCTTTTACACACATACTTTCCCAAAGTATTCTAACCCTCTAACCTCATATCTAAGTGATCTATGTAGTTTGTCTTTTGTTTTTGTGTGATCTACTAGGTTCCTCTTAAAGGAAAGATCACCACCTCTTGAAGACGTGCAAGCTCAAAGTCCATAAGTTGCCATGCTTCGTCATCATCAAGACTACTAAGGTTCTCTTGTTGATAGTTCTTCCTTTCTCCATAGATGTTGGGTTGAAGGCATTAGTGAAGAATGCCGAAAGTGTCAAGATGAAAGCATTAGTGAAAGGTGCTCATCATCCGTGTCAAAGCATTAGTGAAGGATGCTAAAGGTGTCAAGACGAAGGCATTAGTGAAGGGTGCCAAGCGTTGTGTCAAAGGCATTAGTGAAGGATGCCAAAGAATCAAATCAAGTAGCATTTGGGAAGAATGCCTAGGTCGTATAATCGATGAGGTGCATCGTTATACATATATGTATTTGTTTATATACAAGGATGGTGATATCCTTGATGGTGTTGTAACAAGGAGTAGATCTCCTTGATATTAGGTGTTGTGTCGTGAAGGTGTAGTTCACCTAAGGTGTGAAAGAACTAGGTGCTTAGCCTAGTACCTAATAAAGGGTAGGCGACGTTGTGAAGGATTAGTTCTCCTAAGGTATGAAAGAACTCGGTGGTTAGCCTAGCACCGTATAAAGGGTAGGCAACGTTGTGTTAGGTGTGGTTTGCCTTGGTGTGAAAGAACTCGGTATTTAGCTTTGTACCGGAAAAAGGTTAAGCGACGTTGTGAAGGCTTCTCCGCCATAAGGAGTTGGTGTAGTGTTTACGAACTCTCGAGTAGGTGACTCGGGGAGTGGAGTAGGGCAAGGAAGGTGTCCTTGTAGCCGAACCACTATAAATACTTGTGTCGTGGTGATGTGCTTCTTACTCTTTATCTTTCATTACACGATTATATATCTATCTATCAACGTCCAACATAAACAACCAAATAGATTGACATAAGTCGATCTAAATTGTTAGGAATTAGAAAATTCTAGTATTGAAGAGTCGGTCACCCCAACTATTATCTAGCATAAGTTAGCTCGTAGACTTGACGTTATTTACATTTTTATGTAGTTAATTAGTTAGTCAGTAGCGTAAAATAGTTTAGTGCAACACCGTGGAGGAAGGACGGGTCTTTACCCACTGTATCCCTGATCCACAGGCCGTCAGGAGGTCGTTTAGTCTGTAACCTATAAATACCCTCTACCTTCCAAGGTAGAGGGTTGGATGTTCTTTGATAATCTAATATTCTACAAGTTTCTCTTACTAGAATATCCCACTTTCTCTCTCTCTAAAATCATCTCTATGCTCATTGTGTTAATGTTATGATATGTAAGTGAAATCCAATATCTAACAATTGGTATCAAGAGCCATGGTTAGATCATATCTTGCACATCTTTAGATTTCTAGTGGTTTTTAGGTGGTTTTTGAGTTTGAAAAAGTTTAGTGGTTTGTGCATCATTTGGTTGATTTCTTGTGTTAAAGTTTGGATTTTGTTAGTACTTTTATGTTTAGAATCATCACAAGTGTTTAGGTTTTCATTTGGTAAGCTTGAATCATCTTGGTTGGGTTGTTTTTAGATTGAAAAGTGATGTTTATGTGGTTTTTTCTTGCTAGCGACTTAACACACGGAATACTTTCTTCGTAGCGACTTGGTTTGCAAATTCATAGCGAGTTACAGTTTTGAAGCTAGCGACTTAGAACTAGCGACTTAAAGTACAAGTAGTGGACTTTCCATCACAGGTAGCGACTTGGAGGTAGCGACTTGGTTTGTAGCGAGTTGCTATTTAGCGACTTGTATCTTTAGCGACTTGTGTAGCGAATTGCTGCCAAAATATTGCTAGCGACTTAATGCTTAGCGAGTTACTACTTAGCGACTTGAAATTGTTTAGCGACTTGGTGGTTTAGCGAATTAGAGGATCAGCGACTTGTACTTAGCGACTTGGATGTTGATGTAACGACTTGGGATTATTGCTATTTAGTTGCTAGCGAGTTGGTTCAAAATCTCTAGAGACTTGGGGAGTAATTCATAATAACACAATGTCAGTCATCACGGATCCTTTAATCACCAAAGTACTTGCTCTCTATGACACAGCACAGAATAGTGCAACAGAATGCTTATCTGAATGCCATACACTTAATGATTCAACAACGATCAATCAAAACAACTCAAATAAGTCACTCTTAATGTCTGCAAATGATGCTAAGAATATGGAATGCACTAGTGAGCCGTTTCAACATCTCAGTCAGCTTCTCAAATTACTCTTATCTACAACCATGGATCGAACAAGTTGTGCCATCCTTCGTCACGATTTTCCCACTTTGACAAGAACTGTTTTACTTCACTTAGAACGACTGAGGTTTCAAATTACCAAAGAAAAGTTCTCAACTGATGATTCTCGTGCTGCTCTCCAAACCATCTTCAACCAATTTCAGCCACTTACCCGGGAAGAATACTCCTCAGATTTTGATGATATCATGACTGGAATATCTTTCAAGAAACACACGGGAATGGAAATTCATGAGTTCAGAAACTCATTTATTCAACTAATGAGTAATATGGAAACATACATCAAGGAAGCTGCTAAAGAGAATAACAAGCTGAATGAATTGAATGAGTGCCAAGAGATTCCATGGAGCAATGGAGACGTGACATGCTACATTCCAGTTGAACCATCAGATGACACTGATTGCAGAATCTCAGTTGTAATGAAAAAGGATGAAGAGAACAGCACTGATCTCAAATTCTCAGAGTCAGAAAAGGTATCAATCAATAAGGTACACTTATCTGATCACACAAATTCTCATAAAAAGGTACATGACTCCTACTCTGAACATAACAATGTGGAATCAATCTTTGTTTTGCCTGAATCTAATGCAAGTAACATGATTGAAAAAAGGGTATATGATGAGCTTTCAAACAAATTTTCAATTCTTGAAAAACACTGTATCTCATTGCAAATTGAAATACAACAAAAGGATGAAATGTTTTATTCAAAAAAACCGTGTACTAATCAGGAACTTCCAGAATTTAGAGAATTTTTTGAAATTAATCAGTTAAAATCCCAGATTCAGGACAAAGATTCGACCATAGGCAATCTGAAATCACTTCTTTCAGAAGCCCAGAAATATGACTGTCATGAGATGAGTGATGCACTAGAATCTAGAAATTCTGAACTAGCTCTATGTGTGTCCAACCTTCTAAGAGAAAATGAGCATTTAAGAAAGAACCTTGAGGAAACAAACTCTAAGTTAGTCAATCAATCTAACCTCTTGATGAAAGACATTGATGACCTCAAAGCACAAATTCAGGATAAGAGCTTCAATATTGTTGCCCTAAAAAATGAGCTCAGGAAGTCTGTTGGAAATAGGATGAACACTAAGTTTTCAAAACCTTCAACTTTGGGAAAGTCAAATGTTCAGAACCACTTGAAACGAACGGTTATTAAACAACCTAATGCCTTTAGGTCTAAAAGAGCTAAACCATTGAAATCTAAGCCTACATCCCAAGTTGATAATATGTCTGTTTTGTCAAAACCAGTCACTTCATTGCCTAGTTCAGATATGATGAATCTCAAACATAGGACTTATGGTCAACTCTCACAGATCAGAAATGCAATAAGTTTAACTAGCTCTCATGCAAAACATCATTTGACTGATCAATCCCCTAAGAAATTCTCTGATCACAAAAGGACAAATAGTCAAAACAAGGTTGTGCACTCATTTAGTTCAACTAACTGTGGTTTCAAATGGATTCCCACTGGCAGATTTTTTAAGTTTACAGGACTTAAACGAACTTACATTCCTAGATCATGCCTCAAGTGGATTACCACAGGTAAATTTTTCAAGAATGTAGAACCTAATAGGATCCCCATTAATGACACGTCTGTGTTATACTGTGATGCATCCAAATGTGAGATTCAACATGTCACTAACCCTTCTATGTACAAATCTACATGTGCTTCCAGTACAATGTGCTCTCAGTCTTTTTCAGGGACAATGCTCAACTCAATCAGGAACTTCATGACTTGGTTCCCATCAGAAATGACCATAGCTCATTCAGGAGCTATAGCATGCCAGAGTTGATGTACTTCTTTCGTTGACTCCTATTCATCTTGAATCAGGACTCGCTCTTCTATATCTGTGTATAAATCAAATTTCTTAAAAAAAAAAAAAAATCTTAAAAAATTCTTAAAAAATTATTTTTACAATTTTAATTTTTAATTTTTATATATATGTCATTCTTTTAAATTTACAATTTTATCATGTTTTTCCCAATCTAATAAAGAATACATTCATTGTTATCGATAACATCTACGGTCCTAGAAATGTCATTCAATAATGGCACGGGATCATAGATGAAGTTCGAACAATTGAAATATTCTTGTTTCTTTATAACGGGGTTGATTAATGTCAATCAATGTTCTTTGATGACATTGATTGAGGGGGAGATTGTGTATATGTTTTTTTCTTGACCATCTACGCCTTTGGCTTCTGTGTTGGTTTCTGTGTTGGTTATAATGCTTGCTCGTTAGTAAGTTGAGGTCGTGTTTTGCCTTTGTAACTATCTGGTTATGGTATTTGTAGGTTGTGGTCGTATCTTGCTCATGTGTTTATCATTGTGTGCCTATGTATTAAGTGTCTAGCATTAAATGCTTATTTGACTTAATGATTAATTGATTCATGGTGATCATTGTGATATTCTATGCTAGAGACTTAGTCTATAATCCGTGATAGCGACTTACCACTCGTTCATCAAAACCATAGGGACCAAACTTGTCATATATTTGAAAGTTGTGTTGCACTAGCGACTTATCTCACTTCATTCGTAAACCACAGGGACCGAAAGTGTCATATTGCATATGTTCCGCCCTACACCCCTAGCGACTTACCAAGTTTTTTTTTTCATTTCTAAATAATTTTTCTCTCTCGTTTCTGTTTCTCCTTCTTCTCGTCAAAACCTAGTATTCATCCTAGCGACTTAGCAAGTGGTATGTCGAATCTCTCCCATTTTCGTTCTCTATCACGCGTTTGTGTTTAATTTCTAACTTGTTACTTTAACCAGATCCGTACGAGCTCGTGTATTGTGACTGCTTGATTCCCTCCTAGGTTCGATTTGCCATGAAATATTGTTTTTCTTTGTTGTTGTTGTTTTGGTGCTATTATGATGATTGAATGTGTACAAATTGCTTGGTATATCTTATATTGATTGCTTGATGATTTGTCTTCATGATCTGGTGTTATATGCTCAGTGGATTGGGTTGTTGGGTTTTGTTGATATGTGTGTTCTTGATGGCGACTTATCATGTTCTTGGTAGCGACTTAGCTTGAATGTTCTTCATGGCGAGTTAGCATTCAACTTAGCGATTACGTTTCCGTAGCGAATTAGCTTATTATATTCTAGCGACTTGGGTAGCGAGTTAGTTGTCAGCGACTTGTCTTTACAAGTTAGCGAATTAGTAGCATTAGCGACTTAGTTAACAAATTGGTAGCGACTTGGTTGTGTTACTGTTCATGGCGACTTGTCTTTACAAGTTAGCGAATTAGCATAGCGACTTAGAGAGCTAAAACTATTAGCGACTTGTCTGTGGTACTAGTGAGGGCGACTTGTCTTTACAAGATTGCAACATTGTTCACTTTCATGTTGAGAATTAGTCTTAGGGTCGAGGGTTATTAAAATGTTCAAGAGGTTTATTGCTAAAGTTGATCTCATTCTCACAATACTTAGGATCTCCTAATTCAACTTGTTGAGTCAACATACACTATGTAATCTGCTATGACATTTCTGTTTAGGTAAAAGGTACTTGGTTTCTCTCACGACAACCAAATGTTACTTTCTGCCTCATGCATATTTGTTATATCACTTCTACATTTGTATCTTGGCTCAAGACATGATCCCTTTGCAATGCACTCTTTTGCTTTTTAACCCCTTATCACCTCGTCGTGTGAAAATTTATCTGTAAGATTCTTCTTCATTGAAATATCTCACTTATGTCACTCAATCTTTCTCTGTATGTGGTTTGGGGACTCCTTCTGAGTTACTGTATCTATGTATCTATGTCATAAGGGTGCTCTCAATGTTGTCTCACTTATCAGTTATTATCTAACTCGTTCCCAACCATTACTGTTGATTGTATATTTGCTCAGATCATCAATGGCAAGCTCAAACCCTGAAAAGATCGTTACTCCTTCGGCATCATCCAAAGTTCTCTCAGACGAAGAAATCCTTCCCAGGAGTCAATGGGCTGATATTGGAAAAAGTAACTGTTATGTGGACCTACAAAAGCTACAACAAAATCCGATACTCAAAGTGTCTATTGACATCCTCAAGAACACTAACTTCTTCGGTGCTATTACCAAGCAATGCTCAATTCCCACTATTTACATTCAACAATTCTGGAACACCGCTCAATGGGACAAAATCATAGCTCAATACTCCTGCAAACTGGATGACAGGGAATTCACGATTGATTCTGCTATTCTGAGCAAGGCTCTTGGAATCACCCCATGTGACCCAAACCTTCGTTCTGAATCTCCACCTGGTGCTGACGATCTGATTGTCTTTCTAATTGGGTTGGGTTATCAGAACAGTATTTCAAGAGCATCCGACATCATCACTGGACACATGTATCAACCCTGGAGAGCTATTACAACTATTCTTAACTTGTGCTTATCTGGCAAAACATCAGGGTTCGATAAAGTGAGAATCCCTATCTTACAAATCCTATGGGGAATTGTTAATAGGGTTGATGTGAATGTCTCAGATCGTATTTGGGAAGAATTTTCGTTATCAATGAACACATTCATATCTGACAGAACCAATTTCCAGAACAAAGCTCAAGGCCGAAAGAAACAGAACAAGCTTGTAATTCCCAGCATCAGATTTTCTAAGCTTGT
Organism: Chrysanthemum seticuspe; assembly: GCA_019973895.1. NCBI lineage: Eukaryota > Viridiplantae > Streptophyta > Magnoliopsida > Asterales > Asteraceae > Chrysanthemum > Chrysanthemum seticuspe. The sequence continues at coordinate 288,208,525 of BPTQ01000009.1, forward strand.
TATCCAGTACTTACAACAAACTCACAAATTCAATCCTAGGAGTGAATCAACTCTACATAATGCAGAAGATGAATATGTTTTAGGAAACCTGAAATATGTTCCTAGAGGTATGGATAATGAACTATTTGGATTGCCAATTCCTGATTGTCTTCTCACAGAAGATATCAAGAAGAAGGACTACTTCAAGCAATACAAGAAAAGAGCAACCAGATCCTCTGCTGATGTCACACCCTCTCCTCTTCTACCAAATGCTCCCATGTCCAAGTCAGCCTCACAAGCATCCTATGCCTCTCTTCCTAAAAAGAGACTTGAAAGGTCACAACATTCAGACACCGCAACCAAGAAGCAGAAAGTTAAAAGGAAGAAAGTGGAAAAGGAAATTGGTGAGAACACTGAGGTATCAAGGAATACTACCAGGTTAACTGATGAAGATGATGCTAATCTACAACTTGGAATCCAGCAAAGCCTAGAAAGTCAGAATGTTAAAGCACCAGTAGGTGGAGTTGTGTTAAGAGAACCTGTTCAACTACCTCGACAAACAACCCCAATAACACATGACAAAGGAAAAGGGGTTGCGAGTGTTAAAACTGAACAAGCCGCTCACATGCTTTTAACTATCTCATCATCTCCATCAAGCACCACCAATCAATATGAGCTGAAGAGAAGAACAGAATCATCTCATGCTAAAGAACAATCTGGAGTGGACAAAGTGCCTGAAACGTCTAAAGAAACTCCTACACTTAGTGAGACTCAATCTGGCTTGAATGTTGACGCTCTGTTGCAAAAAGGCTCGCAGGAGAACCTTGAGACAAGATCTGATGAGACCTTGAAGATGGATGAACCAAATCTGTCTACTAACTCTCTATCCTCACTTAAGGATCTTGATACAGATTTCTCTTTTGGTGATCAATTCATTAATGACAAATCCTTAGATACTGCACAATCCATGTATACTGTCAGCATTCAGCAAGATACGTCAACTATTCCTCCGATGTCAGCATCTTCACTATCAACTGCACTTCCACCTCCCATACCTACTCAATCAACTGTACAAACACCACCAACATCGTCACCAACCCCTGAACCTGTCATTACAATTGCAGATGAGGTTGCTCCACCAGCTTCCCCACCACTGATCCTCACCTCTGATCAACTACTGGACAAAGCCGTAAAAAGGATAGAAGCTCTGGAAAGGCAACTTCCTAAATCTGTTGATTCTCTTGTGGATCGTGTCTATAGATTGGAGCACCTCAACTTCAATGAAGGGGTTACTGCCGCTATTGAAGGAGAAGTCAAGGATGCTGTGGAATGGGCTATGGAGGCTCCACTTCTTAGACGATTCAAGGACCTTCCTATCACCGATATGAGAGCTGCTCTGTTTGAAAAGATGTATGATGCTGAAGAGGACAAGCATGAGGTTCACAAGAAACTCTATGAGGCACTTGAAGAATCCATTAAATTCGACAATTATGAGCAGTTTATGATTGACGTCGGGGAAAAAGAAGCTAAAAAGAAAAGGAGAACAATTGTGATGGAATCATTGATGAAGAACCACAAAGATCCTCCTCCACCTCCACCACCAACGGGGGGCGCTGGAACTTCTGGAGCTGGTGATCCTTCTACGACAACCAACACACCTCCACCACAACCACCATCATCACCGCCAAAACTTTCTAATCAATCAGGTCCTACAAAAGAACAGAGTACTAAGAAGAAATCTGCTGCCTGGACGACGGTTGATTCAAGGTTCACATCCACATCCACCTCAATTCCTGATGATCAAATGGTTCACGAAGAGTCGCATGTCATGGCTGACTCAGAACCAGATGAAGATGATGCATCTACGAAGCATATTCCTAAGCCATCAGAAGATTGGTTTGATATTTACATGGCTGGGAATCGCACTAGCACATCCAGGGTAGCACCTTCAAGAGACACAATTCAAAACTGCATTATGGAAGATAGACCTCCTTCTCCAGAACCCACATGGACCATCCCAGAGTCTGACTATATGATTCCTGACAACAATTGGGCATCAGCTATCACCAATAATTATGAAGTTCCAGCTGAAGACTCTCTTCTGCACTACACTGGAGACATGGGAAGTTTTATTAGATGGTTTTGTGAACGGAAGAGTATCTCATCCATAACTCCAAGAGATCTTGAAGGACAAGCTTATGAAATTGTCAAAGTCTTCCACTCTTATGCAAATCATCTTCAATATCAGATGGAAGAATGCCATAAGATGCTGAATGACCAAGTCAGTGAGCAAATCAGTCGCTTCAATGTCTACAAATCTCTTCCTCTTGGTGGTGAACCTGGTCAGATGACCATTCAGGCTGAATTCTTCTTCAATCACGACTTGGACTATCTGTGTGCTCGCTCTGCTGAAAGAAGACCTGATCTATCTATATCAAAGATGAAAGCTGCAACTTACTCTGATCAGGGGCTTGAACAGATGGTTCCTGATCAATTCTGGGCTGATGAAGAACAAAAGTATGATATTTCCGCCTCTTATGGTATTTCTCACTGGTGGTTCAAAAAGAAGAAATTCTACATCGAAAGACATGGTGCTGATAAAAGACGCAATGATGTCAGATCAAAGCGGCAAATCTTAAGTGTTGTTCGGGTAGAGATCTTCCCTATCTATGGATATGAGTATTTGAAGAAGATAGTCCTTAAAAGAGCAGACCTCAAAGAGTATACTATTGAAGAAAACGACTTCAAACATCTTCTGCCAAATGATTTCAAAGATCTCTATCTCTTGAATCTTCAAGGACACCTTGAGCATTTACCTGTCCGTGAGAAAAAGGCCCTCTCTGCAGCTGTCACTCTTTGGATCAGGGGCTTAGTCATTCGAAAACGAGTTGAGGACTTTCAGCTTGGCATAGAAAGCTACCAAACCAGGATCAACCTTACAAGTCCACAATGGAATGCAACTGGGCATGAATTTCATCGGGAATACAAAGTCCTTGACACCCCTAGAGCCGTCATCTTCACCGACAGATATGGATCTCGTATGCTTATGCGTCTATGTGAGCTCTACAAGTTTAGTGATGGTACTCTCAAATTGGTCGAAGAAGAACTTGACACCAGAGTGAAAGAAGCCAAAATTGATATGAAATCTTGGGTTAAAACTATTTTTTGGACTGATGATGACTTGAAGAGGTGTGAACACTTCATTGCTGCAATCAGACGAAGACTCAAGACTCGAAGGATCTTCCGCAGCCTTGAAAGTTTTGTTGGTGGAAGGCTTCGTGATGGTTACTACAAACTTCTTCAGAGGACTGAATGAAGACATCTTCGGGATGCAGTTTATGTTGTTTTTTTAATATGTGTAATATGTGGTGTACTAAATGTGAACAACTGTAATACATGTAATAGTGCTAGGATTTGTACTATGGTTTCTCCTTGTAAAAAGGGAAACATCTGTGTTGTCCACTTTTGATCATATAAAACCGGACACATTTTTCTCCTACAAATATTTTACCTCATACATATTTAAATCACTTGAGATCCAAAATCTCAAAGGATTTAAGATTTTTGATCGGGGGAGAAAATGTGATATAAATATGAAAGATGTTAAAAGATAAGATGACTAATTTTTTGTGCATACTTCTCTCTAATATGTGCTAAACAATTTTCGAATCTCGAAGCATATATTAAGGGGGAGAATTCTCTTTGCAAATTCAAGTCATCAGGGTACACAACTTTTAATCTCTCTAAGGTACCTTGATCGTATGGCTTCTAATCCTTTGGTGATCATGTATGCACTTCTTAAAGGGTTCCCTCCAGTAGGTGCAAAACACTCTTTTCAAATCTCGAGGCACATATTGAGGGGGAGCAAACTTAGAAAATGGTAATCAAAGAAGTTAATTCTTCCTCTTGCCTCCGTGTGCAAAACGATTTCAAACATTTGATGCACATGTTGAGGGGGAGTTCCCATGCTAAAAATATCAAAAACAATTCAGGTACAAAATGTTTTGATAATATATCACAAGTATCTGGATTGATTCTCAAATGGTTTTCAATTGGCTCCATATGAAAGATGAACAATACCAAATAGACCGACCAACTTTACTTTATGTACGGTGATATAAGGATGATAAGGTTAGGTTTTTGTTCCCATGATCCGCCAGAACCGGAGGGATCGACCCAGGGACTATCCACTAGTTAGTGTAGAGTTCTTAGGTATGATGATAAAAGGAGAAAAATGAGGTATGGGAAGTGTGCAGACTGAGACTGAGCTAGTACTGGAATAAACCCAACAAGGTTCTAGTTATGAAGTCTCGGTAAGCACTGAAGGGGTCGAAGAATTAAAAAGAATTGAATGAGAAAAGGGTGAAAACAAATAGCCCTCCATTTATTCAACCTTAGGGCAGAAACCGAGTTCAATTCATATGCTACTGATGGTAACATCGGTATTGAAGACAAGACGTCATGAACCCAGTGACGCACTGCACTTCAACTCTCCAAACCACTCAAGTTCCTCTTAAAAGGACTTGTTTCATTCTCACGAGGAACCGACATTATCTATCGACTTTCTCTTAGAGATTGTTGATATTGAAGAAGGAGACCCTCTCCCTAGTCTCTAGCACAGGATCCAAATATGCACAAATTGAGTCTAGAGCCATGAGATCATCAATAAATCTCATTAGGACACTTTCAATGAAGACTCTCTGTTTCACACAATGTGGAAAGAGAGATTATATCTTGAGTCCTACGCATTATCCTTGTGGTATTGCCAGAACATCTGAGTGATGTGTTATCATATTCACAATGAAGATGGAAAGCCTTCTTGAGCCATCATCAAACAAGCTCCTGGTAGGTGGCATGTGAGATCTATTATATAGATCAACCATGTGACAATTGAACAGAAACAATGGGGCGATTCAATCTCTTGAATCAATCCTGGTTCAGGATATGGATTGACGGATACCTTTGAAATACCGGTCTTTGTGCTTAACAACTCTTTTCTTTAGCACATCGACCGTGTACTCATTTTTCAAACAAAAAGGTGTTTTTATGATTGATAATTGATTTTCAATAAAACCTTCGTTGTATTGCAAAAATAATTTTTTTGAGCAATACACGATTGTTTTTCAAATCTCTTTTCATCAATCAGTGGACTTAAAATTCGCTGGTTCACTCACTCCGTGTTGTCTTCTTTGAGACGTTCCGGTTTGAGAACAGCTAGAGCAGCTGCGAAACCCTGTCAAGGAAATTCTTCGGAATTATACCTGATCACAGGCAGTACTTGTACTGATCAACGGGGAACCGTGGGCCGTGTACCTCAATTCAACGAAAGTGATCAAAGACACTTTCGTGCGATTTATTGCTAACTGTTGTATGCAGGTACGCCCGACGTTTGCAGCTGATCAGAATGAAGCAGTCAATCCATAGCCGCATGCTCACTTAACACATTCATCTCAAAAGAAATCATGATTAGTGCATCAATGACTCTGATATTTTCACTCCATGCTTCTGCTACGCTGCTGCCAATATCATGAATCAACAAAAGCTTCCGCTACTCTGATAAGAAAACATCATGATCCAGAATGTGAGCATGTAGGTCCTAAAGTCACAACATCACATAATACCAACACCACAAAGGATGTCTCAGAGATTTTTGATAGCTGATGATCTCAAAAGTTGGCTCATAATTATTATCTCATGGATCATTAATGACCTCCACTTTAAAGTACAAATCCTTGCAGACTTTGAAGTTGCACTACTTATGCACTAAGATTGCGAAGTTGAAGTATTAATGTCTACGAGCTCAAGAACAAAGTCAAGAATAGAATGCTAGGATTTGAAATGTAAAACATGGGGTGACCTCCCTTAGGGGGAGATTGTTAGGAATTAGAAAGTTCCAGTATTGAAGAGTCGGTCACCCCAACTATTATCTAGCATAAGTTAGCTCGTAGACTTGACGTTATTTACGTTTTTATGTAGTTAATTAGTTAGTCAGTAGCGTAAAATAGTTTAGTGCAACACCGTGGAGGAAGGACGGGTCTTTACCCACTGTATCCCTGATCCACAGGCCGTCAGGAGGTCGTTTAGTCTGTAACCTATAAATACCCTCTACCTTCCAAGGTAGAGGGTTGGATGTTCTTTGATAATCTAATATTCTACAAGTTTCTCTTACTAGAATATCCCACTTTCTCTCTCTCTAAAATCATCTATATGCTCATTGTGTTAATGTTATGATATGTAAGTGAAATCCAATATCTAACATAAATATTTAAAAGGAAGTTTTAAATTGGTAAAACTATTCAACCCCCCCTTCTAGTTTTCCACAGGTTTTATGTTAGACCTATTATTTTAGCTAAGTTCTTTAATTCGGATATCTGAAATTTCAGATAATAATTTTATATATCCGAATATCCAAATATTTATAATTTTCGGAAATGTTTTTATACGAGTTCAAAAACTAACATTTCATAAAACCCGACCTTTTAATAAATTTTGATTAATTTTTCGGATATCCGAATACGGATATTTTTTGAACATCCAAAACCTAAATCAAGAATCATATAACATAAGTTAAATATTTTATCGTAAAATAATAAGATTACATAACATTTATATAAAGATGAGATGTGCGAACATATATAAAATAAAGAAACCAACTTTACTAATTTATTATATATAGTGTTAGCTGAATAAACACCTATTACAAATATCTAATCTCTTAGTTTTTGGATTTTGGTGATTACTTGTATCAAAACTAATACGTATGTGGCGGTTCGGTTTTTTAGGTTTGGTTTTCATATAAACCAAAGCTTTTGGTTTTTTTTAAAAACCAAAACCGCACCATCGAGTACAATTTTCTGAACTCTATTGCGATAAGGATGAGCGCAAATTCCACACTTAAAACATGTTGCTTATAATAGGAAATGTTAAACCATCTCATATCATTGCAACATACAACCTCATCGTCATTTCCTTAGAGGGTCACCCAATTACTACGTTTGGTCGATCCACTTATTTAATATCTGAAGCTGATGGTAAATCCGTATCAGTTATATTTGACTCGTTTGAAACCATAGTGACTTGGGAAGAGCTATGGGTGTTCAAACAAATGTTAGCTGAGCAAGGTATCTCATGGTTGAAATTAGATATTGACTATAGTTGGAGCCTGAGGGACATATATAAATTTATTTTTGCTACTCCGACAGCACATACTCACTATAGTTGTCAACTAACTTTTGAAACGGATCAAAAGAATGCATCTTATCATAAAAGATGTGTTAAAATATAGTGGTGGTGTTGGTAGTATTATAGGAGCCTTTTGCAAATATGGTTTTTGTTAATACAAATATCGTCATTAAACGTTATTTATATTTTTGATCTTTGCCTAAGTTTTGTTAACGACAAAAGTAAATTTAATTTATAAAAGCTTAAAGCTTGTCAAGGTTATTAGATATTAAAACAAGCTTTCTCAAACAATATATTCATCATTCAAGCATTTACATTTATGATTAGTAACATCTTGATATGACTCTAATCATTATGTATGATAGTAGTTTGTAGAATGTGTTAGGTTCTTAAAACCAAACACTACTTAAGCATTTGCATATTTCTATAAATAGTAATACAACATTTGTCATCATGTATTACATCATGGAAATCATTAGAAGATTCCATTAGATATTTTGTGAAGATTTTTACTCTTCATATCTTGCACAATCTCACTTAGATAGAGATGACTTTAGGCAAGATTTGATATCTTGGCTGTCAGACCGGCGGTACCAAAATGGTACACGGACGGAACCCTTTTAAGGGGTCCGTCGTCCGTGGACGCTCCTGTCCATTTTGGCTATAAATAGCAATGCCAAGCCAAGTAGTTTCTCATCCCTTTCTAACATACTCTCATACATATCTTCTCTCTAACCTTTCTAATTCAGTTTCATATCATATTAGTGATCTCTTTTGTAGCAAAGAAGATCAAGTCATATTCAAGCTTCAACGAGAAGTTGGAAGTATTGTTTGTTTAGTGTTGTATGATCTAGTGTTGATCCATACTTCATTGTTGTATCAAACCATCATAATCTTGTGAGTGTGAGTGGTTAGTATTTTAGTCCTCAAAATACATTGTGTGTGGGAGTAGTTGTACCCTTGGAAAGAACTCGACATCTAGCTTAGTGTCGGAAATAGTGTAAGCGAAGTGTAAAGGTTTTCTCCGCCGGTGAAAGGAGCTTGTTGACTAGTGAAGTTAAACTCTCGAGTGTGAGACTCGGGGAGTGGAGTAGGGCAAGGAAAAAGAGTCCTTGTAGGCCGAACCACTATAAACAACTTGTTGTGGTTTGATCATTTCTTTCCTTATTTACTTATTACATATTGCTTGCATATTTCATTAACATACTTAAGATCAATATCAATTGATCTTTCAATAAGTTTCAAAACAAAGTTTTTAATCGGTAAACTATTCAACCCCCCTTCTAGTTTTCTACAATTGGTACCAGAGCCTCGTTGCTCAAGAATTTCTAAAATAACTTGTATTTTATAAACTTGAAACGATCCATGGATTCTGAAAACTTTAAAGAAGGGCAATCTATGCAAAGACCACCACTCTTTGAAACCAATGGATTTATCTATTGGAAAAACCGTTTTGAAACATATGTAAAATCAAAAGATATAGATCTTTGGTTTATTATTGTTAAAGGAGATTTTAGTTCTACAACAAAGGATATTTCCGTTGATGAACAAAAGAAATTAGTTGCTAAAAATAATGAAGCTAAAATGATGCTTTATAATGCTTTACCTAGAAAATAATATGAAAGAATTTTTATGTGTGAAACCGCCAAAGATATTTGGGAATCTTTAATTGTTACACATCAAGGTAATTTACAAGTCAAGGATAACAAAATTGATCTTCTTGTTCAACAATATGAACAATTTGTTATCCCTGAAGATGAAACCATTGATTGTGGCTTTGCTCGTTTTAACACTATCATTACATCACTTAAAGCACTTGATGAATCTTTTCGTAGTAAGAACTTTGTCAGGAAATTTCTTAGAGCACTCCATCCCAAATGGAGAGCTAAAGTGACCGCTATTGAAGAATCAAAAGATCTCTCAATAATGTCACTAGACGAGCTAATTGGCAACCTCAAAGTTCACGAAATGATAATGGAGAAAGATTCGGAGATCATCAAAGGAAGAAAGGAGAAGATCAAATCCGTTGCTCTTAAAGCAAAGGCGGAATCAAGCGATGATGGTGAATCTTGTTCCGATAGTGAAGATGAGGAGTATGCCATGGCCGTTAGAGATTTCAAGAAGTTCTTTAGAAGAAGAGGAAAGTTTGTAAGACAACCTCGAGAAGAAAAGAAGCCATTCCGAAAAGATCGGGATGATAAGAAGATTAAAGGTGAAAGAAAGTGTTTTAGATGTGGTGATGCAAGTCATCTCATAGGAGAATGTCCCAAGCCACCTAAAAGCAAAACTCAAAGAGCTTTTGTAAGTGGTGCTTGGAGTGATAGTGAAGACGATGAAGAATCAAGCAAGGAAGAGATCGCTCTAATGGCACATGAGTCAAATGAGGTACTTTCCGACTCTTCTTATTCTTCTATAGATGATGACACATTGCAAAAACAATATAATCAATTGTGTGAGCTAAGTCTAAAAATCATAACTAAAAATAAATTTCTAAAAACCAAAAAGGAGTTTTTGGAAAATGAGGTATATGAGTTAAAAGAAAAAGCAAAACGACTTGAAAAAGGAAAAACAAATGACGATGATTGTAAATCATGTCAAGAGCTTAATCTTGAAATAGAAAAACTAAAGCTCACACAAGAAATCTTAATAGAAAATAATTCTAAGTTTAAAAGGTTTAACAAAAACATCGCTCTTGCCGATGAAATAGTTAAAATCCATAAAACACCAGGAGACATGAATGGGCTAGGTTTTAATGAAGTATTAATTCCAAAGAGTCAAAACAAAACGGCCGAAAAGGACGAACATTCTGTCAAAATTGCTGCAGTACAGCACGGACCAGACGGAACCAAAATAAGGGTTCCGTCCGTTGTGCAAAATGGTACCGCGGGTACTTCAGCAGAACAGAATGTTCGCAATACGGACCGTACTAAATTTGTTAAAGTAACAAAGAAAACCAATGATAATGTTAAACTAAAACCAGCCATTATATCAGGAGTAGGACTTGTTAAAAATGAATTTAGATCAAAAACTACTCAACAACGATATAAAACTTCTTTTGCCAAACGTCCCTTTCCTAAGAGCATCCACAACGTTCAACCTAACTACCAACGCAACGGTAGGAATCAAAACTTTCCTAGACCATATCAAACTCCAGATTACATGCCATGGAACCCTTACCCATCATTTCCATACATGAATCAAATAAATGGTATGTTTAACCCAAACGGACCCATGAGATATTGGGGACCAAATGTTTGAGTTATTTGCTTCTTAGGTATGCTTGAAAGTTGGATTGGAACCTGATGAATGGATAAAAGATAGTGGATGCTCACGACACATGACGGGCAACAAAAGTCTCTTCTCATCATACCAAGAGTATGACGGAGGTAATGTCACTTTCGGTAGCAATCTCAAAAGCAAAATCATTGGCAAAGGTACGATTGCTCATAACTCTCTAACTATTGAAAATGTTGCTCATGTGGATAGGTTAGGATTTAATCTACTTAGTATTAGCCAACTATGTGATAAAAAGTATAAAGTACTATTTGATGAAAATGGTAGTAAAATACTAAAAGATGGTATCACCATAGCTAAAGGAGTTAGGAAAAATAACATATACGTCATGAAAATAGATAAAACATATAATGACAAACTTTGCTTAACAACATTAGACGATAGCTCATCTCTTTGGCATAGACGCTTAGGTCACGCTAATATGAGACTTATACAAAACCTATCTTCAAAAGAGTTGGTTAGGAATTTACCAAAACTAAAATATGACCAACACTTTTGCGACGCTTGCAAAATTGGTAAACAAACACATAGTAGTCACAAATCTAAAAATATGGTGTCCACATCTAAGTGTCTAGAATTATTACATATGGACTTGTTTGGACCATCCGCTATAAGAAGCTATGGAGGCAACTTATACACTTTGGTCATAGTAGATGATTACTCAAGGTTTACTTGGACGTTATTTTTGAAAACCAAAAATGAAGCTTTTGATAAATTTGAAATACTTAGCAAGAAAATTCAAAATCTTCTAGGTGTCAAAATTGTGTCGATCCGAACGGATCATGGTCGTGAATTTGACAACGAAACTCAATTTGGAAACTTTTGTGATACAAATGGTATAACACATAACTTTTCCGCTCCACGAACACCTCAATCAAATGGAGTAGTAGAACGTAAAAATAGAACAATTCAAGAAATGAGTAGAACAATGCTTAATGAACAAAACATTCCTCAAAATTTTTGGTGTAACGCCGTTGACACTTCTACATATATTTTAAATAGAGTCCTAATACGTCCTTTCCTAAAAAAAACACCATATGAACTTTATAAAGGTAAAAAGCCAACATTAGGATATTTTAAAGTCTTTGGTTGTAAATGTTTTATTCTTAATACTAAGGATTATCTCACCAAGTTTGACCCAAAGTCTTATGAAGGTGTATTTCTTGGTTACTCTCAAACTAGTAAAGCTTACATTGTCCTTAATAAAGAAACAATGATAGTCGAGGAATCGTTGAACATAACATTTGACGAAAGTCCACCTCCCTCTAAGACATCACCTTTGGTAGATGATGACTTAGTTGAAAGTCAAATAATAGAAAGTCAAATTAATAATAACAAGGAAGATGAACCATCAAATAAGGAAATTGTCAACATCAAAGAATCTAAAAGTCATCCATTAGAAAAGGTCATAGGACAACTTAATCAAAGAACCTTAAGGTCACAAGCTCAAAATCAAAGTAATCATTTTTGTTTTGTATCCACCATTGAACCAAAAACCATAAATGAAGCAATAAAAGATGAATCATGGGTAATGGCCATGCAAGAAGAATTAAACCAATTCGTTAGAAATGATGTTTGGAAACTAGTTCCAAAACCCAAAGATCAAACTATAATTGGAACAAAATGGGTCTTTCGAAACAAAATGGACGAAAATGGTATAGTATCTAGAAACAAAGCTAGGCTTGTTGCACAAGGTTATAATCAACAAGAAGGAATCGACTATGATGAAACTTATGCACCGGTAGCTAGACTTGAATCCATTAGAATATTACTTGCTTATGCATGTGCTTATGTAAGATATAACTTTTCACACACACATCAAACCATAACACAAGGTGGCGTATAAGATGGAATTCTAGAGAGAGAAAGTTAGAGGTTTAGGGAACTTAGTGAGAGAAAGTGAAAGATATTATTATGAGCTCCAACTCTCTACCTTGGAAGGTAGAGAGTATTTATAGTCTTACATAACTCGCCACACTTTGGGCTGTGGATCAGGCATACAGTGGGTAAAGACCCGTCCGTCCTCCACGGTGTTACTTAACTAAATTACTACTTAACTTAAAAGAACTACGACTACGAGCTTTCTAACGATTACATATACTTGAGGTGACCGACTCTTTAATACCGGGAATTTCTAATTCCTAACAATCTCCCCCTAAGGGAGGTCACCTCAATTATACATCAAAAATTACATTGAATACAAATAGAAATTACATTAACAGTTGATCTTGCATTCTTGATGTAGTCCTTTGCTCATAAGCTCGTAGTCATTGATTCTTCACATTGCATGTTTGGTCATTCCAAGTGGAGGTCTTTTACTGATCCACGTGATGATAAGTTTGAGCCATCTTTGGAGATCATCAGCAATCAACAATCTCTGACACATCCTTTGTGATGTTGGTATTTTGTGATGTTGTGACTTTGGGACCGACATGCTCACATTCTGGATCATGATATCTTCTCATCAGAGTAGCGGAAGCATTTGTTGAATCACGATATTGGCAGCAGCGTAGCAGAAGCATGGAGTGAAAATATCAGAGTCATTGATGCACTAATCATGATTTCTTTTGAGTTGAATGTGTTAAGTGAGCATGCGGCTGTGGATTGACCGCTTCATTCTGATCAGCTGCAAATGTCGGGCGTACCTGCATACAACAGTTAGCAGCAAATCGCACGAAAGTGTCTTTGATCACTTTCGTTGAATTGAGGTACACGGCCCACGGTTCCCCGTTGATCAGTACAAGTACTGCCTGTGATCAGGTAGGATTCCTAAGAATCTCCTTGACAGGGTTTCGCAGCTGTTCTAGCTGTTCTCAAACCGGAACATCTCAAAGAAGACAACACGGAGTGAGTGAACCAGCGAAATTTAAGTCCACTGATTGATGAAAAGAGATTTGAAAAACAATCGTGTATTGCTCAATAGAAATTGTTTTTGCAATACAACGAAGGTTTTATTGAAAATCAATTATCAATCATAAAAATACCTTTTGGTTTAAAAAATGAGTACACAGTCGATGTGCTAATGAAAAGAGTTTTTAAGCACAAAGACTGGTTTTTCAAAGGTATCCGTCAATCCATAACCTGAACCAGGATTGATTCAAGAGATTGAATCGCCCCATTGTTTCTGTTCAGTTGTCACATGGTTGATCTATATAATAGATCTCACATGCCACCTACCAGGAGCTTGTTTGATGTAGGCTCCAGAAGGCTTTCCATCTTCACTGTGAATATGTAAACACATCACTCAGATGTTCTGGCAATACCACAAGGATAATGCGTAGGACTCAAGATATAATCTCTCTTTCCACATTGTGTAAAACAGAGAGCCTTCATTGAAAGTGTCCTAATGAGATTTATTGATGATCTCGTGGCTCTAGACTCAATTTATGCATATTTGGATCCTGTGCCGGAGACTAGGGAGAGGGTCTCCTACTTCAATATCAACCATCTCTAAGAGAAAGTCGATAGATAATGTCGGTTCCCCGTGAGAATGAAACAAGTCCTTTTAAGAGGAACTTGAGTGGTTTGGAAAGTTGAAGTGCAGTGCGTCACTGGGTCCATGACGTCTTGTCTTCAATACCGATGTTACCATCAGTAGCATATGAATTGAACCCGGTATCTGCCCTAAGGTTGAATAAATGGAGGGCTATTTGTTTTCACCCTTTTCTCATTCAATTCTTTTTAATTCTTCAACCCCTTCCGTGCTTACCAAGACTTCATAGCTAGAACCTTGTTGGGTTTATTCCAGTGCTAGCTCAGTCTTAGTCCGCACTCTTCCCATATCTCATTTTTCTCCTTTTATCATCATACCTAAGGACTTCTACACTAACTAGTGGATTGTCCCTGGGTAGATCCCTCCGGTTCTGGCGGATCATGGGAACACATACCTAACCTTATCATCCTTATATCACCGTACATGAAGTAAAGTTGGTCGGTCTATTTGGTATTGTTCTTCTGCCATTGGATCCAATTGAAAACCATTTGAAAATCAATTCAGATACTTGTGATATATTATCAAAGCTTTTTGTACCTGAATTGTTTTTGATAATTTTAGAACGAGAACTCCCCCTCAACATGTGCATCAAGTATTGAGAATGTTTTGCACACGAAGGCAAGAGAAAGAATTTACTTCTTTTAATTACCATTTTCTAAAAGATATCAACATCACTTCCCTCAAAAGATCAAGTTGGAATAGCATTTCCGGGAAGGATGAGGTTTCCATGAATTTTGCTCCCCCTCAATATGTGCCTCGAGGTTGAAAAGAGTTTTGCACATACTAGAGGGATCCTGCACATTAGGATGAATGATCACGTTTTAAATCAAAGGTTTAAGATAGATGCTCCCCCTCAACATGTGCATTGAAAAATTGAAATCGTTTGTCACATGTGAGAAGGACAGCATGTACATTCTTTTATAACCATTTACCTGATTATCAGTTTAAATCCAATTTAAATCACACATTCTCCCCCGATCACAATTATCAAATCATTTGAGATTTGTGATCTCGTATAGATTTAAATTGATTTTGAAAGCTTTTGAGGAGAATTGTGACTTGATTGTGAAAGTGTTTTAACTGATGTGGATTGGATTTTAAGACTTTACACTCCATTTATAAAACATGCATGTATATCTTTTGAAAACAATTTAATGCCAAATAACTTTTTAATTTAATTGAAATCATTCTCCCCCTCAATCAATGACGTAGGTTGTTGATTGAGAGATAGAGATTTTGACAAATAAGTCCGGATGATTATCAAAAATAGAGATTGAGTTATTTTTCAAAGCATTTAGTTTTCAGCAGATAGGAGTTTATAGAATCAGAGCATAGGATTTGAAAACATGGTAAAACATGGCTCTGTTCTTTCTTTAAAACCGGGTTATTGCCTGAAGATGACAATAAACCATTTTCTCTTTCTCCCAAAAATTTTTTTGATTTTTTGATTTTTTTTTTTTTTTTTTTTTTTAAATTCGAACAACATCTAAAATCCCGTGTCATTCTTTGAATGACAGCTCAAAGACCGTAGATATAATCGAACCGGAAAGAAACATGACAAAAAAAAGACAATATTTTTTGAAGATTTTTCGACTTTTTTCAGATTTTTATGGATTTTGAAAGTTTTATAATTTTGTATTTTGATTTTCGAATAGATATATACAAGAGATAGATGAAGAAAGACCTTTACTCCTCGTCTTCCTCCTGAAGACGTTTGAGAGTTTCTAGTTGAAGGCTTTTCAAACCAAGTCGTGGAAGAATAAACTCAAAACGTTCTCTTGGAAGAGCTTTGGTGAAGATGTCCGCTAACTGATATTCAGACCTCACAAAATATAGTTCCACTACACCTTTTTCCACTTGTTCCCTGATGAAGTGATGTCGAATGTCGATATGCTTTGCTCTTGAGTGTTGAACGTTGTTGCATGAGAGAGCAATAACACTTTTATTATCACAGTACAGAGGGATTTTGTTGAATTCAAAGCCATAGTCAGATAATTGAGATCTCATCCATAAGATTTGAGCACAACAAGATGACATGGCTATGTATTCAGCCTCTGTAGAGGAAATAGAAGTACTCATTTGCTTCTTTGAAGACCAGCTCACAAGCTTATCACCCAAAAACTGAGCACCTCCTGACGTACTTCGACGTGTATCTTGACAACCTGCATGATCAGCATCTGCATAGGCCGTTAGTGACATACCGGTGTCTTTCGGGTACCATAGTCCCATATTGATGGTTCCTTGGAGATACCGAAAGACCCGTTTAACTGCTTCAAGGTGCTTTTTGGTAGGCTTAGCCTGGTATCTAGCACACATGCACACAGAGAACAAAATGTCTGGTCTACTAGCAGTGAGATACATCAGGGATCCAATCATACTTCGATATTTAGTTTGGTCAATCATGATCCCTGAGAGGTCCTCATCTAGTTTGGTTCGGTCAATCATGGGGGTGTCAACAGGGTCACTTGAATCAAATCCAAATTTCTTTAAAATCTCTGTTGCATATTTAGATTGATTTATGAAAATGCCTCCGGGACTTTGAGAAATTTGTAATCCCAAGAAAAATGACATTTGTCCCATCATTGACATTTGAAACTTTGAACTCATTTCATTTGAAAAACGATCACATTCCATTGGGTCAGTCGAGGCAAAAATAATATCATCAACATAAATTTGAACATGAATCAAATGTTTGCCTGACTTCCTGGTGAACAATGTAGGATCAACTGCTCCTTTGATGAATCCGGTTGATAGAAGAAACTTTGATAGTGTATCATACCATGCCCTTGGAGCTTGCTTTAAACCGTAAAGAGCCTTCTTCAGACGATAAACGTGAGTAGGATGCTCTTGGTTCACGAATCCTTCGGGTTGGCTTACGTAGACAACTTCCTTAAGATCTCCGTTCAGAAATGCTGTCTTTACATCCATCTGATATACCACCATGTTCTTACTAGCAGCATTAGCCAAAAAGATTCTGATTGCCTCGATTCGAGCAACTGGAGCAAAAGATTCTTCAAAGTCTATACCCTCCTCTTGACGATATCCTTTAGCAACTAATCGAGCCTTGTTCTTCAACACATCACCATGCTCATCAAGTTTTACTTTGAAGATCCATTTTAGAGCTATAATCATAGCACAGTCCGGAGCAGGTACTAACTCCCATACATCAAGACGATCAAACTCATGAATTTCATCTTGCATAGCATTGAACCAGCTATCTTCATTCATAGCAGTTTTAACATCTTTTGGTTCGATCTTAGATAGTACGGAGTTGAAGAAGCACCATAAGGCATCGGTTGCGAGTTGCTTCCGGGTTGATACAGGGCGAGAGGGATTACCAATGATGTTGTCTAATGGATGATCGTGAGTCCATTTTCTGAGGTGTTCATGTGGCATTTGTTGAGGAACTGAAGTAGCTGAGTCGATGTCTTCTGAAGAAGATGGTTCTGATGATGATTCAGGAGTAGCAAATATGTTTTCAAATGGAGCATCTTCAGGAGTCGCAAAGGGATTAACTTCATTATTGATGTCAGAAACATTTCCATGATGTATATTTGAAGAATGATGATTTGTTGATGAGACTGAAGGATCAGCAGCAGGTGCTTCTTGGCTTAAAGATATTGAGACTGAAGGATTGACTTCATTCACTGGAATATGAGCATCCTCTGTTGTAGGGATCAGCACCTCATTAGTAGTAGACTCATACAGTTCATCAAACATTGGATCAAACAATTTCTTTACATCATCTTCAGATGGAGGTACATATGGCGTTTCTTGAGAGGAGTTTGGAACAAGGGATGAACCAATAGGACTGTTTTGAAGTGCGGGTCCTGAGCTGGAGTGTCCAGGAGCCATTTGACCGGTCAGCTCATCAAACGTAACGTGAATTGTTTCCATGATATTTCGGGTTCTTTTGTTGTAGATCCGGTATCCCTTTTTGTTTGGTGCATATCCTACAAATACTCCAATGTCAGCTTTAGCTCTAAGTTTGCCCAAGTCTTGACCCTCATTAGTTGGATAGCACAAGGCACCAAACACACGAAGGAAAGATAGATTAGGTTTTCTGTTGTGGACAAGTTCATATGGAGTTTTTCCATGAATGGTGTGAATCAGGGAACGATTTTGTGTGTAGCATGCAGTGGCAATTGCTTCAGCCCAGAGAAACATTGGAACCTTTGAGTAGATCAGCATTGTTCTAGCAGCTTCAACAAGAGTACGATTTCGTCTTTCAACTACACCGTTCTATTGAGGGGTTCGTGGAACACTTCTTTGATGGCTGATTCCAACGCTTTCATAGAATTCACTAAGTTGTTTGTTGACAAACTCAGTTCCATTGTCTGTTCTGATAATTCTGACAGTTTTGTTTAGTCTAACCTGCAGTTGTTTGATGAGTTTGATGATGATATCAGGAGTTTCATCCTTTGTCCTTAAGAACTTGACCCAGGTGAATCTAGAATAATCATCAACCATAACTAACACATATTTCTTCCCAAAGATATTCTGCACCCTCATTGGTCCACATAAATCCATATGAATCATATGAAGAACTTCTGTGACAGAGTTAGTAGGTTTGGGTTTATGGGCATACTTCTTGCTTTTTCCCAATTGACATGCTGAACAAAGATGATCCTTTTCATACTTTAGTCTAGGTAAACCTACAACTAAGTCCTTTCTGGAAAGATCGTTGATGGTGCCGAAGTTCAAGTGATTGAGACGACGATGCCATAACCAAGAATTTGTTTTTGAAGCCTTTGATAACAAGCAGATTGGTGAAGCTCTCATCATGTCATCGATAGAGATAGTGTAAAGGTTTGAGCCACGAGTTCCTTTCAACAGTTCCTTACCATTAAGATCTCTAACAAAGCAGGTATGTTTTCTGAAGGCTACTTCTAGATCAGAGTCACAGAATTGACCAACAGAGAACAGATTATGTCCTAAACCTTCCACATAATACACTCTGGAGATGACACTATCACCAACAACATAATCTCCATAACCCATAATAGCACCGAAATGATCATTACCAAATCTAACAGTCCCGATGAATTTGCTCACGAAGTTCATGAGCCGTGACCGGTCTCCAGTCATATGCTTGGAACAGCCTGAGTCCAGGTACCACAGAACGATTTGAACGATCTGCAGTTGAACACAGACAAGAATGGATAACTGGATAATTGGGATCCCCATGCAAGAATGGGTTCCATTTGGTTAGTAGCAACAGTTGGAACACCCACATCAGAAATAGAAGCATTCATATCAGACAATGAGGTAATGGAATCATTATGAGTAGATGCAATACTAGTGTCTGTATTAGTCCTGTTTACAGTGTGACCACTTCTTAAGAGAATAGTTCTACCAGTAGGCATCCATTTTCTAGTGGGCATTATCTGATTGGTCTTATGACCAACAGGTATCCAATAAGAACCTATTCTGCTGAATGTTCTTCCTGTGGGTTTCCATTGTTTTCTAACTTTCTTTCGCTTTTGCCTTTTAGCCTTTTTAGCATGAATTTTAGCATTAACAATATTAACTGGACAATTAACATCATTAGGCAAAGCATTGACATCACATCCATGATTAGAAACAGAATTCAAGCAATCATCAGTACAAGGTTTGCAAATAGTATCAGAATTCGAATTAATTACAGTACGCTTATGGCTAATACTAGAATCAACACGATTCGTTTTATTCGATTCAAACTTAAGGTTCCTAGATTGTTCTTCTACTTTCTTCCAGTGCACATTCTTAGCTTGAGAGGTCTTATCATTCCTTGTATTGTCTTGAGACTTTGACCTGCTCCCTTTAATGTCACTGATTACTCCTGTAGAGGGAATGGGAACATTAGTTTGTTTTACTACTCTTTGCACCACCTGTTTAGATGTGCTGGGATCTGAACTACATGCAGGTGCACTACGGTTCACTTTCATAAAGCTAGATGTACTGAGATTGGTACTCCTAGAAGGCACATTAGAGTTCACTTTCCTAGCATTGACAGATCTAGAATCTGAACTACTCAAGGGTACACTACGACTCTCATTCAAAACATTGGGAATCGAGTGCATCTCATATTTGGCCTTAGGCATTGAGCATGGAATCAAAGGGTTAACTCTCTCACCTAATGTCTTTGGGCATATGGTGATCAAGCATTCTAAGATTTCTTGAGATCGTTTGGCATATGAGCATGCATGTCCAATTGCATTATCATGAGGTTTCTCTAGCTTATCCTCTTCAACAATCTCACGCAGGCATTCTAAGCAATCCTTGAGGGATGAGAAATATGTTTGAATGGCAAGTTTGTTGTTCCTTAGGTGAGGGGGGACATATGTCACAGATAAAGCAGATTTATTGCCAGAGTGAACCTTAGGTACAACATTCTCCTCATTGATCATTGGCATTTTCCCTTTTATCTGACTCTTCAGATTCTCAATTTCCTTTTGCAATGAAGTTATTTGTTCGTTGTTTTTGTTACGAGTGACTTTAATTGATTCAAACAACTCATTGAAATGACGTTTAACCTTTTCATTCTCTTCTAGAAAACTTTCGTTTTCCTTTTGTAAAGCATTTACTAGGTTTTGAAGATGAAACGTTTGAGAATTCTGAGAATCTAAAGAAGGAGGCATTTGGGAGCCTGTCATATTGTTCGTTTGACCCTTTAATTGAGAGATTTGGGCTTTCAACTTTCTGATCGTGTTACACTGAGCTTGAATCTGTTCATCTCGTTTGTTAATTTGAAAAACTGCATCAAACTCTGGAGCATCTGAAGATGTCTTGATATTTGAAGTTTTGACATTTTCTTTGAGATGTTGATATTTTAGTTGTAGATTAAAATACTCAACTTCTAGTTTAGAAAAATGTTTAACCAAATTGTCATGATCATCCAGTTCAATTTTCTCATTTAGTTTAGAATTAGTTTTTTCAAGCTCAATGACACGATCATGGGAGACTTTCAGGGCCACAGATAATTCATGAAATTTGGAAGCATTAATAGAGCAATTTGAAGCAGTGAAAAACACATCTTGAGCAACACATTCAGTAATAAGATTCTCATTTAATGTATGCAAGTTCTTTCTCTCAATCTCATTATATTTTAGTGCACGCTCATAATCACTAACTTCAGCAACCATTGCATCAAATTCCTTTTCCATACCTTTAATATCAGCTTCTACCCCTTTTTTAAGACTCTCAAAGTGATCTTTTAGAAGTTTAAAGAAGGGCATGACCTCAGTTAAATAACATTCTTTCATTTGTTCAAAACCTCTTTCACCTTCAGTTATACCAGTGGGAGTGATCCTTTTCTTGCAAGTTTTCTCAAAATCAACAAATAGTTGGAATATAACGTATTGGCTAATTAATGTCTTGCTTTTAGTGGCAATTGTTCTAGGTACAAGATGCATAGGTGTATTAGGAGGATACACAGTTGCTCTAGGCATTTTCCGAAGGGGAGGGTTTGTTTCTACAATATTTTCAGCTTTCTGCTTATCTAAATCCATTTTCCAGAAGACTTGTTCGGGAGTCAACAAAGTCTGAGGCTTAAACTTGTTCAAGGCAATCCAGTTTTCCTTCTTGTAATCATGAGGAGAGAATATTATGTTTTTCTCTTTGCATTTGGGATCATCTTGCTTCTTATTCATCTTTTCCCTAGTGATTTCATTTAAAATCTTATCTTCCTCAGTGCACTCAACGCAACTAGGTTTCTGCCTAGGCTTAAGGACTTCATTACCATCATAAATTACCTTATGAGCATTTCTAGCCTTTTTAATTACCTCTGGATTTGGTTCCTCTACAAGGGGAACGCTATGCTTATCGCTTAGAACTCTATGCTTAGTGATCATGTGAGCAGTCTGAATGGTGTTTCCTTGTAAATACAACTTGTTTTCAAGTTTGTTTTTCAAAGTTTTCAGATTAGAAAAATCTCTCAAGAGTTTTGATTCCTTTGCATTAAATTCTTGCTTAAGCATTTTCACATTTTCTTGAAGTTCTTGTTTTTGCTTAGCTGTTTTAGAAAATTTTTCTTGCAGGGAATTTAATTCTTGTTTCAATACTTCTTCTCTAAACTTACTCTTTCTAATAATTGTACTCACTTGGACATCCATTTCCTGCTCACGAGTGGTCAACTCAAATTTTGCCCTTTGTTCATAAATAGCAACACGTTCCTTATAGGCATTTAGTTCAGAAATTATGGAATCATTAGGAGCACATGCAGTGTATTCATCAAAGACATAGTCATTGTTGACTGCAGAAGATGCATCACTTGGTACAACTTCACTTTCACTTTGTTTCACGTATTGATCGTATGGGACAATATTGATATTACCCATATTTTCAACATTTGATTCAATAGTTTCAGTCGGTTGTACTTTGTCATGCATCTGTTGCACATCAGCATCATCGTATAGCTTTAATACCTCAGAGATGAGTTTGTCCTTGGATGGGCCAGCTAGTGGTGAAGAAGAGATCTTGGGAGAAACCATTGGAGAGATGCTAGCCATAAAGATTGTGTGTGCAGTAGGTCCATCATCTACATCAGAGTCGTATGCATCACAGTCAGCAACTTGAAAGGCGTTCTGATGATTATGACCTATCTCCTGAATAGGCTGCTCATCCACATCTGCATCATAGGTCTTGGCATTACCCTCAGCAAGAAACAACAATTCCTCTTCATCCAACGCAGCACCATTGTCCTGAGCTTGTGCCAGTAACATCTTATCTCTGAAGTAATCAGCATTCTGAGGACGCTTTGGAGATGTGCAGTTCCTTGCAATGTGACCTTCACCACCACAGTTGTAGCATTTGATTGGCTTAGGTTGACCTTGGTTACCATTTCTTCCTCGATTCAGGTTTCCAACATAACCTCTCCCAGCTCCACCTCTCCCCTGATCATACTGTCTTTCCTGAACTGGTTGCACCACGATCCTTCCATCTTTAACAGTGGCTTGATTATGTGGGTTAGATGCAGTTCGTAGGTTGTTGTTGGTTTGTGGGAGAGAATTCATGTTTTGACTAATGAGTAGAGCTAGTTGATTAACGATGTTATCCACGCGTGCATCAGCATCAGCTTGTTTGAACATAGGATCAGGAATGAGTTTGTGATTACCGTTACCCAAGGGAATGACTTGTGATGCTTTGGTTGTGATTCCAATGTTTGAGTAAAAGGCTGTTGAGTCATTAGACGAACTTGTCTCTCCCTGGTTGGTTTTGAACTGATTGAGAATCAATTTTTCAAACATGGCATGTCTCTCATTCTGAAGGAGGAAGGCATAGAGTTGCTCATAGTTTGTGTTCTTCAATCCTTTAGTAAGCTTCACAGCGGTAACAAACTTGTGCCATTCGGGATTCATGTTGTTCACAAATTTTGAATTCAACTGAATGTTAGGCATAGTCATTCTGATGTTCCTCATGTCATTAACTAACTTATGAAATCTCACATAGTACTCATAGACACTCTCATCGGGTTTCATCTTGAAGTGCTCAAATTCGTCATAGAGTTGGGATTCTCTGTCTTCCATAGTTAGTTCTGAACCTGAGAGAAGCATCTTGACATTATCCCAAACTGCCTTTGCTTCAGTGTTATGATTGATCAGCTTGTAGATATCTTTAGGAAGACCTTGTAGAACAATGTTTGAAGCCCTGATATCTGCATCAAATCTCTTTTTCTCCTTATCATCAAGCTCATCATACATCTTAGGTCTGTCCATTCCGTAAATAGGAGTACCATCTTCATTAGTATCAAGTATGTCTCTAGTCGTTTCAACTCGATATGGTCCTTCATCAATGGATTTGAGAATATTGACACCATTTTCCTTTCCAAGGCAATACAATCTGATTCGTTGAGCCCAAGAATCGTAGTCAGTTCTGTCAAGCATGGGTGGACGAGTATCTGATCCAGCTGCTTGTACATCCTCGGCAACAGTGGAGATGACAGTAGGGACGTTGGTGGACATGTTATCAGATTATACGGGATTTTATAACTCAATGATTAAACCGGGAAATAGATTCTTTCACGGGATTTTACTAAATCAAGAGAAAACCGTAAACAATCACTCAAGTCGCTAGATGATAAAGCTCTAAGTCGCTAGAAACAAATTCACTAAGTCGCTACCAATTAATTCGCTAGACACCCAAGTCGCTAGAATCCCAAGTCGCTAACAGAAAAACAAGTCGCTAAGTAGTAACTCGCTACAGACCAAGTCGCTAACCAAATTTTGGCAGCAATTCGCTACACAAGTCGCTAGAGACACAAGTCGCTAAAGAGCAACTCGCTACTGACCAAGTCGCTACCACAAGTCGCTACCCGTAGTGGAGAGTCCACTACTTGTCCTTTAACTCGCTAGCTCTAACTCGCTAGCTTTTAACACTGTAAGTCGCTACAAAATAATGAAGCAAGTCGCTATGAAGAAATGTTATCCGTGAACTAACTCGCTACCATGAAAAACCAAATAAACATCACTTTTCAATCCAAAAACAGCCCAACCAAGATGATTCAAGCTTACCAAATGAAAACCTAAACACTTATGATGATTCAAAACACAAAAGTACCAACAAAATTCAAACTTTAATACTAGAGATCAACCAAATGATGCAAAAACCACTAAACTTTTTCAAACTCAAAAACCACCTAAAAACCACTATAAATCCAAAGATGTGCAAGATATGATCTAACCATGGCTCTTGATACCAATTGTAAGATATAACTTTTCACACACACATCAAACCATAACACAAGGTGGCGTATAAGATGGAATTCTAGAGAGAGAAAGTTAGAGGTTTAGGGAACTTAGTGAGAGAAAGTGAAAGATATTATTATGAGCTCCAACTCTCTACCTTGGAAGGTAGAGAGTATTTATAGTCTTACATAACTCGCCACACTTTGGGCTGTGGATCAGGCATACAGTGGGTAAAGACCCGTCCGTCCTCCACGGTGTTACTTAACTAAATTACTACTTAACTTAAAAGAACTACGACTACGAGCTTTCTAACGATTACATATACTTGAGGTGACCGACTCTTTAATACCGGGAATTTCTAATTCCTAACAGCTTATGACTTTAAATTATTTCAAATGGGTGTTAAAAGTGCTTTTCTTAATGGGTTTATTAACGAAGAAGTGTATGTTGCTCAACCTCCCGGTTTTACCGACTTTGAGAAACCACATCATGTCTTCAAACTCAAGAAAGCATTATATGGCCTTAAACAAGCACCTAAAGCTTGGTACGACCGTCTTAAGACTTTTCTTATTGATAACAAATATACTATGGGATTAGTAGATAATACTCTTTTTACTAAGAAAAAGGAATCGCAAATTATTATTGTTCAAATATATGTTGATGACATTATATTCGGATCAACTTGTCAAGAACTATGTAATGATTTCTCTAAAATCATGCATGACGAGTTTGAAATGAGTATGATGGGTGAGTTAAACTTCTTTCTAGGACTTCAAATTAAACAACTAGAAGATGGTATTTTCTTTAACCAATCTAAATATATAAAAGACATGCTTAAGAAATTTGGTCTTGAAGATTCCAAACCAACTAAAACACCCATGTCCTCGGACACTAAACTCACCAAGGACGAAGAAGGTGAATCCGTAGATAACACTAAATATAGAGGAATGATTGGTAGCCTACTCTACCTTACGGCTAGTAGACCCGACATTATGTTTAGTGTTTGTCTATGTGCTCGCTTTCAAGAAAACACAAAGGCATCACACTTAGAAGCTGTTAGGTCACTAGTTTTACAACACAAGCTTACTAGAAAGAGATAGAGAGGCGGATGAATAATACACACACAAACACACACACGAAATACTAAGGATGGTTAGGCGTAGAGTATGTGAAAGAAATGCATTGAACAACCAACCCTCAAATGAGGGTTTACAAGAGTTTATATAGGCAAGGAGCTAGGGCAACACTCCCTCTCCTTCCCTATTCCTTATTGGGCTTGGATCAAGCTTATGGGCCTTCTACATAAGCTTGACCTTAAACAAAAATAAAGGCCATAATAAAGCTACCTATTACATATGAAATATAAATACTTGAAATACTGTTTAGGAGTGATTCCAACAATCTCCCCCTCAAGTATATATAAATGTAAACGGTGAAGGCGTTGATGTAATAGTAGCTGTCACGTCTTCTGACATTCTTCTTTCTTGTGAGAGGAATTGTCTTGATTCGAACAATCTCCCCAGTGTAGAGAGATAGTTATCTTTGAACAGTTATGCTTCGACGTCATCTTTAACTTTGTTCTTTGATCATTGTTCTTTGTGGTGAAAGTGATAGTATGTTGTTGTCTGCATCAGTCTGCCTCAGGTCTGCTTCGCTGCTCCAGTGTCTCCACGTCATTCTTCAACATGCTCACACGCTCTATGACGTTGGAATTCAATACTAATGAAGTTCTATAAGTCTTTAACTTTGTAGATTCTTTGGTATGACGAAGAATCATTCTGACGGTTGTATTGCTGTTGAATAGAACTTCCATTAGTGATGATGTTGGCGTGAGCATGAGAAGAATCAGCACGATCATCCCGCTCCGGAGCTTCCATAAGAAGAAAACATTTCAAACGGTTAGTAATAAGCGGTTTCTGGCACTTACAAGTTTGAACTTCGAGAGTGTTAACAGCATAGTGTGAAAACACAACTCTAATTCTTACAAAGGCCGTTCCTGAACTGGAGTCCCACAAGTGAGATAACGCGATGTACCGAAGTACATCTACAGTTCAGATGAGTCGCTGAGGTACACCGAAGCATCACCTCACGACTGTAGGCCGTTTGAGACACACTCCGCGTAATCCACGGGGAGTTACCGAAGTGACCTGCTGTCAGGGTTGTTTGATGTTGACCCTGGCAGGAGTTTTCATTCAATCACTGAGGATCACAGATGTGAACCTCTCATAAATGTTCTCGACAGATTGCTAAGATCTGTGAAGGACTCGATATGAATCACTGATGATCTTATTTGTTGATCATCAAGTGATTAAATGTCAAGTGTTCCTAAGAGATCTTTTGATGAATCTCGTGGCTCTAGACTCAATAGTGCGTTTTGGTTTTCCTGAGTGGAGACTAGGGAGAGGGTCTCCTTTTTCAATACCAGCGATCTCTAAGAGAAAGCCAATAGTTTCTGTAGGGTTGATGAGTGTCTAAATACTCATCATTTTTGTACTATCTAGACTGCAAGATCATCTGAAAACACTCAAAAACGCATCAAAATGATTTAAATATCACAAACAAGTGTTTTATGTGTTTTAAATGCAAAAATATCAAAATCAGATGAAAAACGTATCAAATTTGCAAAAATGGCAGTTTTAGTCCCCCAAGTTTCAAAAGTTGTCAAAAACAGTCCCTGGTATATCAAAATAAAGAAAAATGTCATTTAAGGTCCATGGGATTCAAAAGTTGTTAAAACAAACCCTTCAAAGTTTAAAATTTGCAAAATTACAACTTTGGTCCCTTAAGTTTGAAAATTGTCAAAAATGGTCCTTGGAATTTGGAAATTGTCAAGTTTGGTCCTTATACTATTGGAGCTTGTCACTTTTAGTCCTTAGAGCAACTTGGCAGAATTGGCAGAAATGGTCCTTGCATTTTTCAGAAATTACAAAAGAGTCCTTGTCATTAATAAGCCTTTAAACCATTTTGGCCCTTGTCTTAAACCCATATGACCCCCTGCCATTCTTTTTGAACCCCCAGCCAATATCCTTTTGACCCCCTCCCTTTTTAATAATACACCGGTCAACCCTTTTGGTCAAACAAACAAAAAACCCGCCAAAGTCTCACCTCCTTCACCTGCTTCCCCTGAAACCAGGCTTCCCATCCCCCCAGCTCACTCTTTCCACACCCTTGTCCCCCCACCTCAACACAACTCCAAAAACCATTAAATGCTCATTCTCCCATTTCACTCAACCCCTACACCTGGCTAGCACTTTTGGCGCCAAAATGATCAAACGGCCATTATCAACTTAAAGCATCCAATGGCTGTTATTTTTGGTGGGATTATCTTAGAGATGAGGGAGAAAACAAGTTGGGTATAAAAGGAAGAAAGAGGAGAAGAGTAGAGGAGTTAGTTAGTTTTATTATTTCCTTTAAATGTCGTTTTTTACCTAAATGTCTTAGTTTAGTAGAAAAATGTTGTAATTTCATTTCTTTGTATCACATTCAAGTTAAATTCTCATTTTGAAGTGTTGTTAAGTATCAATCAAAGTTTTCATTCAAAATCCAAGTTTAGTGTTTACTGTGGTATTATTCAGTTTCAAACTCTCACTTACAAGCTTGTAAAAGCTCAATTTCTATCTCACACAAGCTTATGCTAGCTTATTAAAGCTTTCTATAAGCTCTTATTACAGTTTCAAGCAATGTAGTAAAAAGTCAACGAAAGTCAACTATCTAAGCTCATTGGGATTTGAGCATGGTTTGGGTAGAAGCAGGACTTGGATTTGGGTTGGAAATGGTTTAATATATTGATTTGGAGTTTGGTTTTAAGTTACACATCAACTGGACAGTTGTGAGTCTCTATCTCATTTTCTTAATTTCAAGCCAATTTGCATATCTTGCTTGTATCTGTTTCTTTGATCATTGTTAATTTTAACATGTTTATATAGTTGAGTTTAGGTCATGAAAGTTTAGTTTGATCACTGGGCTAAGTCAGTTTAGGAGTTTGAGTGTTTTAGTTGCAAAACATAAGTTAAAAGGGGTGTTTGGTTTAAGCTTATTTCTTTGTCTAAAACTGTTTTTACCCACATTGACTCTCAAAGTCAAAGTGGTTTAAGGTTTAAACAAGATTGTAAAACAAGTTTAGCTTAGATACAAAGTTTGCAAGTGGTTTTGAAAACAAAAAAAAAAAAGCTCAACTGCTTTCTGTCATGCTGTTTTAAACAGCAGCCACAGCTGCTGTTTCAGTGCTTTTTCCAGCTTATTTTTAAGTCAAAACTTTTCCCAAATAGCTTTTCTTATATCTCCACATACCCACCTCAATGTATGTGTAGCTTATTTCCCTTTAGCATCACTCTAGCATAGCTTAAATTGCATTCAAAATCTGTCAAAAACCCACTGTTACTGCAGCCCACTGTTACTGTAGCAGTCCTTGTTTTAGCTTATTTACATTTCCCATTAGCTTATTTTAGGTATCTTTAGTTCTTATTAGTCCCATAGGTTAGGCTAGTTCATATTCTTGCTTATTAATGCTTATTTAGCTAGTTAGAGTAGCTTATCAATATTCATTAGATTAACTTTTGCATGCTCAATTTTTTTTAACTTAGGACTCCCCTAGAACTGCTTATTGCTTCCCTCTTTTTGTGCTTACCTGCTGAACTCTAGCTTATCATGATTACCTTTTACATGTTTTAGCTTATTCCTAAGTCTAACTGCTTATCTTGGTTTCCTTTGTGCTAAATTCTGCTAAGGGATGTTTGTTTTGTGCTTCTGCCCACAGCTGTTGGAATAAGCAGTCTCCAACTGCTTATTTCCAAGGTTTGGTAACAATTGTTTTCACAAAAAAGTGCTTATTTGGTCTTATCTATAAGTTGCAAAAAGAAAAATTTGAAAAAAAAATAGTTTGAAAAAAAAAAGGTACCACAGGAATCGAACCTGGGACCTCTTGCTCAAACACCCAACACAACACCACACAACCAGTCGCCCTAGGGTCTTTTCAGGTTTTATCTTGCACCTTTTAATATTTAAAGTACCAAAACAGTCTTTAGCCTTATAGCTTATTTAGGCTTTTTAGTTGCTTATTTCGTATAGTAGTGTACCACTTTTTTATTTTTCTCAAGATCAGTTAGGTTCATAGTATTTTCTGTGAAATTTTCAGATTTTTCCAAAATCATTTAGTATTTTTTATAATTAAATTAGATTAAAGTAGTTTTTAAATCATAATAAATAATTTAAAAGTCGAAAAAATACCCGGCTTTTTCTTAAAATTATTTTTGGTCAATTAGGACGTAGGAAAATTGTTTTTACATTCATAGGACTTTTATTTCACAAATTTTACGTTTTATCTTGCGCTCAGCGTAATTTTCGTACATAACGTACGTTTTCATTTTAGGCCACGTTTTTAGATATTTTAAGTTTACGTTTTAGTTAAAATAGTTTATTTAAGATATTTTGTTTTATAAAATCAACAAAAACATCATTTTGTAAATATAGTGATAGCGTTTATTTAATATCTTTTATCTTTTTAATTTCTTAATTTGTATTTAAGTCGCTGTTATTTATTAACTTTTTCAGTAGTGTAATTATCCTATCAAAATCCTTTCTGATCGCTATCATTAGTGATCATTCTATCGTCTGAATCAGTGTTTGCACACCATTGAGTCTCCGTGGGACTTAACGACCCGGGAATTCACTATATTCTCTGATCTTCATTGCATTTGTGCTTAAGCTGTTTTAAGTCTGTTAGACTTGACGGTTTGGCACCGATCAAATTTTGGCGCCGCTGCCGGGGAGGCTTTAGCGTGTGTTTAGCCATTTTCAGACCCACTCTTGCACATAGCCCATCCTTTGTAAAAAGTTTTTTTGTAAAGTTATCAGAAAATCCAAAAAGTTCATTAACACTTTTCCTAAAGTGTTAAAAACGCCAAAAATATTTTCATTCTTTGTTTTTATCATCATGTTTTTCAAAAATCCAAAAATATCCATCTTTTATCTTCTAATATGTTTGATTCTACATTTCTTTATCCTCAAATCTGTTTAATTCTTCATCTCTTATCCCTCTTATCTGTTTAATTCTTCATGTCATGGTTTTCGACATGTTCCTGGTGTGGAGGTCCATTTAACGGTGGAAATTGTCGGCGATGTACCAATGTGGGTTTCGGATACAAGTTTGTCGATAATCCCGATCCCATTTCAAACTATGAAACACCCGATTTTTCCTACCTACCTCCACAACCCCAATACGAATCCCACTCATGCGAGTTTTGTGGGAATGATTCTCATTACGGTTTTGATTGTCCATCACGGGTCTCGCTTGTCTATGAGCCGGAACCATGTTACAATCAGAACTTTGGTGAAAGTTATTCTCCCAATTATCTCTGTTGTGAGAATTGCTGGGGTCCTCATGTGACTTTTGAATGTCAACCGATGAATCAAAATTTTCAAAATTCCAATTCTCCCGACTTTGACAATTTCCAACCCCCACAGTATTCCATCATTCATCAATATCCTTCACATCATTTCAATGATTACGAGGAGTGTAATCTTCCTCAAAGTTCTGAAGAAATACGCATTCGAAAGAAACTGCAAATGAAAAGAATGGTGTGTAAGCTTCAGCAGATGAATATAAGAATCAGATATGATGACGATGATGATGAGGATAGTATTCAAATGAAGGAATACTATGAGGACGACGAGGAGAGTGTTACTCAATTGAACGATCTTATTTCTCAACTCCCTCGGTCTATTGCTATCACACCTATCTTACCTTTTATTGCTTCCAAAGACTCTCTCATAATGGGGGACGAGCCTTCCAGCACTATTCCAGAAATGGAACCGTCTAGTGTTGAGAGCCTTGTCCCAATCCCAAGTGAGTCCGAGGTTATCTCTGGTAATATGTGTGATGAGCCTCTTAATGATGATTCTTCTCCTCCTCTTGACATTCCATATGATCATGTCGAGATGTTCTCCGATTCTGATAACGATTGTACTTCGTTTGACGATTCTTTATCCTATGGAGACATCGATTATGTCGAGGAGCTACCTTCTGAGCTAGTTAGCTTAGAGAAAGTGAGAGATTCTGATGATCTGGAAATTGAGGACGAGATACTTCGCGAACAATTGTTCAATATAAATCTCCTCGTTTCTAAGATCGAATCATTTTGTGCTAAGTCAGCTTCATCTCCTATCCCCGTTGTGGATAGTGACTCTACATTGGACAAGCCCGAGCTTGAGGCTTTTTCCAATGATTCTCTTCATGAAGAGTTCTCCGGTGAACTCTCTCATGACATATCTCCTCCGGAATATGATCATTTCTATTTTGATCTTAAGGATGATATTGGCTTGGAGGAAGGTCTACTCTATCATAAGAGTTTTCTTATTGATGATACTACCTTCACCCTTCCTCCCGATATGTCTACATTTGAGGATGAAGAATGGATCTTGATTGTTATCAACATCTTTCTTCCATTCCTCACATATGATGTGTCTTCCTCTCTTCTTCACTCCTTCGGGAGTGAGGACACTATCTTTGACCCCGGCATTTTTATTTATCATTTATAAGCCGGGTCTGTCTCTGTCTCTCTTTATCTCATCGGTGTGGAACTTTCGCGTGCTTCATATGTTTGTCCAAATATCTTGAATGAAAGTCTGATGGAGATTGTTTCTTCCACGTTGTTTCCCCATGAACCAATGAATTCGGGGTCGAGTCAAGCTAGCGACTCGGAAATCAAAAACAGTAGCACACACTATATGGGTTTTCACCCATATTTCTGTCTTCTTACCCCTTTCTACCACCCTAGTGTGGGGGAGTTTTTCCCACACTGTTGTATATATCAATTTCAGTAAAAAAAAAAAAAAAAAAAAAAAAAAAAAAAAAAAAAAAAAAAAAAATGAATGTGTATATATCAAAAATAAAATAATGGCCGTAGTATTTCCCTTTTTATGTTCTATGTTTCGGCATAACCGCCGGTACTTTGAATATTGAGGGCAATATTCATTTCTAAGTGTGGGGGGGGGATTCTCACGAATTTCATGTATTATCCACCCAATTCCCCCGTTTTTGGCCAAAAATTTTTTTTTGGAGTAAGTGTTTTACACTTACTCAGCTTGGTTATCAGTCCGCCATGTCTGTAAGACAAAAGGATTGGCTAATCTAGGAGCAAACGGCTCTTGGTAAAGATTTCTCAAATCCGTTTATATGGCTTGTAATTTGCCCAAAATTGTATGGTATTCAGCTCACCATATCCTAAAAAGTGAAGAGTTGGCTAGCCCGCAAGATTATGGCTTGTGGTAAAGGCAGTGGAAAATCCATAATTGGTAATCAGCTCACCAAAGATAATACTGATAATTTATCTAAGAGTTGGCTAGTCCAGAAGGGTACGGCTTCTGGTAAAGACAAAATCAAATCCGTTTACAGCTTATGATTTGCTCAAAATCATTTGGTTATCAGTGTACCAAGGTTCTTACTTGAACTGAAACATTTGGCTACTCCAGAAGTGATGGCTTTTGGTAAAGAGTTTGCTTTTTGTCCTGCTGTTTTAAACAGCAGCCACAGCTGCTGTTTCAGTGCTTTTTCCAGCTTATTTTTAAGTCAAAACTTTTCCCAAATAGCTTCTCTTATATCTCCACATACCCACCTCAATGTATGTGTAGCTTATTTCCCTTTAGCATCACTCTAGCATAGCTTAAATTGCATTCAAAATCTGTCAAAAACCCACTGTTACTGCAGCCCACTGTTACTGTAGCAGTCCTTGTTTTAGCTTATTTACATTTCCCATTAGCTTATTTTAGGTATCTTTAGTGCTTATTAGTCCCATAGGTTAGGCTAGTTCATATTCTTGCTTATTAATGCTTATTTAGCTAGTTAGAGTAGCTTATCAATATTCATTAGATTAACTTTTGCATGCTCAATTTTTTTTAACTTAGGACTCCCCTAGAACTGCTTATTGCTTCCCTCTTTTTGTGCTTACCTGCTGAACTCTAGCTTATCATGATTACCTTTTACATGTTTTAGCTTATTCCTAAGTCTAACTGCTTATCTTGGTTTCCTTTGTGCTAAATTCTGCTAAGGGATGTTTGTTTTGTGCTTCTGCCCACAGCTGTTGGAATAAGCAGTCTCCAACTGCTTATTTCCAAGGTTTGGTAACAATTGTTTTCACAAAAAAGTGCTTATTTGGTCTTATCTATAAGTTGCAAAAAGAAAAATTTGAAAAAAAAAATAGTTTGAAAAAAAAAAGGTACCACAGGAATCGAACCTGGGACCTCTTGCTCAAACACCCAACACAACACCACACAACCAGTCGCCCTAGGGTCTTTTCAGGTTTTATCTTGCACCTTTTAATATTTAAAGTACCAAAACAGTCTTTAGCCTTATAGCTTATTTAGGCTTTTTAGTTGCTTATTTCGTATAGTAGTGTACCACTTTTTTATTTTTCTCAAGATCAGTTAGGTTCATAGTATTTTCTGTGAAATTTTCAGATTTTTCCAAAATCATTTAGTATTTTTTATAATTAAATTAGATTAAAGTAGTTTTTAAATCATAATAAATAATTTAAAAGTCGAAAAAATACCCGGCTTTTTCCTAAAATTATTTTTGGTCAATTAGGACGTAGGAAAATTGTTTTTACATTCATAGGACTTTTATTTCACAAATTTTACGTTTTATCTTGCGCTCCAGCGTAATTTTCGTACATAACGTACGTTTTCATTTTAGGCCACGTTTTTAGATATTTTAAGTTTACGTTTTAGTTAAAATAGTTTATTTAAGATATTTTGTTTTATAAAATCAACAAAAACATCATTTTGTAAATATAGTGATAGCGTTTATTTAATATCTTTTATCTTTTTAATTTTCTTAATTTGTATTTAAGTCGCTGTTATTTATTAACTTTTTCAGTAGTGTAATTATCCTATCAAAATCCTTTCTGATCGCTATCATTAGTGATCATTCTATCGTCTGAATCAGTGTTTGCACACCATTGAGTCTCCGTGGGACTTAACGACCCGGGAATTCACTATATTCTCTGATCTTCATTGCATTTGTGCTTAAGCTGTTTTAAGTCTGTTAGACTTGACGGTTTGGCACCGATCAAATTTTGGCGCCGCTG
This sequence comes from Chrysanthemum seticuspe, assembly GCA_019973895.1. NCBI lineage: Eukaryota > Viridiplantae > Streptophyta > Magnoliopsida > Asterales > Asteraceae > Chrysanthemum > Chrysanthemum seticuspe. The sequence continues at coordinate 288,243,219 of BPTQ01000009.1, forward strand.
CCGGGGAGGCTTTAGCGTGTGTTTAGCCATTTTCAGACCCACTCTTGCACATAGCCCATCCTTTGTAAAAAGTTTTTTTGTAAAGTTATCAGAAAATCCAAAAAGTTCATTAACACTTTTCCTAAAGTGTTAAAAACGCCAAAAATATTTTCATTCTTTGTTTTTATCATCATGTTTTTCAAAAATCCAAAAATAACCATCTTTTATCTTCTAATATGTTTGATTCTACATTTCTTTATCCTCAAATCTGTTTAATTCTTCATCTCTTATCCCTCTTATCTGTTTAATTCTTCATGTCATGGTTTTCGACATGTTCCTGGTGTGGAGGTCCATTTAACGGTGGAAATTGTCGGCGATGTACCAATGTGGGTTTCAGATACAAGTTTTTCGATAATCCCGATCCCATTTCAAACTATGAAACACCCGATTTTTCCTACCTACCTCCACAACCCCAATACGAATCCCACTCATGCGAGTTTTGTAGGAATGATTCTCATTACGGTTTTGATTGTCCATCACGGGTCCCGCTTGTCTATGAGCTGGAACCATGTTACAATCAGAACTTTGGTGAAAGTTATTCTCCCAATTATCTCTGTTGTGAGAATTGCGGGGGTCCTTATGTGACTTTTGAATGTCAACCGATGAATCAAAATTTTCAAAATTCCAATTCTCCCGGCTTTGACAATTTCCAACCCCCACAGTATTCCATCATTCATCAATATCCTTCACATCATTTCAATGATTACGAGGAGTGTAATCTTCCTCAAAGTTCTGAAGAAATACGCATTCGAAAGAAACTGCAAATGAAAAGAATGGTGTGTAAGCTTCAGCAGATGAATATAAGAATCAAGGGTTCCCTGTGAGAATGAAACAAGCTTCTGTTGAGAGAAACTTGAGTGGCTAAGAAGGTTTATTGCATGCGTCACTGGGTCCATGACGACTTTTAATCTTTAATACCGGTGTCACTAAGTGACAACCAGTAGCATATGAATTGAACCCGATGTCTGCCCTAAGTTGAATAATCTGGAGGGCTATTTCTTTTCACCCTTTACTTTACATTTCTTTTTGATTCTTCAACTCCTTCTTTCTCCGATTCTCATTTTCTCCTTTTTATAATCATTCCTAAGGACTTCTAACACTAACTAATGGTAGTGTCCTTGGGTAGATCCCTCCGGCTCTGGCGGATCATAGGACGGTTATTCCTAACCTTAGTCACCTTATAACTTCATGACTAACCTATGTTTGCCATTTAAACCACTGTATGTGAAAAATATCTCTCAAAGGGTTTGTAAATGAAAAACATGTTTGAACCACTGTGAGAGATAAGTTTTTGCATAAATACTCCCCCTCCACATGTGCTAAAGAGTTTTAATGGTTAAATGCACAGTGAGGAAAGAGCGCGCACTTTTTGAATTGATTCACTGAAGATAGACAATCCCCCGCGAGACACGGTTACGTTGCATAGTTAAAGAGTTACATTGTCAGCTTTTAGGTGACAACTAGCTCTAATAACTACCTTGAAGGTGTAGACAAACCTCGAAAGGTTGTCATACCCGTCAGAGTTCATGTCTATCAAGAGTTTCTCGAATGGTACTTTCTACTTGGACAAGTCCTTTGCGAGACACGTTTACATTACTAGCGAACTAGCTTGAAATTATTACCCGTCCAGGACAAGTCTTTTCGAGTTACAAACAGTTTAGTATCGTCAATTCGTTGGTTAAGTCTGAGGTACACATATTCATTTGCATTCTGCACAACATATTTCTTATCACACAAATTTTCTCCCCCTCAAAAATGGCATATGATAATGTTATTTTTGAAACGTTTAAGAATAAATATGACCATTTCGAGTGTTGCGGGAAGACGACCACTATGAACAATTTGTGAACAAAGTTTTAATTCAAATACTCCCCCTCAATTAGTGATATAAACGGTTGAGGTTTTGAAAAATCTTATGGGGAAGTACTTGTCTTTTTGAGCAAAACCTTGAATAATGAAAGGTTTGATAGGTTTTACTCAAAAATAAGAAGCTTTCGCTCCTTTTATAAGGATTGTGGCACTGAGGTGTACCACATGGTCCTTTCTTGACAGATACGGGTTGTACACTGTTATGTGTGCACAAGCCATTCACATATAATCACACATCCAAAATTATATGAAGGAAACCATTTAAGGGGTACCAGGAAGTGCAGTGATATTCCCAGGAGTGCGCACAGGGCGTTGAAAGCCGATGATGTTTCTCCTGAGTCGACCACCAACATAGCTTTCCAATCGTCTGAACTGATCCCTTCTGAACAACCGTTCATCAATCATGGTGATGATACGTCTCACATCCCTCCTTTCCTGAGAATTCCAGCGCTTAGGATTCCCAACGTTCAGGCGTATATCCTTCAATCTGTACGCCAATCCATCCCTAACCAGCTTCAAGGTATGATCCCCAAATTTGTGGAGTTCACTACACGCCATTAAGCAGTTTCTTTGAAGTTCACTGCGGTAAACAACGCCGAAAGGTTTGCTGATGAGCGTGAGTTGTGTAAGCTGGTTGATGTCGGGAAGATCAAGCTGTGGTGGAGTGAAGTTTACACGTTTCTGATATGATTCAACAGCCATCTGGATATCTTCGACACGTTCTTTGATCACGATGCGTCTAATGAAGATGATAACTGACTTGATAAATTCACGTTGAACTTCAGTCGAGAATTGTCTCATACGACCCTGTACTTTGGCAAGATACATGTCTTCGATGTCGTTGAGGGACAAGTTCTCAAAGTCAGCTTCGGAGAATCCATAGTCCTGTTCATCTTGTCGTTTGACTATGATATTCTTTAAGAATGTGTAGTCCCACTTAGACTTGAGATCAATGTGTTTGATGGCCACGATGTCCTTAGAACTATACACTGCATGTTGAGACTTCTGAACCAGGCAGCTTCTGTAGTAGATTCTTCGGCGTTCAGGCCAATGATGAATCCCATACAATGCATCTTGGTCGTATGCTTGCACGTTGTCAGAAAACAAGTGATTTGCACGTTCCTCGATAGCTATGCAGTTTGAGTAGATGGCCGCTGGGAATGGAAGAGTCAATGATGTAGTGTATTTTCTCGAACCATCGCCACCATGGAGAAGAAATTCCAGGTCTTTGTTGAAGAAATATCGGAAGGGAATCCTTGGTTCGTCTGCTTGGCCAATGGTCGGTAGAGGTTTGGTCCAGTCGGTGTAGTATGGAGGGTTGTCCCTTTGTGTGAAGTCAATGTTTGCTTCCGGATTGAGTCAATCCATGTTGTTAGACATAGCTCGAGCGATGTTCTCAAGATGATATTCTACCTCGAGGGCGCTTTCAGAGCTGTCTTTCCATAGTTGAAAAGCTTCATTTTTGATTCGCTTCAATTCAGATTTCGTCATTTTCTTCACATGGAACTTTTCTTGCAACAGTTTTGCATGCTCCAATGTTGAACCGACTGCCAATTCTTGACCTTCATCAGGGTAGGGAGTTTGATTGACAAGTGTGGAGAACCATTCAAACTCTTCGGTTTTATCGTCATCTAGCCATGTTACGACTCCGGGCTGAGTCGTCTGCTTCTTCTTTTTGGAAGGCTTTGATGATGATTCTGGTTTCTGCACTTGTTTTGGTGAGGTGGGTTGTTGTCGGGGCTCAAGATTTAGGTGGTTTCTTCACGGATTTGGATGATGATCTGGTTGACTTCGTAGATGGTGGTGGTGATGAATGAGATGAAGAGTCCGATGATGAGGAGACATGAGGAGACTTCATGTCCTTAGGAGTTTCTGAGGTTTTCTCCTTTGAGTGTGTTGGACTGTCGAGAAGAAACTTTGTATAATCATCCTCGTCATCTCTAGACTTTTCTTTCTCAGTTTCCAGTTTCTCAAAATCATACTCAATAGTATCCTCTACAGGCTTTTGTTGTTGCACAAGAGTGGTGGCACCAGATCCCTTATCGGGTCGATTAACCGCATCAGGATCTGGAGAGGAGTGGGCGGCACCACTTGATCCTCCGGGGCCACCCATTTGATCTTTAGCAAATGCTTCAGCCTTTTGATGATGTTGGACGATTTTGAACTTCTTCATGTATGATTTATCCAGTTGCTCTTCTTCTTCTTCATCAGAGCTCTCATCATAGGGTACAAGTGCAGGAGTCTTCCCTTTAATAGTTTGAGGACTTGGAGGTTTTGGTACTGAGGGATTTTCATCCTTTGCAGTTTCAGAGTATGAGATCTCTTCATCTGTGTCAGTAGCCTCAGAGTCCTCGTCCCTGAGCTGTCTTTGCGGTTCAAGTGAAAGGATCAGAGTGGCTTCCTGAGAAGGAACTTTCTTCTTAGGGGTGGGTTTCCTCTTTGGAATAGGTTTCTTCTTTGGAACATTCCTTTGACTATCTGTACTTGTGACACTTCCATAACTTCCTTTTCTGGTTCTCCTTACAGGTGTACCAGAAGATTTTTCGTCGAGATGACCAACTTTGCCTTGTCTGACTGCTTCCAGATACCTTTTGTACGATTCGAGCTTTCTGACATCTTCAGTTAGAAGGAAATCTGGCAGCACAGCACCTTGTTTCTTTGTAGACGTTTCCTTGATTCTTACAGATAGAATAGGTTCCGTCAACATGTCGTGATTGTCGGGGTCATTGAGCCTCTTGGGAATGTCAGGATGAAGTCCAAGTGCTCTCTGAATCAACAATTTAGTATATCTGATGTAAGGAATCTTTGAGCCAAGTTTGTTGAGAAATGACATCATGTCATCCCAAATCAGAGCTTCGATAGCGATGTGTTTCTTGTTGACCAATGCCCAGAATATTTGCAGTTCCATGAGCTTAGGGTGCTCATAGCCGCTGTCACGACCAGAAACAGACTTGGTGATGATCATGTAGAGAGTTCTCCAGGGTTGAGGAATACTCTTAAGCTCTACGTGAGAATGCTTGTTGATTACTCCTGTAGCCTCGTCATAACCGATATCGATTAAGAATTGGAGAGTGAGCTCTTCAGCAGGTGAGGCATATAGTTTGGTTGGATCGACTTCAGGAATTAGGAGAACAGCCCTTAAGTCTGCAGGTGTAATGGTGACTTGTTTGTTATTCAGAGTTACCGTCACAGCAGTTTGTCCTTTGACCCTTTCCATAGTGTTCCAGAACTGTTGGATGTAGATCTCAGGGACAGTTGCAGAGTGAGTAAGCATGTTCTGATACGGATGAGTCCTCAGAATGTCAATAGCAATTAAACACGAAGATTCAGAGCAAGTGAGAGTGTCAAAGTCAACACGGAGGTTATTCTTTCCTATCTTCATTGGATAGCCATGAGGATAGATATCAGCAATGGAGAGAACTTCAGGTGCATCCACATTCATTTGTTCAGCCATGTTGTGATCTGAAATAACATTAGCCAAAAGAACCAACATATCGAAAGACATAATGTTAGTCAACAGAAGGTCTTATTGTCTAGTTATTGAATGTACAGTGTCATTGATTGTTACGAGTCCTAAGTCACTTGTATGTTCAATAGTTCAATGATGTCGTGAAATGTTTCGTGAGTTAGTTAACTTTAAGTTTTAAAGTTTATTTTATCACTTATTGTTCACAACATATCAAACGATTTAGGTTTATTAGTGACATTTTTTGGATTCGTGATGATATGATAAGTTTATTTACAAGTTTGTACACGTAACAATTCATAACGAAGGTATGATCTCGGCTTATGCGTAGGATTGGTAAAGTTATGCGTAGACAGGAATGATATATGCATAGGTGTAAGCTTACGCGTAGGATCCTAACTTACGCGTAAGAAATGTTACGCGTAGGAGATAGAAGACCTTATGCGTAGAGCTTATGCGTAGGCATATATTAACCTTACGCGTAAGGCTACTCGTAAGAGTTGACCTTATGCGTAGAGGTCACTGTTTACGCATATCCTTCACAGGATACGCGTAGTCCCATATGTAGAACCTTATGCGTAGAAGCTACGCGTAAGACTAGTCTTATGCATAACAAGCTACGCGTAAGGTGATCCTTAAGCGTAGATTAATAACAACCTTGATTCTGAATATTACGTGTTGCAAGCCTGAAATAAAGCATCATTTCAACAAAGTTAAACACATAGCATTCGTTTTATGACAAATCAAAACACATTTGCACAGTTTAACAGTTACGCGTAGAACTGCATACGCGTAGACTAAACCCTAGATCTACGCGTATGAGATCTAGCCACAGAATATGCATACAACTGATTCTGGGAGGACTAAGGAGCATATAGAGTTGTTTTGGTCAAGTTTTAACATCAAAAGTGTCAAGAATCAAAAATACCCAAACCTTAATTTCCATTTAAGAGTAATTAGTGTTTCTGGATGTAATCTGGGCCTAGATATAATCAATTCAACTTGATAACAACCTTATACAACAATCTTTTTCACCAAATCACTTCACATTCGAAAACACCCAATTCGACTTATAAACCCTAATTTTCAAAAATCATCAATTAGTGTTTCTGGGTGGAATTTGATGGTTAAACTGATATTATTGAAGTATTTGAAACATTTTGACATAATCCATTTAACCACAAACGTCCACACAATGATTGTGTGTTCATACGCATATGCGTAGAACACATAATCACTTGTAACATGAATTTTAACCGTTGGATTTGACTGAGATTCAAGACCTTATCTTAAAAACATGTTTAGATCACAAGAACACTTACACAATGAAGATCAAAAGCACGGTTTTGTTGAGTGAATATTAAGCGTAGGATGGTTTTAGGGTTTTTTCAATAATGTGAAGAATAAACAAAGGTGGGAGGGTGTTTTATTAAGAGTGAATTTAACCTTTTGACAGTTTTGGTCCCTCCACCTTTTCCTTTTTCAAACCAAGCCATTAAACTTCCATTTTGGTTACCAAACGAAGATTTTAGGAAAGAAACATGACGACACTCCCCCTCGACTTGAGAAAATAATGAAAGGTTATTAATTTAAGTCCGAGGAGTGTCTTTGAACCAGAAAATGTACCACCATTAGTAACAAAATCAACCGAGATATGATAACATGCAAGTACACAGATGTTTAGAAACAGTTAATAGATTATTTTCTCCCCCTCAACACTTGATCGGAAAAATACCGAATTTTGAAAGATTAAAGTGTTGACGGAAGAAATGTACTTGCCATGTTGAAAGAAAGATAGATTAGGAGAATATTTTTGTTGTTTTATCGGATTTTATATTTTTGTATTTTGTTTTTGAAAAAAATTTATTTACAAAAGATGTTTTGGTGTTTGACAGGTTTTTAAGACTGTTTTAAGAGGTCATCCAATTCCTCTTGAGTCAAACACCTCATACCAATTCGGTGGACCAACTCATTAAACCTAGCGGGAGGCAAGGCTTTGGTGAGAAGATCTGCCAATTGATATTCAGTACCCACAAAGTATAATTCAACGGTACCCTGTTCCACGTGGTCCTTGATGAAATGATAGCGTAGATCGATGTGCTTTGATTTCGAGTGCTGAACTGAGTTGCACGAGATTGCAATGGCACTCCGATTGTCGCAGTACATCGGGATTCTGTCAAATACGTAACCATAGTCTTTGAGTTGTGTTCTCATCCAAATGACTTGAGCACAACACGCGGACATGGCTACATATTCTGCTTCGGTTGACGACAGCGATGTACAATCCTGCTTCTTTGATTGCCAGGACACCATTTTATCACCGAGAAATTGTAGAGCTCCTGAAGTACTTTTTCTTGAGTCTAAGCATCCTGCGTGATCAGCGTCTGAAAAAGTGATTAGTTCAAAACCAGAATCCTTCGGATACCAGATCCCCAAATTAATGGTTCCCTTGATGTATCGGAGGATTCTTTTAGCCTCAGAGAGGTGGGTTTCAGTTGGTCGCGACTGATAACGGGTGCATAGATAAACGGCAAAGACAATATCAGGTATGCTAGCTGTTAGATACATGAGGGACCCAATAATACTTCGGTATTTGGTGGGGTCAACTAATTTCCCATGTAAATCAGCATCTAGCTTCTTGGTATGAGTCATTGGTGTGGCATAAGTATCACAGGTTTTCATTCCAAATTTGTTTAACAATTCAAGGGCATATTTGGACTGACTCAGAAAAATACCACGGGGTGATTGATGAACTTGCAGTCCTAGAAAGAACGTAAGTTCACCCATCATGGACATTTCAAAATTTTTCTTCATTAGTTTTGCAAAAGCGATTGAAAACTTTTTATGTGTAGACCCAAAAATGATGTCATCCACGTAAATTTGAACAATTAAGATATGTGCCCCATGATATTGTATAAAAAGAGTTGGGTCAACCGAGCCTTTGGTGAAATTATTGGCAATGAGGAAAGATGATAGCTTATCGTACCATGCCCGAGGGGCTTGTTTGAGACTATAAAGAGCTTTGTTCAGTTTGTAGACATTGTTCGGGAACTCAGGATCAACGAATCCATCTGGTTGGCTGACATAGACCGTTTCTTTAAGTTGCCCATTGAGAAACGCCGTTTTGACATCCATCTGATAGACCGTCATGTTCATATGAGCCGCGAACGCGAGAAATATCCGAACAGCCTCAAGACGAGCAACCGGAGCAAAAGATTCTTCAAAGTCTATTCCTTCTTCCTGACGATAACCCTTAGCAACTAGACGTGACTTGTTTCGGATGACGTTCCCTTCAGCATCCAATTTGTTTTTCCAAATCCATTTTAGACCAATGACGTAGACCCCTGTTGGTCTTTCAACCAGTTCCCATACTTCAAGACGTTTGAATTGGTTGAGTTCTTCCTACATGGATTTAATCCAGTTGTCTTTTGTCATTGCATCCTTAATGTTTTTAGGTTCAGATTGGCAGACAGTGAGTGCATAAATGCAATGTTCACCGTCTGAGTGAAGACGTTGTCTCGTAACGACTGGTTGATTCGGGTTGCCAATAATGTTAGCCAGAGGATGGTCTTTTGTCCATCTATGTGTAGAGGGTTGATGTTGGTATACATTGTGCAGATTCTGAGGATTCAAATGGTTTGTTGAAGATTCCGCTACATCTGGTGCAGCAGTCTCATTGGCAAATGGGTTGAAGAACGCATTTGGATCAAAATCTGCAGGTGGGGGTACTTCATTCAAAATATCATCAGCTGGTTCATCATTGTTGGAGGCGGTATGTTCAACTGTTGTGTTGGAGTCAATTGGTGTAGGTGCATCTTCAACAGTAGTTGTTGTAGCAGGTGTATCAGGTATAGGAATATTATCAGGTTGTGCAGCGGAAACAGCGGATACACCAGGAGCACGTTCATCAATATCGTCACAGAACAGAGGAGCAAATAACCTTTCCATTTGTTGACGAGTTAGCTGAGGGCTTTCTTCAGCTGATGATGGGGGTTGAGGGAAGTTTAAACGGTTGTGACCGGGTTCTAAGCTGTTATACTCAGAAGCCATTTCCGTGAGTTCATCGAAATGAGCATGAATCGTTTCCATTACCTCCTTAGTTCGACGATTCCAGATTCGGAAACCTTTAGAATTGTCACAGTATCCAATAAAGACTCCAATACCAGCTTTGGCTTTGAGCTTTCCAAAATCATCACGATCATTATTCGGATAGCAAAGGGATCCAAATACATGAAAGTGTTTTAGGTTCGGTTTATAGTTGTGGACAAGCTCGAAAGGTGTTTTGTTGTGGCGTTTTGTGATCATAGAACGGTTTTGAGTATAGCATGCAGTAGATACAGCTTCTGCCCATAAGTAATCTGGAAGTTTAGCATTGATTAACATTGTTCTTGCAGCTTCCACTAACGTTCGGTTTCGTCTTTCAACAACTCCGTTTTGTTCAGGTGTACGTGCAATAGATGTTTGATGCTGAATTCCCACTTTCTCATAAAATTCACGAAGGGTTTTGTTAACAAATTCAGTTCCTTTGTCTGTTCTGATTATTTGGACGGTGTTACGGAGCTGAACCTGTATTTTTGTGAGAAAGGTGATGATCATTTGTGGAGCTTGGTCTTTGCTACGAAGGAAGTAGACCCAAGTCCATCGTGAGTAGTCATCGACAATTACTAAGATGTAGCGTTTGCCATTGATCGTTTGCACACGCATCGGGCCACACAAATCCATGTGAAGAAGATGAAGCACATGCTGAGAGCTGTGTTCCACCTTTGAAGGAAAATGAGCACGAGTGCTTTTCCCTTGTTCACAGGCTGAGCAAAGGTGATCTTTTGAATACCGGAATCGTGGGAGTCCTTCAACTAGTTTGTGTCGAGCAAGGTTGGTGATGGTTTGAAAGTTTAGATGTGAGAGACGACGGTGCCATAGCCAGGATTTTGTTGATGTTGCCTTAGAAAGTAAGCAGATGGGAGAGGAAGCAACCATGTCTTGCATAGAGATAGTGTAGAGACTAGAATTACGCGAGCCAGACATAAGGTCATTTCCTTGTAGATCACGAATGAAACAAGTTTTCTCCCTGAAAGCAACCTCCAAATCTCCATCACAAAATTGACCTACTGAAAACAGATTGTGACCGAGGCCTTCCACATAGTCAACCCTGCTGATTTCGATGTTCCCATTAACATAATCTCCGCAGCCCATGATGGCTGCGAAGTGATCGTTCCCGAATCTGACAATGCCAATGAACTTTGCAATAAAGTTTGATAACAGTTTAAGGTTGCCTGTCATGTGTCGGGAACATCAGCTATCAACAATCCAGAGAATGATCTGTATCACCTGTATTACACACAGACGACACAGATGGAATAGAAGTAGATGTGGAACCCGAAATGTTAGAGGGTTCCGAAGCAGGTATATTAGACATACGCACATTAAGAATTTTAGGCATCCACTTAAATCCTAGTGTGTTATATATCCATTTCTGCCATCTGTAACTACTCTTTGCTTTAGTCTTAGTGAAAGCACTAGGTGGTACTACATTCTTAGGAGGTGAAGCGGTAGCTACTGTGATAGCAATGGTTGCCTTAGAATCTAAAGAAGGTGGTTTACCAAGCACAGACTTAGAATGATTAGTGGGCCTAGAGGTATTCCGATTCTTAGGATTCCGTAATCTAGAGATTATAGCTTTAGCAACACATTTGTCATGACAATCAGAATTCATACTCTTTCGACAAATAACACAAGGTGCATCAGACTGAATATCAAAAGTACTTAACGGTTTAGCATTCGTTACATCACTATTTCTATTACATTTGCCAGACGTAACATCTATAGTGGAAGCAACATGAATTTTATTCAGAGTCCTAGGGTGTTCTTCTACTTTAGCATTCCTTATTGATCTTTTCTTAGGTCGCAACTTCCTATTCTTCGATTGAGTGCTCCTAGGCTGTGAAGTGCGGACGTTTGGAAAAGATGCAACTATTCCTGTTTCAGTAGAGGGAAACACATTAGCAACTTGTGATTTGGCAGTGGGAATTCTAGGTTCACAATTACTAAGTGTGACTGGTGCTAATCTCTTAATCACAGTAGGCGGAAGTTGTTCATACTTTCCTAACATTTCCCGTAACTTAGAGATGGTGTGAATCAGATCTTGATTTTCAGAACGAATATTACCAGCAAAAGTCATGACTTCTCTAGTGTGAGCAAGATAGTGATCAAGTTCGTTTGATGCTTCATCTCGAGTCTTTTTGAGTAAATCAAATATGATACCATATTCCTGTTTAACTTTTAAAAGTTCTTGTTCATATTTTGAGATTTGATTTTTCAAAGACGCGTTTTGATCATCTAGTTGCGCAATTTTAGGATCAGAAGATTTTGCACTCAATGGAGCGATTTTCTTTTGAAAACTAAGTTGATGGTTGTGAATATCGTTTTCACACCAATGAAGACGACGTTTTGCATTGTAAATTTCCGTGTGTAATCGTTTATTTTCAGCTTTTAAAGACTCGATCTAAAGCACATTATCGGTGTTCTCAACAGTAACAACAGTTTCAACAATATCAGCAGAGATATAATCAGATGCAAATGGCAAGGCATGAAGTAACACAACATTATGGATATCAGCACAGATAACATCTTCCAAGAGTCGATCAACATCTTTTCTCAATAGTTTCTTTTTGCATTTTGTGTTCAAAATAGATGTTTCTGTTTTCTCGAAAACGTTTTTCATTACCCCAAGTTCCTTATGAAAATCCTTTTCCCAGGCAATTGCACAACTTTTCAAGTTTTTAACATTAGGTAAAAGATTTTTCTGAAAGATGTCTCTTTGTTCTCGCGCCAGAGGCGATTGAAAATGTTCAACTTTGATTTCAGATCGATATTCTATCTCATGTTGTAAAATTTTGAGGTCAGCAATGAAAATGTCAAAATATCGAAGGATTTTTCGATTTTCAGGTTTTGAGTTTACTTCACTAATGGAAGGTAAAGGACCATAAGTTTGTGCAAATTCTGTTTTGGGATTAACATGAGAAGACTCAGGTGTTTTGATGATAACCCTTGGTGTGTTAGAAGAATCCGTTGGTGTGACGAAAGTGACCGCGTTTTTATAATTAAAAGGTTTGTTGTAAACAACATTTTTTAATTTTGATCGACTCTCGTCTTCTGCATCTAACTCCTCTTGACGATGATATTCAACAACACTCATGACAGTATTATCAATTTTGTATTCTGCACTGGAAACTTCAGGAGTTGGTTTGAATGTTTTTAGTGAAAGCTTTGGTTTGTAATCAGCTAGATTTTTTCCATATCCTTTTGGATTGGGTTTTAAGGTAAACTTTTCAATAGCTCTTACGGATTCACCATGTTTGTAAACAACAGTTTTAAACTCTTTAAGTTTGTTTTGCAAGCCGAGAATTTCTTCAAGAAGGTCATCTACCCGATTCGTTGAATGCTTTTTGTATGCGGAGAACTGTTTTTGACAATTTAACAACTCAGCCTTAGCTTTTTGATTTTCCAAGGTGAGAGCGTTAATTTGCTTTTTATGTTCGTGTTTCAGTTGTTCTAATTCAGACAACAAAGCATTCTTCGAGGCGGCTAGATCACGCATCTGTCTCTCTAAATATTTTTCGTTTTGATGAGATTTTGCAAAAGCGGCTTCAAAACCTTTTTCACGGTTTTCTTGAGTTTTGAAAAAGTTGAGTTGCATTTGTAAGCATTCAAAATCCTTGGTTAACAGTGCATTTTTACTTTTTAAGGATTGATTTAATGCATAACATTCCTCCATTTTGATTTTATGGTCTTGAATTAACCGAGCAAAATCCGGATGAGGCAACAGATCATCTTGTTCAACGTGAGTCTCAACATGATCATTCTTTAGATCCTCAAGTACGACCACGGAGTCAATTTGATCGTCAAATGTAACTACAGGGTTAACTTGAAAATCATCAGAAGAAGATGTAGAAGACTCATTTTGAACAGTCTGATCCGTGCCGGATTCAGATATTGGCGGAGATATTAGTTCAGATATGATGATGGTTTGTTCGGGTACCTGAGACAAGCCATCAGTGTCATACACTGGGCCTGTATCACTCATGTGCAGCTCATGCATATTAGCCATCAACATAACAGCTGCATTAGCCTGCAAGTCCTCCATATCATCATCTGAGTCTGCATCTGCCATAAAGCTCTGTTCTTTGTCTGTAAGAGATCCACCAGCTTCATCCTTAAGAGCCAGAAGTAAGGCCTCTTTGAAATAAGCACTGCCCCTAGTCCTTGGCTTTGGGCATGCATTAGCCAGGTGTCCCTTCTCATTGCAGTTGTAGCATCTAAGACCATTTAACCGATTCTGAGCATTTCCCTGATCCACCACTTGAGCTCTGTTGTTATTCCTACCCACATCATTAAACCCTTGACCACCGCCCATCTGACGACCATAATCACGATTCTGAACTTCAACACGTCCATTGTTCACAACAGCTAGAGTCCGTGTGTTAGATGAGGAACGAATACGATTGTTGGATTTGTTGGTGTAACGGCCAAAAGCATTAGCAATCATCACAAATCCTTGTTGCAATGCTTTGAACGGATCTGTTTCCTCAGTCACTTCACTGACATATGCTTGAGCATTGTTGCTGTATGGAACCAATTGATTTTGTTGAGGTTGTGACTGTGAAGGTGTGTTTGAAGCAGTTGGTTGAGTTGCTGGTTGAGAGGGATAATTCTGTTGAGCATACAAGGCAAGTTGTTGATTGTCCGGTTGTGACTGTTTAGCAATTTGAACACGGAGAATCCTTTCCCGATCAACTTCCTTTTCATGAGGCTTCAAGTAATCGTACAACAATCCATAAGTAGAATGATGCATATTCTTCGCTTGACGGAGAAAAATGACATACTTCTCCCATTCTGGACCAAGACTACTCAGGAACTTAGTATTCACTGCAATTCTTGGCATGATGATGTTGTGTTTATCCAAATCATTGATGATATCTGAAAATCGATGATGATAGGACTCTAGTGTCTCTCCAGGTTCAATCATGAAGTGTTCATAAGCCAAGTAAATTTTGGATTCCAAATCCTCCTGATTGAGTACAGATCCTTCCATAAGAAGACGAATATGATCCCACATTTTTTGTGCAGTCTTTTGAGCATCAACACTACGAAGAATTGGGTTTAGTAATCCTAAGAGGATGTATTCCATTGCAAGTTCATCAGCTTCATAGTGTAGAAGTTCTGTAGGATTTAAATCTGCAACAGTAGCAATGTTGGTTTGTTCATCTCTTGGTGGAACAGCAGTTGGATCTCCGGGTACAATGACAGTAGGCATCTCAAATGGACCTTCCAAGATAACCTTCTTTAAGAACTTTCCATGTGGCTTCTTCAGATCACAAAACCTAAAGAACCTTATCACCCATTGATCGTAGTTTCCTGGAGTGAGCATTGGAGGTCTATCAAGTGATCCAGCTTCATGAATTGATTGTTGGCTGCTTAAAGCTTCACACATCTTTGCAAACCAAGTGGGTTCCTTCATAGTGGTCCGTGATGGATGTTGATTGAAATCGGTTGTGTAGGGTTGAACTTGAAGGCTTGGTTGTGGTTGAACCATTTGTGGTAGTGGAATTGCACCAAGTTGTGGAGTATGTTGCTGATTAAATTGTTGTTGATAAATAGCTTGTTGTTGATTCCATTGTTGATGTTGTGGAGTTAATTGTTGTTGTTGTTGATGATTATAAGTGTGAGGGAAATAGTTAGAGTATGGTGGTTAAGACATGATGATAAACTTGTGTGGTAAAGATGGATCTTTGTAGTCGAATGAACCTTTGTTGATGAAGTATCCTTAGGCGTAGAAAAGACAAGAACCAAGTAGCACTTATGCGTAAAAACACCAAAAGTTACGCGTAACAATGAGGAGTTACGCGTAGGTTTTAGCTTAAGCGTAAGTAGGGAATACACTAAAGTTAAGCGTAGACAAAAGTTATCCGTAGAAACGTAGGCGTAGGATTACCTTATGCGTAGACCGTAGTTTACGCGTAAAGTGAATCTTATGCGTAGGAATTCTACGCGTAAGCTTATGCTTATGCGTAATTTTAGGGTTTTTGCCCAAATGATCTTTTACACTTCACAGTGCAAAAGATATCCAAAGTCGACGTATTTTCAGACTTATCCAAGTAAGAAAACACGGATTAAACCAGAAAATTGAAGATCAAACCAAGGAACAATCTTACGCGTAATTTTAGGGTTTTGATACGCGTAGGATTACTCGTAACTTTGATTCTGCCCAAATGTGTTTCTAAACCAGTTTATTGTTATGGAATAGCTTCAATAGTACCAAAAGAACACAAAAGTGTGAATTTTGATGTACCAAAACTGCTAAACGGGTTACGCGTAGAACGACACCCACGAACAAAAAACAAGCTTAAAAACGTAAATCCATGCGTAAAGTTTGAAACTTTTTGCCAAAAACAAGTATTTTAACACCTCAAAACATTGAAAGTACAAGAATCTTGGATTAAAAAGTGTAAAAAACGAGTTTTGAAGATAACCAAAGAATGCGTTATCTCTACGCGTAAGATCCAAAACCAAAACTTCAAAAACAAACGAGTACACCCAACTATTTGGCGATTGATACCACTGTTAGGTCACTAGTTTTACAACACAAGCTTACTAGAAAGAGATAGAGAGGCGGATGAACAATACACACACAAACACACACACGAAATACTAAGGATGGTTAGGCGTAGAGTATGTGAAAGAAATGCATTGAACAACCAACCCTCAAATGAGGGTTTACAAGAGTTTATATAGGCAAGGAGCTAGGGCAACACTCCCTCTCCTTCCCTATTCCTTATTGGGCTTGGATCAAGCTTATGGGCCTTCTACATAAGCTTGACCTTAAACAAACATAAAGGCCATAATAAAGCTACCTATTACATATGAAATATAAATACTTTAAATACTGTTTAGGAGTGATTCCAACAGAAGCATTAAAAAGGATTTTTAGATACATTAAAGGAACAACGTGTTTAGGATTATGGTATCCCAAAGGAACGGGTATAGAAACCATAGTGTATGCCGACTCGGATCATGCCGGTGATTATGTCGATAGAAAAAGTACAAGTGGTATTTGCACTTTTGTTGGACATTGTCTCACCTCATGGTTTGCAAAGAAGCAAACGGCTTTAGCCATCTCTACTACTGAAGCCGAATACGTCTCAGCCGGAAAAGCATGTCAACAAGCTCTTTGGATGAAGCAAGCTCTCGTAGACTACGGAATTCATCTCAACGACATTGTGATACTTTGTGACAACAAAGGAGCCATCGATCTCAGCAAGAATCCCGTTCAACATGCTCGTACAAAACACATTGAAATTCGTCATCACTTTCTTCGCGACAATGTTAAAAAAGGTAACATTTCAATCGAGAAGGTATCCTCCGAAGACAACATTGCCGACATCTTAACTAAACCTCTTAAACGAGAACCTTTTAATCTTCTTAGACTTGGTTTAGGGTTAATGGAACCAAACATGTAGGATAAACATAGCCTAAAACATTAGAATAGTCAAACCAAAACAATTTTGCCTTGTATCTGGTACTGTAGCCACGACACCAAACGACAACACGGACGGAACCAATTTTTTGGTGCCGTCTGGTCCGTGGTGTCTACAGAAGCAAAACTACTATATACATAACATCCCCTTCCTCACAACCCACTTTACCAAAACGTGTATAACTTAAACCAAGCTCATTATTGTCATCTTCCCACTCACTAATCACTGAAGATAACATCATTGTAAGTATCCTAACTACATTTCATCTCTTAATTCTGAGTCTAGGATTCTTATTTATGCACAAAACTATCACAAATCATTACATGGGGTTTTATGTATGCTTTTATACCAAATATGAATTCAATTGGCAAATTGCATAACTAGTCATTCAAATTAGGTACTACATTATCATATTGCATAAACAAATCATGTTTCCCACTAATTGATAGATAATAAATATAAGGCCTTATTCAAACAACCAAACACCCCATGTCAAAAGTTTTGAAAAGCTTCTCACTTGTAGGAAAACATTTTTCATTGCTAATACAAATAGAAACGTTAGAATTTTCATCACTTGCATGCTCTTAATACTAAAGGTATTGCATAACTAATATGCACTCCTGGGTATATTCAAATGTAGCCACATTGAATTAGGAGCATATGGGTTATCTCATGGTATTTGCCAAACACCCCACTAAAACCATTTTGTGCATAAAATGAGTCGAGATAACCGCAACTCCAAATTGTTTTCATATAGGCACACACTAGAATCAAAAACGTTAAAATTTATTTTCAATTTTTTTTAACATATTAATTCTTGTCCTTAGGAATAACCATGGTAGCCGCAAGATTCTATGATCACAAAGACACCCTTAACTACATTCCCAAACACCACAAAACCAAAGGACTTACCAAGGAACAAGTAGAAATATTTAAGAGTCTAGAATCAAGGTATTTCCATGAGGGTAGAACCATTCACTCATCCTTCCTTGAAAATACCAATCTTCGTGAAGAACTAGCCGCCATTCAATTCGATTGTCTTCTTGACATCGATGAACCAATTTGTCCTAGGTTTGTGTTAGAATTCTATGCTAGTGTGACCGGCTTTAGTGATGAAGACGATGATGAATTCTGTCTTAGGTTTAGAATCAACCAAAATGACTACACCATCACCTTAAGCAACTTTGCTCAAGTGTTAGGAATTCCCAACCGAGGAACTTGTGTCTACACGGATAAGTGGTCACTCATGGCTCTTGATACAATCAATGACCGCTCTCTTCCCTACATAACCCGTTTGGCCGATAAGGATGTCATCCGTGAACACCTTTTTAACCCAAAAAGTGATACAACCCAAGTTACCCGAAAGGGAAAAGAGGTAAACCGAGATCCATATGGAATGGAGCTAAATGAACTTAAGCCCGAATTTAAGAAATGGGAGGAACTACTTAGAGCCAACGTCATTAGCACCATAGGGAATAGGGATCACATAAACGCTTGTCTTTGCCACATGCTCTACAACTTGTCCACCCGACAACCATTCAACTTAGCCTACTACATAGCTAGGAGAATGATTGATATTCCAACTCAAGGATCCGTCGCTCTTCCATACGGGATGCTTCTCACCCGTCTCTATAGAAACTTCGCTCCAATTCCACCAACCCCAAAAGGGATGCACCTTCACTATGAACTCATCCCTCACATCTTTGTACCTTTGAGTGATGCTCGAGTTGCTAAGACTAAAGGCAAGAGAGCTAAACCTCCAACTCCTTCATCATCATCATCAAATAGCTCCGAGGATGGTCTTCCAAGCTCTCATCTTCCACCTCATGAGTATTACGCATCTCTTCCCGAGATTGAGAATGAATCAGCAGAATTCAAGCAAACTAAGGGAATGTTCAAGTGCCTTGGTAGGATGATGAACAAGATTTACAAGAAATTGGACAAATAAGGGTACTTTAAGGAGTGTTTGGAACAATGCATTATCGTTAATGTTTGATACTATTTAGTTGCTTTTATTATGTAGGATGATAATATAACTTGAAACAATGGTGTATGCTAACAATCTCATGCAGGGGGATAGCACAAGTATGCTATCAAATTTTACCCATTTTCACTATATTGTGAAAATCAATAAGCCTTGCTCAAAATCTATGCTCCACTATGTTTACATATGTGTTATTTACTTTTCCTAACTAGAAATGTTTAGTATAACAGCTTTTGAGAAAAATTTCAGGTTTCGAAAATTTCCCCGACACCTAAAAACGAACTCTGTCCATATTTCAGCACTCCACGGATCAGACGGCACCATAATTTTGGTATCGTCCTTTATGTAGTTTGGTACCGCCATACCTGTACAGGCGGACCAGACGGCACCCTTTTTAGGGTACCGTCCGTGTATGATTTTGGTGCCGTGGATCCTCCAGGTAATTTTCTGAATTTCGACTCTTTCGTGATTCCAAATTATCTTCCATCACTTATAAATCAATCTTAACTAGTTTATACTGTTATTAGAACTAGTATTATTTACTAAGGTATATAAGAAATCCATTTCCCACCAAAATTCAAAAATTTGAAAAATCCACCCAAGGAGCCCTTTGGCATAAAGGAAGGAACCAAATTTTTGGTACCTTCAAATCCGTGGGTAATCTGAATATTAGGAAATTCCACTCACTAGAACACATTTATTGCATATATTTTCTTCTTCACTCCATCTTCTTTGTATGGATTGACTTGGGTGATATGACTAGCATTCAACCCACCTCCAAATCATTAGGAACCTCATCTCTTCAATGGTTCAACATCAAATCAAACCATTTCTCAACAATTTCTTACCTCTATAAATTGAAAGGCTTTTCCATGATCATCCTCACACCTACTTCATTCTCACTACTATCTAGCAAATCAAAACCCAAGTTAAAAATGACTAAATCATCACCAAAACCTTGCAAGAAAACCGTTAGAATTAGCGTAAGGCCTTGTTGTTTTGTTCATCTTAGCTCATCATCCGAATCTTCACCACTCTCAATCTCATCTCCCATTAGAGATGATACAAATCTTACCCTAGCTACACCCACTTCATCACACATTGTGATCACCACTCCACCACCAACAAAAACACCTACTTCACCTCCACCGGCACCCATCCAAACATCCAAAACACCCTCACCACCTTCACCAAGGTCTCCCACTCTCACTCCCATGGAGTTATTTTCAACTCCACCAACATCACCAAATCCTTTCCTAGAGTACTTGGAGGACTTGCCTCCTAGGCCAAGTCATCCACCACCATTGCCATCTTTTGGCACAATTGAGCGAATCGCTCATGAGTCACCTCGGTCATCCATTGACCCAAACGCCCCATTAGGGCCAAAACCTCTCCTTTTTCACCCTATTCACAAGGACATTCATGGTCCTTTATACGGGGATCATCCACTTCCATCATCAATGTTCCCTCATATTGAGGACATTCCGGAGTGCATGTGGGATGACAATCCCACTAGAGAGGAGATTCAAGCCGAACTCCACAACCTCCACCAATTCAAAGGCATGGTGGATTCTCACTTAAGTGAGACATTGCAAATGCAAAATGCTTTGCTTGCATCCATCATGACCACTCCAAACATTCCCAACACCACCAACACATCCACCATTCCACCACCACAACCTCCCCAAACTTTCTACCCTCCAAGGCATGGTTGCTCAACTTGTGAGCAAACGGGTCAAACCGTGGAACGGACCCGGGTTATGGTCCATGACTTCCACGAAGAAATGAGGTTCATCCTCAACCACATTCTTGAGCGTCTCAACGCTCTTTCCCATCCACCATCACTTTAGGATGGTTTTAGAATAGTCTTTCTTTTATTTGCTTTCTTAGGATAATTTTTATTTTCTTGTACTAGAAACACATCATTGTGTTCTCTTTTCATGATCTTTATTCATGAAAAAAATTTAACTAATGAATGTTGTTTATCATATTGTTGGTGTCATTACATAGTGCTTGGAAATGCTTGTGAATGATCATTATTACTAACAATTTTTTTTGTAGCTTTATTTTCACAATCCATGTATCTTCCCATTAAAGCACCCAATTTAGGGGGAGCTTTGAACAAGGGGGAGATAATAGCTCGGGCTCATTACATTCCGCATAGCCTCTTCTTTTTGTTGAGACAAAAAGGGGGAGAAAATATAGAACTTTGAAATTATTTATATTTGACTTTTCTGAAAAAGTCAAACTGCATACATTTGACTTTCTAAAAGTCAAACAGGAACTCTCATTGATAATACTTGACTTTTCTTTAAAAAGTCAAACTGCATACTTTGACTTTCTGAAAAAGTCAACATCATGCATCAACTAGTGAATTCTTTGACTTTCATAAAAAGTCAAATTTCATACACTTGCATTATCATTTCCTTTTCAAGTTCTAAAACTAATATTTTTATAACTCTTGTACAAACTTTGTTTCTTTTATAAAAATAAAATTTATATTTTGTCCTCAACAAAAAGGGGGAGATTGTTAATACAAATATCGTCATTAAACGTTATTTATATTTTTGATATTTGCCTAAGTTTTGTTAACGACAAAAGTAAATTTAATTTATAAAAGCTTAAAGCTTGTCAAGGTTATTAGATATTAAAACAAGCTTTCTCAAACAATATATTCATCATTCAAGCATTTACATTTATGATTAGTAACATCTTGATATGACTCTAATCATTATGTATGATAGTAGTTTGTAGAATGTGTTAGGTTCTTAAAACCAAACACTACTTAAGCATTTGCATATTTCTATAAATAGTAATACAACATTTGACATCATGTATTACATCATGGAAATCATTAGAAGATTCCATTAGATATTTTGTGAAGATTTGTACTCTTCATATCTTGCACAATCTCACTTAGATAGAGTTGACTTTAGGCAAGATTTGATATCTTGGCTGTCAGACCGGCGGTACCAAAATGGTATACGGACAGAACCCTTTTAAGGGGTCCGCCGTCCGTGGACGCTCCTGTCCATTTTGGCTATAAATAGCAATGCCAAGCCAAGTAGTTTCTCATCCCTTTCTAACATACTCTCATACATATCTTCTCTCTAACCTTTCTAATTCAGTTTCATATCATATTAGTGATCTCTTATGTAGCAAAGAAGATCAAGTCATATTCAAGCTTCAACGAGAAGTTGGAAGTCTTGTTTGTTTAGTGTTGTATGATCTAGTGTTGATCCATACTTCATTGTTGTATCAAACCATCATAATCTTGTGAGTGTGAGTGGTTAGTATTTTAGTCCTCAAAATACATTGTGTGTGGGAGTAGTTGTACCCTTGGAAAGAACTCGACATCTAGCTTAGTGTCGGAAATAGTGTAAGCGAAGTGTAAAGGTTTTCTCCGCCGGTGAAAGGAGCTTGTTGACTAGTGAAGTTAAACTCTCGAGTGTGAGACTCGGGGAGTGGAGTAGGGCAAGGAAAAAGAGTCCTTGTAGGCCGAACCACTATAAACAACTTGTTGTGGTTTGATCATTTCTTTCCTTATTTACTTATTACATATTGCTTGCATATTTCATTAACATACTTAAGATCAATATCAATTGATCTTTCAATAAGTTTCAAAACAAAGTTTTTAATCGGTAAACTATTCAACCACCCTTCTAGTTTTCTACAGTTTTATTTTGCTTTGTAAACGTGGATTGCTTTCTATTTCATTTGTATAATGAGTTCACTTCAATGTCAAAGTTTCATTTACATCCTTTAGACTTGAAAAAAATACTAAGTTATGATCTATTTCCCCTTTATAGTTTATCTTTGTTATTACTAGGGGTGAGCATGACGCGGTTTGGGGTGGTTTTTTGCTAAAACCAAACCTCGAACCGAAAATTCGATTTTAAGTTTTTTCAAACCAAACATCGCACCAAAATTTCGGTCTGGTTTTTAGTTTTTTGCGGTTCGGTTTTCACCGAAATTTGAGTTGATGGTTTTATGTTAGACCTATTATTTTAGCTACTTCTTTAATTCGGATATCTGAAATTTCAGATAATAATTTTATATATCCGAATATCCAAATATCTATAATTTTCGGAAATGTTTTTATACGAGTTCAAAAACTAACATTTCATAAAACCGGACCTTTTAAAAAAATTTGATTAATTTTTCGGATATCCAAATACGGATATTTTTTGAACATCCAAAACCTAAATCAAGAATCATGTAACATAAGTTAACTATTTTATCGTAAAATAATAAGATTACATAACATGTATATAAAGATGAGATGTGCGAACATATATAAAATAAAGAAACCAACTTTACGAATTTATTATATATAGTGTTAGCTGAATAAACACTTATTACAAATATCTAATCTCTTAGTTTTTGGATTTTATTGATTACTTGTATCAAAACTAATGCGTATACTAGTTTTATGAATATTAGTATGTGGCGGTTCGGTTTTTTAGGTTTGGGTTTTCATATAAACCAAAAACTGAACCAAAACTTTTAGTTTTTTAAAAAACCAAAACCGCACCATCGAGTACATTTTTCTGAACTCTACTGCGATAAGGATGAGCGCAAATTCCACACTCAAAACATGTTGCATATAATAGGAAATGTTAACCATCTCACATCATTGCAACATACAACCTCATCGTCGTTGCCTTAGAGGGTCACCCAATTACTACGTTTGGTCGATCTACTTATTTAATATCTGAAGCTGATGGTAAATCAGTATCAGTTATATTTGACTCGTTTGAAACCATAGTGACTTGGGAAGAGCTATGGGTGTTCAAACAAATGTTAGCTGAGCAAGGTATCTCATGGTTGACATTAGATATTGACTACAGTTGGGGCCTTAGGGACATATATAAATTTATTTTTGCTCCTCCGACAGCACATACTCACTATAGTTGCCAACTTACTTTTGAAACGGATCAAAAGAATGCATCTTATCATAAGAGATGTGTTAAAATCTAGTGGTGGTGTTGGTAGTATTATAAGAGTTTTTTGCAAATATGGTTTTATTTTGCTTTGTAAACATGGATTGCTTTCTATTTTATTTTTATAATGAGTGCACTTCAATGTCAAAGTTTCATTTACATCCTTTAGACTTGAAAAAAATACTACGTTATGATCTATTTCCCCTTTATAGTTTATCTTTGTTATTACTAGGGGTGAGCATGAGGCGGTTTGGGGTGGTGTTTTGCTAAAACCAAACCTCGAACCGAAAATTCGGTTTTAAGTTTTTTAAAACCAAACATCGCACCAAAAGTTCGGTCTGGTTTTTGGTTTTTTGCAGTTCGGTTTTTAGTTTTTTCAGTTTTCGGTTTATATGGTTTTCGGATATCCAAAATTTGAGTTGATGGTTTTATGTTAGACCTATTATTTTAGCTAAGTTCTTTAATTCGAATATCTGAAACTTCAGATAATAATTTTATATATCCGAATATCCAAATATCTATAATTTTCGGAAATGTTTTTATACGAGTTCAAAAACTAACATTTCATAAAACCCGACCTTTTACTAAATTTTGATTAATTTTTCGGATATCCGAATACGGATATTTTTTGAACAACCAAAACCTAAATCAAGAATCATATAACATAAGTTAAATATTTTATCGTAAAATAATAAGATTACATAACATGTATATAAAGATGAGATGTGCGAACATATATAAAATAAAAAAACCAACTTTACGAATTTATTATATATAGTGTTAGTTGAATAAACACCATTACAAATATCTAATCTCTTAGTTTTTGGATTTTGTTGATTACTTGTATCAAAACTAATACGTATACTAGTTTTATGAATATTAGTATGTGGCGGTTCGGTTTTTTAGGTTTGGGTTTTCATATAAACCAATAACTGAACCAAAACTTTTAGTTTTTTTAAAAACCAAAACCGCACCATCGAGTACAATTTTCTGAACTCTACTGCGATAAGGATGAGTGCAAATTCCACACTCAAAACATGTTGCATATAATAGGAAATGTTAAACCATCTCACATCATTGCAACATACAACCTCATCGTCGTTGCCTTAGAGGGTCACCCAATTACTACGTTTGGTCGATCCACTTATTTAATATCTGAAGCTGATGGTAAATTAGTATCAGTTATATTTGACTCGTTTGAAACCATAGTGACTTGGGAAGAGATATGGGTGTTCAAACAAATGTTAGCTGAGCAAGGTATCTCATGGCTGACATTAGATATTGACTTTAGTTGGGGCCTGAGGGACGTATATAAATTTATTTTTGCTCCTCCGACAGCACATACTCACTATAGTTGTCAACTAACTTTTGAAACGGATCAAAAGAATGCATCTTATAATAAGAGATGTGTTAAAATCTAGTGGTGGTGTTGGTAGTATTATAAGAGCTTTTTGCAAATATGGTTTTATTTTGCTTTGTAAACGTGGATTGCTTTCTATTTTATTTTGCTTTGTAAACGTGGATTGCTTTCTATTTTATTTGTATAATGAGTGCTTTCTATTTTATTTGTATAATGAGTGCACTTCAATGTCAAAGTTTCATTTACATCCTTTAGACTTGAAAAAAAATACTACGTTATGATCTCTTTCCCCTTTATAGTTTATCTTTGTTATTACTAGGGGTGAGCATGAGGCGGTTTGGGGTTGTTTTTTGCTAAAACCAAACCTCGAACCGAAAATTCGGTTTTAAGTTTTTTAAAACAAAACATCGCACCAAAAGTTAGGTCTGGTTTCTGGTTTTTGGTTTTTTGCGGTTCGGTTTTCAGTTTTTTCAGTTTTCGGTTTATTTGGTTTTCGGATATCCGAAATTTGAGTTGATGGTTTTATGTTAGACATATTATTTTAGCTAAGTTCTTTAATTCGGATATCTGAAATTTCAGATAATAATTTTATATATCCGAATATCCAAATATCTATAATTTTCGGTAATGTTTTTATACAAGTTCAAAAACTAACATTTTATAAAACCCGACCTTTTAATAAATTTTGATTTATTTTTCGGATATCCGAATACGGATATTTTTTGAACTTTCAAAACCTAAATCAAGAATCATATATCATAAGTTAAATAGTTTATCGTAAAATAATAAGATTACATAACATGTATATAAATATGAGATGTGCGAACATATATAAAATAAAGAAACCAACTTTACGAATTTATTATATATAGTGTTAGCTGAATAAACACCTATTACAAATATCTAATCTCTTAGTTTTTGGACTTTGTTAATTACTTGTAACAAAACTAATACGTATACATTTTTACTAGTTTTATGAATATTGGTATGTGGTGGTTCTGTTTTTTGGTTTGGGTTTTCATATAAACCAAAAACTGAACCAAAACTTTTGGTTTTTTTAAAAACCAAAACCGCACCATCGGTTTTAGATTTGTTTCTTTTTTTTTGGGGGGCGGTTTTTTTGGTTACTTTTGTTTTGGTTTGATTTTTCTGTTTCGTTGCTCTCCCTGGATATTACGCTATGTGTTATTTTTGCTTATTATAAATATATAATTTGTTGGAAAAATAGTTTTGCAAAGTGACTTTTGTAAATTTTTGGACACTATTTAATATATGTATATGTTATATATATTTATATTTCTTGGTAGCTTTGCGTTCTCCTTGACGAGAGCTTCGCAACAAGCTAAAGCGTGTCCAAAATGGAGTTGAAATGAATGAGATATCGTGTCTCAAAGTGAGGCACGTGAAACACAAAATTTGGAAAAATGAACACATCCCACATCGCCTAGAAAAGGAAGTGGGAGTGTGTTTATATGGAAATTCTTGATATTAACATTCAAATTGATTTGTTGGTTTTACTCCAACACCTACGTGCGCGGGGTGCAGATTTCTGGGCCAAAATGGGTTCGGAGCTTCTAAGCTCATGTGACCTGCGGACACGAATGCAGCTCCGAAACCTCGCATACCTGCGTATCTTTTTGCTACAGATTCGGGCCTGAGTTTCCAGAAGGACAGAATATTTTGTGTTAATAATAAAAGATATCAAATCGTGTTATTATTTTAACAGATTTGCGTATCTATTTATTTTTCAGCTAATATCTTGTCTTGGTGACCAAGATAGGTTTCGCCTATAAAATAAACTCATGTCATTCAGTTTTCATAGACAGAAAACGTAGCTCCTAACCAGACGAATTCCAGCAGTCTTCTCGATCAGAAACGCACAGCTTTTCCGTGAATTTTCTGGCAAGTTTGTCAGGTCCGGCTGTACAACAGCTTTGGACATTATACCCTAGGAAATAGACGGCGAATCTGTTTTAAGGGAATCGTGTTAAACACGAGCCTCGTTCACGACCTTTTACTGCTTTATTTTATATCTCGCTATAGAGTCTGTCTTCTGCTTCTACCCCATTCTGTCTGTTCTTTAATTTACTGTCTATAATTTCTGTTAATTTATTTATTGTAATTATAATTTGACTTTCATAAATAAAGTGTACACCGTTTCCCACATAATTATATGTGTCAAATAAAAAAAATGGCATCATCTTTATATTTGTTTTCTGAATAATTTCAAAAAGCTACAAGAGCAGAGTTTTAATTTTTAACTAATATAATGGATATTTGATTATACTTTTCCATGTTGGTATCATAACATGGAGGTTGGCTTTAAATTTCCCAAAATGTCCCTTTTATCATGGTATCTGTTGACGCGAGATTGTTTGTTTTTTTTTTAGCTTTTGGTTTCATATGATAATTCTTTCTTATATCAATAATTCATAGGTTAACTTAAGTATTGTATCGACATTTGCTATGTCACTGTCTAGATAGAGTATGATGGTATATAGTGGTTGTGACATCAAACGACAATAATATTGAGTTAGTACTTCAACAAACATTTTAGCGTTTAAGCATAGCGTCTTTTTGTTATGAGCATTTTGTAGCCAAGTTAGCGGTATTAAAATATTTTTTATTCATGATATTCGTTATTAATTTAAATTTGTCCCCAAAACGTCAATTTTACTACTTTAAGGTTGGAATCTATGTAGGGCAAATGATAAAAAAAAAATATCATACTTGTCACTATTTTCTTTTGTGGGTAGCGAACAAAAAAATTTGCTTTTATGGGTACTATATTTTCAAATTCATCCTCTTTAGGGTATTTTGTAAAAAATTTGGACATTTTTCCCCTCTTAGCTAATAGAAAATTTTTTTTCCCGAAAGGCAAAAATATCAAATAATACCCTAAAGATGATGAATTTGAAAGTATAGTACTCACAAAAACAAAAAAATTTGTTCGCTACCCACAAGAGAAAATGGTGGCAAGTATGATACTTTTTTGAGTATTTTACGAAAATGAACTATACCTGTTACCTGTTTACGAAATAGGTTCTCGCACAGGGTATTTACGAAAATGAACTTTCCAGCAAGCGAGGCCCTGGGCGTGGCTCTGGGCGTGGGAGGTGCTGCCATGGGCGTGGAGGTGCTGCAATGGTGGGCTTGGCGAGACTGCCAGGGGCGGATCTAGGTAATGGCTACGTGTGGCACGTGCCACACATGATTCAATCCGACGAAATGTATTCTTTTTGTAGAAATTGTTGGTTATTTGATAGTGTTACATGTAGTTTGGAGAAGTGCAATGAAAATGAGCAAGAATAGGAGGGAAACATGTTTATAGTTTTGATTTTTAAGAAGAAGAAGAAAGAAGATGTAGAGGTGGCCAAGTGGGGAAGATGATGAATAGTGATATACATGTACATTGTTGTTGTGTCACAGTGATATATGATATAGTACTTGTTTTGTCTTATAGTACTAATTGTTATGTCCTTTCTTAATGTTAGTTTATTTCTAAAAAAATAAAACACTGCTTGGTAATGGTAGGAGTATATTTTTTGAGATAATAGATTCGTACATCATTTTTGTAAAAGGTGATAGTGACATTTTGTAAAAAATAAAACACTGCTTGTTGGGTGTCATGGCATGAAGAAGGGTGTTGTTCATGGCATGAAGAAGAAGAAGAACCTATGTTCAAGGTGAAGATATTACATCAACAAGTCTCGAAAGAGAGAATGGAAAACATGAAACCAGGAGTGTGAGAGAGAGAATGAAAAACAGGAGTGTGAGAGAGAGAATGAAAAAGTTGATAGTGACATTTTTTGGTCACTTTGGTAAAATATACGAAAAAAGTTCAGTTTCGTAATATAACTTGGGATATGGATTGTTTTAGTAATTTGTTTTACTTTTTTTTTACTATTAGCACATCCATGTATAACAAACAAGTACTAACATACAAGGTTGTATATCACAATCACAATACGTTTGTAACTTGCTGACAAACGATTTATTTTTGCTTTTTGCTTTCATGTCCATTAAAGTTTCCCTTTTCTATTTTAGAATGTAGCAAAATGAAAATAAGACGAAATGTTAGCTGAATGTATATTCGTATGCATGCACCGAAATATGCTATAGATATATGTTGTATTTCTATTCTTTTTATTTGTTATTTTTGGATTTATCATTTTCGATTCTTCTATAAAACATTTCTACTTTCATATTGTACGTTGCTTCGTTAAACGTTTAGATGTATTATAGTCGATAGACATGGCCAATAGACTTGTAACTTTTTCTTTTACTAAGATCTCATACATAATTACATCAACAGAGCAGGTTACAGAAACAGTGAAATAAATACTCATAACTCTAGTCGTCCAGTGGAGATAACAAAGTTTTCGGTACGTCTACCAATGTCAATTGATATACTTCTGACCGCGTCATAAAAGCATGACCTACAAAATGAGTTGACAAATTAATGAAAGCATAAAAAAACCAAGAAGCGAGAATTGATGGATCAGTGACCGTATAACATTAATATCTAAGATGAATAAATATACGACAAATGGGATGCTACTTACGCGTATGACGATCTTTATATGGTGTTCGAAGTAAGTATAGATTCCTGGAAATGGGCGCTTTTATGAATCATTATATGTTTTGTTGTAGAACAATCTGATAATGTGTGTGATTAGAGATCAATTTTGTGATTTAATGGTAAAGTTGATCAAATTTGCTTAAACTGGAAAAGTGAGACAAAACTGTGATGCGTTTCATACTGTAACAAGAGTGGCTATGTTGCTTCAAAGACAATGAAGGTGATAATAAATACAGTAATGAATCAAAGCTTAAATGTTCAACCCAAATAAGTTATGACGTATAATACTCTGAAGATTATTTATATTGTTTTGCTATTCTAGTTTTGATTCAAATACCCTGTTTCATGCTTTTACAAGTTAAATCTTTGATACAAACTTAATTGTTGTTAAAATAAGAATGTGAAATCCAAGAGCATTCATATGTGATCGTAAAAGCAAATGGCATTATGATATTTAGTCAAATTAAATTTTGACAGAGCGCCTTATAACTACCGCTTGCCGTGTGTAGGTAATTTAGGCCTAATTTTAGACCTAAATCCAAGTGTTATCATCTTGATGGGTTGTAAAGTAAGTGGGTCCCTGTCTGCAGCAATCAGGATGATGCCACTTGGATTTTGGTATAAAATTAGGCCTAATTTTAAGTCTATATCATTTCTCATAGATAAAATATATGTCAACATGCTTTTTAGAACAAAGTTTTATTTAAACAACTGATCTATAGGCAAAAATTCAATATAGATCTCAAATTTACCATAGATCCAATGAATCAATAATGACCATTCATTTAAAAAAAAAAAAAAAAAAAAAAAACTTTCACCTTTTTTTAAAAAAATTAAATATCTCGCAAACCGTTAATTGTTACGCGATAAAAATCATACAATCGCGACGAGAATTAAATTATCTTTCTATAGATATGCACTACTATATATTTTTAACGATTTTTTTTTTTTAAATTTCGACCCAGAAAAATCATATATGATTTATGAAAATCATATATGATTCGATTTTTACAAATCATATATGATTTTTGAAAATCATATATGATTTTTGAAAATCATATATGATTCGATTTTTAAAAATCATATATGATTTTACAAATCATATATAATTTTTCTGGGCGGAATTTTTGAAAAAATAAATTTGTCAAAAATATAGAAAAGTGCATATTAATAGAAAGATAATTTAATTCTCGTCGCGATGGTGTATTTTTTATAGTTTGAAGATTTACCGTTTGCAAGATATGTTGTTTTCAAAAAAAATGTGGAAAATGGTTTTGTATTAACTTTGATTAAAAATAGATTGCTAAGATTGGTTTTTTGAATCTATAGTAAATATGAGATTTATATTGATCTCAACTCCTAATCTATATAATTTAAAACAAGATAACCACTTAGTTATAGATAAACAATACAAAACACTATTTAAAAGAGTTGTTTGGGTAAATATATTTACGTGTTACTATATGCTTAACATTCTTATAATTTTAACGGCTCGTCCCGTACAGTGGGAGGGAGTTAATAAGTAGTGTATTAACAGGGGACTTTTACAGTCGTACATAGGCGCCAAACATAAGCATACATACCAGTTTGCACAGTATAGCAGAGCATAGCTCAGTAGATTGAATCAGTTCAGTAAATCCATAATTTCATGAATGCACAACCAATTTAGTTTTACGTAATCATAGCATGCTTTTCACCCCAAAACGAGTAAAACAGTAAAATTGGGCTGTGAAACTCACCTTAGTCCGAAGAAATATAAGAATCACAACTAACACGACTGGCATCGTGAAATTTAACACAATATTATCACAAGGTAGCAACGCACAACGATACGAGAGTACCGACACAACGGTACGTCATTGGCACAACCTAATAGTATATAGATTATCTCAGAATGCGTATCGTAAAGTTAATAAGTTTTCAAAAGATAATTGTTTTAGTTTTCGTGGAAGTTTCGTATCAACGTTTGTAAAGAGTTTAGTATCATTATTCGTGTGGTGGTTTGAAGATCTAGACTCGAAACACATATCAAGGTATAAAATATATAGTACACATATGAAAGGGAATAAACATGTAAGGGTCAAGTCGCAATTAAGTAAAAAGTAAGTAACTCGTTAAGTTTAGAGCATTCACCTAGTATCTCCAAATAATGAATGTTTTATATATTAAAACATAAGTTTTAACATGAAGAGAGTGTTTTATATTCACTAAAACTCTACTTCTCGTCTTATTATCGATCTTTGATCAGAATAAATATATTTATTGATAATAAATATATGAATAAAAGTTTAATATGATTCGTTATTCAAAACACAGTCCGATGATAAGTAATCCGTTTAGATAAGTTTAAATAATATAAAGGATTAAACGTATTTAATAATTTTCAAGCTTTATAGTCAAATAATAGTCCGTCCAGGAGTAGTCTAATATAATAAGTCTATTATATATTCGTTATGTCCATTATGTCTAAGTAATATGATCCGCTATAAGACCAATGTCCAATGTCCAAATGTGTCAAATTCACAATCCATATTGTCCAAATCCGTTAAGTATTAGGATAGTCCGATAGTCATATGTTGTCCAAACGTCTAGTATCAACGGTCTTCATTCAGTGTTCAATATATATGTATTTAGTCCATTAAAGGGTAGTCTATTAATAATTTAAGTTCGGTCTAATAAGTATTATGTACTTAGTTTAATAACTAGTTTTAGTCTAATAAGGTTTATAACTAATTATGTCCATTAAAGATCTAACTTAAATCCATTAAGTTAATAAACACCGTCATCCCAAAATAACTATAATTGATTCCAACACTTTCAAACACAAATTAAACCCGTTAAATGTCCAATTTTAAATCTAATAGAAGTCTAATGTGTCCAAATTAAATAAGCCGAAACAATAATAAGTCAATAATCCAAATAGTAAATAAGTCGAATATCAAAATGAGCGAATAAGCTAAATCGTAGATAAGCCAAAAAAATATAAATTTAAAACAAACACCCCTTGGGTTTGGCTGCAACAGCAGGTAATAAGCAAACTCAAGCGCACCCTCGCAGGTTTATGATAAGGATTTAAAACGTACCTTTTTGAGGGGTCATTTAAGCCCTTAATTGATCACTTTTGTATCTGTTACTACTTAATTTCGTTCCTTTTCACTTTTTAGGTCTCTTGAAGGCAAATTGCTGGAATGACACTTATTCGGACGAAAAGGCGCGAATATACGAAGAAAATGGCCAAAGTCAAGAATCGAGACACTCAGGCTGCTGGAACTGAAGGGGACGGCGTCAGGTTCTATTTGTGACGCCGTCGGAACAAGTTTTGTGACGACTCAGTAGCCAAATTGCTTATTTACAAGTGACGGCATCAGGTTTTAAAAGAGTATGGCGTCGCAGCTCAGACGGCCTAGATTTGATCCAGACGGCGTCAGAGACTGAAGGCGACGGCATCACGGGCATAAGGTGACGCCGTCACAATGATAACGTGGCCAAGACGAAAACTTAATGACGGCGACCCGAGGGCGTCACAATTAAAGAGTGACGCCGTCGCAGTTTGTAACACTATATATAGAATCCAAATTTTTCAGTTTTAGGGAGGTAGTTTTGTGGAGTAAAAACCTAAACCGAACCAAGGTTTTCTTGTACAGTATTTTAGGGTTCCATACCCTATTTTACATCAAGATAAGTGTTTTACTTCATTGATTCAATTATGTCTTCAATTGATTGTGTGTATGTTTGCATGTTCTCCATGTCCGGCTAATTTATTTGTGTGTTTGCTTAGGTAATATGAAATCTAGTTATTGAATATTGATTGGTTGTCTCTTATCTTAATTGTGATTGATCTAGTATTGCGATAGGTCATTCGTTGTGTTATTAATGCTTGATTAATCTTTGTTGAACCTTAGTTTATAATCACCTAGAGTTATTGTAGGCTAAACATCCAAAGAATACCTTAGTGTTAAGTTTATGAATCCTAGAGATTTTGTAGTCATTAACCTTTGGTAGCTTCAAAGAGTTAGGGATAAACGCATACCCTACGACCTTAGAGACACAACGAGTTAAGAATAAGGATGTGACAATTCAACCATCAATAGGAGATAACTATGGAGTAATAAAACCTAAGTAAATACATTTTTAATCATCATACGAGCACACAACAAGAGACATAGACTACCCCTAGCTTAGTTAATTAGATAATTAGATAAGTAGAGTAATCGGTAGAAATACCAACTCTCAAATCCAAACCCCGAGATTCTTACCTTTCCATTTCCTAAAAAATATAAAAAAAGATAAAAAATAATCTTCCTCAACCCCAACCTTAGCGTAGTAACTTCTCACTAGCATTCCTATTCCCCTAGAGAACGATATCAATACCCGTGGCTTACCCTAATACTACACTAGTACGATTAGGTTCACTGCCTAGGGTGTTGAAAAACTTGCTCGACGAAAAGGAAGTTCCTTTGACCCCGAACGCGCTGTGTAAGCGTATCAGTTTACTTGCAATCCGAGACCCAGACAAAGAAAACCAAATGTAGCCTTGTCGGGTTGGTGGCTGTACCGAGCCGAGACACAAACCAGACGCACCCCTGTGGGGGCTGCTATTACACGTAAACAAACACCCCTGTGCTGTTGTCATGTATCATGCTAAACAAACACTATCATGAGTGGTTTTGCATCTCACATTCTCACCCGAAGAGAAACAAACAACTCCTTTAAATAAGCTAAACTAGCTTATTACCAATATTATAAAATGAGTAAACTACACCGTTCGTCCTTGTGGTTTGCGTTGACCGACGAGTTTCGTCCTTTGACCGAAAAAATTGCACCGCACCCTCTTGGCTATCCTGGTGGATTGGAGCTTAAGCCACACGCACCCTCTTGGGTTGCTGTGGTAGGTCGCAAACAAACAAACCATCGCACCCTTTGGTGCTGTTTTTAGTCGAGGTCAATCCAAGCCACAACCAATTAAACTTGAAGTCCCAACACCCCCCCCCCTTCGAGGGTCTCCAATCAGACCTGAGACCACAAGCAAAACAACCCCTTGGGTTGTTTGTATACCGAGACTCAAACAAGGTTAAATACCTGACCCGTGAGCAATCTGATCAAACAAACACCACTTTTTAAAATCCGTTTACCACAAGCAAGAAAAAGATTCAAAACTTGTTTTTAAAGTAAGTTTCATTCCACGAAAACCTAGTAATTGTTTTAATCAATCGATTTATGTCTGATTGAAATAAACAAAAGAGGTTTTGTTTCGGCGTACCACAAGGATGAGCAATATATGGAGATGAAGATGGTGGTGTAGAGTGGTTGTGGTGAACTCGAACCAAACAAGACCCTTTTATTTCCATCTAAACCCGAACCAAACCCTTAATTCCTCAATCTACTTGTCTCTCTTAACTCAAAAGTGGGAGGAGTGGTGGATTGTGATGATGGCTGTGTGGCGACATGGTGGTTGTTGTGCTGTCAGCGTGGTGATGTTAGAGAGAAGAAGGAGGTGGGAGAGTGGCGGTGTGAGGGAGAGAAGAGAGGATAAGTATCTGATCTTCCTCTCTTTTTTTATTTTTATTTTATATATATAAAGTAAATATGGTGGTTGTATTATTATTATTGTAGCGTGTACCCCGTGTCCCGTTGAGCTAAAGTATAAACACGGTACCATGGTTTGATGTTTTTAGTTAATAATGTATGAAATACATTTTCGTGATCGTTTTAATAAAAATGATTTAAAAACAAAGTCATCAGCTCTAAAAATTAATTATCGTACTTATGTCATTATTAATGGAATGTCAGTACGTTGCGTGTCGTTTTTCGTTGAACATGAAACTCTACTCGTTAAAAATTCAATGTGAACGAAATCGTTCAGAGAGTAATTATTTGAATCGTAGCGAATTATTTAACTTGGAAAGTTACAGTTAACCATCGGTTACAGTATTGTCTTTTATGTTACGGTAAAAGTCAAATAGTCAAACATCAAAAGGTAAGATAGTCATTTTATCTTATAAAAATTTATGTCACGTTAGTTAGTTGCTGTGATCGGGTAAACTGATAACGTTTAATGTTAAGAAGATACACGTAGAAAATGGATATATATTCTTTCATTAGGATATTTTATTAATTTTATACAAGGTAAAATTTACCGGTGGTTACACTTAAGTTACCGGTAATCTCACTTCTTTTGTTTAAATTCATATCCAAACGTTAGTTATCTCTAGTAACATCACCTGCTTTCATTATGCATCGTAGCCGAATCCCTAACATAGATCGTCCGTCAGGTCTCTTTATCGTGGATCCTTTTGAAACAGATATACTTGATTTCGTGCGGTTGGATGACAGAATTCCATCTGGCACATCTCGGTTTAAAACCATCTTTAAACCTCCTTGCAGTAATGGTTTTGTTAAACAGTCGTGCAATGGTTTGCTTTTATGCTATCGTGGTCCTGATAAGTACTGTGTATACAATCCGTCCATTAATCTCTTTAAGATGCTTCCACAACGCCCCCATATCTTGATACCAAGTAATATTAATTGTGGAATGAAAATGGCTTTTAATCCTCTTAAATCACCTCACTACAAAGTTGTGTATGCTTCGGTTGGTTCGTCTATTCAAATACAAATTAATCTTCAGAAACGCGCAATTGGAGGAGTAATGTTTGCAGCAATCGATTTCCTGCTGAATGTTTTTCTGGTTTTAATGATGTAATTTATTGGAATGATGCTATTCATTGGTTAATTCTTTCTGAACACGAGGCTTTGCATTACAAGTTAGATATTGTGAATGAGGTTCCCGCTTTAACAAACATACGACTCCCTTTTGTCGTTGGATGGAAAGTTATTTGAGTCTCGTGGTTGTTTGCTTCTTCTTGGTATGGACTATACTCATTCTCATCAGTTGAATATTTACGAGATGAGAAGTGAGTGTTTAGAGTGGTCGTTCAAGTACTTTGTTAATCTTGGTCACATTATAGTGCAAATTCTTGAAAAATGGACGATTTGCTCCCATATCTGGCGTATTATTTTGGGTGAACAAAAAGAGGATTCTTATATGGTGATTAAATTAAATAAAAAGATTGTTCAGTACAATATCGTGTCCAAAAAATGTCGTGGCCTTTGTGAAACGAGCTTATTTAGCCCTATTGGTAGTTTTCTGTTCACTGCATCTTTTGCTAATGTATGAGTATGCCTTCTATCTGAGGTATGATCATCTTCGTATCTTATGTCGTTATGTCACAATGTTCATTAACAAATGAGTATTATATGAACTGTTACTGTTATGACTTAGAGAAGCTCATTTTGGAGCTTCTTAGGTCTGTATCTTCCATGAACAAAGAGGAATAAAAACTTAAAACAATGGTTGTAAATTAGTATTAGTAGCACAATACTTACGAGTGTTAATAGGAGCATGCAGTTTAAATTCAGAATCAACGTACATATTTATGTTATTGTTGACTTTCTATGAACTCATCAATTATTAGGCATTAAGAGTATTGATTATCATGGTTTTCAGGTTCTAAACATGATATTACATTATGCTATAGATAGAGAAAAGAGATTGGCATCTTAGAATTTGGTTAGCTATAATCAATTAGTAATTGAAGAATTGACGACGGTTATGATGATAAAATGTTTTGAGAAGAGTTACTTAGAAAGTTGTACATTTGACTCGTGATAGTTTTATATCTGCTTTTTTTTCTTGCCTACACAGTACTAGCTATTTATCGTTTCTATTTGATATTTAAGCCATTCTCTCTCATATTGGTTCTTTTGTGACTAAGATATTCTTCATCCTCCTGTTTAGCTGGAATTATTATATTCCTGTTCTCTCCTGATATTTGTGACCCGTCAAATCTTGATGTGCTTCTCGATTTGTCTGTCCAGCTGGTTGTATAGCTCAGAGGAAATGGGTTGTGGTCATATTTACAACCTTTTGATGCCTGTTCCAGTTCGTTTGCTTGAATCAGTTTATTGTTTGGAAGATATTGTTATTGTGCTAGAATGTGATAAATGGCCTAATTGGTTCTTTGCATCTTTTACTGAAGTAACTATTTCTGATTCAGTTATATATAATTTTCTATCACAAAATGGACGGGTTGGACGAGTTTGGGTTCTGATAGGGTTGGGACATCCTACAACTACTTTATGATCCAGTTTTTGAATTAATAAACAAAGGTGGAAATCTTAAGCATTTACTCATAAATCGTATGATTTCAGTCTTGCTTGTCTCAAATGGGTCAAGTAATTACTCCGTATTATTCGTTTTTGGCCACAATGGGTCAAACGGGTAGAAAGTCATCAAAAGGCTACTCCGTATTATTTAATCTCGACAATCTCCCAAATCGTTTGATTTGATTATATGGAAAACTAGAAGGGAGGGTTGAATAGTTTTACCAATTTAAAACTTCCTTTTTAAATATTTAGATCGACTTATGTCAATCTATTTAGTTGTTTATGTTGGACGTTGATAGATAGATATATAAACGCGTAATGAAAGATAAAGAGTAAGAAGCACATCACCACGACACAAGTTATTTATAGTGGTTCGGCTACAAGGACACCTTCCTTGCCCTACTCCACTCCCCGAGTCACCTACTCGAGAGTTCGTAAACACTACACCAATCTCCTTATGGTGGAGAAGCCTTCACAACGTCGCTTAACCTTTTTCCGGTACAAAGCTAAATACCGAGTTCCTTCACACCAAGGGGAACCACACCTATCACAACGTCGCCTACCCTTTATACGGTGTTAGGCTAACCACCGAGTTCTTTCACACCAAGGAGAACTAATCCTATCACAACGTCGCCTACCCTTTATTAGGTACTAGGCTAAGTACCTAGTTCCATTACTATGGAGGAACTACTACCCTTCACGACACAACACCTAATCTCAAGGAGATCCACTCCTTGTTACAACATCATCAAGGATATCACTATCCTTGAGAATAAACAAATACTTATATGTATAATGATGCACCTCATCGATTATACGACCTAGGCATTCTTTTCAAATGCAACTTGATTTGATTCATCGGCATCCTTCACTAATGCCTTTGACACAACGCTTGACACCCTTCACTAATGCCTTTGTCTTGACACCTTTAGCATTCTTCACTAATGCTTTCATGTTGACACTATCGGCATTCTTCACTAATGCCTTCAACCCAACATCTATGGAGAAAGGAAGAACTATCAACAAGAGAACCTTAGTTATCTTGATGATGACGAAGCATGGCAACTCATGGACTTGAGCTTGCTCGTCTTCAAGAGGTGGTGATCTTGCCTTTAAGAGGAACCTAGAAGATCACACAAAAACAAAAGACAAACTACATAGATCACTTGGATCTGAGGTTAGAGGGTTAGAATACTAGGGGGAAGTATGTGTGTAAAGTGATGAATAGAAAGGAAGAAATGGCTCTCTATTTATAGAGAAAATTCTCTACTGTTCCCCGGATCCCACGGATCCCTTCCACTTGGGATCCGGCTAGCACAAAGCCAGGGATCCGTGGAACTCTCCTCTTTTCCCATGGTTATTTTTGGATATGGGTCATGGGTTATGGGTTGATCCATGGTTTTCTTTCTAGATACAATGAACTTGGTTAAGTGGTATATATAAAACCATGGGTTATGGGTCAATACTGTAACATATTGGATTTCACATACACATCAAACCATAAGCAAAGTAGGCGTACACAAGAGTTTTAGAGAGAGAAAGTTAGAGGTTTGGGAACTTTAGTGAGAGAAAGAAAAATCTTATTATGAGCTCCAACTCTCTACCTTGGGAGGTAGAGAGTATTTATAGTACTTACATAAAACTCCACCTGACGGGCTGTGGATCAGGCATACAGTGGGTAAAGACCCGTCCGTCCTCCATGGTGTTACTTAACTAAATGCTACTTAACAATAAATAACTACGACTACGAGCTTTCTAACGATTACATATACTTGAGGTGACCGACACTTTAACTACTGGATTTTCCAAATCCTAACAAATACCATTTGCTAGTTTTTATCCATTTAGTATATACTTGTTTTTACCCATTTTAGTATACTTAGTTTAAGTATATGCTAACCCAATATGTAAACACTAGTTGTTGTACATATGTATTTAAATCATAAAATCACTTATACTTGTTTTAGTGTTTTATGTGAAAGCATAAGTGTGTTAGGAAACTATCAACTCAAACTATTTACGTATTCTATTTGTTTCATTAAAATGATTTAACATTTGTTATCGACAAAACATTAGAAGATCGTAAAATATAAATAAACGTTTTTACGGCTTATTTGTATTAACAATCTCCCCCTTTTTGTTGATGACAAAACATAAAATTATTTTAAGGAAAAGCTAAAATTCGTTAAAGTTTGAATTTGTAGTTTTTACTTTCTTCTCCCCCTTTTTGTCGAAACAAAAAGTGTTAAAAGAAACTAACACAATTTTTATAAATAAAAAAAAATATGTAAAAATGTAAAGAGAGCAAGTGACGGGAATGGTACTCGTCTTAACTCCCCCTTGACGAGTCCATCCCTTTGAAAGGGCGTCAAGGACATGACGTAAAATAAACTAATTGTGTTTATAATTATGTTTGCAAATGGTTCGTCTAAGTGACGAAGAACGTGCTCCCCTTTGAAGATTGCAAAGTTGCAATGGGGTGTCATGAAGTATAGTTCAAAAATCGAATTAAGTTGCAAATGTTTTTGCAATTACGTTTGACACAAAGCTCCCCCTAGCTTTATGGTGTCAAAATCTTCATGTGTTATTTTGAAAATCTACAAAGTAAAGTTTAGAAAACAAGAGTATAGTGCATAATTTCCTGCAAATAAAACTCAAGTTAGTAGAAATTTGTGCTTCTGTACCACGGATCCCTTAGTGGAGGGATCCGTCTAGGCATTTTGAAGGGATCCGGCTATCTGGTGACATTTTCTTCAGCAGTGAAGATGTGTCAAACAATGCTAGTGTGGAGATAATATATGTGCAATAAAGAGCACAACGCACAAAATAAGCAAAGCATATAAATGTTCATTCAATAAAACAAGATATAACCAAACAAATCTCTAAAACTAAGAGAATGAACTAGGACATACAAGTACCACTAAATACTAACTAGTTACTAGACTTAAAATGCTAAAATGTGCATGAGTCTAGGGATGAGTGGACTTGTTGATTTGATCCAACTTTGCAAGAAGATGATTAAACATGAAATGTATCTCATTTCGTACTTCTTGAACAAGTCCTTGATTGTTTAGACAATTTGGACAATTATTACTGAGGGAAATGGATATTTTGAGGAGGCTCAATGTGTGTTTGCGGGTCTTCATTTTGAGAGGTAGAAAGTGGTTCTAAAAATGAGGGTGGTAATGGAACTTCTTCCATATGATCAAGGTTGTTCCTTGTCTCCCATGATGGGCTAGTTGGTGTTGTAGGTGGTTCCCTATTTAACGAAAAGGTTGGTGAATGGGAGTTTCTTTGTGGTGAGTGAAATAATGAATAGATGTTTGGGGTGAGGGAGAGGCTCATTCGAGGAATGTAGACCATGCTCAATGAATGATGGTTTTGATGGCTTGCTAGAACTAGCCATGTTTGGTTTTGAACTAGATGATCCTTTTTCTAGTCTGAAAGGTTTGATGCTAATCCTTGCGGTTCTCTTAGCTTTTGGATGAGTTTGATGAGGTGAAATTCTAGCATCATTATCTCTAATGGGAGATGTTTCGGTGGATGAGATTTCATGGATCATTTGACCTTTTCTTTTGGATGATCCTATGGTTGAAGAGTTGTTGCTAAGAGCCTTAGTCATAGTGGTGATAATTCTTTCAAGAACTTCTTAGTTGCTGATTTTTGAGATGTGAGTGAGAGTGGTGACTTAATCCTAAGGTTGTTTGGTTTATAAAGAATAATTTGAATTAGGAAATTAAATTCTTGGCCACTTAGAAGACTAGGCATGCTCTTAAGGTTTTGATCAGCTCTAGGAGGATAATAAATGAATGCTAAAAGTGGTTAGAGAACCAAAAGGTGACTTGAATCTGAATATGGAAGCTGATTGAGGCTCTTTGCAGCTACGGATCCCGCGGATCCCTCTCAGCAGGGATCCGCCTGGTTAAAGACCAGGGATCCGGCTATCAGACAGGTTTTAGGTGAAATGATTATGCTTTTGTAAGGTTTATTATCAATGGATTTCGAGGTTTTGACTTAATTTTGAATTCTTTAGCAGTTGGATATCTCAAATCCTCAACCATAACAAGTAATGGTGCTTAATGATGGTTTTGGCCAAGAAAATTGACCTTGGGTAGTCTAACTAAATGTTTGACAAGGATTCCATTTAATTTGATGTGGAGAAATGGTGATAACAAGTCCTAGAAGTCAGATGATGTCCTAAGAGGAATTTACTAAAATCTTTAAAAATAAAGAGAAATAAAAAACTAATATTTGACCATAATTTTGAGTCAAAGATGATTGAGATCAATTTGCTAAAATTAAAAGATATGCCTAACTAAGTGCTATCAAACGTGATAGATAATGTGTGAGTGTTGGAGCGGAATTATGGTGAGTTATGACTAGTTGATAAATTAAAGAAACATTTCAAAAATATATCCTAGATAAGCCATGAATTTGGGTGAGGTTTTTAATTATTTGAGAAAGACTTAGTTGGCTCTAGTATCTTATGTTTGACATGTTTGAGGTGATCTAGTAGACTATTTTGATGTACCTAACTCTGTATTGCATATCAGATACCACGGATCCCGCAGTTCCCTTATGAGAGGGATCCGGCTAGTTCAAAATCTGGGATCCGCCAACTGCAGATCAGAGAGCTTTCAAGAAATATGCAACATTGCACTTTATAGTAAATGCTTTTCCTAGTTGTTCCTATGGGGACTAAATGCAATAATACAACTAATATAATGTATATCAAAGTAGGAAGAGCTAGAATTCCTAGAAAGAGTGACGACGACCACTCAAGGGGTCGTAAAATCTCATTATCCAAACACCTAAGTTAGGATTGTTTTAGTGCCAAGATATGGCAATACCTACATACTACGAGCATAGTTTAAAGTGTTTACAAACCATTGTTTGAAATTGTTCATCTTACCTTTCTTCTTTTCCTTCACTTCTTCACCTGTCCTCCACTTTTTATCAAACTATCTTTACTTCTTCTTCCTCAAGAACTTGGCGAAGCATTTGAAGATTCCATTGGTTTGTTGCCATTCGGGTGATTCATTAGGGATGTTTGGCAATTGGTTAATGTAGTCCAAGGGGTCAAGATTGATATTTTCAAGTGGGTTGCTACTACTCCCTTCACCTTCACCTTCTCCTTGCCTTTCCCTCTAGTCCGAGGAATCCGTGGGTGGGTGTGGCCTCTTGCCTTCCACCATAAACCTTGTTGTTCTACCCTCGGTTAATGGTACCATAACCTTATTGCAAAAGTTTTGATCCAAGGATTGTGGAGAAGGGTCTAATGCAAAGATGAATTTGGCAAGCCGGGTTAGAAGCATTGCATATGGAAGCACCATTTTGTCCATGCTTCTCACACTTGCATTTCTCTTGATCATGTAGTAGGCAATGTTGAAGCGGGTCTCGGTCACAAGACAATAGATCATGAAGCTTAGACATGCGTTGGGGTGATCCTTGTTTCCTACTAGACACACCACATTCTCCCTTATCACAACTTCCCATTTTCTATATAATGCATACATCTCCGAAGGCTCCATTTGAAAAGGATCCCTATAGATCACTTTCGACTTTCTAGTCACCCTTGATGGGGATGCTCTTGGCATAAACACGGTGTCCCTTACCGTGGTTGCTTCCGGGATTATTGTGTGATAAATGTCGTGATGATCAACCATAGAGTGTAAGTCCTCCAACGACCACTCATTAGAGTACATGCAAACACCATCATGTGGCACCCCTATTATTCTTCCAAACTCCTCAAGTGAAAGGGTGAACTCGTGTCCATTTATAGTGAATTCAATTGAAATGGACCCATCATCATTTCTAATTATACCCATAGTCTTGTAGAACTCAAGCACAAAGACCGGGAAAATTTGCTCGTTTATATCCAATAAACAATCAAATCCAATAGTTCCAAATACTTCCCTCATTTTGGTATTTGCAAGGAATGATGGATCAACAACTCTACCTTCATGAAAGAGTCTCCTTTCAAGCAACTTAAAGACTTTCTTATCGTCCGGACTTAATCCATTTTTCCTATGGTACATGGGAATGTAGTGAGTGGTGTCTTGGTGATCTTGTTGCTTGTTGCTTGGCATGATGTTCCTAAACAACACAACCACAATGTGGTGTTAATGGTGAATAGTAACCTAGAGGGTTTGATCACAATTTTGCTCTCATCATCTTTGGTAAGTTCAAGAAATGTGTTTAATTTGTATTAACATTGTTAATTCTTTGATTTAGATTATCTTAGAAAACAATGTGGTGACAAATTATGATAAACCCATTTGAACCCAACTCTTAAAGATGAAGGAATTGTAATTCTAAGAATCAAGGAATTAAATTAACAATGTAGTGAAGATTATACTTACACAAGTGATTGTTAAGCTATAGAAGAATGATCAATTTGCTCCTATGAACAGTACCTGAGTTTTGGTTCGTGAGTCTTTGAAGTGAGTATGATTGTGGAACATCCACAGTGATCATTTTGTTTTAGCTTATATTTTCTTCTGTTGCACGGATCCCGCGGATCCCTCTCATATGGGATCCGGCTAGTATAAACTTAGGGATCCGGCATGACAGCAAAAATCAGCTCAAAAATTCCTTGATAACTTTGGTTTGGGAGTTCTAAAACGCCTAGTGTTTTGGTGTTAAGGTTCTAAAACTTGTGGTTTGAGGTTTTGACGATTTAATACTATTCCTATTAGACGAGGTTCCCTTTTTAAGAATTAGTCATAATTCTTGGGAAGCTTTTCAAACATTATAATAAAATCCCATTTTATCATAATATAAGAAGTTTCACATGGATATTTATTGACATAGATGAAGTGTCAATAAATCTTTTGTGATGAATAATGATTGAGGTTATCGAATAACCAAGATATCATTATTACAAGTTGATAATGAAGTCTATACAGATAAGTCAGA
This sequence comes from Chrysanthemum seticuspe, assembly GCA_019973895.1. NCBI lineage: Eukaryota > Viridiplantae > Streptophyta > Magnoliopsida > Asterales > Asteraceae > Chrysanthemum > Chrysanthemum seticuspe. Next base: position 288,288,077 of record BPTQ01000009.1, read on the forward strand.
GAAAACTAATTTGATGATGACTATAATATGAATAACTACTAGAACAATTACTAATAAATCATGCAACTAAGATTTTAATAATAATAATAAGGTATGTAATTAAAGATCATACCTTTGCCAAATATTCTTTTAAAGAAAAGAAGTATTTAGATGTTTTGTGATCTTCTTGGAATCTCCAGATTTATGTTGTAAGAATACTTAAACATTCTTTTTGTGAAAAGAAATATTTAGATAAATTCTTTATGATTTTCTTGGTAACTCCAAATCCAATTATGGATAATGCTTTAAGAGAGAAAAAATATTAGAGCATTCTATCATTGTCCAACAATAAACAATATACTGATTTTTTTAAAATATGACAAAAATAATCCTTCTTTGTAATTTTCAAACATACATGGATCGTATCAAGTTTTTAAAGTACAACATACTCTAAGAAACTTGGTAACGAAGCTCTGATGCCAATTGTGGAAAACTAGAAGGGGGGGTTGAATAGTTTTACCAATTTAAAACTTCCTTTTTAAATATTTAGATCGACTTATGTCAATCTATTTAGTTGTTTATGTTGGACGTTGATAGATAGATATATAAACGCGTAATGAAAGATAAAGAGTAAGAAGCACATCACCACGACACAAGTTATTTATAGTGGTTCGGCTACAAGGACACCTTCATTGCCCTACTCCACTCCCCGAGTCACCTACTCGAGAGTTCGTAAACACTACACCAATCTCCTTATGGCGGAGAAGACTTCACAACGTCGCTTAACCTTTTTCCGGTACAAAGCTAAATACCGAGTTCCTTCACACCAAGGGGAACCACACCTATCACAACGTCGCCTACCCTTTATACGGTGCTAGGCTAACCACCGAGTTCTTTCACACCAAGGAGAACTAATCCTATCACAACGTCGCCTACCCTTTATTAGGTATTAGGCTAAGTACCTAGTTCCATTACTATGGAGGAACTACTACCCTTCACGACACAACACCTAATCTCAAGGAGATCCACTCCTTGTTACAACATCATCAAGGATATCACTATCCTTGGGAATAAACAAATACTTATATGTATAACGATGCACCTCATCGATTATACGACCTAGGCATTCTTTTCAAATGCAACTTGATTTGATTCATCGGCATCCTTCACTAATGCCTTTGACACAACGCTTAGCACCCTTCACTAATGCCTTCGTCTTGACACCTTTAGCATTCTTCACTAATGCTTTCATCTTGACACTATCGGCATTCTTCACTAATGCCTTCAACCCAACATCTATGGAGAAAGGAAGAACTATCAACAAGAGAACCTTAGTTATCTTGATGATGACGAAGCATGGCAACTCATGGACTTGAGCTTGCTCGTCTTCAAGAGGTGGTGATCTTGCCTTTAAGAGGAACCTAGAAGATCACACAAAAACAAAAGACAAACTACATAGATCACTTGGATCTGAGGTTAGAGGGTTAGAATACTAGGGGAAGTATGTGTGTAAAGTCATGAATAAAAAGGAAGAAATGGCTCTCTATTTATAGAGAAAATTCTCTACTGTTCCCCGGATCCCACGAATCCCTTCCACTTGGGATCCGGCTAGCACAAAGCCAGGGATCCGTGGAACGCTCCTCTTTGCCCATGGGTATTTTTGGTTATGGGTCATGGGTCATGGGTTATGGGTTGATCCATGGTTTTCTTTCTAGATACAATGAAATTGGTTAAGTGGTATATATAAAACCATGGGTTATGGGTCAATACCATTTGCTAGTTTTTACCCATTGAGTATATACTTGTTTTTACCCATTTTAGTATACTTAGTTGTTGGAATCACTCCTAAACCATAATCAAGTGTTAGTAATTAATATGTAATAGTTAGCTTTATTATGGCCTTTATGTTTGTAATTAGCCTTAGGCTTGTGTAGAAGGCCCATGAGCCTAGGCCTTAGTCCATTAAGGAAAGGATGGAAACTAGGAGTGTTGCCCTAGCTTTCCTCCTATAAATACCTTATGTAAACCTTCATTTGAGGGTTGGTTGTTCAAGTTATTCTCTTTCACTCATGCCTTACGCATAACCGTCTTTAATATCGTGTGTGTGTGTGTTAGATCTTGTTCAATCGCCTTATCTCTTTCTATATTACTTGTGTTTGTAAAACTAGTGACCTAACAGTGGTATCAATCGCCTAATAGTTAAGTGAACGTATTGTTTGAAGTGAGTTTTGGTCTAACGCATAACTTGCGTATCCCTACTTTTGGCTTGATCAAAAACGTATTTTTTACACTTTTTAATCCAAGATTCTTGTCCTTTCAACGTTATAAGGTGTTAAACTTACTGTTTTTGTCAAAAATTTTGGAACTTTATGTGTGGATCATTGTTTTTCTACTTGTTTTTGAACGAGGGTTAAGTCCTACGCATAACTGTTTTAAGAGTGTTGGATCATCAAGTTTCATACTTTTGTGTCTTTTGGTGTTATTGAAGCTATTTCATCACACAAAAACTGGTTTAGAAACATCTTTGGGCAAAATCAAAATTACGAGTAATCCTACGCGTAGCAAAACCCTAAAACTACGCGTAAGTCTTTCCTTGGTTTGATCTTCATTTTCGTGGTTTACTCCGTGTTTTCTTACTTGGATAAGTCTGAAAATACGTCGACTTTGGATATCTTTTGCACTGTGAAGTGTAAAAGATCACTTGGGATAAAACCCTAAAATTACGCATAAGCATAAGCTTACGCGTAGAAATCCTACGCATAAGCCTAGTCTTACGCATAAGATAATCCTACGCCTAACTTTCTACGCCTAACTTTTGTCTACGCATAACTTTAGCGTCTTTTTCCTACTTACGCGTAAGCTAAATTCTACGCGTAACTCCTAATTGTTACGCGTAACTTTGGTGTTTTTACGCATAAGTGCTACTTGGCTATTGTGATTTCTACGCCTAAGGATACTTCTTCATCAAAGGTTCATTCGACTACAAAGATCCATTTTTACCAACACAAGTTTTTCAACATGTCTCAACCACCATACTCTAACTATTTCTCTTACACTTATCCTCAACGACAACAACAACTAAGTCCACAACATCAACAATGGAATCAACAACAAGCAATTTATCAACAACATACTCCACCACTTGGTGCAATTCCCCCACCACAAATGGTTCAAACACCGCCAAGTCTTCAAGTTCAACCCTACACAAATGACTTCAATCAACATCCATCAAGGAACACTATGAAGGAACCCACTTGGTTTGCAAAGATGTGTGAAGCTTTAAGCAGCCAACAATCAATTCATGAGGCTGGATCACTTGATAGACCTCCAATGCTCACTCCAGGAAACTACGATCAATGGGTGATAAGGTTCTTTAGGTTTTGTGATCTGAAGAAGCCACATGGAAAGTTCTTAAAGAAGGTTATCTTGGAAGGTCCATTTGAGATGCCTACTGTCATTGTACCTGGAGATCCTAATGCCATTCCACCAAGAGATGAACAAACAAACATTGCTACTGTTACAGATTTAAATCAAACAGAACTTCTACACTATGAAGCTGATGAGCTTGCAATGCAATATATCCTTTTAGGATTACCTAACCCAATTCTTCGAAGTGTTGATGCTCAAAAGACTGCAAAAGAAATGTGGGACCATATTCATCTTCTTATGGAAGGATCGATACTCAATCAGGAGGATTTGGAATCCAAAATTTACTTGGCTTATGAACACTTCATGATTTAACCTGGAGAGACACTAGAGTCCTATCATCATCGTTTTTCAGACATAATCAATGATTTGGATAAACACAACATCATCATGCCAAGAATTGCAGTGAATACTAAGTTCCTGAGTAGTCTTGGTTCTGAATGGGAGAAGTATGTCATTTTTCTCCGTCAAGCGAAGAATATGCATCATTCTACATATGGATTGTTGTACGATTACTTGAAGCCTCATGAGAAGGAAGTTGATCGGGAAAGGATTCTCCGTGCTCAAATTGCTCCACCTACACATCCGGAAAATCAACAACTTTCCTTATATGCTCAACAAAGTTATCCTCCTCAACAAGCAACTCAACCAACCGCCTCAGTAACACCAAACGATCAATCACAACAACCTCAACAAAATCAATTGGTTCCTTACAACAACAACAATGATCAAGCACTTCATAGTCAAACTAATGAGGAATCCGATCCGTTCGAAGCCTTGCAACAGGGATTTGTTATGATTGCTAATGCTTTTAGCCGTTATACCAACAAATCCAACAATCGTATTCGTTCCTCATCCAATGCACAAAATCAGGCTGTTGTGAACAATGGACGAGTTGAAGTTCAGAATCTTGGTTATGGTCGTCAAATGGGAGGTGGTCAAGGGTTTAATGTTATGGGTAGGAATACCAACAGAGCTCAAGTGGTGGAACAGGGAAATGCTCAGAATGGTTTGAATGGTCTTCGATGCTACAACTGCAATGAGAAGGGACACCTGGCTAATGCATGTCCAAAGCCAAGGACTAGGGGCAGTGCTTCTTTCAAAGAGGCTCTTCTATTGGCTCTTAAGGATGAAGCTGGTGGATCTCTCACAAACAAAGAACAGAGCTTTATGGCAGATGCAGACTCAGATGATGATATGGAGGACTTGCAGGCCAATGCAGCTGTTATGTTGATGGCTAATATGCATGAGTTACACATGAGTGAAACAGGCCCAGTGTATGACACTGATGGCTTGTCTCAGGTACCCCGAACAAACCATCATCATATCTGAACTAATATCTCCGCCAATATCTGAATCCGGCACGGCTCAGACTGTTCAAAATGAGTCATCTACATCTCATTCTGACGATTTTCAAATTAACCCTGCAGTTACATTTGACGATCAAGATGACCTTATGGTTTCCTTTGATAATCAAATTGACTCCGTGGTTGTATTTGAGGATCTAAATAATGATCATGTTGTGACTCACGTTGAACAAGCCAAACTGTTGCCTCATCCAGATTTTGCTCGGTTAATTCAAGACCATCAAATCAAAATGGAGGAATGTTATGCATTAAATAAGGACTTAAAAAGCAAAAATGCACTGTTAACCAAGGATTTTGAATGCTTACAAATGCAACTCAACTTTTTCAAAACTCAAGAAAACCGTGAAAAAGGTTTTGAAGCCGCTTTTGCTAAATCTCATCAAAACGAAAAATATTTAGAGAGACAGATGCGTGATCTAGCCGCTTCAAGAATGCTTTGTTGTCCGAAATAGAACAACTGAAACATGAACATAAAAAGCAAATTAACGCTCTCACCTTGGAAAATCAAAAAGCTAAGGCTGAGTTGTTAACTTGTCAAAAACAGTTATCCGCAAACAAAAAGCATTCAACGAATCGGGTAGATGACCTTCTTGAAGAAATTATCGGCTTGCAAAACAAAATTAAAGAGTTTAAAATTGTTGTTTACAAACATTGTGAATGAGTAACAGCTATTGAAAAGTTTACTTTAAAACCCAATCCAAAAGGATATGGACCAAATCTAGCTGATTACAAACCAAAGCTTTCACTAAAAACATTCAAACCAAATCCTGAAGTTTCCAGTGCAGAATATAAAATTAATGATACTGTTATGAGTGTTGTTGAATATCATCGTCAAGAGGAATTAGATGCAGAAGACGAGAGTCGATCAAAATTAAAAACTGTTGTTTACAACAAACCTTTTAATTATTCAAAACCGGTCACTTTCGTCACACCAACGGATTCTTCTAACACACCAAGGGTTATCATCAAAACACCTGAGTCTTCTAATGTTAATCCCCCACCAGATTATGCACAAATTTATGGTCCTTTACCTTCTATCAGTGAAGTAAACTCAAAACCTGAAAATCGAAAAATTCTTAGATATTTTGACATTTTCATGGTTGACCTCAAAATTTTACAACATGAGATAGAATATCGTTCTGAAATCAAAATTGATCATTTTAAATCGCCTCTGGCGCGAGAACAAAGAGACATTTTTCAGAAAAATCTTTTACCTAACGTTAAAAATTTGAAAAGTTGTGCATTAGCTTGGGAAAAGGATTTCCATAAGGAACTTGGAGTGATGAAGGTCATTAAATCCTAAGTAACTGTCACACCCCCAATTTACCTGTTTTGCAGCGGAATGGAATTCCTGGGGGATTGACTGTCATAGCACCACAATCACAGTTATATTGAACGACCTAAAGTGTCGTTTTAAAAACACATCGTTTGATATTTAACAAAAGCTTTCAGAGTTACAACATAGGTCCCAAAAGTTTACAAAGTTTGAGGAAACACAAATATATTACATGTCCAAACGATGGTTTTGAAATAAAGTGCCATAATGTACAATCATGTAAGTCGACGCCGCGACTCAAAAGGTAGGTCCCTAAACCATGTCATGATGATAATGCCTCAATTACCTGAAAATACATTGCTAAAACGGGTCAACAATAATGTTGGTGAGAAATCATAGGTTTATGTAAATGTTTTATACGACTACGCAAGTATAAACCAGGCATGACAATCAAGTCACGTAAAAATGTTACAATTGCTATAAGTCCATGACACCGAGACTAGACTGTTCATAATGTATGCCCCTGCAGAGTGTTTGCCAGACAACTCCGTAATGTTATTAAATGAAATGCATCCGTATGACTAGTTGGGATTCACCAACCCGGATGGAGGCGTCACCCTCGATAGATCTATCCACTCATCCTCGCTTCAAAGATTAACGGTTCATGTTCAGGTAATGGGGACTTTCAATTGGCAAATGCGGTAACTTAAGCAATGTAAATGAATTTAATGTACTTGGTATCGTAATAAAAATGTTGTGCAATGTATTCTCCCCCGTAGGTTTGAAAATAATTAAAAGTGTATACGACGGGGCTATGAAAACTCACTTGGTAAACTGGTGTGATGACAAGAGTGAGTACACTGAGGTATAGCGTGAAACTTTAACCGGGACCTATTACGAATGATATGATATGTAATGAGTTGCAATGTAATGTTATGCATGCATTACGTATGTTATTTATACCATTTGCGAGTTTCGAAAATATTACTTATCGTCGAAAAATACTCTTTTGACGTCTTGACCATTCAAAAATCACTTTACAAGTATTTACGTCAAAATGTCATCCTACAATGGTTTTATAATGATTTATGGTGAAATTTTCACTTTTCGTCGTAAAACAATGTCGTCGGAAATTTCATGAAATTAACAAAAATGGCTCCGAAAAACTAGTCGTAAAATGGTGTACGTCGATCGTTAGAAAACGAACTCGACGGTTTTGGAAAGTTTGTATCGAAATCTAGAAGTTTCAGTTCAGGAGTTTTCGTCAAAAAGGTCTCGAACATAAAGATAATAAGGGTTAAAGATGGTGATTTTGTCTAATTGTTGTGTAAAAAATGAGTTTCGGCCAAGTTTGAGCAACCGTAATTAATTTATTACAACTCCGCTATACAAACGGCTTGTCGTTTCGAAAAATATGCCCGGTGATCTTAATTTTACTAGAAGACATTTTGTTCCAAAAAGTTCCACATCGTGGTTAAAAACAGCCCTCAACATGGTCGTTACAGCTACCGTAACACTTGTATCGTAAAAATAATATAGTTTTTCAGAAAATAATAGTTACGGCAATTTTATGAAAACGTGCATATCTTTGTCGTTTCAAATCCGTTTTCTACGTATAATACGTCCTTAGCTTCGTATCAAAGTATACTAATATATTTTTGACAAGTCGAAATAATTTGTAAAGCTTAAGGCTCGTTTTTAACTCGTACTAACCAAAAACATGTTGCTGAATTTTCTGAAAAGTATATATTTCGTCGTCAAACTTTAAAAATTCATAACTTCTTCGTTATAACTCCGTTTTTATCCGTTCAAGCGGCCACGGATTCGTTTTAAAGTATATTTTCTAAATATCAAGGCCAAAAAGTCGTGCCTACTGTCGGTTTTTCCAGAAAATCAAAACAAGGACAGAATACATTATATACGTATTGAAAATAGTTTTTCTCGGACAAAACCTATTCTAATCCCTTCAAATCAACTCCAAAGCTAATCTAATCCTACCATACACCTTCTTAGGGTGTCATGGGTTCCTAATCATCATCAAGACCAAAGTATACCAAGGGGATAATTATAGGATGACCTTAATATATATATAACTCTAAAATCATGTAAAAATGGTATAAATCACATATGTCTTGCATGTTTGCTCCAAAAATGAAAAGATAAATATGAGATGATAAGGAAACATGAAAAATGAAAGAAACATGCTTACTAGTTAATATGATGAGGTGCAAGGAACAAGGTTAAACCTAAAACACTCTTGGATTTTATTTCAAAACCTAATAAAGAGTATTATCTAGATTGTTATAACACTTGGACTTGAAAAACTTTGTGATCCCTTGTAGCTCTTGATGAGAACCGGTTTTGAAGAAGAGGAAGACAAGAGAGAAAGTTTGCTAACTCTTGGTGAATAATTGGTGAATGAATGAGATAGAAAAAATCAAGTAAGACTTTTATGTTTGAGTAAAATTTGATGCAATCAAGAGCCATGCATCATTTAATGACCACCCTCCCCTTGGTCGGCCAAGGGGGGAGGAATGAGTCTAATATATTTTTTTTTTCTTTTTAATAATTGTGTATACTTATATATACTTGTAAATAAAAATGTAAGTAAAATGTTGTGTAGGAAAATGTATAAGTGAAAGTAAATGATAAGTTTTAGGTAAAAGAGATTTTTAGTAGATCAAAATAGAATGTAATGAGATAATAAAAATTGTAAAAATACATTCCTTGTGAAATTTGAGTGATAAAATAATTATCGTATAGTTTTTAAGAAAAACGTCGTAATAATATAACTTTAACGATTTATGTACCAAATAAATTCAAAACACTAGTTAAACTCAAAATATAGTTTTTATAACTAAATGTAAGTATAAAAATACATCGGGATCATTTTTGAAAGTAATGGATTAAATATTCAAAATAATAACTCACGCGATAACGTTTATTTAATATAAAAATTACGCGTTAAATGTGAAATGCAATGTCGTGAATGAACTAACGTGATGCAAATGATGTTAATGAAATGTAGACTAAACTTAGTCCATATGAAATGTACGTGATGTTATGATCATGAATTCGCCGCTAAACCATAAAGGTTACGCGAATTTGAAACACGTAAACCAAGTTTACGATGAATGTTGAAATAGTGAGGCATAAATTGTTTCGAGAAATGACCTGGAAGTACGGGTTGTCACATTCGCCCATCCAAAAAGGAATTCAGTCCCTGAATTCAATCGTTGTTAGGTCTAACGGTGTCGGTGAAAAGATGAGGATACTTGTGTCGCATCTGGTCTTCCCGTTCCCAAGTAAACTCAGGACCTCTTCGAGAATTCCAGCGAACTTTCACGATAGGAATACGACTCTGCTTCAACTGCTTGACCTCGCGGTCCATAATTTCTACAGGTTCCTCCACAAAGTTGAGTTTGTCGTCGAGTTGAATTTCTTCCAATGGAATAATGAGCGATTCGTCCGAAAGACACTTCTTCAGGTTTGAAACATGAAACATGTTGTGCACATGACTAAGTTCTGACGGAAGATCAAGTCGATAAGCTACCGGACCAACTCTGCTCAAAATCTTGAATGGTCCAATGTACCTCGGGTTTAACTTTCTGCGCTTTCCAAATCGTACCACGCCCCTCAAAGGCGTTACTTTCAACATAACTTTGTCACCCACTTGAAATTCCAATGGTTTGCGCCTAACATCTGCATAACTTTTCTGTCGACTCCTGGCAGTTCTGAGTCTATCACGAATTTGAACTATCTTTTCCGTGGTTTCCCGTACCATTTCTGGACCAGTGAGTTGTGCGTCTCCTACCTCGGCCCAACAAACAGGTGATCGGCACTTTCGACCATAGAGTGCCTCGAATGGTGCCATCTTTATACTGGTGTGATAACTGTTGTTGTACGAGAATTCTATCAATGGCAAATGGTTAGACCAACCATTTCCAAAATCAATTACACATGCCCTCAGCATATCTTCTAACGTTTGAATAGTCCTTTCACTTTGACCGTCGGTTTGTGGGTGATATGCTGTGCTCATCTCTAATCTGGTTCCAAATGAATCTTGCAATGAATTCCAGAAGTTTGAAGTGAATCGACTATCTCTGTCGGAAATGATAGAAATTGGTGCACCGTGCCTCGAGACTATTTCCTTGACATAAAGTCTAGTGAGTTGTTCCATGGAATAAGTCTCTCTAATTGGTATGAAATGGGCTGATTTGGTAAGGCGATCAACAATTACCCAAATAGCGTCGTAACCTCCCGATGTCTTAGGAAGTTTCGTAACAAAGTCCATCGTAATGCATTCCCATTTCCATTGAGGAATTTCCGGTTGTTGGAGTAAACCTGAAGGCTTCTGGTATTCGACTTTTACCTTAGAGCAGGTAAGGCATTTGCTAACGTACGTGGCAATCTCCGCTTTCATGTTCGGCCACCAATAAAGTTTCTTAAGATCTTGATACATCTTATCCGATCCCGGGTGAATAGAATACTTGGACTTATGCGACTCATGCATAATCAATTCGCGTATTCCGCCATACAATGGAACCCACATTCTATCCTTGAAACATAATACTCCATCTGCTCTCTTCACAAAACCGTTTGCGTTCTCGGGCATACCATAAAGCTTTTCACTTGGTCGGTTTTCCTCCTTAAGTGCTTCGATTTGTGCTTCATGGATTTTTGATGGTAAAGGCGAATTAATCGTCATTCCCAATGATCGAACTCTTAAAGGTTTGGGCCTCTCTTTCCGACTAAGAGCATCGGCCACAACATTGGCTTTTCCCGGGTGATACTTGATTTCACAATCATAGTCGCTGAGTAACTCCAACCAACGACGTTGTCTCATATTAAGCTCCTTTTGATCAAGAATATATTGCAAACTCTTGTGGTCCGTAAACACTGTGCACTTTGTACCGTAGAGGTAGTGTCTCCAAATCTTGAGTGCAAAAATTACGGCCCCTAACTCGAGATCATGAGTGGTGTAATTCTTCTCATGAGTCTTAAGTTGTCGAGAAGCATACGCTATCACCTTCTCATTTTGCATTAAAACAGCCCCAAGTCCTTTATGCGAAGCATCGCAATATACAACAAAGTTCTCGATTCCTTCGGGTAGTGCCAAAATTGGCGCACTGCAAAGCTTTTGCTTCAACAACTGAAAAGAAGCTTCTTGTTTCTTTCCCCACTCGTACTTCTTGTTTTTCTGTGTCAACTTGGTCAAAGGTCTTGCTATCTTTGAAAAACCTTCGATGAACCTTCGGTAATACCCGGCTAGTCCTAGAAATTGTCGAATTTCTGTAGGATTTGTTGGAGTAGCCCAATCTTTCACAGCTTCAATCTTTGCGGGATCAACTTGTAGTCCTTGACTATCAATGATGTGACCAAGAAATTGCACTTTGTGGTTCCAAAAATCACACTTCGAAAACTTGGCATACAACTTCTCATTCTTAAGTAGCCTTAAAATCGTCCTTAAATGCTCTTCGTGCTCTTCTTTGCTCTTGGAGTAAATCAATATGTCGTCGATGAACACAATAACAAACTTGTCCAAATACGGTTTACATACTCTATTCATGAGATCCATGAATACCGCAGGTGCATTAGTCAATCCGAACGGCATCACTTGAAACTCGTAATGACCGTAACGTGTTCTAAACGCTGTTTTCGGAATATCCTCTTCCCGAACTCTAAGTTGGTGGTAACCCGACCGGAGATCAATCTTGGAGTAGATACTAGAACCTTGCAACTGATCGAATAAGTCGTCAATTCTGGGGAGTGGGTATCGATTCTTCACCGTTAACTTGTTCAATTCTCTATAATCTATGCACATTCGGAAGGATCCATCTTTCTTCTTCACAAACAAGATCGGTGCTCCCCAAGGCGAGGAACTCGGCCTAATGAATCCTTTGTCTAGAAGTTCTTGCAATTGGTTAGACAACTCTTGCATTTCGGATGGTGCTAGACGGTACGGTGCTCGCGCAATAGGTGCAGCTCCGGGAACTAAGTCAATTTGAAATTCTACTTGACGTGCCGGTGGAAGTCCTGGTAAGTCTTCGGGAAAGACTTCAGAAAATTCTCGGACAATTGGAACATCTTCAAGTCGCTTCTCCTCCGACTTCTTCTCGGTTACATGGGCTAAGAAAGCAAAACAACCTTTCTTTATGTACTTCTCCGTTTTGATGCACGATATGATACTAAGTCTAGTTCCACTTCGTTCCCCACGAATAATCAAAGTTTCGCCATTATAAGGAAGATGAACAACTTTCTCATCACAAATGATCTTTGCACGATGTTTGGATAGCCAATCCATGCCGATGACGACGTCAAAACTACCAAGTTCTACGGGCATGAGGTCTATGTTGAAAGGATGATTAAGAAAATTGAATGTGCAACCGCGGACAATGGTGTTGGTGCTAACTAAGTTACCATTAGCTAATTCGACAATGTATGATATGTCTAAGGTGGTTGGTTTAATGTTGAGCAAAGGTGCAAATGCATTGGACACAAAACTTTTATCGGCACCCGAATCAAATAAAACTGAAGCGTAACGATTATTGAGAAGGAACGTACCCGTTATAACATTCGGGTCCTCCCTATCTTCTCCGCCTCCTATGACGTAAACCCTTCCTTGTGCCAAACCTCCTTGATTCAGATTTCCTTGGTTCCTTCCCTTTTTACATTCATACTTGTAGTGTCCACGTTCCCCGCAACCAAAACATGTAACTTGTGGCGACTTGCAATCCCTAGTTCGGTGACCAACTTTCTTGCAATTCTCACATGGATCAGGACATCGACCCGGGTTGTGATGACTCGAACACTTACCACATTTTGGCAAAACCCCCGAATACCCTTTTCCTTCCTTTTGACCCGCAGCATAAACCTTAGCAACCTCTTGCCTTTTGGGTGGTTGTTGGGTAGCATTTCTACCTCTAGTGTTGTCCCACTTCCGTTTGTTGTTGTTGCTATTATTGTTGTTGTAGTTGGACCGGTTATTGTTGTTATTGAAGCGGTTGTTGGGGTTGTTGTTGTTGTTTCGGTTAGTGTTGGTGTATTTACCTCTCTTCACCACTTGTGCCGTCAACTTCTGAGTCACTCGAATAGCTTCCTCAATTGTTTGTGGATCAAACGACGTCACATCTCCTTGAATAACCTCGGGAAGTCCCCCGATGAAAGCCTCTAGTAACTTCTCGTTATCAGAAACCATGGACGGGCATAACGCGGCCAATTCTTGGAATCTCCGAATGTAAGTGTCAATATCGTACCCGATAGTTACTAGTTCATAGAACTCCGTCTCCAACTTTTTCACTTCCGTTCGAGGACAAAACTTCTTAGTCACCAAACCCTTAAATTGCTCCCAAGTAAGCTTGAAAGCATTCTCCATTCCAATCGGTTGAGCATATGAGTTCCACCACGACAAAGCTCCATCGAGTAATGTACTTGTAGCAAATTTGACCTTACTATCATCCGGACAGTTACAAAGCAAAAACACGGACTCTAATTTCTCAAACCATCGCACCATGGCTGTGGCTCCTTCAGTCCCTCTAAACTTCGTGGGTTCACCACTTTTGAAATCCTTGTACGAACATTTCTTAACTCCGGATCCTCCGGCATTTCCAGTAGCAGCAGCTAGCCTAGCGGCTTCAGCAGCAGCCGCGGCCTCAGCAGCAACAGCAGCCACTGTTTCCCTTTCGACTCTTAGAGCATTAGCAATGCTATCATTCACCAACTTTTGAATAGCCGCTTGGGTCATTTCAGTTGTTGCTTTCTTCGGTGCCATAACTCTTCAAAATCACAAGATGAAACAATCATGAGAACTCGTAAGTAGAAACAACCATCATACAAATATATCCACAACCACAACATGCATAAAGTAAATGGAATCACAACGGAACAATAACGAAATATCACAATATAATCACAACACACGTGGATAATATACATGAAAATTTCGGCCTACATGGACCGATATCATACATAATAAAAACCATTCCTACATAGTAGAGTCAATACTTGATATATTTGTTTGTACAACAATCAAAAGACAACAAGTTCTTTAAACTACGTCACACACCTCGTGACTAGGATAATAATGGTCAAAACTATACATGACAAAAGTCTACATAAGGCACCTCATGGTGCTCCGCCGGCTCGATCCTGAAGATCACGAACCTGAGTAGTCAAGCTAGCAATCAAACTCCTCAACTCTCCAATCTGACCCTGCAAAGCAACAATACTCTCCCTATCCTCTGACTGCCTATTCTGAATACTCTGATGTGACAAATCAATAGAAACCCTGCCTAACACTAGGCCCTCGACCTCCTCCGCAATGATCTCAACCCTATCTACCGACAGTTCCTCCAACTGTCGCGACAACCTATCTATCTGAATCTGCTGACTATCAATACGGGCTCCTAACGCCTCGGTAGAAGGCTGTCGAGCAGCTTCAGCCTTAGAGCTCTCGCCTAACTCGAACCTAACAGGTGGCTCGGGTTCTGTAGATGGTGGTGTAGGGATATCAAAACGAGCACGCTTTTTGAGCGGCAAGTCTGATGCAGGTAAAGGATCCCTAAGAAAATATGATGAAGATGGTGATGATGGTGCTAGTAGTGGTGATGGTGGTGGATGTATCGGATCGTGAGCTGGGCTAACATGAGGAGTGGGTGCGACTTCGCCCTCCTCGAAGGGTTCAGTCTCCGTGTCAGTCATAACTAGTGGGAAGGCTGGAGTAGAGCCAATGGAGGATACGATCTCAGTGGAGTGTGATGAAACATCATCAATGATGGGGTTAGCTGGAACATCATCCGAGCTAGAGTCCGATGATATGGTGATGGGATGTGAATCTGAAGACATGTCTGTGACAACCGATGTGAAATAAAAGTAAATAATCTCGAATAAAGTGTAAGTAAATCCGCATGAAAAGTGAATATGCACTATGATGAAATGATGAGATGCTATGATAATGTAGCTATAGTCTAGGGTCAATGATGCAACCTAGTTCTCTATAACTGTAGCTCTGATACCAATCTGTCACACCCCCAATTTACCTGTTTTGCAGCGGAATGGAATTCCTGGGGGATTGACTGTCATAGCACCACAATCACAGTTATATTGAACGACCTAAAGTGTCGTTTTAAAAACACATCGTTTGATATTTAACAAAAGCTTTCAGAGTTACAACATAGGTCCCAAAAGTTTACAAAGTTTGCGGAAACACAAATATATTACATGTCCAAACGATGGTTTTGAAATAAAGTGCCATAATGTACAATCATGTAAGTCGACGCCGCGACTCAAAAGGTAGGTCCCTAAACCATGTCATGATGATAATGCCTCAATTACCTGAAAATACATTGCTAAAACGGGTCAACAATAATGTTGGTGAGAAATCATAGGTTTATGTAAATGTTTTATACGACTACGCAAGTATAAACCAGGCATGACAATCAAGTCACGTAAAAATGTTATAATTGCTATAAGTCCATGACACCGAGACTAGACTGTTCATAATGTATGCCCCTGCAGAGTGTTTGCCAGACAACTCCGTAATGTTATTAAATGAAATGCATCCGTATGACTAGTTGGGATTCACCAACCCGGATGGAGGCGTCACCCTCGATAGATCTATCCACTCATCCTCGCTTCAAAGATTAACGGTTCATGTTCAGGTAATGGGGACTTTCAATTGGCAAATGCGGTAACTTAAGCAATGTAAATGAATTTAATGTACTTGGTATCGTAATAAAAATGTTGTGCAATGTATTCTCCCCCGTAGGTTTGAAAATAATTAAAAGTGTATACGACGGGGCTATGAAAACTCACTTGGTAAACTGGTGTGATGACAAGAGTGAGTACACTGAGGTATAGCGTGAAACTTTAACCGGGACCTATTACGAATGATATGATATGTAATGAGTTGCAATGTAATGTTATGCATGCATTACGTATGTTATTTATACCATTTGCGAGTTTCGAAAATATTACTTATCGTCGAAAAATACTCTTTTGACGTCTTGACCATTCAAAAATCACTTTACAAGTATTTACGTCAAAATGTCATCCTACAATGGTTTTATAATGATTTATGGTGAAATTTTCACTTTTCGTCGTAAAACAATGTCGTCGGAAATTTCATGAAATTAACAAAAATGGCTCCGAAAAACTAGTCGTAAAATGGTGTACGTCGATCGTTAGAAAACGAACTCGACGGTTTTGGAAAGTTTGTATCGAAATCTAGAAGTTTCAGTTCAGGAGTTTTCGTCAAAAAGGTCTCGAACATAAAGATAATAAGGGTTAAAGATTGTGATTTTGTCTAATTGTTGTGTAAAAAATGAGTTTCGGCCAAGTTTGAGCAACCGTAATTAATTTATTACAACTCCGCTATACAAACGGCTTGTCGTTTTGAAAAATATGCCCGGTGATCTTAATTTTACTAGAAGACATTTTGTTCCAAAAAGTTCCACATCGTGGTTAAAAACAGCCCTCAACATGGTCGTTACAGCTACCGTAACACTTGTATCGTAAAAATAATATAGTTTTTCAGAAAATAATAGTTACGGCAATTTTATGAAAACGTGCATATCTTTGTCGTTTCAAATCCGTTTTCTACGTATAATACGTCCTTAGCTTCTAATATATTTTTGACAAGTCGAAATAATTTGTAAAGCTTAAGGCTCGTTTTTAACTCGTACTAACCAAAAACATGTTGCTGAATTTTCTGAAAAGTATATATTTCGTCGTCAAACTTTAAAAATTCATAACTTCTTCGTTATAACTCCGTTTTTATCCGTTCAAGCGGCCACGGATTCGTTTTAAAGTATATTTTCTAAATATCAAGGCCAAAAAGTCGTGCCTACTGTCGGTTTTTCCATAAAATCAAAACAAGGACAGAATACATTATATACGTATTGAAAATAGTTTTTCTCGGACAAAACCTATTCTAATCCCTTCAAATCAACTCCAAAGCTAATATTATCCTACCATACACCTTCTTAGGGTGTCATGGGTTCCTAATCATCATCAAGACCAAAGTATACCAAGGGGATAATTATAGGATGACCTTAATATATATATAACTCTAAAATCATGTAAAAATGGTATAAATCACATATGTCTTGCATGTTTGCTCCAAAAATGAAAAGATAAATATGAGATGATAAGGAAACATGAAAAATGAAAGAAACATGCTTACTAGTTAATATGATGAGGTGCAAGGAACAAGGTTAAACCTAAAACACTCTTGGTTTTTATTTCAAAACCTAATAAAGAGTATTATCTAGATTGTTATAACACTTGGACTTGAAAAACTTTGTGATCCCTTGTAGCTCTTGATGAGAACCGGTTTTGAAGAAGAGGAAGACAAGAGAGAAAGTTTGCTAACTCTTGGTGAATAATTGGTGAATGAATGAGATAGAAAAAAATCAAGTAAGACTTTTATGTTTGAGTAAAATTTGATGCAATCAAGAGCCATGCATCATTTAATGACCACCCTCCCCCTTGGTCGGCCAAGGGGGGAGGAATGAGTCTAATATATTTTTTTTTTCTTTTTAATAATTGTGTATACTTATATATACTTGTAAATAAAAATGTAAGTAAAATGTTGTGTAGGAAAATGTATAAGTGAAAGTAAATGATAACTTTTAGATAAAAGAGATTTTTAGTAGATCAAAATAGAATGTAATGAGATAATAAAAATTGTAAAAATACATTCCTTGTGAAATTTGAGTGATAAAATAATTATCGTATAGTTTTTAAGAAAAACATCGTAATAATATAACTTTAACGATTTATGTACCAAATAAATTCAAAACACTAGTTAAACTCAAAATATAGTTTTTATAACTAAATGTAAGTATAAAAATACATCGGGATCATTTTTGAAAGTAATGGATTAAATATTCAAAATAATAACTCACGCGATAACGTTTATTTAATATAAAAATTACGCGTTAAATGTGAAATGCAATGTCGTGAATGAACTAACGTGATGCAAATGATGTTAATGAAATGTAGACTAAACTTAGTCCATATGAAATGTACGTGATGTTATGATCATGAATTCGCCGCTAAACCATAAAGGTTACGCGAATTTGAAACACGTAAACCAAGTTTACGATGAATGTTGAAATAGTGAGGCATAAATTGTTTCGAGAAATGACCTGGAAGTACGGGTTGTCACAGTAACAATTAAACATATCATAATGTACACAATTAACTTGGACTACAAAGGAGACTAAATACATTATGTAGAGATAAGATTGGAAGTTACAAAACTTGGTCTTTCCCCCCCTATGTGGCCGGCCTATAGGCTCCCCCTCATTAAATCATAATCAATTATATTAAAGTCTCATTTACCATTTCCATTCTCATTTCAAAAACACAAGAAACCCTAAAGTATTTCTCCCATCTCCTTATTGGCGGCCACCATTTATTTTTCATCATTTTGATCCAAAAATCCAACAAACAAAGGTTCCTAGGAGGCTCGTGATAGTGTGTGATCGATTGGTGGACGTGGTGATTGTGTTTGGTTCGAAAATAAGCTTGGACGTGGGGTGTTTATTGTGGCCGTGGGTTTTGTGTAAGCCAAGGAGGCTTGGTTTTGATCGTGTTGCTTTGATTCTTGTTTCTTGGTCACGTACACGCTACTAGGGTAACGTATCATCATCTCTCGTATCTTCCTTTTTGTTGTCTTGTCCAATTCGTGGCTATGGAAAGGTTTTCTAGGGCTTGTATTCGAGTTATATATCACATAAAATCATAAGTACTTTTGTCACTTAAAATGATAACATATGTATACATAAAACCTTGATTATTAACCTATGTAATTCGAATGGTTTATGGTATGAAAAATGAATACGAAACTGAATTTGGGTCTCTCTATATTGTCGACTCATATATGTTTTGGTTAAGGGTTTAATGAGCTTACGAAAATATGTTTATACGTATGTGATTAATGGATTCAATAACAAATGATTACGGACTTGTTTTGATGTGAATAAGGGGCGTACATATATTTATTTGGAAGGGAGTCTCGACCTAAAATGATAACACATAATGAATCTTATAATCTTGTAATAATCAAGCTAAAATGAATTAGAACGGATACGATAATCATAATCTAAAACTAAGGTTTTGTAATTCATGATTTAATAAAGTTAAGGGGTTATTTTGTAAATTATGAAACTTGGTGGATTAACTTGTTAATATAGTAACTAAATGGATTTATTGAGTAAAATGAGTAAACTTGCTATATTTACACTTTTAACCCTATACTTTACATTATTGACATTTTAAACCCTAAACTTTTGTAACTTGTCATAAATGATCCTTAAATCATAATAACACTCATTTTCATTATTTAACTATAGATAAGTGACTAAAGTTACTATATATGGAAACCTGCTAATTATGGAAAGTTACTAAATATGGAAACCTGCTAATTATGGAAAGTTACTAAATATGGAAACCTGCTAATTATGGAAAGTTGCTAAATATGGAAACCTGCCTAAAATAGAAAGCTGCCTAAAATAGAAAGTACTTAAAATGGAAAGATTACTAAAAATGGAAAGCCGTCTTAAACGAGTAATCTGATTCTTATAGAACGTTATTTAATTCATATAGGTTCTGGGCGACGTGATTGATCTCTTTCTTGATTTTACTTTCATTGTGATTTGCTTCGAATAAGGTACAGATATTCTGACCTTATCTCTTAAGGTTTCTCGTGATTCTTATACATCTTTCGATATTAGCTTGATCTGTTACGTTGTACTCTAAGCCTAATGATTAGGGCTTCCCTATGACTTTGCTATGCTCCCTTTGATATGAAACTTATATGAACCTTTGATATGAAACTCCGATATGAAACTATGATATGAAACTTTGATATGAATTATGATATGAACCCTTATGATATGAATATGCTTTGACCCTTCAGTCTGATACCCAAGCCAAAATATGTTTCCTAGTCAGGAAGGTAACCTGACCGTGTCATTGATGCACCAATGGCATGACTTTAGTGTGGTTGAGTGATGTTCCACACCGTCCCCATTTTGATAAGATTATGAGCTCACTATATGTATATGATTTGGCCATTATGTTTCCGGGGGGCGTATGGATGCATCCTAGATTTGATATGTTTCGAGGGATTTAATCTGATTGGAGCTTTGTCTGGTGAATGATGTCGGGTGCAATCCGCGTCTTCACATTTCTGGGAGTTGATCACTCCATTGTTACTTGAGGTCTCCCCTCCTATATATGGTATTTCGAGGTCACCCCTCGGGATACAACTGTTATGATATGATATGATATGTGTATGATATGATATGGGCTCGTGGTTGAGGACTGACCTTTCATTTCTATTCTATTCGTTATCCTTTGTTATGCCTTATGAGATTCTCATTTGCACCTTATGATTATGCTACCTTCGTTACTTACCCTTCGATTATTCGTTTGTTATATATATCTGTTCACTGGGCTTTTTAAGCTCAGCCGCGTTTTCTTTCCATGCGGCAGGTAATTAAGCTAGATGCTGGGATTCTTAGCTATGGGTTTGAGTGATGAGCGGATATGCAGACTTATGGCTTTAGTCATCTTAGTTTCTACTTCATTACGTTGACATTATTTAGACTCGGATTATGCTTATTTATGTCTTGGATTATTCCTTTGTTTCCTTTGAACTTATGTAACGTTTAAGCCATGTTGGCTGGATTTTTCCTTTGGTTATTTATTTAAGACTTCCGCTGTTTTGTTGTGTTCATTATGTATGCTTTGATATGACACCATTTTGTAATACTTCTACCCTTAGTGGGTTGGGGTGTTAAAATTATGGTATCAGAGCCCAGGTTTACGACTTGTAGTCAGGACCTGTGACATATGGACCCTAAGCGTTATCCGTAGAGCTTAAGTTTTGACTGGTGAGGTTTGGGTAGATTCTAGGTTCATTATCATCGTTTTCGTTCATGATCTTCATCTTATTTTCCTAACCTTTGCTAATCGTTTAATGAACTCTTCAGATGGTCCAAACTCGAAGGAACGGCGACGACAACGGGGATGGACATCCTAATTTCGAAGCTTTGATTGCACGCTCTCTGGCCACTGCTATGCCCGAGATCGTTGCTACCATCACTAATAATGTTCGGAATGGCGCTAGCTCTTCTGGTGGGGATAATGGTGGGGGTGCTAACCCACCTACACCCATTCATGTATGGATCGAGCGCTTCAACAAAATTAAGCCAATTCCTTTTCGCTCGGCAGCTTCACCTAATGAGGCAGAGGACTGGATCACGCACATGGAAAAGCTTTTCAATGTGCTGGGTTGTGGTGATGAGGTGAAAACCCGACTTGCTGCCTTCAAACTCGAGGGTGATGCCCTAAATTAGTGGAAGGCCTATCTCTTGTCCAAAGAAGAGAATTTTCTTGATACTTGTGCTTGGAATACCTTCAGGGGCATCTTCTACAAACAGTATTTCCCTGAGTCAGAACAGCTGCGATATGAAAGGGAGTACGAAGCCATTCACCAGTTGGATAAGGAAAATTCTCACGAGTATATGCAACGGTTTATGAGGATGGTTGGGTTTGTAGGTACTGTTGTTGCTGGAGATGCTCGTCGTCAGGCTCGTAAGTTCAAATGAGGATTGAAGAAGTAGGTATTGGATAGGGTGATTAATACTGAGTACACTGAGGTGGCTGCAGTTGCGGATGCTGCCCGCAACATCGAGTTATTGCATGAGGAACATGGTTACAACAAGAGGAACAGGGATGGGGATGGTATTCATCCTCGGGGTCGACAGGACCATACTCAGGAGTTCAGGGGTCGGCATGACCGTGGTCACGACCGTGGGCGTCAGGATACTAGAGCACATGGTTCTCAGAGGTACGACAGATCGGGAAACGACCGTCAGGGTCGTGATGGTGGGGGTCAACGTCAGGTTAGGGACCAATCTTATCGTGGTGGTCAGCAGGACCGTTCTTCTGGTTCGTCATATCAGCGGAGGCCCGCTGAGGTTTTGCCTCCTCCTCCACTTTGCAACACTTGTGGTAAGCCTCATCCGGGCGTTTGCTTCAAGGCCACAGGTGGTTGCTATGCATGTGGGTCTACTACTCATAGGGTGAAGGATTACACTCAAGGGAAAGGGACTACTCTAGGAAACACGGCCAAACCAGCTCCGACCAAGGGCCGTGTGTTTTCTGTTACTCGGGACCAGGCAGCAAACACTCCAGGTACCATTACCGGCATTATTTATATTGGTGATATTTCTGCCTTTACTCTATTTGATACCGGCGCTACGCATTCTATGATATCTACTTCGTTAATAAGGAAGTTAAATATGACACCCACACCTTTGTTAAACCGAGTCTCTATTTCCACCCCTATGAAAAACCTAGTGCTTATTGATCGTGAATATGTGGATTGTCCCTTACGTTTCGATGATGGTATTCGTTTGGCTAATCTTCTTCCTTTGGATATGTTTGATTTCGATATTATTCTGGGTATGGATTGGTTGGCTTTGCATAAGGCTACCATTGACTGCTATGCTCGAATTGTTATCTTTGGTAATATTCACCAACCTGATTTTGTTTATCACGGTGCTCAACCGCCTAAGTCAGTTAAGATCATCTCGGCTATGAAAGCCCGCACTCTCATTTCGCATGGTTACCTTGGTTTTCTGGCATCCATTAAGGATACTTCTCTTGAAGTTCCTACCATTGAAAGTCTTTCTGTTGTACGCGAATTTTCCGACGTTTTCCCTGATGAACTCCCTGGTATTGCTCCGGCTAGGGAAGTTGAGTTTGGCATCGATTTGATTCCTGGTGCCGAACCCATATCTAAAGCTCCTTACCGTATGGCACCGATCGAATTGAAGGAGTTGAAGGAACAGTTGCAAGAACTGTTGGAGAACGGCTTTATTAGGCCCAATGTTTCACCTTGGGGCGCACCGGTGTTATTTGTTAAGAAGAAAGATGGGAGTATGAGGTTGTGTATTGACTACCATGAGCTGAACCGTATCACTATCCGTAACCGTTATCCCCTTCCACGCATCGACGACTTGTTTGATCAATTGCAAGGTGCAAAATTCTTCTCTAAGATTGATTTGAGGTCTGGTTATCATCAATTATGTGTGAAGGAGCAAGATGTTCCTAAGACCGCGTTTCGTACTCGCTATGGCCATTATGAGTTCTTGGTTATGCCGTTTGGTTTGACTAATGCACCTGCAGTTTTCATGGATCTTATGAATCGTGTTTTCCACGAGTACCTCAATAAATTTGTAATCGTCTTCATCGATGACATCCTTGTATATTCTAAGAGTGAGGCTGAGCACGAGCAGCATCTTCGTATTGTATTGGAGACTCTTCGGCAGCAGAAGTTGTATGCAAAATTTTCTAAGTGTGAATTCTGGCTGAGCCAAGTGGCTTTCCTTGGTCATGTTGTGTCTGCTGATGGTATCAAGAGGGACACATCTAAAGTTGAGGCTATCACAAAATGGCCGAGACCTACTACTGTGACGGGAGTGAGAAGTTTCCTGGGTCTTGCTGGTTATTACCGTCGTTTTGTTGAGGGTTTCTCTCGATTGGCGTTACCTTTGACGCAATTGATGAGGAAAGGGGAAAAGTTTGAATGGACGGAGGAGCGTGAAAAGAGTTTCGAGGAGTTGAAACGTAGATTGGTTTCTGCGCCTGTTTTGACACTTCCATCGGGTTCCGGAGGTTTCCAGATTTATAGCGACGCGTCAAAGAAAGGGTTAGGTTGTGTATTGATGCAGCATGGTAAGGTGATTGCCTATGCTTCGAGGCAATTGAAATCGTATGAGGAGAATTATCCCACGCATGATTTAGAGTTGGCTGCAGTGGTTTTTGCCTTAAAGATTTGGAGGCATTACTTGTACGGTGAGTCGTGTGATATCTTTACTGACCACAAAAGTTTAAAGTATATATTCACACAAAAGGAGCTCAATATGAGACAGCGGAGATGGCTAGAGCTTCTTAAGGATTATGACACTAACATTCAGTATCACCCAGGTAAGGCTAATGTGGTTGCTGATGCAGTAAGCCGAAAGTCGGGTATGATTGCTAGTTTGGAGATTGAACCCAGGGTTCTTCACGATCTTGAGCTGATGGATGTGGAGTTTTGTTTTCGGGGTTATGATGGTTATTGGGCGAGCTTGAAAGTAGAGTCCAACCTTATATTGCGGATTAAGGAAGCTCAGAAGGATGATGGTGAGCTTTGGTCTATAGTTCAGAATATCGAGGCGGGTAAGCAGACCGAGTTCAGTGTTGATGGTTTCTGCGTTGTATGGTATGAGGGCTGACTTTGTGTTCCGAATGATCCTGCTTTGCGTGAAACTGTTTTGTCGGAGGCTCATAGTTCCCCTTTCACTATTCATCCTGGTTCTACCAAGATGTATCGGGATCTTAAGCAACACTTCTGGTGGAATGGTATGAAGCAGGATGTGGCTTTGTATGTTTCTAAGTGTATGACATGTCAGCAGGTCAAGATAGAGCATCAGCGGGCTAGTGGTCTACTTCAGCCATTGGAGATTCCTACTTGGAAGTGGGAAGAGATTTCTATGGATTTTGTCACCGGTTTGCCTCTCACTCGTAAAAGACATGATGCGATTTGGGTGGTCGTTGATCGGCTAACCAAGTCTGCTCATTTCTTACCCATTCGTATGACTGATCGTGTTTGTAGATTGGCAGAGATTTTTCAGCAAGAGATTGTTCGACTTCATGGTACCCCAACAACGATCGTATCAGATAGAGATCCTCGTTTCACGTCTCGTTTTTGGAAGAGTTTGCATAAGGCTTGGGGTACTCGTCTTAAGTTCAGTACGGCGTTTCATCCTCAGACAGATGGTCAGTCGGAGAGGACCATCCAGACATTGGAAGACATGTTGCGGGCATGTGCTTTAGAGTGGACCGGGAGTTGGGATGAGTATTTATGCTTGGTGGAGTTTGCCTACAACAATAGTTGGCATGCTAGCATCAAGGCTGCACCTTATGAACTGTTATATGGGAGGAAATGTAGAGCACCTATTTGTTGGGACGAAGTAGGTGAGCGTTTGATTGAGGGGCCTGAGATTATTGAGGTCACTAATGAGAAGGTGGCAGTCGCTAGGGAGAAGTTAAAGGAGGCTCGTACGCGGCAAAAGAGTTATGCAGATAAACATCGTCGTGATTTGGAGTTTCAGATTGGTGATCGGGTATTTCTGAAAGTGTCGCCTTTTCGGGGTGTGAAACGTTTTGGAATCAAGGGCAAGCTCAGTCCTCGATTCATCGGACCTTTTGAGATTCTGGATCGTATTGGGGAGGTTTCCTACCGTTTAGCTCTACTTCCTCAGTTATCTCATGTTCATGACGTGTTTCATGTATCTCTGCTGCGGGGATACAACTACCATCCGTTACACGTGGTTTCCTATCCTT
Organism: Chrysanthemum seticuspe; assembly: GCA_019973895.1. Taxonomy (NCBI): domain Eukaryota; kingdom Viridiplantae; phylum Streptophyta; class Magnoliopsida; order Asterales; family Asteraceae; genus Chrysanthemum; species Chrysanthemum seticuspe. Next base: position 288,313,532 of record BPTQ01000009.1, read on the forward strand.
TAGATCAGATTCAGCCAGATATGTCCTTACCGGAAGAACCTGAAGCTATTTTAGATCGACGAGATCGAATCACGAGAACCAAAGTAATTCCGTTTGTTAAGATTCTTTGGAAGAATCACCCAGAGTGTGAAGCTACCTGGGAGACCGAGGAATCTATGCGAGCTAGTTATCCACATTTCTTTTCATCATCGGGTATGTCTTCGTTTATTGCTTCGTTTCCTTTTCAATTTTCGAGGACAAAAATTTTCTTTTTAGAGGGGAAGAGTTGTAAAACCCTAAAATCTCAATCGCGTGAAATGACAATTTTGCCCTCAAACTTAAAATTTTACAAACTCGGGAAACACGTCAACATCGTTAAACAAGTTATATCATCAATAATATATACACATTATGAAAATAATTAACTTATGTTATAAATTAAAAGAACATGAATGATTAAATCCTAAGTAACAATTAAACATATCATAATGTACACAATTAACTTGGACTACAAAGGAGACTAAATACATTATGTAGAGATAAGATTGGAAGTTACAAAACTTGGTCTTTCCCCCCCTATGTGGCCGGCCTATAGGCTCCCCCTCATTAAATCACAATCAATTATATTAAAGTCTCATTTACCATTTCCATTCTCATTTCAAAAACACAAGAAACCCTAAAGTATTTCTCCCATCTCCTTATTGGCGGCCACCATTTATTTTTCATCATTTTGATCCGAAAATCCAACAAACAAAGGTTCCTAGGAGGCTCGTGATAGTGTGTGATCGATTGGTGGACGTGGTGATTGTGTTTGGTTCGAAAATAAGCTTGGACGTGGGGTGTTTATTGTGGCCGTGGGTTTTGTGTAAGCCAAGGAGGCTTGGTTTTGATCGTGTTGCTTTGATTCTTGTTTCTTGGTCACGTACACGCTACTAGGGTAACGTATCATCATCTCTCGTATCTTCCTTTTTGTTGTCTTGTCCAATTCGTGGCTATGGAAAGGTTTTCTAGGGCTTGTATTCGAGTTATATATCACATAAAATCATAAGTACTTTTGTCACTTAAAATGATAACATATGTATACATAAAACCTTGATTATTAACCTATGTAATTCGAATGGTTTATGGTATGAAAAATGAATACGAAACTGAATTTGGGTCTCTCTATATTGTCGACTCATATGTGTTTTGGTTAAGGGTTTAATGAGCTTACGAAAATATGTTTATACGTATGTGATTAATGGATTCAATAACAAATGATTACGGACTTGTTTTGATGTGAATAAGGGGCGTACATATATTTATTTGGAAGGGAGTCTCGACCTAAAATGATAACACATAATGAATCTTATAATCTTGTAATAATCAAGCTAAAATGAATTAGAACGGATACGATAATCATAATCTAAAACTAAGGTTTTGTAATTCATGATTTAATAAAGTTAAGGGGTTATTTTGTAAATTATGAAACTTGGTGGATTAACTTGTTAATATAGTAACTAAATGGATTTATTGAGTAAAATGAGTAAACTTGCTATATTTACACTTTTAACCCTATACTTTACATTATTGACATTTTAAACCCTAAACTTTTGTAACTTGTCATAAATGATCCTTAAATCATAATAACACTCATTTTCATTATTTAACTATAGATAAGTGACTAAAGTTACTATATATGGAAACCTGCTAATTATGGAAAGTTACTAAATATGGAAACCTGCTAATTATGGAAAGTTACTAAATATGGAAACCTGCTAATTATGGAAATTTGCTAAATATGGAAACCTGCCTAAAATAGAAAGCTGCCTAAAATAGAAAGTACTTAAAATGGAAAGATTACTAAAAATGGAAAGCCGTCTTAAACGAGTAATCTGATTCTTATAGAACGTTATTTAATTCATATAGGTTCCGGGCGACGGGATTGATCTCTTTCTTGATTTTACTTTCATTGTGATTTGCTTCGAATAAGGTACAGATATTCTGACCTTATCTCTTAAGGTTTCTCGTGATTCTTATACATCTTTCGATATTAGCTTGATCTGTTACGTTGTACTCTAAGCCTAATGATTAGGGCTTCCCTATGACTTTGCTATGCTCCCTTTGATATGAAACTTATATGAACCTTTGATATGAAACTCCGATATGAAACTATGATATGAAACTTTGATATGAATTATGATATGAACCCTTATGATATGAATATGCTTTGACCCTTCAGTCTGATACCCAAGCCAAAATATGTTTCCTAGTCAGGAAGGTAACCTGACCGTGTCATTGATGCACCAATGGCATGACTTTAGTGTGGTTGAGTGATGTTCCACACCGTCCCCATTTTGATATGATTATGAGCTCACTATATGTATATGATTTGGCCATTATGTTTTCGGGGGGCGTATGGATGCATCCTAGATTTGATATGTTTCGAGGGATTTAATCTGATTGGAACTTTGTCTGGTGAATGATGTCGGGTGCAATCCGCGTCTTCACATTTCTGGGAGTTGATCACTCCATTGTTACTTGAGGTCTCCCCTCCTATATATGGTATTTCGAGGTCACCCCTCGGGATACAACTGTTATGATATGATATGATATGTGTATGATATGATATGGGCTCGTGGTTGAGGACTAACCTTTCATTTCTATTCTATTCGTTATCCTTTGTTATGCCTTATGAGATTCTCATTTGCACCTTATGATTATGCTACCTTCGTTACTTACCCTTCGATTATTCGTTTGTTATATATATCTGTTCACTGGGCTTTTTAAGCTCAGCCGCGTTTTCTTTCCATGTGGCAGGTAATTAAGCTAGATGCTGGGATTCTTAGCTATGGGTTTGAGTGATGAGCGGATATGCAGACTTATGGCTTTAGTCATCTTAGTTTCTACTTCATTATGTTGACATTATTTAGACTCGGATTATGCTTATTTATGTCTTGGATTATTCCTTTGTTTCCTTTGAACTTATGTAACGTTTAAGCCATGTTGGCTGGATTTTTCCTTTGGTTATTTATTTAAGACTTCCGCTGTTTTGTTGTGTTTATTATGTATGCTTTGATATGACACCATTTTGTAATACTTCTACCCTTAGTGGGTTGGGGTGTTACAATCATTTTCAATCGCCTCTGGCGCGAGAACAAAGAGACATTTTTCAGAAAAATCTTTTACCTAACGTTAAAAATTTGAAAATTTGTGCATTAGCTTGGGAAAAGGATTTCCATAAGGAACTTGGAGTGATGAAGGTCGTTTTCGAGAAAACTGAAACATCTATTTCTAATACTAAACGTAAAAAGAAACTGTTGAGAAAAGATGTTGATCGACTCTTGGAAGATGTTATCTGTGCTGATATCCATAATGTTGTGTTATTCTATTCTTTGCCACATGCATCTGATCATATCTCTGCTGATAATGTTGACTATGTGGTAACTGTTGAGAATACTGATAATGTGCTTTAGATCGAGTCTTTAAAAGCTGAAAATAAACGATTACTTAACGAACTTTACAATGCAAAACGTCGTCTTCATTGGTGTGAAAAAGATATTCACAATCATCAACTTAGTTTTCAAAAGAAAATCGCTCAGTTGCAAACAAAATCTTTTGATCCTAAAATTGAGCAACTGGATGATCAAAACGTGTCTTTGAAAGGTCAAATCTCAAAATATGAACAAGAGCTTGTAAAAGTTAAACAGGAATATGGTGTCATATTTGATTTACTCAATAAGACTCGTCATGAAGCATCAAACGAACTTGATTACTATCTTGCTCACACTAGAGAAGTCATGAATTTTGCTGGTAATATTCGGTCTGAAAATCAAGATTTGATTCACACTATCTCTAAGCTAAGAGAAATGTTAGGAAAGTATGAACAACTTCCGCCAACCATCATTAAGAGATTCGCACCAGTAACACTTAGTAATCAAGAACCTAGAATCTCTACTGCCAAATCACAAGTTGCTAACGTGCTTCATTCTACTGAAACAGGAATAGTTGCGTCTTTTCCAAACGTCCGCACTTCACAGCCTAGGAGCACTCAATCGAAGAATAGGAAGTTGCGACCTAAGAAAAGATCAATAAGGAATGCTACAGTAGAAGAACACCCTAGGACTATGAATAAGACTCACGTTGCTTCCACTATAGATGTTGCGTCTGACAAATGTAATAGAAATAGTGATGTAACGAATGCTAAACCTTTAAGCACTTTTGATATTAAGTCTGATGCACCTTGTGTTATTTTTCGTAAAAGTATGAATTCTGATTGTCATGACAAATGTGTTGCTAAAGCTATAATCTCTCGTTTACGGAATCCTAAGAATCGGAATACCTCTAGGCCCACTAATCATTCTAAGTCTGTGCTTGGTAGACCGCCTTCTTTAGATTCTAAGGCAAGCATTGCTGTCACTGTAGCTCCAGTTTCACCTCCTAAGAATGTAGTACCACCTTGTGCATTCACTAAGACTAAAGCAAAGAGTAGTTATAGATGGCATAAATGGATATATAACACACTAGGATTTAAATGGATGCCTAAAATCATTAATGTGTGCATGTCTCATATACCTGCTTCGGAACCCTCTAACATTTCGGGTTCCACATCTACTTCTATTCCATCTGTGTCGTCTGTGTGTAATGCAGGTGATACAGATCATTCTCTATATTGTTGATAGCGGATGTTCCCGACACATGACAGGCAACCTTAAAATGTTATCAAACTTTATTGCAAAGTTCATTGGCACTGTCAGGTTCGGGAATGATCACTTCGCAGCTATCATGGGCTACGGAGATTATTTCAATGGGAACATCGAAATCAGCAGGGTTTACTATGTGGAAGGCCTCGGTCATATTCTGTTCTCAGTAGGTCATTTTTGTGATGGAGATTTGGAGGTTGCTTTCCGGGAGAAAACTTGTTTCATTCGTGATCTACAAGGAAACGACCTTATGTCTGGCTCGCGTAATTCTAGTCTCTACACTATTTCTATGCAAGACATGGTCGCTTCATCTCCCATCTGCTTACTTTCAAAGGCAACATCAACAAAATCCTGGCTATGGCACTGTCGTCTCTCACATCTAAACTTTCAAACCATCACCAACCTTGCTCGACACAAACTAGTTGAAGGTCTCCCACGATTCCGGTATTCAAAAGATCACCTATGTTCAGCTTGTGAACAAGGGAAAAGCACTCGTGCTCACTTTCCTTCAAAGGTGGAGCACAGCTCTCAGCATGTGCTTCATCTTCTTCACATGGATTTGTGTGGCCCGATGCGCGTGCAAACGATCAATGGCAAACGCTACATCTTAGTAATTGTTGATGCCTACTCACGATGGACTTGGGTCTACTTTCTTTGAAGCAAAGACCAAGCTCCACAAATGATCATCACCTTTCTCACGAAAATACAAGTTCAGCTCCACAACACCGTCAGGCTAATCAGAACAGACAAAGGAACTGAATTTGTTAACCAAACCCTTCGTGAATTCTATGAGAAAGTGGGAATTCAGCATCAAACATCTATTGCACGTACACCCGAACAAAACGGAGTTGTTGAAAGACGAAACCGAACGTTAGTGGAAGCTGCAAGAACAATGTTAATCAATGCTAAACTTCTAGATTACTTATGGGCAGAAGCTGTATCTACTGCATGCTATACTCAAAACCGTTCTATGATCACAAAACGCCACAACAAAACACCTTTCGAGCTTGTCCACAACCATAAACCGAATCTCAAACACTTTCATGTATTTGGATCCCTTTGCTATCCGAATAATGATCGTGATGATTTTGGAAAGCTCAAAGCTAAAGCTGACATTGGAGTCTTTATTGGATATTGTGATAATTCTAAAGGTTACCGGATCTGGAATCTTCGTACAAAACAGGTGATGGAAATGATTCATGCTCATTTTGATGAACTCACGGAAATGGCTTCTGAGTATAACAGCTTAGAACCCGGTCACTACCGTTTAAACTTCCCTCAACCCCCATCATCAGCTGAACAAAGCCCCCAGCTCACTCGTCAACAAATGGAAAGGTTATTTGCTCCGCTGTTTAGTGATGATATTGATGAACGTGCTCCAGGTGTATCCGCTGTTTCCGCTGCTCAACCTGAGAATACTCTTATACCTGATACACCTGCTACAACAACTACTGTTGAAGATGCACCTACACCAGTTGACTCCACCACAACAGTTGAACAAACTGCTTCCAACAATGATGAACCAGCTGATGATATTCTGAATGAAGTACCCCCACCTGCAGATTTTGATCCAAATGCGTTCTTCAACCCGTTTGCTAATGAGACTGCTGCACCAGATGTCACGGAATCTTCAACAAACCATTTGAATCCTCAGAATCTGCACAATGTATACCAACATCAACCCTCTACACATCGATGGACAAAAGACCATCCTCTGGCTAATATTATTGGCAACCCGAATCAACCAGTCGTTACGAGACAAGGTCTTCACACAGATGGTGAACATTGCATTTATGCACTCACTGTCTGCCAATCTGAGCCTAAAAACATTAAAGACGCAATGACAAAAGATAACTGGATTGAATCCATGCAAGAAGAACTCAACCAATTCAAACGTCTTGAAGTATGGGAACTGGTTGAAAGACCAACACGGGTCTACGTCATTGGTCTCAAATGGATTTGGAAAAACAAATTGGATGCTAAAGGGAACGTCATCCGAAACAAGTCACATCTAGTTGCTAAGGGTTATCGTCAGGAAGAAGGAATAGACTTTGAAGAATCTTTTGCTCCGGTTTCTCGTCTTGAGGTTGTTCGGATGTTTCTCGCGTTCGCGGCTCATATGAACATGACGGTCTTTCAGATGGATGTCAAAACTGCGTTTCTCAACGGACAACTGAAAGAAACGGTTTATGTCAGCCAACCTGAAGGATTCGTTGATCCTGAGTTCCCGAACAATGTCTACAAACTGAACAAAGCTCTTTCTGGTCTCAAACAAGCCCCTCGGGCATGGTACGATAAGCTATCATCTTTCCTCATTGCTAATAATTTCACCAAAGGCTCGGTTGACCCAACTCTTTTTATACAATATCATGGGGCACATATCTTAATTGTTCAAATTTACGTGGATGACATCATTTTTGGGTCTACACATAAAAAGTTTTCAATCGCTTTTGCAAAACTAATGAAGAAAAATTTTGAAATGTCCATGATGGGTGAACTTACATTCTTTCTAGGATTACAAGTTCATCAATCACCCCGTGGTATTTTCTTGAGTCAGTCCAAATAT
>BPTQ01000009.1:288320858-288573950 GCA_019973895.1 Chrysanthemum seticuspe
CGTAGACTTCAATTCTTCAATTCCGCAATCTTTTTGCTTTAGTAGCGATTCTTCAAAGTCCGCTTGATTTGTACTTTCAGTGGAGGTCTTTGAACTGATCCACATCTTTGATGATCTTCGAGCTTTCTTTGAGATCATCAGCCACTGCAAATCTCTCTGGATCATCCATAGTTGTGTTGCCTTCATGTGATGTTGTGACTTTCGGACCGACATGCTCACACTTTTGAATCATGATATCTTTCCATCAGAGTAGCGGAAGCTATACTGGCTCATGATATTTGCAGCAGCGAAGCAGGAACATAGTATAAAAATATCAGAGCCAGGTTATGTAGATATGCACCAGTCATGATTTCTTCAATTAAGTGTGGATGCTGTGAGCATGCGGCTTTGGATTGACCGCTCAATTATGATCAGCTGCAACCGTCCAAATGTACCTGCAAACAACAGTTAGCAATAAAACACACGAAAGTGTCTTTGATCACTTTCGTTGAATTGAGGTACACGGCCCACGGTTCCCTGTTGATCAGTACAAGTACTGCCTGTGATCAGGTAGGATTCCTAAGAATCTCCTTGACAGGGTTTCGCAGCTGTTCTAGCTGCTCTCAAACCAGAACGTCCCAAAAAAGACAACACGGAGTGAGTGAACCAGCAAATTGAGATTCACTGATTGATGAAAAATGATTTGAAAAACAATCGCGTATTGCTTGAAGAAAGAGTTTTGCAATACGACGAAGGTTTTATGAGCAATATCAATTTTCAATCAAAATACTTTTTGTATTAGAGAATGAGTACACATTCGACGTGCTAGCGAAAAGAAGAGATTCGCACATCGAACGGTTTTTCTAAAAGTATTTTTCAATCAGAGATACTTTTTGAATTTGAAATGAATACACATTCGACGTGCTAGAGAAAAGAAGGTTTGCATATCGAACGGTTTTTCCAAAAGTATTCGTCAATTCCATTCCTGGACCAAGGTTGATTCAAGAATGAATCTCCCCATCGTTTCTATCCAGTTGTCACAAGCTTGATCTTACGAGAAGATCTCACATGTCACCCACCAAGAGCTTGTTTGATGTTGGCTCTAGAAGGATTTCCATTTTCATCGTGAATACTTTTACATACCACTCAGATGTTCTGGCAATACCACAAGGATAATGCGTAGGACTCTTAATATATACTTACTTTCCACATTGTGTGAAACAACAAGTCTTCATGAATTTAGTGTCCTAACGAGATATAGTGGATGATCTCTTGGCTCTAGACTCAATTGTGCATATTTGGTTCCTGTGCCGGAGACTAGGGAGAGGGTCTCCTTCTTCAATATCAACAATCTCTAAGAGAAAGTCGATAGACTATGTCGGTTCCCCGTGAGAATGAAGCAAGCCCTTTTGAGAGGAACTTGAGTGGCTTGGGAAGTTGTAGTGCAATGCGTCACTGGGTCCATGACGTCTTGTCTTCAATACCAGTGTTACCTTAGTAACCACTTAGTAGCATATGTATTGAACCCGGTTACTGCCCTAAGGTTGAATTATTGGAGGGCTATTTCTTTTCACCCTTTTTCTCATTAATTTCTTTTTCATTCTTCAACCCCTTCAGTGCTTACCGAGACTTCATTACTAGAACCTTGTTGGGTTAATTCCAGTACTAGCTCTGTCTCAGTCCGCACTCTTCCCATATCTCACTTTTCTCCTTTTTTCAATATACCTAAGGACTCTACACTATCTAGTGGATTGTCCCTGGGTAGATCCATTCGGCTCTGGCGGGATCGTGGGAACTAATACCTAACCTAACCATCCTTATAACATGTTAGGAATTCGAAATTCCCAGTATTAAAGAGTCGGTCACCTCAAGTATATGTAATCGTTAGAAAGCTCGTAGTCGTAGTTCTTTTAAGTTAAGTAGTAATTTAGTTAAGTAACACCGTGGAGGACGGACGGGTCTTTACCCACTGTATGCCTGATCCACAGCCCAAAGTGTGGCGAGTTATGTAAGACTATAAATACTCTCTACCTTCCAAGGTAGAGAGTTGGAGCTCATAATAATATCTTTCACTTTCTCTCACTAAGTTCCCTAAACCTCTAACTTTCTCTCTCTAGAATTCCATCTTATTCGCCACCTTGTGTTATGGTTTGATGTGTATGTGAAAAGTTATATCTTACAATTGGTATCAAGAGCCAAGGTTAGATCATATCTTACACATCTTTGGATTTATAGTGGTTTTTAGGTGGTTTTTTGAGTTTGAAAAAGTTTAGTGGTTTTTGCATCATTTGGTTGATTTCTTGTGTTAAAGGTTGAATTTTGTTGGTACTTTTATGTTTAGAATCATCAAAAGTGTTTAGGTTTTCATTTGGTAAGCTTGAATCATCTTGGTTGGGTTGTTTTTGGATTGAAAAGTGAAGTTTATATGGTTTTTCAAGCTAGCGACTTAGCTCACGGAGTATTTTCTTGGTAGCGACTTGCTTCACATTTTTGTAGCGACTTACAGTGTTGAAGCTAGCGAGTTAGATCTAGCGAGTTAAAGTACAAGTAGTGGACTCTCCACTACGAGTAGCGACTTGGTGGTAGCGACTTGGTCTGTAGCGAGTTGCTCTTTAGCGACTTGCATTGTTAGCGACTTGTGTAGCGAATTGCTGCCGAAATTTTGCTAGCGACTTGAGTGTTAGCGAGTTACTACTTAGCGACTTGCATTTGTCTAGCGACTTGGGACTGTAGCGACTTAGTGGTGTAGCGAATTAAGTGTTAGCGACTTAGCACTTAGCGACTTGGTGACTTAGCGACTTGGTTCAAGGGTTATAGCGATTTGGTTGATTTTTACGAAGAAGAGGTTTGACCAAAGTTGACTTTTTACGTCAAAACTTCAAACGGCCATAACTTTTGATCCGTAACTCCGTTTTCAGCGAAATACCTGTCAAAACGACCGGAACAGCCTGAATATTGTGAGGTTTCACCACGATGTCGTGAAACGAATTTTTCGAGGCCCAAATCCCCTCCGAAAGGAAGTTATTGAGGTTTTAAGTTTTTAGACCCAAAAATTCTCCGTAAAAACGTACATCAACCAATCCAAATCTCAACCAATCAACATTTCAGCTTTTATTGTATCATTCCATCGGTCATCTTAACACCCTCTACTGGTCATTGCTTAACGGTTTCGTCTTGATTTTAGTAAAATCCCGCGAAAGATTCTATTTCTCGGTTTAAATCATAGACGTGTAAAATCCCGTGCATCCTTCCACATCATGTCTTACTCTACTGACCCAGTGATTTCAGAAGTTCTTAAACTATATGATGTTGTGGACAACAATGATAATGTATGCTACACTGAACGATTAAAGATGATTGAATTAAGCAATGAGGATGTGAGATCTCCGTGTTCAGAATCTAATGAGAGAGAATTGCACCAGTCCAAGCTACAGAACGCCATGCAAATGAAATGCAGCATTGAGCCCTATCAGCTACTTCATCTGCACCTCATTCAGTTGTTATCCATAGCTGGGGATCGAACATGTAGTGCTCTTTTCCGCCAGGACTTACCTACATTGACAAGAAGCTTGTTGTTGAACTTAGAGCATTTAAAGCTGCAACTTACCAATGAAGAAGTTCAAAAGGATGGTTCCAGTGCAGCTCTTCAAGTAATCTACAAACAATTTCAGCCATTCATCAGTGGGGAATATTCAGCAGATTATGATCAACACTTGACTGGAATTTCCTTCAAAAAACATACTGGAATGGAAATTCAGGAATTCATTGAGACATTTATCCAACTCATGGATAATATGAAAAAGTTCATTGAAGAATCTGCACAAAAGAATGAAGACGTGAATGAGTGTCAGGTGCAGTTGAAAAATTGTTGTGATAAGTTGGGTAATGTATCTGGTGAAGAATCGGGTGGTGCTGAATGCAGAATGTTAGAGAAAACAAATAATGATGAGTCGGACAATGCTAAAATAGAATCTTCATGCTCATGTCCACAAGAGAGAGAGGTGCACCAGTCACAACCCGTGCAAGCTAATGCAAAGGAACGCTACATGGAAGCTTCGGATGTACCCAAGATAGAGATGCACCGGTCACAACCTGTGCACGTTAATGCAGAGGAAACTTGCACGAAAGTGTCTGCAGTACCTAGGTATGCATCTTCTTCTCAAAATGATGATTATGGATTGCATGAGTACACTGCATTTGTGCCTGATGATTCCTTGACCACTGAACTCAATACCTATAAGGATCAAGTTGCCATATACGAACAACGTGCTAAGTTTGAACTTACCACTCGTGAGCAGGAGATGGATATCCAAATGCGTACAATTATTAGAAAAAGTAATTTTAGAGAAGAAGTATTAAAACAAGAGTTAAACTCCTTACAAGAAAAGCTTTCCAAAACTGCTAAGCAAAAACACGAACTTCAAGAAAATGTTAAAATGCTTAAGCAAGAATTCAAGGCTAAGGAATCAAAACTTTTGAATGATTTTTCCAATCTAAAAACTTTGAAAAACAAGCTTGAAAATAAGTTGTACGTACAAGGGAATACCATTCAAACTGCTCACATGATCACTAAGCATCGAGTCTTAAGCGATAAGCATAGCATTCCCCTTGTTGAGGAACCAAATCCAGAGGTAATTAAAAAGGCTAGAAATGCTCATAAGGTGCTTTATGATGGTAATGAAATCCTTAAGCCTAGGCAGAAACCTAGTTGCGTTGAGTGCACTGAGGAAGATAAGAAATCTGATGAAGTCACTAGGGAGAAAATGAATAAGAAGTTAGAAGATCCTGAGTGTAAAAAGAATAACATAACGATCAAACCCCATAATTACACTAAAGAAAATTGGATCTCCTTGAACAAGTTTAAGCCTCAGACTCTATTAACCCCTGAACAAGTGTTCTGGAAAAAGGATATGGAAATGCAAAAAGCTGAAAATCTTGTTGAAAAGAATCCCCCTTGTAGGAAACTGCCTAAATCAACTGTGTATCCTCCTAATACACCAATGCACTTAGTTCCTAGATCTCTTGCCACTAAAAGCAAGACCTTAATCAGTGAATATGTTATCTTTCAACTATTTGTTGATTTTGAGAAAACTTGTAAGAAAAGGATCACACCCACCGGTATAACTGAAGGGGAAAGGGGTTTTGAGCAAACTAAAGAATGCTATTTAACTGAGGTCATGCCTTTCTTTAAACAACTAAAAGATCAATTTGAGAGTCTTAAAAAGGGGACGCATTCTGATATTAAAGAAATGGAAAAGGTATTTGATGCAATGATCGTTGAGGTTAGTGACTATGAGAGAGAATTAAAATATAGTGAGATTGAAAGGAAGAACTTGCATACACTGAATGAGAATCTGATTTCTGAATGTATTGCTCAAGATGTGTTTTTCACTGCTACAAATTGTTCCATTAATGCTTCTCAATTTCATGAATTATCTGTTGCTCTGAAAGTCTCCCATGATCGTGTCATTGAGCTTGAAACAACAAATTCAAAATTGCATGAGAAAATAGAACATGATGATCATGATAACTTGGTCAAACATTATTCTAAATTAGAAGTTGAACATCTTGCTTTGCAATTAAAACATCAACATCTCAAAGAAAATGTTAAAACCTCAAATATCAAGACATCCTCTGATGCTCCTGAGTTTGATGCAGTTTTTGAAATTAGCAAACGTGATGAACAAATTCGAGCTCATTATAACACGATCAAAAGATTGAAAGCCCAAATTTCACAACTGAAAGGTGAAAAGAAGGATGTGACTGGTTCCCATATGCCTCCACCTTTAGATTCTCAGAATTTCCAACTTCAAAACATAATTGATAACTTGCAAAAGGAAAATGATTGTTTTAAAGCTGAAATTTCAAAGGTTAATGATCAAAACAAAGAGTTATGTGATTCATTTAAAGTTAATCATGATAAACAAATTGAAAAGATAACTTCTTTACTTAACGATATTGAGAATCTGAAGCGTGAGGTGAAAGGAAAGTTGCCAATCCCCAATTGCAAATACTCTGTTCCTAAGGTTTCTTCTTGTGATAAATATGCTATCGATATGTTATATATTCCCCCGCCCATTAGGAATAATGAACCTGCACATAAAGCATATCTCTCATACCTTAAGGAAAGTTTGAAGAGTCTCCGTGAGATTGTTGAAGATGAAAGATTAGAAAAACCTTTTGATAGTACTATAGCCTATGCCTGCATGGATGCCAAACGATCTCAGGAACTCTTAGAGTATGTAATTGTCACAAGTCCGAAATCTAGCAATAGGCGAGATAGAATAGTCGTGCCTTGTTCTATGCCTAAATCCAAGCATGTGACCCTTGATATGCCTTGTTCCATGTCTAAATTCAAGCAAGCAACCTGTGATGTGCCTCCTAGAATTTCAGATCCCAGCACTTCTAGACCAGGAATGCAGAAAGTGGTGAAGCCATGTAATGTTCCCTTCGTTACTTCTACAGATGTTAAGATTGACACTAAAGTTAGCGGGTCAAAACCTAGAAGCAATGCAAAGAAGGATAGGATTACGCAAACTAAAAGTGATCATGATAAGGAAGTAAAAGAACACCATAGGGACAAGAAGTTTGATTTGAACAAAAAGAATCGTGTTAGTTCTAGTATTAGCTCTAAGCTTACTGAAATTAATTCGAGGCCTTATGCTATCTGCAAAACATGTAAAAAATGTTTATTTTCTGGTAATCATGATAAATGTGATGTGTTATTTCTGAGATCTAAGAATCATACCCCAGTTAAGAAAGTTTGGAAAGCAAAACAGATTAAGCAATCCTGGAAACCTACAGGGAAGGTTTTTACCAATGTAGGATTTCAGTGGAAGCCAACAGGTCGAATATTCACGAATGGCAAACCTTGGCCTTCAACTAGATCCACTATGCCGAGAATAGTGCCTGTTAAGGTTTGGAAGCCAACTGGTAGAATAATTCCATTAAGCACAAAATGTCATTTGACTAAGTCTGATGCCTCTACTAGTTCAGCTCCTAGGGATAATGCCATTGCATCTAGGGTTTCTGCTGATTCAAAGACTGTTTGTGCTAACCAAAAGGAACCCATCAGCACATGGGGATCCAATGTTTCCAATTCTCTGTCTTCGTCTGTTGTCCAAAGCAGGTTGTACAAATCGTCCCTTGGTATTTGGATTCGGGCGGCTCTTAACATATGAATGGGCTCTTAACTATGACGTCTGTTCACTTCAGTTCAGGCCTCGTACTTCATCATTATGGCGTCTGCAGATAACACTTCAGGCCCCGTTCCTCTCAGAAAAGAAAGGTGTACGCTTCAGTGCGCTTTATCTTCTTAAGAAGAGAAATCTTCATGTTTATGACCATTCTCATCGACATTCTTCATCAACATGCTTCATGCTTTTTCCATGCGCTTCAGTCATCAAGTGAACCGGACTACTGATAATTACTCTTATTCCTCTTGCTCAATATAATGAAGATGGCAACATCATGTGCTAATTTTTGCGGGGGAGAAGTGTGAATATAATACATTTGGATGATAATCACTTGGTTAATCAAGAATGGCATCTCTGTATGCAATTCTTGAGGGGGAGAAGAAGTGTGAATTTTTTGCATGGTTGACTGATATTTGAGAATATATGGTCAAACGGCTCCTAACCTATGTAAGAACCGAGATTCTTCTTATCGGATCATCTTCACATGTAGTTTCTTCTAAGAGCCGTTGGTTGACATCTTCACACGGGCTGATATGATTAAATGACAAAGTGCTTCTAGTTGCTGGGCTGATTTCTTTGATGAACATCTTTCTGTTCTTGTTTGATTGGGAGGGATTTTAATTAAGGGGATTTGCTATTTACAAGTTAACGGGAATGCCTTTGGTGTGAAGAAGATGTTAACTGTCTATTTCCCCATTCGGATAATCTTGAAGAAGGTCGAGTCTACAGTCTAATCTACATTTGAAAGCTACATGATTAGAAGACTAAAGACGAATTGCATTTGATGATCTAAAGTCTTCTTCTTAATCCGGGCTGAGAAGAACACTTGAAAATCTTCGTCAGTTTAGGGGAGAGCACTAATTGGGGGAGATTGAAAAGCCAAAATTTAATCCCCAATTAGACTTGCTCAGATTCTTTAGCAATGATTCATTGCTTGATTTTTGATGACACTCCTCCAACGCCTAATGCTTCAATTACTAAGGATAAATGGGATTTATTGTTTGAGATTCATTGTTTCAAGATATGTTTGATGAGTATTTCCAACCGCTAGCGAATGTTGATCATCTAAGAAATACAACTCAGACTACTCAAGAAACCCAATCTCCAGTTATTCCTTAAGGCGTTGATAATGACTATCATAATATTGCAGTTGCACTCATGAATAATGATCCGCTCTTTGGTATTCCTTTACCAAATCTTCACGGATTATTGTTCATGAATAATGATCCGCTCTTTGGTATTCCTTTGCCAAATCTTCACGGATTATTATTCCTCTCATTGTGCACGCTATAAATCAACCACATGAACATTAAGGTAAATGACTACCTCATTCGCTCGAAGACATTTGTGGTGAATCTTCCAGATCAGTCTCTACATGTATACCTTTAGGAAGAATGCATTAATGTCAAGAAATCATTTGTTCCGGTTCATTCAGTAGATCTACGTACATCCGGTTGTACGTTTATTCACGTGTTGGGCATTTGACACAAGCTGATTACTTCGGAGTTAATCAATTATCACTTATTTGAGATTGAAGTTAAAATTCACAAAGGCGAGCTTATGATGCAAATGCATGGAATTCTTCTTCAGTTTCAAGTTTGGTGTATCAGGTTTTCTTCATCAGTGGTCACGTCAAATTGTCTACACATGGGTTGATAAAGATAGTCAGAGAGAGTTTCTATCGCAGTGGCTCCTGGACACTCCAGCTCAGGACCCGCACTTCAAAACAGTCCTATTGGTTCATCCCTTGTTCCAAACTCCTCTCAAGAAACACCATATGTACCTCCATCTGAAGATGATGTAAAGAAATTGTTTGATCCAATGTTTGATGAACTGTATGAGTCTACTACTAATGAGGTGCTGATCCCTACAACAGAGGATGCTCAGATTCCAGTGAATGAAGTCAATCCATCAGTTTCAATATCTGTAAATCAAGAAGCACCTGCTGCTGATCCTTCAGTCTCATCAACAAATCATCATTCTTCAAATGTACATCATGGAAATGTTTCTGGCATCAATGATGAAGTTAATCCCTTTGCGACTCCTGAAGATGCTCCATTTGAAAACATATTTGCTACTCCTGAATCATCATCAGAACCATCTTCTTCAGGAGACATCGACTCAGCTACCTCAGTTCCTCAACAAATGCCACATGAACACCTCAGAAAATGGACTCACGATCATCCATTAGACAACATCATTGGAAATCCCTCTCGTCCTGTATCAACCCGGAAGCAACTCGCAACCGATGCCTTATGGTGCTTCTTCAACTCAGTACTATCTAAGATCGAACCAAAAGATGTTAAAACTGCTATGAATGAAGATAGCTGGTTCAATGCTATGCAAGATGAAATCCATGAGTTTGATCGTCTGGATGTATGGGAGTTAGTACCTGCTCCAGACTGTGCTATGATTATAGCTCTAAAATGGATCTTCAAAGTAAAACTTGATGAGCATGGTGATGTGTTGAAAAACAAGGCTCGATTAGTTGCTAAAGGATATCGTCAAGAGGAGGGTATAGACTTTGAAGAATCTTTTGCTCCAGTTGCTCGAATCGAGGCAATCAGAATCTTTCTGGCTAATGCTGCTAGTAAGAACATGGTAGTTTATCAGATGGATGTAAAGACGGCATTTCTAAACGGAGATCTTAAAGAAGTCGTCTACGTCAGCCAACCTGAAGGATTTGTGAATCAAGAGCATCCTACTCACGTTTATCGTTTGAAGAAGGCTCTTTACGGTTTAAAGCAAGCTCCAAGGGCATGGTATGATACCCTATCAAAGTTTCTTCTATCAACCGGATTCATCAAAGGAGCAGTTGATCCTACATTGTTCACCAGGAAGTCAGGCAAACATTTGATTCATGTTCAAATTTATGTTGATGATATTATTTTTGCCTCGACTGACCCAATGGAATGTGATCGTTTTTCAAATGAAATGAGTTCAAAGTTTCAAATGTCAATGATGGGACAAATGTCATTTTTCTTGGGATTACAAATTTCTCAAAGTCCCGGAGGCATTTTCATAAATCAATCTAAATATGCAACAGAGATTTTAAAGAAATTTGGATTTGATTCTAGTGACCCTGTTGACACCCCCATGATTGACCGAACCAAACTAGATGAGGACCTCTCAGGGATCATGATTGACCAAACGAAATATAGGAGTATGATAGGATCCCTGATGTATCTCACTGCTAGTAGACCAGACATCTTGTTCTCTGTGTGCATGTGTGCTAGATACCAGGCTAAGCCTACTAAGAAGCACCTTGAAGCAGTTAAACGGGTCTTTCGGTATCTCCAAGGAACCATCAATATGGGACTATGGTACCCGAAGGACACCGGTATGTCACTAACGGCCTATGCAGATGCTGATCATGCAGGTTGTCAAGATACACGTCGAAGTACGTCAGGAGGTGCTCAGTTTTTGGGTGATAAGCTTGTAAGCTGGTCCTCAAAGAAGCAAATGAGTACTTCTATTTCCTCTACAGAGGCTGAATACATAGCCATGTCATCGTGTTGTGCTCAAATCTTATGGATGAGATCTCAATTATCTGACTATGGCTTTGAATTCAACAAAATCCCTCTGTACTGTGATAATAAAAGTGCTATTGCTCTCTCATGCAACAACGTCCAACACTCAAGAGCAAAGCATATCGACATTCGACATCATTTCATCAGGGAACAAGTGGAAAAAGGTGTGGTGGAACTATATTTTGTGAGGTCTGAATATCAGTTAGCGGACATCTTCACCAAAGCTCTTCCAAGAGAACGTTTTGAGTTTATTCTTCCACGTCTTGGTTTGAAAAGCCTTCAACCAGAAACTCTCAAACGTCTTCAGGAGGAAGACGAGGAGTAAAGGTCTATCTTCATCTATCTCTTGTATATATCTATTCGAAAATCAAAATACAAAAATATAAAACCTTCAAAATCCATAAAAATTTGAAAAATTCGAAAAAAATTTCAAAAAAAAAAAAAAAAAAAAAAAAAAAATTATTATATTGTCATTTTGTCATTGTTTTCTATCGATTCGATAATATCTACGGTCTTTTGTGCTGTCATTCAAAGAATGACACGGGACTTTAGATGTTGTTCGAATTCTTAAAAAAAAAAAAAAAAAAAAAAAAAAAAAAAATTCAAAAAATCAAAAAATATTTTTGGGAGAAAGAGAAAATGGTTTATTGTCATTTCAGGCAATAACCCGCTTTTAAAGAAAGAACAGAGCCATGTTTTACCATGTTTTCAAATCCTATGCTCTGATTCTATAAACTCCTATCTGCTGAAAACCAAATGCTTTGAAAATTAACTCGATCTCTATTTTTGATAATCATCTGGACTTATTTGTCAAAATCTCTATCTCTCAATCAACAACCTACGTCATTGATTGAGGGGGAGAATGATTTCAATTAAATTAAAAAGTTATTTGGCATTACATTGTTTTCAAAAGATATACATGCATGTTTTATAAATGGAGTTTAAAGTCTTAAAATCCGATCATTATCAGTTCAAACGCTTTCACAATCATGTCACAATTCTCCTTAAAAGCTTTCAATTAAATTTAAATCTATACGAGATCACAAATCTCAAATGATTTGATAATTGTGATCGGGGGAGAATGTGTGATTTAAATTGGATTTAAACTGATAAATAGGTAAATGGTTTTATAAGGATGTACATGCTATCCTGCCCACATGTGACAAACGATTTCAAATTTTCATGCACATGTTGACGGGGAGCATCTATCTTAAACCTTTGATTTGAAACGTGATCATTTATCCCAATGTGCAGGTTCCCTCTAGTATGTGCAAAACTCTTTTCATACCTCGAGGCACATATTGAGGGGGAGCAAAATTCATGGAAACCTCATCCTTCCCGGAAATGCTATACCCACTTGATCTGTTGAGGGAAGTGATGTTGATATCGTTTAGAAAATGGTAATCAAAAGAAGTAAATTCTTTCTCTTGCCTCCGTGTGCTTAACATTTTTCAAATACTTGATGCACATGTTGAGGGGGAGTTCTCGTTCTAAAAATATCAAAAACAACTCAGGTACAAAAAGCTTTGATAATATATCACAAGTATCTGAATTGATTTTCAAATGGTTTTCTATTGGATCCAATGGCAGATGAACAATACCAAATTGACCGACCAACTTTACTTTATGTACGGTGATATAAGGATGATAAGGTTAGGTATTGGTTCCCATGATCCGCCAGAACCGGAGGGATCTACCCAGGGACAATCCACTAGTTAGTGTAGAAGTCCTTAGGTATAATGATAAAAGGAGAAAAATGAGATAAGGGAAGAGTGCGGACTAAGACTGAGCTAGTACTGGAATAAACCCAACAAGGTTCTAGCTATGAAGTCTCGGTAAGCACTGAAGGGGTTGAAGAATTAAAAAGAATTGAATGAAAATAGGGTGAAAAAAAAATAGCCCTCCATTAATTCAACCTTAGGGCAGAAACCGGGTTCACTTCATATGCTACTGATGGTAACATCGGTATTGAAGACAAGACGTCATGGACCCAGTGACGCACTGCACTTCAACTTTCCTAACCACTCAAGTTCCTCTTAAAAGGGCTTGTTTCATTCTCCCGGGGAACCAACATTATCTATCGACTTTCTCTTAGAGATGGTTGATATTGAAGAAGGAGACCCTCTCCCTAGTCTCCGTTATAGGATCCAAAAATGCACAAATTGAGTCTAGAGCCACGAGATCATCAATAAATCTCATTAGGACACTTTCAATGAAGACTCTCTGTTTCACACAATGTGGAAAGAGAGATTATATCTTGAGTCCTACGCTTTATCCTTGTGGTATTGCCAGAACATCTGAGTGATGTGTTTACATATTCACAATGAAGATGGAAAGCCTTCTGGAGCCAACATCAAACAAGCTCCTGGTAGGTGGCATGTGAGATCTATTATATAGATCAACCATGTGACAACTGAACAGAAACAATGGGGCGATTCAATCTCTTGAATCAATCCTGGTTCAGGTTATGGATTGACGGATGCCTTTGAAAAACCGGTCGTTGTGCTTAATAAACTCTTTTCTTTAGCACATCGACTGTGTACTCATTTTTCAAACCAAAAGGTATTTTTATGATTGATAATTGATTTTCAATAAAACCTTCGTTGTATTGCAAAAACAATTTCTATTGAGCAATACACGATTGTTTTTCAAATCTCTTTTCTTCAATCAGTGGACTTAAAATTCGCTGGTTCACTCACTCCGTGTTGTCTTCTTTGAAACGTTCCGGTTTGAGAACAGCTAGAACAGCTGCGAAACCCTGTCAAGGAGATTCTTAGGAATCCTACCTGATCACAGGCAGTACTTGTACTGATCAACGGGGAACCGTGGGCCGTGTACCTCAATTCATCGAAAGTGATCAAAGACACTTTCGTGCGATTTATTGCTAACTGTTGTATGCAGGTACACCCGACGTTTGCAGCTGATCAGAATGAAGCGGTCAATCCATAGCCGCATGCTCACTTAACACATTCATCTCAAAAGAAATCATGATTAGTGCATCAATGACTCTGATATTTTCACACCAAGCTTCTGCTACGCTGCTGCCAATATCGTGATTCAACAAATGCTTCCGCTACTCTGATAAGAAGATATCATGATCCAGAATGTGAGCATGTCGGTCCCAAAGTCACAACTCCACAATGGATGTCTCAGAGATTTTTGATTGCTGATGATCTCCAAAGATGGCTCAAACTTATCATCACGTGGATCAGTAAAAGACCTCCACTTGGAATAACCAAACATGCATTGTGAAGATTCAATGACTACGAGCTTAGGAGCAAAGGACTACATCAAGAATGCAAGATCAATTGTTAAATGTTATATCTATTTGTATTCAATGTAATTTTGGTACATTATTGAGGTGACCTCCCTTAGGGGGAGATTGTTAGGAATTCGAAATTCCCAGTATTAAAGAGTCGGTCACCTCAAGTATATGTAATCGTTAGAAAGCTCGTAGTCGTAGTTCTTTTAAGTTAAGTAGTAATTTAGTTAAGTAACACCGTGGAGGACGGACGGGTCTTTACCCACTGTATGCCTGATCCACAGCCCAAAGTGTGGCGAGTTATGTAAGACTATAAATACTCTCTACCTTCCAAGGTAGAGAGTTGGAGCTCATAATAATATCTTTCACTTTCTCTCACTAAGTTCCCTAAACCTCTAACTTTCTCTCTCTAGAATTCCATCTTATTCGCCACCTTGTGTTATGGTTTGATGTGTATGTGAAAAGTTATATCTTACATAACACCATGCATAAAGTAAATTGGTCGGTCTTTTGGTACAGTTCATTCTTCCTTAAAACCAATTGAAAAATCATTTGGAAAAACAATCAAGGTACTAGTGATACGAGATCAAAGCATTTTGTACCTTAATAGTTTTGATCATTTAGAAAACCTCCCCCTCAACATGTGCATATGATTTAGAAATTGTTTAGCACATGAAGGCAAGAGGAGTTTGAAATATTTTCTTTGATCACAATTTTCATACGAAAAAGCCATTTGATTTTCATGGTAAAATTCTCCCCCTCAATATGTGCATAGGATAAGTGAAATCATTTTATCACATAGAGGCAAGAGTTAATTTGAAGCACATCCACAATCACAAGAGCCATTAAGAAACCATTTGAAAACTCAATCAAGGTACTTTATAAGTCTCTTTAAAAAAACTTTTGTACCTCGATAGTTATGCCCCCCCTCAATATGTGCTTCAAGATTCGAAAGTGTTTAGCACATATGAGAGAGCAGCCTGCACAATTAAATCAAAACGATCACCTTTTATCAAATTTCATTATTAAATCACAAATTCTTCCCCGATCAAAAATATTAAACCCTTTGAGATTTTGGATCCCAAGTGATTTAATTAGGTTTAGAAAACATGGGAGAAAATGTGGCCTTGTTTAAATACTCATCTGGTTTTTGGATAAATCCTCCTCCTCAACATGTGCATTGTGTATTTGAAATCGTTTGGCACATGGAGGCAGGAGTGCCTTTGAAGGACTAAAACCAATTCCATAAAGACAGATTTGAGATTTAAATCACGATCTCTCCCTTGATCAAAAATATCAAACCATTTGAGATTTGTGATCCCATCTGATTTAAATTATTTAGAAAAGTTTTAGGGAAAGACGTGGCAAAATTTAATTTTGAAAAATGATTAATAAGGAACAAATTTAGACATTAAAGATTGTTAGTGTCAGGTATGATTGTTTTTAAGAGATCTTTTGAGTAAAACATAACAATTTCACAATCAAACAAGAACAGAAAAAATTTCATTTTGAAAGACCTTGATTCAAAAGAAAAATCATACCATGACATAACATTAAATCTTTAGATCACCACATAATTTCGTACAAACGGACTCTTTTGAAGATATATTGTTTGAAAAAATTATAAATTAAATCACTCTCCCCCTCAATCGATGACCGAAGTCGATAATTGAGTGACTTAAATTTTGATAAAATGAAGTTCGGTGATTTTCAAAATTTAGTCCAATATATTTTCAAAACAATATTTTTCCATTTTCAAAAACAATATTTTTCAAAGTTTTAGAAAAATGGTATCATCACGATTATCCTGCACAAAGATATGTTAGGTGGTTGAGAAGCTTCTATTGTTGTTGCTGTAGGGTTTGGAAGAAAAACCATCTGCTGATGCAGTGAGACTTCTTCTTACGTTGCATTTTGAATGCCAACTGAGGTCAAATTAAGCTCCGTTTCTTCAATCACTTAGAAGAAAACCATCTGCTGATGCAGTAAGACCTCTTACGTTGCATTTATGCCAACTCTCCATAGAAGTCCAATTAGGCTCCGTTTCTTCATTTGTCTACCCAAGATATAGTTACCCTTTCCTTTCGGCATCCAATCATCTTCAATTGTGGGATCCGGATTGGGAACATTCTTTTATACCAATATACCTGCATACGTTAGTGAACACACATACAGATATATGGTGGTCGACATCACCCAAACAACAATCGACTAATTCAAGTCAATTTTAACATATCAATCAGTTCATATAAGGCATGGGAATAATGTTCATCAATCTATAATCATCTAAACCTAACAGCCACATCCTAGAAACCTAGTCCTTCAACATAGGCAATTATATTTTTCAGATAAGCACGTAGGATGATTAAGAAAACCCATTAGATGATGTAAATATGAAAAAATATTCTCCCCCTCAACCAATAACTCATTTTATAAAAGATTTTAAAAGTGCTGTAAGTCATTGATTGAGTTTCCAAATTTTATAAAAACTCTGAATCTGATTGTTTTTAAGCAACTCATTTTCCACCATTTTGAAAACACCAAATATTTTTCTGAAGAATTTTAGACGGAAAAACATTTGTGTAGGAACAGCAGTCCTTCGACATACTTTCCTCATTTAGTTTTTAGGATAAGTGCACGAAAATATTTGAAAATTGGATAAGCGCAACACTTTCCTTTCTTTAGAAGAGCGGGTTGCTATCAGAAATAATAGCAAACCATAGTTTTAAGCACGGGTTATAGTCTGAAGTAACTGCAAGCCATCATTTGAAGCTCGGGTTACAGTCTGAAATAACTGTAAGCCATTTTTGAAGCGCGGGTTACAGTCTGAAATAACTGTAAGCCATATTTTGAGACATGATTAAAAAGAAATATTTACACCTCCTGTTCGAACTTCATCTAAAGTCCCGTGCCATTATTGAATGACATTTCTAAGACCGTAGATGTTATCGATACCAGAAGACATGTCTTGAGAAAACATATTTTTGGTATTTTTAGATTTTCTGATTTTTATGGATTTTTGATGATTTTATATTTTTCTATTTTCTTTTGTTGGTTTTATATTTTTGTATTTTGTTTTGTTGGTTTTGTATTTTTGTATTTTGTTTTTCTGATAAATATATGCAAGGTAGAGAAATAGTTTAAGAAGATGATGATACGAGTACCGAGATAAGGAAATCGTTTAGCACTTTGTAGATGATAGAAGTCATCATCTCTTAAAGTTTCACCACCAAAGCTTTCGAGGCTCTTGAATCGTCGTCAGAACTTGAGCCTTCTGAAAGTGAGACTTTGGTAGCTTCCCCCCAAACCAACAAACTAAGAACAAAGACCATTTCTCCAAGAAGTAGAAATGGACAAAAACGGTTTTATTGAATGAAGCTCAGCACCCCGAAGAACATGAGAACACCAAAGTAACAAGTTGAAACATTGATCGTCTTAGTGGTTATCAAATCCGGAATAACTGATGAAGACCGATCACATGAACCTGTTGCGCGTCCCCGATGTACACATTACTCTTCGAGATTGACCAGTTGTCTTATTCAGGGGAACAATACATCAACATCTTCATTTTACTAAATGCATTCCAGTTATCTTCCATATAACCAATCAGCCCATAATGTACACAAGTACCCAACCAGAGTAGAGACAACAACATCACACTAACTGGTTGAATCACTGATCACCTCTACGGATGTCAACTCTAGAATAACTGATTAAGCTCGATCACGTGAATATGTTGTCTGACCCTGATGTACACATATATTTCCCCTGATCGTTGCGATCTCATCAGAATTATCATTACTTTGTGTACATGAAGCACTAACCGGAAGCACTTTATCATAAATCAACTATCCAAAGCACATATAGAAGATGTCAATATGCAATATCATCTCACGAACCAAATATTCTTTTCACATTTCTTCTAACTGAACGCTAAAGTAACACATACCAAAAGTCTCCAGAGACCATTTCCCCCAATTAGTTGGAATAATACACCAAAGGCTACGAGTTAAACACTGAGTTTCTCTACGGTTATGACCATTGTCTTTCCGGGATAACTTCAATCAGGTAGAATTGTTAAGTTCATCATGTGTACTCGTTGTGCTTTTAGATATATGTCTCCTTCCCCCTTGCTGGTTTTGATACCTCAGATTCAACAAAACATAATTTACCCAAAAACTCGAAATCTTGTGAGAAGAACTCAAATAGCCCAAATGAATCCTGTGAGAATCAACTGCAACGGAAATACTCTCTGACCATCTATATCAACCCATATGTAGACAAATTGAAGAGACCACTGATGAAGAATACCCGATATACCAAACTTGAAACTGAAGTCAAATTCCCAAATTTGTATCTTAAGCTTGCACTTAATAATAATGGAAGAACGGTGTCGAGAATTTATGCTTCAAGCAAATTTCTAAGTACTCACTACTCAAGCAAAGTATGAGACATTAACACCTCTTGCGATTATCCACACCGTCATATGTGTGTGACACTGAGTAAAACAAAGTAACACCAAATAGTGATAGTTAACCAGGTCTTCAACCATCCACCTCGACTGCTGGTAACTAGATAACCCAAGACTTCAACTCAAATTCTTAAGCCCGAGCAAGTTATCAAATAAGAACACGCCTTTGTGAATGTCAACTTCAACCTCAAATAAGTGATAAATGAGTAACTTCAAAGTAATCAACTTGTGTCAAATGTCCAACACGTGAATAAACATACAATTGGATGAACATTGACCCACTGAATGAACCGGAGCAAATGATACCTCAACATCAATGCATTCTTCCTTAAGGTATACATGTAGAAACTGATCTGGAAGATTTACCAAAAATGTCTTCTAGCGGATGAGGTAGTCATTTTCATTAATGTTCATGTGGTTGATTTATAGCGTGCACAATGAGAGGAACAATAATCCGTGAAGATTTGGCAAAGGAATACCAAAGAGCGGATCATTATTCAGTAGTGCAACTACAATATCATGATAGTCATTATCAACGCCTTGTGAAGTAACTGGAGATAAGGTTTCTTGTGAATTCTGAGAAGCACTTCTTAGATTGTGAACTAGTTGAGTCAGTAGAAACCGGAGCATGAGCTTCAGAAGCTGGATGATCAACATTCGTCGGAGGTTGGAAGTACTCATCAAACATATCTTTGAAAAACAATGAATCCCAATTATCCTTAGTAAGTGAAGCATTAGGCGTTGGAGGAGAGTCATCAAAAATCAAAACAATGAATCCCTGCTAAAGAATATGAGCAAATCTAATTGGGGATTGAATATGTCTTGTCACTATCCCCCAATTTATGCTCTCCCATAAACCGACAATCTGTTTGATAAATGGCCAGATTAAGAAGAAGTCTTTAGATAATCAAATGCAACTCGTCTTTAGTCTTCTAACATGTAGCAGAAAATGTAGAACAGACTGTAGACACGACCTTCTTCAAGATTGTCCAAATGGGGAAAATATAGTTAACATCTTCATCACACTAAAAAGCATCCCAATTAACTTACATCTTGCAAATCCCCTTAACTAAAATCCCTCCCAATCAAACAAGAACAGAAAGATGTTCATCAAGGAAATTAGCAATCATCCCGCAACGAACACACAAAATGGTAACACCAAGCAAGCAATCACATCAAACAAGAATAAAAGGTTGTTCGGAATCATCATGTTGATGTGCACGTGAAGCATTAACCGGAAGCACTTTGTCGATAAACTCATCAATCTGAGTAAAGATGTCAACCAATGGCTCTTAAGAAGAAACTCCATGTAAAGATGACCCGATAAGAAGAAGCTCGGTTCTTACATGAGTTAGGAGCCGTAAGACCATAAATTCTCAAAAATCAATCAACCATGCAGTAATTTCACACTTCTTCTCCCCCTCAAGAATTGCATACAAAGTTGCCATTCTTGATTAAATAAGTGAAAATCATCCAAATGTTCTATTCACACTTCTCTCCCGCAAAATAAGCACATGATGTCGCCATCTTCATTATAATCGAGCAAGTGGAATGAGAAAACAATCAGTGGTAGCCCGGTTCACTTGATGACTGAAGCGCATGGAAAAAGTATGAAGCATGTTAATGAGAATGGTCATAATAGAGAAGATTTCTCTTCTTTAGAAGATAAAGCGCACTGAAACGTACACCTTTCTTTTCTATGAGGAACGGGGCCTGAAGTGATATCTGCAGACGCCATAATGATGAAGTACGAGGCCTGAACTGATTTGAACAGACGTCATAGCCGAAAGAATATCAAGATTGAGTTACTTGAACCCGTGAGTTATGAGATATCAATCCTTGTGTTATCCATACTTTAAACCAGTCCATGTATTGAAGGATCGAAGTATCTGCAACTGAGTAAGGACTACCTGCACTAACTTTACAAGCTTGATTGCATATATATTGGTTAGTGACATTAGTATCCAAACCCTTTGGGGTTTCACGGTCAACCTTGATTTTGTCATCAGAAAACAGCTTTCCGGTAGGCATCCACTTAAGTCCAACATCCTTAAACATTTTATCAGACGGAATCCACTTATGGCAAGGTCTAGGATTGTTAGGCTTATTATGCATAGTGGAAGACTTATCCTTATTCCTAGTTTCCAAAGATTTAGCAGTTGGGATCCATCTAGGTGAAGTTTTAGGTTTGTTTTGCTTCATAACATGTTGAACCTTAGTCATGTTAGTAGCCTTAGTGGATTGCACCTTAGTATGTGAATTAGGAAAATGTTTCTTATTCGGAAAAGACTCAGAAATTCTAGGTTCAGTTTCTACATGCTTAGCATTCTTCTTCATATAACTACTAGTAGTGCCTTGAAATCTCGTGGAATGCATCACCCTAGGTCTTGCACCTAAAATTCCGTCTTTTCTAATCTGTGCCTTTTTTCTAGCTTTTTCTAGATAATAGTTCTTCCACAAGTCATTCATATCATATGAATTCTGGGTTTTAATGCTTGGTTTTGACACTGTTTTCGAACTAATCCTAGAGGTGCTAGGAGTAGAAGTGGCTACATGTTGAGGGTTAACGGAGCTAGAAGCCTTATTCTTAGGTAACTCAGGTGAAGTGATTGGTTTTGACAAAACTTGTTTCTCATCAACTTGGGAGGCAAACTGTGTTTTTGAAAATTTTGGTCTTTCGGATATAAACGCAGTAGGCTGCCTAACAACGGACCGGTTTCTAATGGGATGAGAAACTGGTTTCCCCAAGGTTGATGGTTTTGTAAACTTAGTGTTCACACTTTTCCCTACAGTTTTCCTAAGCTCATTTTTTAGGGCAACAATAGCGAAACTCTTTTCCTGAAGTTGAGCTTTGAGATCATCAATTTTTGCTATCAAAGAGTTTGTTTGTTCTGTTGACTTAGTTCTAGCTTCTTTGACAGAGTCACTTAGTTCTAAGTGATGCTTTCTCCAAGACTCATTTTCCTTTAGTAATTTGGCCACACAAACCGCTAATTCATCATTTCTCATTTGAATATCATCAATAGCATTAACATCAGAATTACTTGTAACCAAATTACTTTTCACATGCATATCAGAAATATGTTTCTTCAAATTATTGATAGTTGACTCTTTGTTTTGAAGCTGAGCTTTGAAAGTGTTAATTTCAAAAAGTTCACAGAATTCAGGAAGTTCCGGATTTTTACATGGTTTGTTAAGTTGAAAACTTTCTTCTTTACTCTGTATCGCAATTTCAAGTGAAATGCAATGTTTTTCAAGTTTTGAGAATTTGTTTGAAAGTTCATCAAAAGCCTTTTTATCAACCATATCATTTGTTTTGAAATTATTAGACTCAGCCTCAACCAAGGAACATTTATCAGAATCATGTTCAGCATTAAGATCAGTATGTTTAGGTACATTAGCAGATGCACTATGTTGAACAGTTAAGTGTACCTCATCACATGACACCTGCTCAATTTCTGGTCTGATATCTGCATCCACATCATATGTAACAAGAGTCACTGAACTACTGGCTATTTCAAGCTTATCTGTATCTGAGCCTTTGTATTCAGTGTTAACTGATCCAACATCTGTTGCTTCACCCGACTCAATGCTACAATCTCTTGATTGCACTCGACATTCATTCACCCTTCTGATTTCTGTATCCACATCTTGTCTGACTGGAGTTACTGAACTGCCGGTTACATCATTCTTTGTTGTCTCTGTTAATCTGCATTCAGCAACACCCGATCTTTCAACTGATACATTACTCGTCTCATCACAACTATCTCTCAACTACACCAGACTCTCATCCACATTTTCATCTTTCAGAGTAACTTCCTCAATGTACTTCTCCACATTATCCATGAGATGGATAAGTGTCTCTATGAACATGCTAATTTCCATTCCAGTGTATCTCTTGAAAGACATTTCAGTCATGTCTTGATCATAATCAGATGTAAATTCCCCCCTGATGAATGACTGAAATTGGTTGTGGATCACTTGCAGTGCAGCACTGGAACTATCCTTTTGAACTTTTTCTTTATCAAGTTGTTGTTCCAATTGTTCTAAGTTCAATAGTAATGTTCCCGTTAATGTGGATAAATCTTGACGGAAAAGGGCATTGCATGCTCGTTCCATTCCTGTTGTGAGTAACATGAGATGTGAGTGAAGTTATTGATAAGGTTCAATGCTACTTTCCTTTTGCATGGCATTTTGTAGTCTAAACAGGTGCAAATCTTTCTCATTGGACTCAGAGCATGAAGAACTCAAATCATCATTGATTGATTCCATCATCTGTAACCGTTCAGTATAGCTAATATTCTCATGGTTGTCTACAACATCATACAGTTTGAGTACTTCTGAAATCACTGAATCAAGAGTGTAAGACATGATGTTGATGAATCCACGGGATTTTACAAGTCTATGATTTAAACCGAGAAATAGAATCTTTCGCGGGATTTTACTAAAATCAAGACCAAACCGTTAAGCAATGAGCAATGGAACGTGTTAAGATGACTGATGGATTGTCACAATGATAGACAATTGTGTTTTAGAACTTATGATTGTTTGTAGGATTAGCAGAGATGTTGTTTGGTTAAGATTTGGATTGGTTGATGCACGATTTTACGGAGAAATTTAGGTCTAAAAACTTAAAAAGCTCAATAACTTCCTTCCGGAGGCGATTTGGGCCTCAAAAAATTCGTTTCACGACTTTGTGGTGAAACCTCACCATATTCAGCCTGTTCCGCTTGTTTTGACTGGTATTTCGCTGAAAACGGAGTTACGGTTCAAAAGTTATGGCCGTTTGAAGTTTTACCGTAAAAAGTCAACTTTTGGTCAAACCGCTTCAATCAACTCGCATCCAGGACAACTCGCTTAAACGACAACTTGCTTAAGGCTCAACTTGCATAAGATGACAACTCGCTTAATAGACAAGTCGCATGAAACACAACTCGCATAAACAGACAACTCGCTTAATAGACAAGTCGCATAAAACACAACTCGCATAGGCAACTCGCTTAAGCAACTCGCATAGGCAACTCTCTTTAGATACGTTGAATCTGGACAAGTCTCATAGGCAACTCTCTTTAGTATCAACTCGCTACACAATCAACTTGCTTAAAGAAACAAGTCGCTTAATAACCAAGTCGCATAAATAGTCAACTCGCTAAGTAGCCAAGTCGCTTATACCAACTCGCTTCAAATGAAGAAGCAACTCGCATCCAAGAAACTCAACTACGAGTCTCAACTCGCTTTGTACACTTTTCACAAATACCCACTTTAACAATCAAAAGCGACCAAACCACAATGATTTAAACTTTCCAATTCAAAACCTAAACACATATGATGATCCTAAACACAAAAGTACAAGCAAAATTGAAACTTTAACACTAGAATTTGTCCAAATGATTCAAACTCTCCTAAACACTTAATACCCCAAAAACCTTATGAAATCCACCAAAACAAAGAACATGAAAGATGAGTGATCAAACCATGGCTCTCTGATACCAATTGTTAGATATTGGATTTCATAAACACATAACAAACAATAATATGGGTCGAATTATGAGTATGTTTAGAGAGAGAAAGTGGGATCCTTTCTAGAGAGAGAAAGTGAAAGAAAACATAGAAGGTTAGATTAAGATGAATGAAAGGTCCAACCCTCTACCTTGGGAGGTAGAGGGTATTTATAGTTTTACATAATACGTCCTCCTAACGGACTGTGGATCAGGCATACAGTGGGTAAAGACCCGTCCGTCCTCCACGGTGTTGCACTAAACTAAATAACTAACTAAATAACTAGTAAATAACGTAATGTCTATGAGCTAACTTATGCTAGATTATATATGGGGTGACCGACACTTCACTATGGAATTTCTAATTCCTAACAATCGGGAATGTCAGTATTGTTGAGAAAGGATTGTTCGACTACATGGCCTTCATGAAACAACTGCTTTTGTAGCATTTTGAAATCCTTTCAGTCTTGAGGGCTAAGACCTTCCTTTCGGTGGTGCATTGGTATGTAATGAGCCGTATCTTGGTAGTCTTGTTGTTTAAAGCTTGGTATGATTGATCCTAAACACCAAAAC
Organism: Chrysanthemum seticuspe; assembly: GCA_019973895.1. Lineage (NCBI taxonomy): Eukaryota > Viridiplantae > Streptophyta > Magnoliopsida > Asterales > Asteraceae > Chrysanthemum > Chrysanthemum seticuspe. The sequence goes on from BPTQ01000009.1 coordinate 288,345,368, forward strand.
CACAATGTGGTGTTAATTAAGTGAATAGTTCCTTTTTGAGGTTCATCACAATTTTTGCTCAACACATCTCTTTTGAATTCATTATGAGTTCTAATTTGTATTAACAATGTTTATTCTTTGATTAGTTATCTTAAAAAACAATGTGATGTAAATTGTGACAACCCCACTTGAATTAAAGTTCTCAAGATGTAAAAATTGTACTACTAGGAACTAGAGAATGGAAATTACAATGTAGTGAAGATAATACTTACAAAAGTGATTGATTTCCTTGGAATGATGAAGAAAGATCTCCTAGGAACAATAATTATGGGTTTATGTTCGTATGTGAAAGAGTAAAGTAAGGAGTAGAAGTGCATAGTGATTATCAAACACTTATTCTGTCTTACTGATGTGCAAGTTCCCATGGATCCCTTACAAAAGGGATCCGGCTAGTTAAAACGTAGGGATTCGGCAGTTCAACAGAGAAACAGTTTGAGTGGGTTTGATAATTTTGACATGGGAGTTTTTTATTTTGATTTTTGTTAATGGTCTTGCTCTATATCTTAGGGTTTGTTTAAGCTTCAAGGTTTTGACGAGTCTTCGTGTTTACAAAACACTTTTGACGAGGTTTCTTTTTACGAGTAAGTCATAAGTCGGGAAACTAAGAATCATGTCAAAATTCTATTTTATCATCATATGGAAAGTTTCGAATGGAAAATATTGATATAGATTACTAATACAATGCCGATATCTCCATGTGAGAAATGATGAATCAAAACTTTTGCTTAGAAAAATTTCTTTACGAGGTAAAGATGTATAATGACTAGTTTATAGTTTTGTCTATGGAAATAAACCAAGAATACTATTCTTGATGATGTGTTTAATATGAAGAACGACTTTTTGGAGAGTTGTGATATTGAAGTTTAAGCATTAAATCTACGAGTCTTTTCATAGTATATGTAATAAAATTATAATACTACCTAATATAATTTAGAAGCATATATTATTAATTTATCTACAAACAATTAGTATTAACTGTGAAAAACTAGAAGGGGGTTGAATAGTTTTACCGATTAAAACTTTGGTTTTAAACTATTTAGATCAACTTATGTCAATCTATTTAAACGTGTATGTTGGATGTTGATAGACAAGCGTATAGATAAATAAAAGCTAAGATAAAGAGTAAGAAGCACAAAACCACAACGCGAGTATTTATAGTGGTTCGGCTACAAGGACACCTTCCTTGCCCTACTCCACTCCCCGAGTCACCTACTCGAGAGTTCGTAATCACTACACGACACAACTCCTTATGGCGGATAAGCCTTCACAACGTCGCCTACTCTTTTTCCGGTACAAGGCTAGACACCGGGTTCTTCCACAAGGTAGAACCAAACCTATCACTACGTCGCTAGAGATGGCAACGGGGCCGAGAATGTCGGGGATTGTATTTACCATCCCCATCCCCATTTTCACTCCCCATCCTCATACCCGTCCCCATCGAGGAATTGCTTTACATCCCCATCCCCGCCTCCAATGGGGATCGGGGATACCCGTGGGGATTCGGGGATTTTCAATCCTTATGAACTAACATAAATGTTCCACCAACTCATCGAAAATATAAAGAATTTTAACTCATAAAGTGTTTCAAGAAATGTGTGTACATCACACATACTTTGATTCATTACGATTTCAATTCAACTTTAAAGCATCCTCAACATTGTAACATCACATTAAATATAAAAACAATATGTATCATGTGTCTATTCGGACAAAATAATAAGTAATATGTAGTTGGTGCTTATGCTTCTAATTCTAAAAGTACTTGATTTTATAAATATCACATATGCATACAAATATACATGCCGATACTCATAAACATATATACATATACATATACATATAAAAGTTAATCGAGTATGGATATAACATAGAAATTCTAAATACTTATAAACTAGAAAGATCGGAGTCGGGGTCGGGTTCGGGGATTTATGTTATCCCCATCCCCGCCCCATCCCCGGTTTCATGTTTTAGGGATTCCCCATCCCCGGTCAACTCGAGAATTCCCAGCCAAAATCGGATTTGGGAATCGGGTCCCTATCGGGTACGGATTTTTTTGCCATCCCTATACGTCGCCTACACTTTATCCGGTACAAGGCTAGATACCGAGTTCCATTACAAAGGAGGAACTACTACCCAACACTACACAACACCTATCCCAAAGGAGACTCACTCCTTGTTACAACATCATCAAGGATATCAATATCCTTGGATACAACCTATCTCTATTTGTACATCGATACACCATATCGATTGTACACCCTTGGCACCTTTCACTAATGCCTTTGACATGGACGTTCGACATCATTCAATAATGCCATCTTCTTGACTCTTTTGGCATCCTTCAATAATGCCTTTGACACGGACGTTAAGTACCTTTCACTAATGCCTTCGTCTTGACCCTTTTGGCATCCTTCACTAATGCCTTTGACACGGACGTTAAGCACCTTTCACTAATGTGTTCGTCTTGACTCTTATGGCATCCTTCACTAATGCCTTTGACACAACACTTCTAATGAGGAAGAAAGAACTATCAATCAAGAGAACCTCTGTAGTCTTGATGATGACGAAGCATGCAACTTATGGACTTGAGCTTGCTCGACTTCAAGAGGTGATGATCTCGCCTTTAAGAGGAACCTAGAGAATCACACAAAAACAAACACAAAGTACATAGAAAGATCCTTTAGATATAAGGTTATAGAGTTTACAATACTAGGTGAAAGTATGTGTAGGAGTGGCAACCTACAATGAAGAAATGGCTCACTATTTATAGAAGAAATATTGCTACTGTTCCACGAATCCCACGGATCCCTTACTTGAGGGATCCGTCCAGTGTAAACTGGGGGAACCGTGGGACGCTCCTCTTTCCCATGGGTTTTGGGTCATGGGTCATGGGTTATGGGTCATGGTTCCTAGACTTTGGACCATGGGTATCTAAGTAGATACAATGTATCTAGAAGATGCAATGCATCTAGTCCATGGGTTATGGGTTAGCTCCATGGGTCATGGGTAATACCCATTATGACTTATGTATGATGTCATGCAATGGGTTATGGGTTATGCTCCATGGGTATGGGTTATGAACTTTGGGTTTTACCCAACTATATTCAATGTATTTAGTCAATGGGTCAAATACTTAAACTTCTACCTATTATATTACCCATTATAATACATACTAAATATGTATATATCTACCTAATATGTAAAAACTAGTTGTTGTACATATGTATTACTAAATCATGAAAGCACTATTACTTGTTTAGTGTTTTATGTGAAAACGTAAGTGTGTTAGTAAACTATTGGCTCAAACCAATTACGTATTTTATTTGTTTCGTTAAAATAATTTTACGTTTGTTATCGACAAAACATTAGAAGATCGTAAAATATAAATAAACGTTTTTTTGGCTTATTTGTATTAACAATCTCCCCCTTTTTGTTGATGACAAAACATAAGATTATTTAAGGAAAAACTAAAATTCGTAAAAGTTTGAATTGGAGTTTTTTTACTCTCTTCTCCCTCTTTTTGTCGAAACAAAAAGAGCGTCGAAAAGAAACTAACACCTTGTTTTAAGAAAAATATGTGAAAAGAAAAAAATATGAAAAATAGAGAGTATGTGAGGAGAAGTATTCTCGACTTAGCTCCCCCTTGACGAGTCCATCCTTTTGTGAGGGCGTCAAGTAAGAAGAAATAATAAACTAGTGCATTGCAATTATGTTTGCAAATGGTTTCGTCTTTGTGACGAATATGCTCCCCCTTGATGATTGCAACTTTGCAAGGAGGACGTCATGTAATGTAATCCTAATGTGAATTATATTGCAAATGATTTTGCAATGTATCTCTTTGACAAGAAACTCCCCCTAGCTAAGGGTGCCAAAGTCTTCATATTGAAAGTCTACAAAACAAATGTTAGAAAACAAGTATACAGAACATAACTTCCTGCAAATAAGACTCAAGTTAGTAGTAAACAAGTCTTCTGTTGCACGGATCCCACGGTTCCCTCTCAGGAGGGATCCGTCTAGGCAAAACGGAGGGATCCGTCTGACTGTAAACAAAATACAGCAATGGTGATGTAACAAATGATGTTAACATCAAAATGAGATATGTATTTGATGAGTGTGTAAATACTCATCATTTTTGGTCAAATCTGAACTGCAAAACGTTTAAAAATGCTCAGAAATGCATCAAAATATTGAAAATATTCCAAAATTGCATTTTATATGTTTCAGATGCAAAATGTTCAAAATCAGATGAAAAATGAGCTAAGTTTGCATAATTGGCAGTTTCAGACCCCCAAGTTTCAAAAATTGTCAGAAATAGTCCCTGAGCCATAATTTCAAAAGAAAAATCACCAAAGGTCCTTTTTAAATCATAAGTTGTCAAAATTAGTCCTTTGGTGAAAAATATCAAAAGTTTTGAGAAATTACAAAATTGGTCCTTCAAGTTTCAAATTTGGCAAAAATGGTCCTTGGAAATTGGAAAATGTCAAGTTTGGTCCTTGTATTATGGAAGCTTGTCACTTTTAGTCCCTTGGAGCAACTTTGATAAAATGGCAGCATTGGTCCCCTAACTTTCAGAATTTGCAACAAAGGTCCTTGATATATTAAACCTTTAAACACCCTTTGGACCTTGTCAAAATCCCATGTGACCCCTGCCTTTCCATTTGACCCTGCCATTTGACCCTTTCCCTTTTAATATTACCAGTCAAACTCATTTGACTCTCTTTTTCCCTCCAGTCACGAGATACCACAATCCATCATCACCCTCCCACTGCAACCTTTCCTGCAACACTCCTTCATCATCAACCCTACCCTCCACCTCACCCCACTCCAAGAATGCATTTAATGCACCTTCAACCTAACACTCTACCCTCCCCAGCTGTTAAAACAGTTTTGGCGCCAAAACCACTTAAACGGCCAAGATGATATCTAGGCATCCAATGGCCCATATAACTGCTGGGAACTATTCAGAGATGAGAGAGAAGCTCATTGGAGTATAAATAAAGGAAGAAAGAAGGCAAATGAAGTAGTACTTAGTTTATTTTCTTAAATGTATGTCGTTTTAAAGCTTTTCATGTCTTAAATAGTTTTTCAATTGTAATATCAAGTTATTTTGTATCAAACTTAGTAGTTTCAATGTATTGCAACTCTATTTAAGTATCAATTCAAGTCTATGTTCAAATTCCATATTTTATGTTCACTGTTGAAATTTCCATTCTCAAACTCCTATGTCAAAGCTGTTAGTAGCTTAGTTGTAAGCTAAAACAAGCTTCTATAAGCTTACTATAACTTTTTACAAGCTTATATTCAAGTTTCAAGCACCTTTGGATATTGGTCAACAAAAGTCAAAATGGGGCAAAAATGATGCAGAAATGGATATGGGTTGGTTCAGAAATGGATTTGGGTTAGTTCAGAGCTATTGGGTTGGTTAATATAGGCTAGTGGTTCATTGGTTCACAGGTTTCAAGCCATTGTGGCTAAGGACCCTTTTGTAAGTTATTTTCAAGTCACATTGCATTATCTGTCTTTGTAGTTATAGATAGTTCAAACATGTTTAATTAGCTGTACTTAGAGTAATTAAAGTTAGTTTGATCAAAATTACATGCTAGTTCAGTAGTTTGTTCAGTTTTTAGTTCATGTCAGTTAGTAAAGGTGTGTTTGGATTTGTTCTTTAATCTGTGATATAGGCTTGGGCAGTGGGCAATTCTTGTTGGTTTTAGCTTGTCTAGTTTTAGTATACTCATATCTGTCTCAAACTTGAGCTTGCAAACACTTAAAGTCAAAATCACCAACTCACTGTCCTAATTACTTCACTGTTGGATTTTTTAAGAATCAAAGACTTATTTTGTGTTTAAAATTCTTAGATATTGCTTGCATTGTGTTTGTTTTATCATATTACATTAACATTGGTCCTCAAATTGGATTCAAAACTCAACTTAGTCAACTTTTCAAATCTGTCTAAAAAGTCAAAATATGAAATATCAGTTTTGTGCCTAACTAGAGGGATTTTTCATGAGCTCATTTCTAGGTTAAATCAAGTGAAACTTTGGGTGTTAAAAGTTCAACTGGTCTCATTTCTTATCACCATTTTTGTGGAATTTTACAAATTTTTTAAAAGCTCCAAATGAGCTTGTCTTTTGGGTCTTAGTGGCCCTGTGCAACTGAGTCAGTTACACTGACTCTGCACAGGTTTTGTGCAGGGTTGTAACAAGCTCATCAGAGCTTCCCAAGGTCTGATATTTGGTTTGTAAGGTCTCACCCAGGACTACTTTAGGTTCTTTCAGTTGGTTTTTAGTTCAAGCTTATCTAAGTGCTTATTTTTAATCATCAAAGTAGTACCCATAAACTGTTTTTGCACTTATACTCAAATAAGCCAAATCTTTGTAACTTGTAATCCAGAGGTTTAGGGTTGTTGTTTTAAGTTGCATTTTGGTTCTTTTAGCATAATATAGCTTCTGTATCAGTTTGGTGTTTGTTGGTAGCTTATTGCTTATTCTAAGTGCTTATTTTTAAGCACTTTACATTGCAGTTGCATTTTCCTTCACACAAGCATCTGTTTTTCCATTTTTCTTAGATTACTTATATTAATTTAGACTTTTCTTGAAATTTTCAGATTTTTCCAAGTCAGTTTGCTAATTTTCCCTATTTTAATTAGTTTTTAGGCCTTTTTAATTAGCATTTAATACAAATAATTCAGAAAAGTTTCAAAAAAATAATTTTTCATTTTTCTTAAGTTAAGATAAATATAAAAAGCCAAAAAAATATTTTTCCAAATTTTTCTTAGTTAAATTTTTATTTTTAAGCAATTTAATTAGTTTTTAATAGTTTTTAATTCATAGAAAATACGAAAATAATCAGAAAAATATAAAATTAGTTTTGAAAATTCTCTTTTGATATTTTAGATTTTTCCAAGTCATAATTTTATTTTTCTAGCTTTATTTCCTATTTTCTTGTATTTTAGGCTAATATTAAATAATTAAAATTAGTTTTTAATTGATAATAATTAGAATAATAGTTGTAAAAATAATTTTCTTTTTCTAAATATTTTCTTTTATCATTAGGTTTGTAAAAATATCATTTTCATATTTTTAGGACTAATACTGCTTCAGTTTCATATTTTCTTTTGTACGTCGCGTAGTTTTTAATTAAGTTTTATAAAAACATAAAATCAAAAACATCATTTTGCAAATAGTGATAGCGTTTATTTAATATTTTTTATCTTTTTAATTCCCTTTAATTTGCATTTAAGCCTTTGTAATTATAGGTTATTTCTGTAGTTATAATAATTCAAATCCCTTTTTCTGTTCAAATTTCTCGATCACTATACGTTTGGTGATCCATTGCATAGCTCGCTGGGACATAACGACCCGGGGAAACACTATACTCCCCAGATCTTCATTGCATTCGTTTTCAGACTGTTTTAAGTTTGTTACGGTCGGCCATTCACAAGTGGTCGGCTTGAGTGATAAAACTTGACCGTCTGGGATCGAATCAGTATTACGGCATCAAACATATTCTCAAGACAATATGACATATAACATGTAATTTCATTCAATAAAACATACGAGAAATGATCTACATATCTTTAAAACTAAGAGAATGATTTAAACATGAAATATGATTCCTAAACCATCTAAGTTAAGCTTAAGACTAGGAAACCACTTGAATCTTTAAGCTCAAGGTTGTTTGGGTTTGTTGTTCTCGTCGAAACGTTCGAGGAGGTGATAAAACATGAAACATTGATCTTCCCGTACTTCATGTATCAAGCTTTCAACATGTTGATAATGATAACAATCTTTGTCATGGCTCGGAAATGATGGTGGTAGAAAGTAAATGGCTTGAGATGGAAGGTTTGGTTGAGATTCCACAAAAGAAGGAGGAATGTGTGGAGGTGATTCAACCAAAGGTGGTAGTGGTGGAATATGTGATGAGGATGGTGGTAGAGAGGTATCTACTTCCATGTGATCGGGTAGTTGACTTTGATGATTTCTCATAATCCAAAAGGGACTATTTAAGGGTGACGGAGAAAAAGATGTCGGGGTTAGTGTTGATTCAACACCTTGATTTTGTTGCGCTATTCTTTCCATTGAGAATGTTGGCAATGGTGGAGGATGAGATGGCCTAGGAGGCAAGTCCTCCAAGTTGTAGAGATGTGGGGATGAATGGGGAGTGGTAAATGATATGGCTCTAGGCACTAAGGGTGATGGTTTAGTAGAAATATGTGTGTTTGGTTTAGAAGGTATGGTGGTGTTTGGCATTGGAAGTTTTGTGGGAACAATCCTTTTGGGGATTGGTTTGATTGGTTGAGTTGGTGGAGGAGAGATCCTAGCATTTGTGGTTTTAACGAGAGACGATTCGGTTGAGGAAATTTCGTGTACAACACGTGCAAGTTTCTTGGGTGGTCCTTTGGTGGATGAGTTACCACTAAGAGCTTTCCTCATGATGAAATGACTAAAGATTAATGATGTAAAGGTTTCTAAATGTTGAGAATTAAGTTGTGGTTGGTGACTAAGAAGTCCTAACAAGATGGCTTATAAATGGAAGGATTTGGGAAGTGCATTAAAGACTTAAGCCACTAAGATCCTTTGAAATGAGATGATTTGCATGCACAAGGGTCAACTATAGATTTGCATTGATCTAGGAGTTTAATTAAGACAAGATGGAGTGTTCAAGTTAGAAAGGAGAGCTTGAAATGATTGTTTTAGCTAGGATTTAGCTGAATCTGTCACCCGGATCACACGGTACCCTTCACTGAGGGATCCGTCTAGGCTAATTCTAGGGATCCGGCTGTCAGCAGTCAAGAAAAGGAAAAAAAATGTTGTTTATAAGGTCTAATACCTATACATCTTGAGTGTTTCAGTCATCCTAAGTGTCTTAAATGAAAGGGGGACTTAAATGATCAAGGGAAATGAGTGATGGTAGCTAATGATTGCCTTTTATGGAAGAAAATGGGATTTTATGAGTATCAATGAATGACCAAAGATGACACTAGGAAATTTGAGAGTGTTAAATGGTGCTAAATGATCCTAGAGACCAGATAGTAACTTAAGATAATTTTTTTAAAATACCTTAAAATTTATAAGAAATGAAAAACTAGTATTTGACCCATTTTGGGGTGAGGATGATTAATATCAATTTGCTAAAATTGATAAAATGATAGGACTAGATGTGTTAGCATGTGAGCAATGATGTATGAGTATTGGAGCGGAAGGATGATGAGTTTTGGTGGAATGATAAATTGAAAAGCACTTTGAGTGTGATCCTAAATGAGCTATGAGTGAGTGTGAAGCTTACTGAGATTGAGGAAGACTTAAGTGGTCCTAAGGCATTATGTTTAGCTAGAGTGAAGTGATCTAGTGGGCTGGTTTGATGTGTGAAAGTGTTCATTGCATTTCTGTTTGCCCAGATCCCACGGTTCCCTAAGTGGAGGGATCCGTCTAGTGCAAAGTGAGGGATCCGTCTCCTGCTAAGCAGTACATTCAAAGAAGGTATGCAAAATTTGCATAAGGTATCAAATTTCAAAGGCAGTGCTTTCTAAGGAATTTGAACAACTATATAAGCGAGACATCAAACGTAAAATGTTTTATTTCATGAGAAAGATCACATTACAATGATACAAGATGAAATCTAAGGATTAAGCCTATTTTAAAAGGAAACTAGTTTTCTTGAGCATTTTCGCTAGATGGATCGTTAAATGGATGGTGAGTATTTGCCAATTCAGGGATGCAAAAAGACTTTATGTAAGTTGTGTTTAGAGGTTCCATCATCTTATTCACGAGTATGTACAATGGACCTTGAAATTGAGGGTGGAAGTACACAATATGATGATAAAGGCGTGTCAGGAACATTTCCTAAGGGATTAGTTTGTTCTTGTTGCCTTGAAGGTTTACAATTCGTCTTGCGAAGAAATAGGCGAGATTGTATGGTTGTTGAGTTAGCAAACACTACATTATGTGAGCACAACAAGCGGGAAGGATTTTTCGATTTCCCCTAAGACTCCAAACATTTTCACGTAGGATGACTGCGAGAGGTTTAAACTCATCTCGGATATCACGTGTATAGATTATGTTTGGATCAGAGTAATAGGGTCGAGGTTTTCATAACATGCGAGTTAATTCTTGAGGGGAAGGTATGTGGGAACAATATGGACTATTTTCTTCACGATGGTTTAAGAGAGAATCAAGATACCAATCTTCAGTGAAGGCACATTGTCCATGATTTGGAATTCGGAGAATGTGAGCAAATTGGCCAAGACTTAAGACAAACTTTTGGTTTTTGATCCAAAACCAAAGAGATAGAGATCGATCCTCGTTACGAACGGGTTCAACTTGACGGAAGAATTCCAGTACAAACCGTGGACAGATTTTCTCATTAATTCTGAGAAGGCCTTCTAGTCCTATCGTTTGGAAAGAGGTATTGATACCTTCTTCATATAGTAGAGGTGTGTCGACAATACGTCCTTCATGGAAGTGACGAGTTTCGAGATTATTGAACCCACAGACATGATTGCCAGGTGTGTTGGGCTCAAGAGAGATATTAGGAATGTAGACATAGGTGAGTTGAAAGTTGAATCCATACTCATGAGTCATGACGAGACCTATGGAAGTAAGAAGTTAATATGATGAGACGCATTAAAGCAAAAGGATGATCACCTAACGTTTTTACTAGATTTCTATTAACAATGACAATTAACTTACTTAGTACTTAACATTCTAGTGGGATTTTTTCTAATTTTTTTTTATGTTGCATGAGAATCTATTTCCCAGTTCCACGGTTCTCACGGTTCCCTTACAAGAGCTATCCGGCTAGTTAAATATAGGGATCTGTGGATCTGTAGTGACAGAAAAATGATCTTGACGAAAAATAGATTTTTGCATCTTTTAGGTTTATAAAAAGAAGTGTATTTTAGCCAATATTTACTTAGTTAAGCATGCATTATAGGTTTCTAAGGTATCTCAAGACCAAATATACGAAAGACAAAAAATAAAAGAAATGACAAACACATTTTGGAAAATAAACTAGATAAACTAAAACATTAGTAATATTTCATTTCAATGCTAAGAACGATACAAAGGATTGGATATATAACACCAATGTATATTAACAATACAAAGTACATGTCTCCATGAGAAAACTTGATCATGGGGTACACGAGAGCGATGAGTGTCAAGACGATGATCACGAAGGCGATGTAAACCATGATGATGAAGTTCAACCTTGGTTTTGATTTGAAATGAGATGAGATGAGAAGGAAGATGAAGTTTGAATGAGAGGTAAATTTTTGAAAGTGGAAGATTTGAAAAATAAGGGTTTGGTGGAGTTGACGAGCGGAGGAAGGTTTTATGGGGAAGGTGGAGTTTTTGAGATTTGTGTTTTGTTTTATTATTAGAAAGAATTGATTTTTGGATTAAGTAAAAATAAAAACACATGTTTATAACCTAGACTTTAGATGAAAAAAAAATAACACGTATGCAAGAAAAGTTTCCTAACGAAGCTACATTTAATACATGAGTATGTGAAAATATAATCATATAAGTTACTATGCAAGTATACTTATTCTAAGATTAATGTTATTTAAAAAAGGATTAGAAACTCATACCTCTAATGTAATTATGAGTGTATTCTACTTTTGACAAAAGAATGTCAATAGACAACTCCGGTTTCTTTGTGATCTAGATGATAATTAAGATACCTTCTTAGGAAAGGTAATCTTGTTATCAAGGTATTCCTATGGCTTGACAAATATGAGCTTTAACTAAGCAAAATGACAAGAAAGGTTAGTGCATTTTAGTAAGATAAAATAGGAAATAAAAGGTATAATGTTGTCATATAATCAACATCCTACAAAAGTGTTTTTAAGACATGATGTTTTATTTTTGTTAAAGACCTTCTTTGTAGTTTTCAATTATACACGGATCGTGTCAAGTTTTTAAGGTACAATATACTTTAAAAACTTGGTAACGAAGCTCTGATACCAATTGTGGAAAACTAGAAGGGGGCGTTGAATAGTTTTACCGATTAAAATTTTGGTTTTAAACTATTTAGATCAACTTATGTCAATCTATTTAAACATGTATGTTGGATGTTGATAGACAAGCGTATAGATAAATAAAAGCTAAGATAAAGAGTAAGAAGCACAAAACCACAACGCGAGTATTTATAGTGGTTCGGCTACAAGGACACCTTCCTTGCCCCACTCCACTCCCCGAGTCATCTACTCAAGAGTTCGTAATCACTACACGACACAACTCCTTATGGCGGAGAAGCCTTCACAACGTCACCTACTCTTTTTCCGGTACAAGGCTAGACACCGGGTTCTTCCACAAGGTAGAACCAAACCTATCATTACGTCGCCTACACTTTATCCGATACAAGGGTAGATACCGATTTTCATTACAAATGAGGAACTACTACCCAACACTATACCTATCCCAAAAGAGACTCACTCCTTATTACAACATCATCAAGGATATCAATATCCTTGGATACAACCTATCTCTATTTGTACATCGATACACTATATCGATTGTACACCCTTGGAATCTTTCACTAATGCCTTTGAGATGGACGTTCGGCACCCTTCACTAATGCCTTCGTCTTGACTCTTATGGCATCCTTCACTAATGCCTTTGACACGGACATTAAGCACCTTTCACTAATGCCTTCGTCTGGACCCTTTTGGCATCCTTCACTAATGCCTTTGACACAGACGTTAAGCACCTTTCACTAATGTCTTCGTCTTGACTCTTATGGCATCCTTCACTAATGCCTTTGACACAACACTTCTAATGAGAAAGAAAGAACTATCAATCAAGAGAAGCTCATTAGTCTTGATGACGACGAAGCATGGCAACTCATGGACTTGAGCTTGCTCGACTTCAAGAGGTGTTGATATCGCCTTTAAGAGGAACCTAGAGAATCACAAAAAAACAAACACAAACCTACAATGAAGAAATGGCTCACTATTTATAAAAGAAATATTGCTACTGTTCCACGGATCCCTTACTTGAGGGATCCGTCCGTTGTAAACTGGGGGAACCGTGGGACGCTCCTCTTTGCCCATGGGTTTTGGGTCATGGGTCATGGGTTATGGGTCATGGGTCCTAAACTTTGGACCATGGGTATCCAAGTAGATACAATGTATGTAGAAGATGCAATGCATCTAGTCCATAGGTATGGGTTAGCTCCATGGGTCATGGGTAATACCCATTATGACTTATGCATGATGTCATGCAATGGGTTATGGGTTATGCTCCATGGGTATGGGTTATGGACTTTGGGTTTTACCCAACTACATTCAATGTATTTAGTCAATGGGTCAAATACTTAAACTTCTACCCATTATATTACCCAATATAATACATACTAAATATGTATATATCTACCCAATATGTAAACACTAGTTGTTGTACATATGTACTACTAAATCATGAAAGCACTATTACTTGTTTAGTGTTTTATGTGAAAACGTAAGTGTGTTAGTAAACTATTGGCTCAAACCAATTACGTATTTTATTTGTTTCGTTAAAATAATTTTACGTTTGTTATCGACAAAACATTAGAAGATCGTAAAATATAAATAAACGTTTTTATGGCTTATTTGTATTAACAATCTCACCCTTTTTGTTGATGACAAAACATAAGATTATTTAAGGAAAAACTAAAATTCGTAGAAGTTTGAATTGGAGTTTTTTTCTCCCTCTTTTTGTCGAAACAAAAAGAGCGTCGAAAAGAAACTAACACCTTGTTTTAAGAAAAATATGTGAAAAGAAAAAAATATGAAAAATAGAGAGTATGTGAGGAGAAGTATTCTCGACTTAGCTCCCCCTTGACGAGTCCATCCTTTTGTGAGGGCGTCAAGTAAGAAGAAATAATAAACTAGTGCATTGCAATTATGTTTGCAAATGGTTTCGTCTTTGTGACGAATATGCTCCCCCTTGATGATTGCAACTTTGCAAGGAGGACGTCATGTAATGTAATCCTAATGTGAATTATATTGCAAATGATTTTGCAATGTATCGCTTTGACAAGAAACTCCCCCTAGCTAAGGGTGCCAAAGTCTTCATATTGAAAGTCTACAAAACAAATGTTAGAAAACAAGTATACAGAACATAATTTCCTGCAAATAAGACTCAAGTTAGTAGTAAACAAGTCTTCTGTTGCACGGATCCCACGGTTCCCTCTCAGGAGGGATCCGTCTAGGCAAAACGGAGGGATCCGTCTGACTGTAAACAAAATACAGCAATGGTGATGTAACAAATGATGTTAACATCAAAATGAGATATGTATTACGGCATCAAACATATTCTCAAGACAATATGACATATAACATGTAATTTCATTTAATAAAACATACGAGAAATGATCTACATATCTTTAAAACTAAGAGAATGATTTAAACATGAAATATGATTCCTAAACCATCTAAGTTAAGCTTAAGACTAGGAAACCACTTGAATCTTTAAGCTCAAGGTTGTTTGGGTTTGTTGTTCTCGTCAAAACGTTCGAGGAGGTGATAAAACATGAAACATTGATCTTCACGTACTTCATGTATCAAGCTTTCAACATGTTGATAATGATAACAATCTTTGTCATGGCTCGGAAATGATGGTGGTAGAAAGTAAATGGCTTGAGATGGAAGGTTTGGTTGAGATTCCACAAAAGAAGGAGGAATGTGTGGAGGTATACTTGGAGGTGATTCAACCAAAGGTGGTGGTGGTGGAATATGTGATGAGGATGGTGGTAGAGAGGTATCTACTTCTATGTGATCGGGTAGTTGACTTTGATGATTTCTCATAATCCAAAAGGGACTATTTGAGGGTGACGGAGAAAAAGATGTTGGGGTTAGTGTTGATTCAACACCTTGATTTTGTTGCGCTATTCTTTCCATTGAGAATATTGGCAATGGTGGAGGATGAGATGGCCTAGGAGGCAAGTCCTCCAAGTTGTAGAGATGTGGGGATGAATGGGGAGTGGTAAATGATATGGCTCTAGGCACTAAGGGTGATGGTTTAGTAGAAATATGTGTGTTTGGTTTAGGAGGTATGGTGGTGTTTGGCATTGGAAGTTTTGTGGGAACAATCCTTTTGGGGATTGGTTTGATTGGTTGAGTTGGTGGAGGAGAGATCCTAGCATTTGTGGTTTTAACGGGAGACGATTCGGTTGAGGAAATTTCGTGTACAACACGTGCAAGTTTCTTGGGTGGTCCTTTGGTGGATGAGTTACCACTAAGAGCTTTCCTCATGATGAAATGACTAAAGATTAATGATGTAAAGGTTTCTAAATGTTGAGAATTAAGTTGTGGTTGGTGACTAAGAAGTCCTAACAAGATGGCTTATAAATGGAAGGATTTGGGAAGTGCATTAAAGACTTAAGCCACTAAGATTCTTTGAAATGAGATGATTTGCATGCACAAGGGTCAACTATAGATTTGCATTGATCTAGGAGTTTAATTAAGACAAGATGGAGTGTTCAAGTTAGAAAGGAGAGCTTGAAATGATTGTTTTAGCTAGGATTTAGCTGAATCTGTCACCCGGATCACACGGTACCCTTCACTGAGGGATCCGTCTAGGCTAATTCTAGGGATCCGGCTGTCAGCAGTCAAGAAAAGGAAAAAAAATGTTGTTTGTAAGGTCTAATACCTATAAATCTTGAGTGTTTCAGTCATCCTAAGTGTCTTAAATGAAAGGGGGACTTAAATGATCAAGGGAAATGAGTGATGGTAGCTAATGATTGCCTTTTATGGAAGAAAATGGGATTTTATGAGTATCAATGAATGACCAAAGATGACACTAGGAAATTTGAGAGTGTCAAATGGTGCTAAATGATCCTAGAGACCAGATAGTAACTTAAGATAATTTTTTTAAAATGCCTTAAAATTTATAAGAAATGAAAAACTAGTATTTGACCCATTTTGGGGTGAGGATGATTAATATCAATTTGCTAAAATTGATAAAATGATAGGACTAGATGTGTTAGCATGTGATCAATGATGTATGAGTATTGGAGCGGAAGGATGATGAGTTTTGGTGGAATGATAAATTGAAAAGCACTTTGAGTGTGATCCTAAATGAGCTATGAGTGAGTGTGAAGCTTACTGAGCTTGAGGAAGACTTAAGTGGTCCTAAGGCATTATGTTTAGCTAGAGTGAAGTGATCTAGTGGGCTGGTTTGATGTGTGAAAGTGTTCATTGCATTTCTGTTTGCCCGGATCCCACGGTTCCCTAAGTGGAGGGATCCGTCTAGTGCAAAGTGAGGGATCCGTCTCCTGCTAAACAGTACATTCAAAGAAGGTATGCAAAATTTGCATAAGGTATCAAATTTCAAAGGCAGTGCTTTCTAAGGAATTTGAACAACTATATAAGCGAGACATCAAACGTAAAATGTTTTATTTCATGAGAAAGATCACATTACAATGATACAAGATGAAATCTAAGGATTGAGCCTATTTTAAAAGGAAACTAGTTTTCTTGAGCATTTTCGCTAGATGGATCGTTAAATGGATGGTGAGTATTTGCTAATTCAGGGATGCAAAAAGACTTTATGTAAGTTGTGTTTAGAGGTTCCATCATCTTATTCACGAGTATGTACAATGGACCTTGAAATTGAGGGTGGAAGTACACGATATGATGATAAAGGCGTGTCAGGAACATTCCATAAGGGATTAGTTTGTTCTTGTTGCCTTGAAGGTTTACAATTCGTCTTGCGAAGAAATAGGCGAGATTGTATGGTTGTTGAGTTAGCAAACACTACATTATGTGAGCACAACAAGCGGGAAGGATTTTTTGATTTCCCCTAAGACTCCAAACATTTTCACGTAGGATGACTGCGAGAGGTTTAAACTCATCTCGAATATCACGTGTATAGATTATGTTTGGATCAGAGTAATAGGGTCGAGGTTTTCATAACATGCGAGTTAATTCTTGAGGGGAAGGTATGTGGGAACAATATGGACTATTTTCTTCACGATGGTTTAAGAGAGAATCAAGAGACCAATCTTCAGTGAAGGCACATTGTCCATGATTTGGAATTCGGAGAATGTGAGCAAATTGCCCAAGACTTAAGACAAACTTTTGGTTTTTGATCCAAAACCAAAGAGATAGAGATCGATCCTCGTTACGATCGGGTTCAACTTGACGGAAGAATTCAAGTATAAACCGTGGACAGATTTTCTCATTAATTCTGAGAAGGCCTTCTAGTCCTATCGTTTGGAAAGAGGTATTGATACCTTCTTCATATAGTAGAGGTGTGTCGACAATACGTCCTTCATGGAAGTGACGAGTTTCGAGATTATTGAACCCACAGACATGATTGCCAGGTGTGTTGGGCTCAAGAGAGATATTAGGAATGTAGACATAGGTGAGTTGAAAGTCGAATCCATACTCATGAGTCATGACGAGACCTATGAAAGTAAGAAGTTAATATGATGAGACGCATTAAAGCAAAAGGATGATCACCTAACGTTTTTACTAGATTTCTATTAACAATGACAATTAACTTACTTAGTACTTAACATTCTAGTGGGATTTTTTCTAATTTTTTTTTATGTTGCATGAGAATCTATTTCCCAGTTCCACGGTTCTCACGGTTCCCTTCCAAGAGCTATCCGGCTAGTTAAATATAGGGATCCGTGGATCTGTAGTGACAGAAAAATGATCTTGACGAAAAATAGATTTTTGCATCTTTTAGGTTTATAAAAAGAAGTGTATTTTAGCCAATATTTACTTAGTTAAGCATGCATTATAGGTTTCTAAGGTATCTCAAGACCAAATATACGAAAGACAAAAAATAAAAGAAATGACAAACACATTTTGGAAAATAAACTAGATAAACTAAAACATTAGTAATATTTCATTTCAATGCTAAGAACGATACAAAGGATTGGATATATAACACCAATGTATATTAACAATACAAAGTACATGTCTCCATGAGAAAACTTGATCATGGGGTACACGAGAGCGATGAGTGTCAAGACGATGATCACGAAGGCGATGTAAACCATGATGATGAAGTTCTTCCTTGGTTTTGATTTGAAATGAGATGAGATGAGAAGGAAGATGAAGTTTGAATGAGAGGTAAATTTTTGAAAGTGGAAGATTTGAAAAATGAGGGTTTGGTGGAGTTGACGAGCGGAGGAAGGTTTTATGGGGAAGGTGGAGTTTTTGAGATTTGTGTTTTGTTTTATTATTAGAAAGAATTGATTTTTGGATTAAGTAAAAATAAAAACACATGTTTATAACCTAGACTTTAGATGAAAAAAAAAATAACACGTATGCAAGAAAAGTTTCCTAACGAAGCTACGTGTAATACATGAGTATGTGAAAATATAATCATATAAGTTACTATGCAAGCATACTTATTCTAAGCTTAATGTTATTTAAAAAAGGATTAGAAACTCATACCTCTAATGTAATTATGAGTGTCTTCTACTTTTGACAAAAGAATGTCAATAGACAACTCCGGTTTCTTTGTGATCTAGATGATAATTAAGATACCTTCTTAGGAAAGGTAATCTTGTTATCAAGGTATTCCTATGGCTTGACAAATATGAGCTTTAACTAAGCAAAATGACAAGAAAGGTTAGTGCATTTTAGTAAGATAAAATAGGAAATAAAAGGTATAATGTTGTCATATAATCAACATCCTACAAAAGTGTTTTTAAGACATGATGTTTTATTTTTGTTAAAGACCTTCTTTGTAGTTTTCAATTATACACGGATCGTGTCAAGTTTTTAAGGTACAATATACTTTAAAAACTTGGTAACGAAGCTCTGATACCAATTGTGGAAAACTAGAAGGGGGCGTTGAATAGTTTTACCGATTAAAATTTTGGTTTTAAACTATTTAGATCAACTAATGTCAATCTATTTAAACATGTATGTTGGATGTTGATAGACAAGCGTATAGATAAATAAAAGCTAAGATAAAGAGTAAGAAGCACAAAACCACAACGCGAGTATTTATAGTGGTTCGGCTACAAGGACACCTTCCTTGCCCCACTCCACTCCCCGAGTCATCTACTCAAGAGTTCGTAATCACTACACGACACAACTCCTTATGGCGGAGAAGCCTTCACAACGTCACCTACTCTTTTTCCGGTACAAGGCTAGACACCGGGTTCTTCCACAAGGTAGAACCAAACCTATCATTACGCCGCCTACACTTTATCCGATACAAGGGTAGATACCGATTTTCATTACAAATGAGGAACTACTACCCAACACTATACCTATCCCAAAAGAGACTCACTCCTTATTACAACATCATCAAGGATATCAATATCCTTGGATACAACCTATCTCTATTTGTACATCGATACACTATATCGATTGTACACCCTTGGAATCTTTCACTAATGCCTTTGAGATGGACGTTCGGCACCCTTCACTAATGCCTTCGTCTTGACTCTTATGGCATCCTTCACTAATGCCTTTGACACGGACATTAAGCACCTTTCACTAATGCCTTCGTCTGGACCCTTTTGGCATCCTTCACTAATGCCTTTGACACAGACGTTAAGCACCTTTCACTAATGTCTTCGTCTTGACTCTTATGGCATCCTTCACTAATGCCTTTGACACAACACTTCTAATGAGAAAGAAAGAACTATCAATCAAGAGAAGCTCATTAGTCTTGATGACGACGAAGCATGGCAACTCATGGACTTGAGCTTGCTCGACTTCAAGAGGTGTTGATCTCGCCTTTAAGAGGAACCTAGAGAATCACAAAAAAACAAACACAAACCTACAATGAAGAAATGGCTCACTATTTATAAAAGAAATATTGCTACTATTCCACGGATCCCTTACTTGAGGGATCCGTCCGTTGTAAACTGGGGGAACCGTGGGACGCTCCTCTTTGCCCATGGGTTTTGGGTCATGGGTCATGGGTTATGGGTCATGGGTCCTAAACTTTGGACCATGGGTATCCAAGTAGATACAATGTATGTAGAAGATGCAATGCATCTAGTCTATAGGTATGGGTTAGCTCCATGGGTCATGGGTAATACCCATTATGACTTATGCATGATGTCATGCAATGGGTTATGGGTTATGCTCCATGGGTATGGGTTATGGACTTTGGGTTTTACCCAACTACATTCAATGTATTTAGTCAATGGGTCAAATACTTAAACTTCTACCCATTATATTACCCATTATAATACATACTAAATATGTATATATCTACCCAATATGTAAACACTAGTTGTTGTACATATGTACTACTAAATCATGAAAGCACTATTACTTGTTTAGTGTTTTATGTGAAAACGTAAGTGTGTTAGTAAACTATTGGCTCAAACCAATTACGTATTTTATTTGTGTTAGAATATGTAGAGTTAGTAAACCCATTAGTACATTACAGCCAAGCCCATTAGGGTTATTACATAGCTCTATATATGGAGCAACCTCCGGGGTTTGTTGTTCAGGGGGAATCTGGCAGAGTGTGTAAACTTAAGAAAGCTTTATATGGCATGAAACAGTCTCCGCGTGCTTGGTTTGGAAAATTCAGTAATGCAGTAACTAAGTTCGGCTTACGAAGGAGTGTTTATGATCATTCTGTCTTTTACTCATCATCTGACGCAGGTTGCATTTTTCTTGTGGTTTATGTCGATGATATAGTGATTACGGGCAGTGATAAAGCTGGGATAAAGAACTTAAAATCATTTATTGGTACTTGCTTTCAAACAAAGGATCTTGGATCGCTCAAGTACTTCTTGGGAATTGAAGTGTCTCGTAGTAGGAAGGGCGTTTGCCTTTCTCAGAGGAAATATTGTCTAGACTTGCTAGATGATGCAGGTCAAATTGAGGCAAAGCCGAATGACGAGCCTATGATACCAAAGATGAAATTAAAGTCTGAAGATGGAAGATTGCTACCGAATCTTGAGAAATATAGGAGAGTAGTTGGGAAGCTAAACTACCTCACTATTACTCGTCCTGATATTTCATTTCCGGTTACTGTTGTAAGTTAGTTTTTGTCATCTCCTAGAACGTCACACTGGGATGCTGTTACTCAATGTTGGGTTTATTGATTTGATGATACAAAACAATAAAGAATGAAACATCAAGGACTTAAAGTGACAAAGAAGAAATCTACAAAAAGATGGAAGGACTTGCTTGCAAAAGAAGATTTATTATTTAGTCCTTCGTAGTATCTTGTAAACCCTAATCCTCTAGTATATAAAGAGGACATGGGCTGTAGGTTTTATAAAAATAAGTATTCCATAATGTAGTCTAAAGGTGTGTGTATGTGTAACCTAGACGTGTTCCTATAAACGTCTAGGGTTAGAGTTTGTTTAGTTTAGCCTCAAGGATCTTTGATCCCTGTTACAAGTTAAGTTTAGCCGTATTGTTCTGATCATATAATATTTGAGGCTTGGAGTGATTATAATGAAAAACCTTGTGTCAATAACTTTGATTTGTTTTATTCCGCTGCGTATCATGTTTATTGTCATTGTTATTGTTAACCCTAGAGGCTCAAAACGATCTCAAGGAGTCATATCAAACTCCACAATTGGTATCAGAGCTTGGGGAGCTCGTTACCTAGGGATTCGCAAGGTTTTATTGGTCGAAGAATGGCGAAAAAGAAGAAAAATTCGAATCACAAAAATTTTCGTAATGTTACTGTAGCACAGTTTTAAAACGATGATAACCTTTTCGTTAACCGTTGGATCGTGACGAAATTTTTGGTGGAGCTTATCTATATACCCATCTAACTTTTCACCGGAGGGATCGTCGATCGGAGCTTTTATGTGAAAGTTATTAACTATCGAATATGGCTGCAGAAAATTGGTTATATTTTGATACCTCGTACATCAACAAGATCGATCAGTACAAATATTGCTTAAGCAATTGGTACTACGTGATTTCTTAAACAATTGGCCCACGTGAGACATAATTGTTGATGAATTTGAATGAAAAGTGAATTCTTATTGGTTGATTTCTACTGTGGTACTACATATAATCCTCATTGATTGATGGTATATAAATTCTTGTCACTCACGATTAAGTTTGAACTTCTTTTGGTCACTGGTTTAAGGATTAATCGTGGGTCAGTACAATATTAAATTGTAGACGCCAATATACATGTGCAAGGGATCTATTTGTATGAGGCGTGGGTTTTTGATACATATCTTTGATTGGCTGATTCTACTACTTACTATCAAAGGGGTTTTCAACTGGATTTGTTTTGCATTATCTTATGGTTAGTTTGAGCTGCGACAAGGACATGTATCTAATGCTGCTCTCGTTTATAATTAGTGTTGCTTGACATGAACCTTAGTACCGACATGCTGCTGCTACCTTTCTTGAGTTTCTACTGCTCGTGGTTTTATTGGTCATCAAAGTTTCAAGCTAAGAATAAAGATGGTTTTATTCGTCGTGGTTTTACTACTAGTGTCCTACTGCTACTTGACATGGTACTCCGTATTATGTTTATTATTTATGTTGTCAAAGAGATTCTTTAACATGTTGTGGTAATTAGTTGGGACCTACAAATCTTGTATGCATGGACCATCAAATTTGGTATACGAATATACAACATGGAATTTACGTTTTCAACAGTACATGATGGTACAAGTTTTGGTTCATTGGTTTGCTATCGGATAATGCACACATGTGAATGGTTTTGGTTTCTTGTTGAGATTGGAAGATGTTGGACGACACACACATGGGATATTGGTTTACACACAAAGGTTATTGGAAGTTGTTCTTAAAAGTTTTAAAAAGCTAGTTTTTGGTTTCTATTGATTAATTGATTACGAAGGAGGTTATTTATCACTTATTTGAAGGTGAAGTGGAATTACTTGGATACGTGTTTTATCATATCTTAAAAGTATCATACCTACTTTTAAGGTAACTTGTTCGTGCTTTAATGATTGTGACGAAGAATTGACAAACACTTTAAGGAGTGACGTTATTGTGCTCAGTGATTATTGTCAAGAGATTGCGGTCTCCTTATACATTGGTTAGTATACGTTCAGAGTCACGTGGATAAACAAGACATAAGATGCAAGTTTGGGTGATTTTACTTCTTCATCAAGTTCGTTATATTTGGTTTTCTTCACAAGTGATCATTACATAGAGCTTACAGATTTGAAGAATCATTTGATGTTCATG
Source organism: Chrysanthemum seticuspe (assembly GCA_019973895.1). Classification (NCBI taxonomy): domain Eukaryota; kingdom Viridiplantae; phylum Streptophyta; class Magnoliopsida; order Asterales; family Asteraceae; genus Chrysanthemum; species Chrysanthemum seticuspe. The sequence continues at coordinate 288,368,520 of BPTQ01000009.1, forward strand.
CACTACTCAAGGGGAAGTTTTTACTACTTACATTCTCTATTTGTTGATAACAAAAAGGGGAAGAAATATTGGAGTGGCGTAGCATGGATTAAGGGGAAGACAAAGGAAGACAAGAATGTTTCATTCATGGTGAGATTTAATTATCTCAACTTCTGCTACTTCGTCTAGGGAAGTTCGTACAAGAACCGTATTTGTTTTGTCATCATCAAATAGGGGAAGATTGTTGGGTTTATTGATTTGATGATACAAAACAATAAAGAATGAAACATCAAGGACTTAAAGTGACAAAGAAGAAATCTACAAAAAGATGGAAGGACTTGCTTGCAAAAGAAGATTTATTATTTAGTCCTTCGTAGTATCTTGTAAACCCTAATCCTCTAGTATATAAAGAGGACATGGGCTGTAGGTTTTATAAAAATAAGTATTCCATAATGTAGTCTAAAGGTGTGTGTATGTGTAACCTAGACGTGTTCCTATAAACGTCTAGGGTTAGATTTTGTTTAGTTTAGCGTCAAGGATCTTTGATCCCTGTTACAAGTTAAGTGTAACCGTATTGTTTTGATCATATAATATTTGAGGCTTGGAGTGATTATAATGAAAAACCTTGTGTCAATAACTTTGATTTGTTTTATTCCGCTGCGTATCATGTTTATTGTCATTGTTATTGTTAACCCTAGAGGCTCAAAACGATCTCAAGGAGTCATATCAAACTCCATAACTACAAAAAGAAAGGTCACTTTGCTAGGGAATGTCGAGCTCCTAAAAGAATTGAAGGCATAAAGAAGACAACAGATGAGCCTGCTACTTCTTCAGCTTTGGTTGCTCAGGATGGACTTGGTGATTATGATTGGAGTGATCAGATAGAAGAAGGTCCAAATGCAGCTTTTCTTGCTAGTGAAGCTTCAAAAGAGCATAACTTTGCTCTAATGGCCTATGCTTCATCTTCTGGTTCAGATTCTGAGGTATCTAATGATTCTAAAGCATCTACTTGTTCTTTTAAATCATGTTCTGATAACTTAGAGTCTCAAAAGGCTATCACTGAGAGTATGAGAAAAGAAGCATCTACTTGTTCTTTTAAATCATGTTCTGATATCTTCTATGCACCATTGTTATTCTTTATAATGAAACATCGATAAGACCCAACCTTTGGCAACTCCTAATGTGGAAAGTTCTTTGGAGCTTAACACAGGTGGAGGTATCCCTAGCCAACTGGCTGCTACAGGGTACATAGATGATCAGGCTCGGCCTAGTGCTATGTCTTCTATATCCAAGGATTCACCGCTCGGAGCAGTTAACACAGCTCGAAGTGATGAGGATAGATTGGAACCTGACATTGAATTGACGGTTAATGACTTTGTACATGATGACTTTTCCAATGAACCACCTCTCGGACCAGTTCACACAGGTCGAAATGGGGAGGATATTCTTGAACGTTTAAATGAATTGACGGTTAAGTGTGCTAAAATGGAGGGTACCATTTCTGGTTTACAGGAGTTATCTGTGCTTCAGGGTAAGGATATTCGGAGGTTGAAGCATAGGGTTTTCATTTTGGAGAAAGTAAAAAGACCTGGTCTTGCTGTTTTGAAAGCTATGCGGCGTACGAAAAAGAAGGTGGTCTCCTCTACTGCTCTGAATATGAAAGATGTATCCAAACAGGGGAGGAGTGATGGCATGAATTCAGGGGAGGCTGTGGATGTATTTGTTAGTGTACCTATGGAGGAAGATGTTGATAGTGGAGAAGATTTTTTGGTTTCTGATAAAGATGGGAATGCTGTTGTTCTTGAAGAATTGAAGAATGTTGAAGTAGTGCAGAACACAACAACTGATAGTATACCTGAAACCTTGGTTAGTACTTCTGTAACCACTGATGTAGTTTCAGACTTAGCTATTGTTCCTACTACTGTCACACCCACTGCTATCATAACCACTTCCACTGTGGTCACAACTCTCTCTATAATACCACCTAAGTCTAAAGAAGTAGAGAAAGAAGCTGCAAGTACCTTGATTAATCTGAGCAAAACATCATCTATACCTACAACCATCATTGCACCTGTTTTATCTGTTCAGTCTACTGCTACTAAATCAAAAGGTAAAAGTTTGGTTATTGGTGAACCTTTGAAGAAGAAAGTGGTTAAATCTAATGTTGGAAAAGGTAAAGAAGTAGTGCTGAAGTTTAAGAATAAAGCAGAACAAGAAGCTTATGATGCAGAGTATGCTAAAAGTGTTGAAGATGAGGATAAAGCAGTTTTGATGAAGAGAAAGCAAGATGAAGAGGAAGCTAGTCAGAAATTGTTAGCTACATGGTATGAATCACAAAACTATCTTAAAGCTTCTGAATTAATAAATGATGAGTATACTGTACAAGAATGGGCTTTGTTTGATGATGAAGAAAAAGCTAGACTTTTGGGTATATTGGCAAGGAAGGTTTGTAAAGAAAAGAAGCGAGTTATAAGAAAGAAACCTCCTACTATTGCTCAGCTGAGGAATGTATTAATGAAGATTATCAAGAATTCTGGCATATATGTTTCTGATAATCTTAGTAGCTGTTCATTTAAAAGAATTCTTGAGCTTTATGAGAGATGTATGAGGATTAACAAAGATGATTTTTGTCCAATGAATTCTAAAAAGGAGGAAGAGTGGATTAAAGAGCATGATGAATGGATGCAAAGTAAACGAAAAAGAAAATCTGAGGTTCAGGTGACATCTGATTCTAAAAGATTGAAAGTTGTTGAAGATGTAAATCAAATCATTTCTTATGAGTTTAAGCTTTTAGATGGAAGTGAAGGGGTTTGGAAAATTCTAAGACTCAACAATGAAGTTTCTGAGTATAATAAATTTTCACAAATGCTTCAGTATTTTGATAGAGATGATTTGTTGAATCTTTGGATACTTTACAAGAATAAATTTGGTGAAGTACATCCAGATGATTATCATGAGAGGCTGATGTATCATAATTTGAAGATTCTATTTGAGCCTACTCATGATGAACCTGAATGGCAAGGACTCTACAATGGTCAAGTTACTAGATGGTTTTTATATCAAACTTGTGGAGTTCATGTTTTAACTGTTTCTGGAAAGGTTATTCATATGCTTGTAGAAGGTGATTATCCAAAATTGAATAAGTATCCAGGAATAATTGCTCAGATGTTGAAGCCTGGTTGTTTCAAGATGTTAGTATCCTATGATGGTCAAGCTTATGATTTGTTGAAGAAGTATGAGAAGATACTTAAAGCTAGTAAGTGTTTGGCTACATCCTCCAATTCAGATGTTTTGAGCTTAAAGAAAACTTGAAGAATTCTGTTGGAATTTATCAAGTTTAGGGGAGGATTGTTAGGTTTTAGGTTCCTTGGATAAAGAATTACTCTAAGTAATGGAACCACGGACAGGCTTGATGTAACCACGGATAGAAGAGTGTAACCACGGATGAAGACAACCGCGGCTAGTAGTATTATGTAACTGCTGATAGTATATTGTAAGCACTGCTAGTTTTCTATAGTCTGTTAGTTTATTGTATTAGATAAATATGGAAAAGATATTTATCTTGTAGGTTACGTATTGTATATTGTATAGGACTCCTTAGCCTATAAAAGGAGGTCCTAGGTTAGGTTAGATGTACGTATGTTTTATATCTAAGGTCGATACACTTCAAGGTTGCAAAATCCTAATACTGTAAGAGTATTCGTATTATTAAATAATATTGAGGTGTTGAATGTTAATTGTTCTTCTTCTTAAGATTAAGTATTAAATTCCGCGTGATACTTAATAAGTTCTTTGTTCAAGTCAGTTTCTATATTAGATCGTTTGCTCAACTGGGATCAACACTCAAATTCTAGGATATCTGAAGGGTACACCGGGACTTGGTATCTTATATGCTAATCATGTGCATCACATAGCAAAAGGGTTCACAGATGCCGATTATGCTGGATGTCCAAATACTTCATGCTCTACAACTGGGTATTGTGTTTTTGTTGGAGGCAACCTAGTCTCTTGGAAGAATAAGAAACAGAATTTTGTGTCTCGATCAAGTTCAGAGGCCGAATATAGAGCTATGGCTCAAACGACTTGTGAGCTTGCATGGTTGCGTAATTTACTTGGTGAGATTGGGTTTCCTCAATCTAAACCAATGAAGATGTGGTGTGATAACTAAGCAGCTATCTACATTGCAACCAATCCTGTGTTTCATGAAAGGACCAAGCATATAGAAGTTGACTGTCACTTTACTCGTGAGAAGTTAGAAGATGGGACAATCACAACTCCTCATATTAGGACCGAAAATCAATTAGCAGACGTTCTTACGAAAGCACTGCCTGAAACTCATATTAATTCTATTTGTAACAAGTTGGGCATGATCAACATATATGCTCAGCTTGAGGGGGGATGTTAGAATATGTAGAGTTAGTAAAACCATTAGTACATTTTAGCCCAGTCCATTAGGGTTATTACATAGCTTAGGCTCAAAGCTAATATCCTGTATAAATATAGTCAGGTATTCACTGTAATGAAATTAAGTAATACAACAGTGTTTTACCATTCTTTACAATTTGTTTCGTTAAAATAATTTTACGTTTGTTATCGACAAAACATTAGAAGATCGTAAAATATAAATAAACATTTTTACGGCTTATTTGTGTTAACATTAACTAATTATAGTTAGAAGAACATACCTTTGCTATATATTCTTATTATGATTTTTGGAAATCATAGACGCGAAATACTTCACGAGCTTTTAAAATACCTAATCGTATTTTGTAAAAGCAAATAGTAACTACTTTGGCTTCTTCTTTGAGTGTTGACTTCATATTTCTTTGGATGGAGCGAAGTCATTGAATGAATCCTAGCATGAAGAATTCTCAAAAGAAAATGTTAGAATGATCTATCACTATCCAACATTTAAAGTATAAGAATTTCTAAAACATAACTTTTTGTTTTAAGAAATTCCCTTCTTTGTAGTTTTCAAACATACACGGATCGTATCAAGTTTTTAAAGTACAATAGACTCTAAGAAGCTTGGTAACGAAGCTCTGATGCCAATTGTGGAAAACTAGAAGGGGGTTGAATAGTTTTACCGATTAAAATTTTGTTTTAAAGTATTTAGATCGAATTATGTCAATCTATTTAATGTGTGTGTTGGATAATGATAGATAGACATATAAGTAAGTAATGTAAAGATAAAGAGTAAAAGAACACAAAACCACAACACGAGTATTTATAGTGGTTCGGCTACAAGGACACCTTCCTTGGCCTACTCCACTCCCCGAGTACCCCACTCGAGAGTTTGTAAGCACTACACAACACAAGCTCCTTAATGTGGCAGAGAAGCCTTCACAATGTCGCCTACCCTTTATTTGGTACTAGGCTAGACACCGAGTTCTTCCACGAGGTAGAACCACACCTATCACAACATCGCCTACACTTTATCCGGTACCAGGCTAGATAGCGAGTTCCATTACAAAAGAGGAACTACTACCCAACACTACACCACAACACAACTACCCCAAAGGAGACACACTCCGTGTTACATCGATGCACCATATCAAATAGACATCCTTTGAACCTTTCACTAATGCCTTTGACACCTTTTACTAATGCCTTCAACACAACACTTCTATGGAGGGATGAAAGAACTATCTACAAGATACACTTCAGTGGTCTTGATGATGACGAAGCTTAGAAACTCATGACCTTGAGCTTGCACGTCTTCAAGAGGTGGTGATCTCGCCTTTAAGAGGAACCTAGAGAATCACACAAACATAAAATTACATAGAATGATCCTTTGAATTAGAGGTTAGAGATGTTAGAATACTGGGAGAAAGTATATGTGAAGTGGTAGTGAGCAAGAGAGAAATGGCTCACTATTTATAGACAAAAACTTGTCTACTATCTCACGGTTCCCACGGATCCCTCCCTAGAGGGATCCGGCTAGTGCAAAACCAGGGATCCGGCTACTGGGTCAGCTTAGTCCGAATTTCGTGTTGCAAACCGGGTTATGGGTGTTATGGGTTATGAACCATGGGTTATGGGTAATGGATTATGGATACCCAACAAGATGCAATGTACCTAGTCATTGGGTTATGGATCTTGGGTCATGGACTTTGGGTCATGGAACATGTATAATACCCAACATGACTTCATGCAAGATGTCATGCAATGGTTCATGGGGTTATGGATCATGCTCCATGGGTATGGGTTATGGACTTTGGTTTTTACCCAACAACATTCATTATACCTAGTCAATGTATCATGGGTTATAGGTCATGGTCGTGGACTTTGGTTTTTACCCATTACTTTACCAATTACAATATATACAAAGTATATATACATTTCTATATTATGAAAACACTAGTTGTTATACATATGCATTTCTATAAGATGGAAACAATATTACTTGTTAGTGTTTATATAAAAATGTCTTTGGTTTATATAACTTATTTACTAAACATGTTTTGATATAGTTTTAATATGTTTAGTAAAAGTGTATTAGTAAACTATTGGCTCAAACCTTTTACGTATTTTATTTGTTTCGTTAAATTGATTTTACGTTTGTTATCGACAAAACATTAGGAGATCGTAAAATATAAATAACCGTTTTTATGGTTTATTTGTATTAACAATCCTCTTCATCATCTCATTTCGAGAAATCCAACACAATGAAGAACTTCGTCATCATGGTCTACATCGCTCTCGTGATCATTGTCATCTCGCTCTTCGCCCTCGTTTACCCCACGATCAAATTCTCGCATGGAGACATGTTTTTTGTTTTGTTAATCAACATTTGTATCATCTATCCGATCCTTAGTATTGCTTTAAGCATTGAAATTAAATATAAATGATATCTTAGTTATCTCATTTCATTTCCTCGCAATATGCTTTCTTTTTTATTTTTATTTTTTTCCTTTCTCACAACGAGCACTCAAAATCTCGACGTGTTTAAAACCATTAATGTTAGTTCAAGAAATCACACTGGCTAAAACACATTTACTTTGTAACTATGAGTTATATAAATAGAACGTACATCAAAACAAATATATGTCATCCCTGCAGGTCTCCCGGATCCCTGGATCTTAACGGGCCGGATCCCTTTTTAAAAGGAACCGGTGCAACCGGAAGAACAGATGACAGAAACTGATGCACTCTTCTCTTTTGCCTACACAACGCTTTAATATCACCCTAAAAATCATTTTATGAAAACTTGCTATAATAACTAGCTTCACTAAGTGTTAGAAAAAGTGAGTTAAAAATATTGGAGTGTCATTCTTAATAAAATATAACAAGATAATAAAAACGTTAGGAGATCCTATCTTGTCACTTTGCTATAATCCAAAACTATGATTAAAAATGCTTAAAAGTGTCACCAATCAAAACATTCGTATTCTCAAAGATTTACTATGTATTAACATACTTATGTAAACATTCGTCCCATGTCTATAGGTCTCAACATGTCTCATGAGTATGACTTCGATCATCAACTCACTTATGTCTACATTCCAAGCATCTCTCTTGAACCAAACACCCCCGACAATCATGTTCGTGGGTTCAATAATCTTGAAACTCATTTCTTACATGAAGGACGTGTTGTTGACTCACCTCTAATCTTCCAAGAAGGTATCAATACTTCATTATGCACCATAGGACTAAGGGTCTTCTCAGCATCAAAGAGAGAATTTGTCCGCAGTTTGTTTTGGAATTCTTCCATCAAGTTGATCTTGTTCGTAACAAGGATCGTTTTCTGTCACTATGATTTTGGATCAAAAACCAAAAGTTTATTCTAACTCTTGAGAAATTTGCTCACATTCTCTGAATTCCAAATTATGAATAATGTGCTTTCACTGAAGATTGGTCCCTTGATTCTCTCTTCAACCGTCATGAAGAAAATAGTCCATATTGTTCATACATACCCTCTCCATAATAAATCACTCATCTTCTGCATATTCCTCAACGTTCCAACTATCAAATCCAAACATAATTCATACACGTGAAAATCGGGATGAACTAAAACCTTTTGCATTCATTCTACTTGAGAATGTTTGGAGTCTTACAAGAAATCATGAGATACTTCCCACATGTTGTGCTCACATGATCTACTATATCCTTACCCAATAACCATACAATCTTGCCTACTTCTTTGCTAGGCGAATTGTAAACCTCCAAGGCAACAAGAACAAACTAATACCTTATGGGATGTTCTTGACACGCCTTTATCATCACTTCATGTATTATCATCCACAATTTCAAAGCCCTCAATATTCATTTGTGAATAAAATGATGGAACTTCTAAATGCATCCATCATTGCCTCTTTCTTCATTCCTGAATCAGCAACCGCCCAAGACCTACTTGGTGATCCATCAAACGAAAACAACGAATGAAAGAAGTTTGTTTATGAATGAAAGATTTCAGACTCTTTCTAAAATCAATTTTTAGCTTTTCTTTGGTTCACCATTGTAACTTGATCATGTCTATGAAATAGTTGTTGGTTGATTGATTTGTCAATAATTGCTCAAAATCCTATGTGATGCTTATATGCTAACTTCTACATGCTATCTTTGCTATGTTTTACATGTATACATATTTGATTGTTGTAAAGAACATTGGCTTCAAAATTTGATGTGTGGAATTACTTTTTGCAAACTTTCTATTAAGAATCCTGTCTCAGAAGCCGGATACCTTGGCTAACTAGCCGGATCCCTAAAGGGAAGGATCCAGAGGATCCGGGTAGACAGAAGTTTGATTTATGCCTTTTAGCATCACTCCAACCTTCCAGACCTTATTGGACTAGTTGAACATGCTTTATTAGGATCACTTAGGTTTTCCTCAGGCTCAGTTAATCCCACATTCACTCATGGATGACTTTGGATCACATTCAAGGTGTTTTTAATTTTTCAATACTTCAAAACCCACCATCTTTCCGCTCCAATGTTTACACATTGTTTCTCTCATCTCAAAACACCTAGTTTGGTATTTCTCTCATTTTTAACAAATTGATTTGCTCATTTTAAACCTTAAAATGCTCTAAAATCTTGTTTTTCATTTCTTGTGATTTTTAAGGAATTTTATAAATTTTTTCCTTAATCACCATCTAGTTTTTACAACCATTTACCATCCTCAAAACTCTTAGTGACATCCACGATCACCCATTAGTGTTTCTAAAACTCCATTTTCCCCATAAAAGTCATCATTGGCTATTATCACTCATTATACTTGGCCATTTAAGTCTTCTACCATTTAAGACACCTTAGTGGACCAAATCACTCAAGTTATGTAGGTACTAGACCTTGCTAGAACCCAATCATTCTTTTTTCTTACCTTCTGATAGCTAGATCCCTAGCTTAAAGCTAGCCGGATCCCTCAAGTGAGGGAACCGTTGAAACCGACTGCACAGAAAGATTATTGTCACTTGAGATAATCATTTCAAACCCTCTTAGGTAACCTAAACACTCCACATTGTCTTAAATGACTCCCTAGAACAGATCAACACTGTAGTTGACTCTTGTGCATGCAAATCATTGCAATTTGAAGAACTTTAGTGGTTTAGGCTTTAATTGACTTGCCTAATTTCTCATTTTATAAACCACTTGTGTTCGTGCTTCCAAACCACCATTCAAACACTCATTCTTAGTAGCAAAACCTCTTCTTTCAACTCTTACCTTTTACCATTTCACCATGAGAAAAGCACCTAGTGCAAACTCATCTACCAAAAGCCCACCAAGGAAAATTGCTCGTGTTGTCCATGAAATCTCATCAACAGAGTCATCACCCAACAAAACTCCAAAAATTAGAGTTCCTCTCCAAACAACTCTACCTATTAAACCAACTCCTCAAAGACTTGTTCCCACCAAACAACCTTTGCCAAACACCACCATACCTTTAAAACCAAACACTCCCATCTCTACTAAAACAACCAAACCTTCACCTCTAGAACATAGAGTTCTCTCCTTCACCACACCTCACTCATTACCAAACCTATACTCTCTAAAATATTTGCCACCTAGCCCTTCTCATCTACCACCATTTCCCACATTCTCATCAATTGAGAAAATGGCACCACAACAACCCTCTCACCAAAACCTCGGTGTTGGAACTTCACTAGCACCCATGTCTTTCTCTCCTTTACCCTCAAATAGTCCATTTTGGATTATGAGGAATTTCCAACCTTAAAGACCGGATCATATGGATATTGATACTTCTTTGCCTCCACCACCAACACATATGCCACCACCTTCATCCTTTGTGGAACCACCACCTTCTTCATCAAACTTACCTCCACAAACTTCTCCATCCTTTGTGGAACCTCCACCTTCTTCATCAAACTTACCTCCACAAACTTCACCATTCTTACCACCACAATTTCCAAGCCATGACAATGATTGCTATCATTGTCCATGAATTACGTGATAAAGTACATTTCATGTTCTATCACCTTCTTGAACGTTTTGATGAAGTCAACATACCTAACCGTCCTTAAACCTTGGAATGCAAGCACAAGTGGTGATCTTTCTAGTCTTAGGCGCAACTTAGGTTGTTAGGATTTTTCTTATTTTGTTACATGTTTGTATCATTTTCTTAGTTTTAGTGAATTAAAATGTGTATCATTTCTCTCATTTTATTAAATGTGTGGAAAACTAGAAGGGGGGTTGAATAGTTTTACTGATTAAAACTTTGGTTTTAAACTATTTAGATCAACTTATGTCAATATATTTAAACGTGTATGTTGGATGTTGATAGACAAGCGTATAGATAAATAAAAGCTAAGATAAAGAGTGAGAAGCACAAAGCCACAACGCGAGTATTTATAGTGGTTCGGCTACAAGGACACCTTCCTTGCCTTACTCCACTCCCCGAGTTACCTACTCGAGAGTTCGTAATCACTACACGACACAACTCCTTATGGCGGAGAAGCCTTCACAACGTCGCCTACTCTTTTTCCGGTACAAGGCTAGACACCGGGTTCTTCCACAAGGTAGAACCAAACCTATCACTACGTCACCTACACTTTATCCGGTACAAGGCTAGATATCGAGTTCCATTACAAAGGAGGAACTACTACCCAACACTAAACCACACCTATCCCAAAGGAGACCAACTCCTTATTACAACATCATCAAGGATATCAAAATCCTTGGGTACAACCTATCTCTATTTGTACATCGATACACCATATCAATTGTACACCCTTGGTATCTTTCACTAATGCCTTTGACATGACCCTTTTGGCATCCTTCACTAATGCCTTTGACATCGATGTTTGGCACCCTTCACTAATGCCTTCGTCTTGACTCTTATGGCATCTTTCACTAATGCCTTTGACACGGACGTTAAGCACCTTTCACTAATGCCTTTGTCTTGACCCTTTTGGCATCCTTCACTAATGCCTTTGACACGGACGTTAAGAACCTTTCACTAATGCCTTTGTCTTGACCCTTTTGGCATCCTTCACTAATGCCTTTGACACGGACGTTGTAGGACCTCAAATATATCAACCTTATATCACAAATACCACGTTTACCACTTTACGCGTAGACCACGAAACACTAACACAAACTATGCGTAGAAATAAAGAAGGAAAGATTAAGAGAAAGATGGTGACTTGATGTTATGAAACCGTGTATGTGTAGAGAGAAAGATGAAAACAATATGTTGTATATTCAAAGGAAAACACACACACACACACACACACTCAAGCACACCCCTCAAATGAGACTTTGAGGGGTATTTATAGTTCCTTACATATACCCTAATGGGCTTTGGGATGGGCTTGGATTGGACTTGGATTGGATGACAACTTATACAAGGCTAGCTTAACATAACTTCTAGCCATTTAGCTTAGTCCAATCCACGAGCCCGTTGACTATTCTAATACGATATCTAACACACGTTACAAAGTTCCTAAATGTGAATGACCATCACTTCTAATAAACACTATTAAGGCTAACAATCTCCCCCTAAGGGGTGGTCATTCAAAAGATGCTCCACTTGATTAGGTCTTTACTTTTCTCGAGCTTGAACTTTGTGTGCAGATATAGAATAGTCTTAATTCATTGTTCCTTCATGCTTTGTGATCGATTAATGTGGTTGTCTGCCATTGTCAACTTTGTTGGTTAGGTGTCTCTACGCCTTTCTCTACCATGCTCACACTTCTATTTGTCTTTTGGTTACCAATGATGTAGTTCTCGCGTCTTTAAACTTTGTAGATTCTTTGACATTGACGAAGAATCATCTTAAAATTTTGTTGCCTTTGATTTTGATGAGAACTTTTATGTGTTGTTGGTATGAGCATGTGGAGAATCTGCACGATCAATCCGCTCAGAGCTTCCATAAGAAGAAAACATAAAAACAGGTTAGTAATAAGCGGATTCCGGCACTTACAAGTTTGAATTTCGAGGGTGTTAAAAGCATAGTGTGAAAACACATATCTAATTCTTACAAAGGCCGTTCCTGAACTGGAGTCCCATAAGTGAGATAACATGATATACCAAAGTACATCTACAGTTCAGATGAGTCGCTGAAGTACACCGAAGCATCACTCCACGACTGTAGACCGTTTGAAACACACTAAGCGTAATCCACGGGGAGTTACCGAAGTGACCTGCTGTCAGGGCTGATTGATGTTGACCCTGGCAGGAGTTTCCATTCAATCATTGAAGATCACAGATGTGAAACTTCTCATAAATGTTCTGGCAGATTGCTAAGATCTGCGTAGGGCTCTAGAATATATCACTTGTGCCCTTATTGATGAACAACAAGCGATGTCATGTCAAGTGTTCCTATGAGATCTTTTGATGAATCTCGTGGCTCTAGACTCAATAGTGCATTTTGGTTTTCCTGAGTGGAGACTAGGGAGAGGGTCTCCTTCTTCAATACCAGCAATCTCTAAGAGAAAGCCGATAGTTTATGTAGGGTTCCATGTGAGAATGAAACAAGCTTCTGTTGGGAGAAACTTGAGTGGCTAAGAAGGTTTAGTGCATGCGTCAATGGGTCCATGACGACTTTTAATCTTCAATACTAGTGTCATCTTTGTGACAACCAGTAGCAGATGAATTGAACCCGGTTTCTGCCCTAAGGTTGAATATGGAGGGCTATTTCTTTTCACCCTTTTTCATTACATTTCTTTTTAATTCTTCAACCCCTTCTTTCTCCTTTCTCACATTACTCCTTTTATCAATCATACTTAAGGACTTCTAATACTAACTATGGGTATTGTCCTTGGGTGATTCCCTCCGGCTCTGGCGGATCATAGGACTGATTTCTTATCCTTAGTCGCCTTATAACTCCATGACTGTCCTATTGTTGTCATAAAACCGTTTTTCTTGAAAATCTCTTAGAGCGTTTATGATTGAAAACATGTTTGAAACACTCCAAGAGTTTTATGTTTTCGGAAACACTACCCCTTCACATGTGCTTATAAGTTTTGACAGAAATCTGCACATAGAGGGTAGAGTTCGCACTTTTTGATTTGATCGACTTTAAATGAACAAGACCGATTCGAGACACGTTTACATCACTAGAGAACTAGCTTGAAATTATTACCCATCCTGGTCAAGTCCATAGAAAGTTTCTCGAGATGGTACATTATTCTTCGTCAATTCAATGGTTACGACTGAGTCGAGCTCTTTTGAGAATCAAACAACGAACATTAAACTTTTTGATCACATTTTAATCACGTCTCCTCCCCCTCAAAAATAGCATATTTGTGATATTTTTGATATCATCGGATTAAACAACATTTTAGAATCTTTTGGGGAGACAAACGGATTTGATTTAAGCATGAATTTGGAACATTTTTGTTTTATACTCCCCCTTTAATAAAGCATAATCAATTAAAAGGTTTTAGAGGGAGTTATCTTGAGCACAAAGTATTTAGAAAGATTTTGAAAATCTTTTTGAACAATCTTGAACAGGTGCTCAAGATGATGATGATTTCTCACCAGTTTTAAGTGTAGTGCACTGAAGCGTACACTTGATTTTTCTTTAAAAACACGAGTTTTGATTTGAAATAATCAAAAGTCATCATTTTTGTCCGGGTTTCGTACTGAAGTATACAAAGCCATTTTTGAAGAAGTTTTTAGAAACGACATGTTTTGGAAAACATTAAAGAACTCTCGCTCAAGCATCTGTACATGCCCGTATCACTGTTGAATGATATTTCTAGAAACGTACAGAATATCGATTATACAAGAGACATGTCGTAGAAGAATATTTTTGATTTTTGATTTTATATTGTTTTTGTATTCTTTTTACAAATTTTATATTTTTATATTTTGTTTTTGTTGGTTTTTCAAATTTTGTATTTTGTTTTTCAAAAATATTTACAGCGAAGCTCTTTGGAAAATCATTTTCAAGAAGATTTGAGAAGACATTCTAACTCCTCAGGGGTTAGGCTTCGCATTCCGATTCGTCGAACTAAATCGTCAAACCTTTCTTTTGGAAGGGCTTTAGTAAATATATCGGCGAGTTGGTAATCTGTCTTCACGAAAAATAATTCAACAGTACCTTCTTCTACGTGTTCTTTTATGAATTGATAGCGGATTCTGATATGCTTAGTCTTTGAGTGATGAACAGGATTGCATGATATGGCTATGGCACTTTTCGAGTCACAATACATAGGTATTTTATCGAAAGTAAAGCCATAATCTGTGAGTTGTGCTCTCATCCATAGAACTTGAGCACAACACGCAGATAGAGACACATACTCAGCTTCAGCGGTTGAAAGTGCAGTGCAATCTTGTTTCTTTGAAGACCAGCTTACTAACTTTTCACCCAAAAATTGTGCTCCTCCGGATGTACTTTTTGCTGTAACTTGATCACCTGCGTGGTCCGCATCTGAAAAGGCAATTAGATCAAATCCGGATTCCTTCGGACACCAAAGACCCTTGTGAACGGATGTCTTCAGGTACCGAAAGATCCTTTTAACCTCTTTGAGGTGCAGTTCGGTAGGCTTTGCCTGAAACCGTGCTAATAAGCAAACAACAAAATAAATATCGGGTCGACTAGCAGTAAGGTACATGAGAGAACCAATCATGCTCCGATATTTCTTCGGATCGATAGGTTTCCCAAATAAATCGGCTCCAATTTTTGGTGAAGTTACCATTGGTGTTCCGACCGAGTCACAATTATCCATACCATGATTTTTCAAAATCTCAGTTGTATATTTAGCTTGATTGATAAAAATTCCACGTGGGGATTGATGTATTTTTAAACCAAGAAAAAACTTTAGTTCCCCCATCATGGACATTTCAAATTTACTTTTCATGAGATTTTCAAAATGTTTTGAAAGATTCGGATTAGTGGACCCAAAGATGATGTCGTCCACGTAAATCTGAACAATCAAAATGTCATTTTTGCATTTTTGTGTAAACAAGGTGGGATCAACAGTTCCTTTGGTGAAATTTTTTAGAATAAGGAAAGAGGACAGTTCGTCATACCACGCTCTCGGAGCTTGTTTCAAACCATAGATTGCCTTTTTGAGTTTGTAAACGTAGTCTGGATGTTCCATGTCTATGAAGCCTTCTGGCTGACTCACGTACACTTCTTCTTTCAGAGTTCCATTCAAGAACGCGGTCTTAATGTCCATCTGATAAACCGTGATGTTTTTGTGAGCTGCATAGGCTAAGAATATCCTGACTGCTTCAAGTCTAGCTACCGGCGCGAATGACTCTTCAAAGTCTATTCCCTCTTCCTGTCTGTATCCTTTGGCCACAAGACGAGCTTTGTTCCGAATTACAGTCATCTCTTCATCCCTTTTGTTCTTCCATAACCATTTGAGATCAATGACGCGAATGTCAATTGGTCTTGGAACCATATCCCAAGAGTCATGTAGACGGTATTGGAGAAGTTCCTCTTGCATCGCTTCTATCCATGCGGGTTCTGTCATTGCCTCCCGAATGTACTTCGGTTCAATATTGCTAATTGAGCACAGGTAAATGCATAAGTCACAATCGGTGGCAAGTTGGCGTCTCGTCTGAATTGGCCTTGACGGTTCACCAATAACTTGTTCAAGCGGATGGCTATAGTCCACTTCATAGTAGAAGGATACCGTATGTTAGACGTATACGAGTTAGATGGTTCTCGTAAGCTTGAAGATGATTCAGCTGATTCCGTAGCAAACGGGTTTTCAAATAAGTCTTCATCTAACGTTGCATCGTTCTGGTTTTGTGTAGGTTCTTCTTGAGATGATATGTTTTGGTTTTGCTCATCAACTGCTGGTAAAACTGTTTGAAGAATTGGAGTTGCTGGAGTAGATGTAGATGATGTTGATGGAGTTGGTGTATTGGTTTCGACCATTGTAGATGCATCTTCTGTTGTTGGTGGTGGATGATTTTGAGCGGGTGCAGCGGAATGATGGTTTGATGCATATGTCAAGGTTCCACCATAGTATTCATCGAACATTAACTCAAAGAATTTCTCCCATTCTTGTTCATGAGGTGTGTCAGCAAAAGTTGATGGAGCTCTTTGATGTACGAGTCCTGAACTGATGTGTCCAGAAGTCTGCGGGTTTGGTGCGGGTTCTAGAGCGAGTCTCCATTATCTTCCTAGTTCGTCTGTTATACACCCTGAATGCCCTCGAGTTATCTGAATATCCAATGAAGATTCCAATATCACCTTTAGCTTTCAGTTTTCCTAGATCTTCTCTGTCATTCGTCGGATAGCAAAAAGCGCCAAACACGTGAAGGTAAGAGATATCAGGTTTTCTGTTGTTGATTAGCTCATATGGGGTTGTATTGAATCTTGGATGGATTAGGGATCGATTCTGAGTGAAACAAGCAGTGGCAACAGCATCAGCCCATAGAAATAACGGTGCACTAGAATAAATTAGCATTGTGCGAGCAGCTTCCACAAGAGTACGATTTCTTCTTTCAACTACCCCATTCTGCTGTGGAGTTCTAACAACTGATGTTTGATGTGTGATTCCAACATCTTCAAAATAAGCTCTTAACTCCTGATTAGTAAATTCTGTGCCGTTGTCTGTTCTTACAACCCTTACTGGAGCTTGAAGAAGTACTTGAATACGTTTCAAGAAGGTGATGATGATGCCTGGTGCTTCGTCTTTTGATCTCAGAAATCTAACCCATGTATATCTTGAATAGTCATCAACGATAACAAGAATATACTTTTTCCCATTAATGCTTTCAACTCTCATTGGGCCACATAAGTCCATGTGCAACATATGCAACCTTGCTTCCGAACTAGGTACGGGTTTGGGTTTATATGATGCTCTTTTGCTTTTTCCTTGTTCGCATGATGGAAATAAGTGATCCTTGGTGTATTTGAACTTTGGAAGTCCATTGACGATGTTGTCTTTGGCCAGTTTGTTGATGGTGTCGAAATTGAGATGGGATAATCGTCTATGCCACAACCAGGACTTTGTTCTAGATGCTCGTGTCATAAGACATATTGGTGATGAAGAGGCCATTTGGTTAATGCCGATAGCATACAAGTTTGTATCACGATTCCCTGTTAAGAGATCAGTGCCATTCAAGTTTCTAACGAAGCAAGCATTTTTCCTAAAAGCAATCTCTAAATCTGCATCACAGAACTGCCCGACTGAAAACAAATTGTGTCCCAACCCTTCGACATAGTAAACCCGAGTGATCAAATAATTTCCAAAAGGTAGATCTCCATAACCCATGATAGCTGCTACATGATCATTTCCAAAACGTACGGTTCCCATGAATTTCTAGACGAAATTGATCAGCAGCTTTAGATTCCCTGTCATGTGCTTGGAGCAACCCGAGTCGACGATCCAAAGACATATTTTGATAACATGCCAATAACAGAATAAGAGGATTTTGGAAACCGTTTTGATTTTGGTTCCTTTGGGTTAGAGGTAAAATCCTGATCACACTCATAGAAGTTATCTATTGGTAAGACAGGTTCATCACTCATTCTACCATTCTGGAGTGTGAAAGTTCTACCCGTGGGTTTCCAAATGTCATCCCTAAAGTAAACACTATGCTTCTTATCAGTAGTGTAAAGCCTAAGTCTTGCCACTATTCTTCCTATTCGTTTAGCATAAGTTCTTTTAGGAACGTTCTTCAGAACAGGCTTATCATTCTCATTCTTAGAAACACAATCATCATGAACATTGGTTAAAGATTTCTTGCAAGTTAAACAAAGAGATTCAACACATTCATTAGACTTAGCAAGTTTCATAGGTTCATTACATTCAGATGAAATGTCTTTCTTATTGTAAAGCGGTAAATTCCTAGGGTGGTCTTCTACTTTCTTCTCTTTATTCAAGCTACTACTCTTAGAGGCACGCGAGACTCTATTGTTCCTTGTATTGCTATTTTGATTTAGTCTGCTGCTCCTAGAGGTGCTTTCTAGTCCTGTTGAAGGTAAGGCACACGAATTAGGATTCACTTTATTATCAAGAGAAGTGGTTTCGGCTATCCTAGTATCTTTAGAGTGCTTTTCTAAACTTATGTCGTTTGTTCCACATGGTTTAGATGTAGAGGCAGACGCATTAGTGGTACTCATCTTAAAAAGGCCAGGTGCTAAAACTTTTGGTTTCTCGATAACCGCTTTTCCTTTTTCAATAGTAGGAAAGGCAGGTGGAGTGACTGGTTTTGATAAATCGTTTTTCTCATTGACTTTCGGAGGAGGCATTGAAACAGACATTTTTGGTTTGACAACCGGTTTGGGAACATTTGCTTTCTCCCCAGTCAATGGTTTTGTAACCTTAGTATCCACTGCCTTTCCTTTTTGACATTCCAGCTGAGCCCTCAAAAGATCATTTTTCGCTTTCATGTCATTGTAGGCACGGTCATACGACAGTTTGTCATACTTGCATTCCTCAGTTTTTCGATCAAGTTATTTAAAATATGAGACATTTTCTTTTTCAAGTTTTTCAAGAGCTTTTTCATATTTTGAAACAATTTCGGAGGTCTCAGACTAGAGTCTTTCATGATCTTCAACAGAATATGTTTGTAAAACAATGGACATAATATCAGTTGTCAGAACATCTTCAACGAGAGAATCATTTAAATTTTCCAAAACTTTGATATGTTCAAAACATTCATTAGCTTGCTTTACCAGGGATTTATGGTCCTTGACAAAGTCACCTGTTTCTTTCAAAAATTCTTGTTCAAAGTGAATCACCCTCGCACTGACGTGGTTTAGCGGATTGGCAATTTCATTTTCAAAAACCTTTTTCATTTATCGTGAAAACTAGAAAACCAGTTTTTGGTCCTGATGTTGATTTTTGATTTAACAAGCTCCTGAAGTTGCCCCATTCTAGTTTTAATTTCATCTAAAATGCTTCTAGCATCACTTGTGTTAAAAGGATTGTTTGAAGACATTTGTTCGATTTTTGAAAGAGATTGTGAGACAACAACATGTGTTGGAACTGGTTTTGAAACTGGTTTTGAAACTGGAGTAGACACTTTGTTTGAAGCACTTGGTGTGATGGAAAACTTTGACATTTCTTTTTGTGACACAAAAGTAATTCCATTTAATTTGTTCCATTTGTTATAATCAATTGGTTTTAGATCTGGATTCTTTTGTTTCATTTTTGATCTACTCTCATCAGATAGTTCTAACGTTTCATGAGAATCATGAACAATTATGGGTTCATGCAAAACTTTTCCATTGTTCAAAACATTCTATTCTTTCTGAGCTTTCTTGAGGAAACAAGGAGGTGTGTTACCAAGAGCCATTTTTTGTGTTGTATGAAAATACGGATTCGTTTGATTAATCAGCATATTAGTTGATTTAGCTGAATGACCCGTTGTAACAAGCAAATTTTCCAATTTTTTGATTTTTTTCATCTTTATTAAGAATTTCATCAAGGAGAGAATCTTCTCGTTTTGAAAAATTAGTAATCAACTGTTTCTTCTCTTTTTCAAGATCAGAATTTGTTGCCATTTGTTTAGAAAGTTGGTCTTTTAGATCAAAAATTTCCTTGTTTAAAGATTTTATTTTCAAGTTCAAATTCACATCAAGTGTGTTATACTTGATTTGCAATTGATGTTCTTTTAAAACGGAATTTCGATAACCAATTTCTAATTCTGACTCTTTGTTTTTGTGAAATTCAAAAGCTTTTGCATTCTCCTTGTACCTCTCAAGCTCAGCGGTCAATGTTTCATTCGCGGCCTTAACATCGCGATTGACCTTTTTCACTTTCTCAATTTCAATGCCACAATTATTGATTAATGTTTCAAATAAGGCACGTGTTTCCTCATCAGTCTCAGTATTTTGTGCCACACAGCCTCCATTAGGATCCACATCTGGAGTTTCAGAGTTAGTATTGCTACAACTCGGATTGTCCAGGTATGTATCATAAGTAGGTGCTGGTGTCACAGAATGTTGTACGTCATGAGTAAACACATCAAATATGACATTGTTATAGCATGGATCGATGATTGGTACCTCAGATACTGCGTTGGCGTCATAAACAGGAGGTGCGTCAGAATCAGTGTCATACGAAGCTTCTTGAAGATTTGCCATGAAGATGCAGTTTGCATTGATGTCCTCTCGGTCTTCCAAATCATCCATAATAGCCATAAAGTCATGTTCCTCAGCACTCAATTGAAGTCATGCGTTTTCCTTTTGTACCAACATGATAGCTTTCTGAAGATATGCAAGATCCTTCTTTTTCGGCTTGGTAGGACAATTCCTTGCCAGGTGACCCACTCCTTGACAGTTGTAACACGTAACATGATTACCCTGATTCACATTTCCATAATTCCTAACGACTGGAGCTGCAGCATTCCCATTTTGATTACCCAATGCTCTATTCCCAACATTCTGCCCTATCTGATTTCCAACATTCTGACCCATCTGATTACCCTGATGCGGAACCGCCTAATTACCCATGTGAAATCCAGTAGCATATCCCTGTTGATTCCCAATAACTCCAACCATTTGTCCTAGATGACCCATATTCACACCCGGCTGTGCAATTTGCCTGTTGCGAGTGTTTGATGAAATCCTTTGGTTGTTGTTAGTTGGTGTGGAATAGCGACCTCTGAATGCTTTAGTCAAGAAAGCAAATACAGTTGATGTTAGGAATTAGAAATTCCATAGTGAAGTGTCGGTCACCCCATATATAATCTAGCATAATTTAGCTCGTAGACATTACGTTATTTACTAGTTATTTAGTTAGCTATTTAGTTTAGAGCAACACCGTGGAGGAAGGACGGGTCTTTACCCACTGTATACCTGTTCCACAGGCCGATAGGAGGTCGTTATGTTTGTAACTATAAATACCCTCTACCTCATAAGGTAGAGGGTTGGACCTTTCATTCATCTTAATCTAACCTTCTATGTTTTCTTTCACTTTCTCTCTCTAGAAAGGCTCCCACTTTCTCTCTCTAAAACCTCTAAATAATTCGACCATATTATTGTTTGTTATGTATTTATGAAATCCAATATGTATCAATTGGTATCAAGAGCCATGGTTAGATCATATCGTGCACATCTTTGGATTTCTAGTGGTTTTTAGGTGGTTTTTGAGTTTGAAAAAGTTTAGTGGTTTGTGCATCATTTGGTTGATTTCTTGTGTTAAAGCTTGGATTTTGTTAGTAATTTTATGTTTAGAATCATCACAACTGTTTAGGTTTTCATTTGGTAAGCTTGAATCATCTTGGTTGGGTTGTTTTTGGATTAAAAAGTGATGTTTTTGTGGTTTTTCTTGCTAGCGACTTGATATACGGATCTCTTTCTTCGTAGCGACTTGCTTCACAATTTTGTAGCGAGTTATAGTTTTGGAGCTAGCGACTTAGACCTAGCGATTAACAGTACAAGTAGTGGACTCTCCACTACGGGTAGCGACTTGGTGGTAGCGACTTGGTCTGTAGCGAGTTGCTCTTTAGCGACTTGAATCTTTAGCGACTTGAGTAGCGAATTTCTGCCAAAATTTTGCTAGCGACTTGAGGCTTAGCGAATTACTACTTAGCGACTTAGCTGTTTAGCGACTTGGTGCTTAGCGACTTGGTTCAAGTGTTATAGCGACTTGGTTGATTTTTACGAAGAAGAGGTTTGACCAAACTTGACTTTTTACGTCAAAACTTCAAACGGCCATAACTTTTGATCCGTAACTCCGTTTTCAGCGAAATACCTGTCAAAACGACCGGAACAGGCTGAATATTGTGAGGTTTCACCACGATGTCGTGAAACAAATTTTTCGAGGCCCAAATCCCCTCCGAAAGGAAGTTATTGAGGTTTTAAGTTTTTAGACCCAAAAATTCTCCGTAAAAACGTGCATCAACCAATCCAAATCTCAACCAATCAACATTTCAGCTTTTCCTACGGACAATATAAAGCCCTATCACACAATCGTCTTTCATTGTATCGATCCATCAGTCATCTTAACACATTCCATTGGTCATTGCTTAACGGTTTGGTCTTGATTTTAGTAAAATCCCGCGAAAGATTTTATTTCTCGGTTTGAATCATAGACTTGTAAAATCCCGTGCATTCTACCACATCATGTCCTACTATACTGACCCAGTGATTTCAGAAGTACTCAAACTGTATGATGCTGTAGACAACCATGAGAATATTAGCTATTCTGATCGAATACAGATGATGGAATCAATCAATGATGACTTGAGTTCTTCATGCTCTGAGTCCAATGAAAAAGAATTGCACCTGCTTGGACTACAGAATGCCATGCAAAAGGAAAGTAGCATTGAATCTTATCAACAACTTCACTCACACCTTATGTTGCTCACACCGATTGGAATGGAACGAACATGCATTGCCCTTTTCCGTCAAGACTTATCCACATTAACGGGAACAGTACTATTGAACTTAGAACAATTGGAACAACAACTTGATAAAGAGAAGGTTCAAGAGGTTAGTTCCAGTGCTGCACTTCAAGTGATCCACAACCAATTTCAGTCATTCATCAGTGGGGAATTTACATCAGATTATGATCAAGACATGACTGAAAGGTCTTTCAAGAGACACACTGGAATGGAAATTAGCGTGTTCATTGAGACATTCATACAACTCATGGATAATGTGGAGAAGTACATTGAGGAAGTTACACATAAAAATGAAAACGTGAATGAGTGTCAGGTGCAGTTGAGAGATAGTTGTGATAAGTTGGGTAATGTATCTGTTGAAGAATCGGGTGTTGCTGAATGCAGAATGTCAGAGTCAACATATAATGATGAGTCGGGTAAAGCACCAGATGATGGATCAGTTGGCACTGAATACAGAGGCTCAGAGATTGATAAGCTTGACACATCCAGCGGTCCAGTGACTCTTGTTACACATGATGTGGATGCAGATATCAGACCAGAAATTGAGCAGGTGTCATGTAATGAGGTACCCTTTCCTGTTCAATATAGTGCATCTGCTAAAGTGCTTAAACAAACTGATCATGATGCTGAACATGACTTTGTTAAATCTTCTGTAACTGAGGCTGAGTCTGAGATTAAGTGTTTCAAAACAAACAATAAGGTTGATAAAAAGGCTTTTGATGAACTTTCAAACAAATTCTCAAATCTTGAAAAACATTGCATTTCACTTGAAATTGCGATACAAAGTAAAGAAGAAAGTTTCCAAATTAACAAACCATGTAAAAATCTGGAACTTCTTGAATTCCGTGAACTTTTTGAAATGAACACTTTGAAAGCTCAGCTTCAAGACAAAGAATCAACCATCAACAATTTGAAGAAACATATTTATGGTATGCATGTGAAAAGTAATTTGGTTACAAGTAATTCTGATGTTAATGCTATTGATGATATTCAAATGAGAAATGATGAATTAGCTGTTTGTGTGGCCAAATTACTAAAGAAAAATGAGTCTTTGAGAAAGAATCACATAGAACTAAGTGACTCTGTCAAAGAAGCTAGAACTAAGTCAATGAAAACAAACTCTTTGATAGCAAAAATTGATGATCTCAAAGCTCAACTTCAGGAAAAGAGTTTCGCTATTGTTGCTTTAAAAAATGAGCTCAGAAAAACAACAAGGAATAGTGTGAACACTAAGTTTTCAAAACCATCAAACTTGGGGAAACCAGTTATTAGACAACCGAATGCGTTTAGATCTGAACGACCAAAATTTTCAAAAACGCGGTTTGCCTCCCAAGTTGATGCGAAACAAGTTTTGACAAAACCAGTCACTTCACCTCACTTGCCTAGGAAAATTGATATGAATGACTTGTATAAGAACTCTTATCTTGAAATGGCTAGAAAGAAGGCACATAATCGTAAAGATGGAATTTTAGGTGCAAGACCTAGGATGATGAATTTTTCAAAATTTCAAGGCACTGCTAGTAGTTCTAAACCATTACCTAGGAACACTAATCTAAAGACTAGGGATTGGCGTACATCTAAGAGTAGTTGCGTTTCGATTAAAGCTATTCCCATAGCAGATCACTCTAAGAAATCTAGATCTATTTCTGAATCCAAACAAGCTGTTTGCTCAAAGTGTCTGAAATGTATCTTTAATGCTAATCATGATAAATGTTTCACAAAATCCCTGAAGAATGTAAATGCTCATGCAATGGTACAACCTGTTAAGTCTAGGATTCACACTAAGTCATCTACAGTGCATATGAAGCAAATGAAACCAAAAGCCTCACCTAGATGGTTACCAACTGCTAAATCTTTGGAAACTAGGAATAAGGATAAGTCTCTCACTATGCATAAGATGCCTAACAATCCTAGACCTTGCCATAAGTGGATACCATCTGGTAGAATTTTTAAGGATGCTAGACTTAGGTGGATACCTACAGGAAAGATGTTTACCAATAGCATTCTCAATGTTGACCGTGAAACCCCAAAGGGTTTGGATACTGATGTCATTAACCATAATATATGCAATCAAGTTTGTAATATTAGTGCAGGTAGTCCTTACTCAGTTGCAGATACTTCGATCCTTCAATACATGGACTGGCTTAAAGTATGGATAACAAAAGGATTGATATCTCATAATTCACGGGTTCTAGTTACTCAACATTGATATTCAATCGGCTATGGCGTCTGCAGATAACACTTCAGGCCCCGTTCCTCAAAGAAAAGAAAGGTGTACGCTTCAGTGCGCTTTATCTTCTTAAGAAGAGAAATCTTCATGTTTATGATCATTCTCATCGACATTCTTCATCAACATGCTTCATGCTTTTTCCATGCGCTTTAGTCATCAAGTGAACCGGACTACTGATAATTACTCTTATTCCTCTTGCTCAATATAATGAAGATGGCGACATCATGTGCTAATTTTGCATGGGAGAAGTATGAATAGAATTCATTTGGATGATAATCACTTGGTTAATCAAGAATGGCATCTCTGTATGCAATTCTTGAGGGGGAGAAGAAGTGTGAATTTTTTGCATGGTTGACTGATATTTGAGAATATATGGTCAAACGGCTCCTAACCCATGTAAGAACCGAGATTCTTCTTATCGGATCATCTTCACATGTAGTTTCTTCTAAGAGCCGTTGGTTGACATCTTCACACGGGCTGATATGATTAAATGACAAAGTGCTTCTAGTTGCTGGGCTGATTTCTTTGATGAACATCTTTCTGTTCTTGTTTGATTGGGAGGGATTTTAATTAAGGGGATTTGCTATTTACAAGTTAACGGGAATGCCTTTGGTTTGAAGAAGATGTTAACTGTCTATTTCCCCATTTGGATAATCTTGAAGAAGGTCGAGTCTACAGTCTAATCTATATTTGAAAGCTACATGATTAGAAGACTAAAGACGAATTGCATTTGATGATCTAAAGACTTCTTCTTAATCCGGGCTGAGAAGAACACTTGAAAATCTTCGTCAGTTTAGGGGAGAGAACTAATTGGGGGAGATTGAAAAGCCAAAATTTAATCCCCAATTAGACTTGCTCAGATTCTTTAGCAATGATTCATTGCTTGATTTTTGATGACACTCCTCCAACGCCTAATGCTTCAATTACTAAGGATAAATGGGATTCATTGTTTGGGATTCATTGTGTTTCAAAGATATGTTTGACGAGTACTTCCAACCTCTAACGAATGTTGATCATCCAGCTTCTGAAGCTCATGCTCCGGTTTCTACTGACTCAACTAGTTCACCATCTAAGAAGTACTTCTCAGAACTATCAAGAAACCTTATCTCCAATTACTTCAAAAGGCGTTGATAATGACTATCATGATATTGTAGTTGCACTACTGAATAATGATCCGCTTTTTGGTATTCCCTTGCCAAATCTTCACGGATTATTGTTCATGAATAATGATCCGCTCTTTGGTATTCCTTTGCCAAATCTTCATGGATTATTGTTCCTCTCATTGTGCACGCTATAAATCAACCACATAAACATTAAGGAAAAATGACTTCCTCATCCGCTAGAAGACATTTTTAGTAAATCTTCCAGATCAGCTTCTACATGTATACCTTGAGGAAGAATGCATTGATGTTGAGGAATCATTTGCTTCGGTTCATTCATTAGGTCAATGTTCATCCGATTGAATGTTTATTCAAGTGTTGGACATTTGACACAAGTTGATTACTTCGAAGTTACTCTCTTATCACTTATTTGAGGTTGAAGTTGACATTCACAAAGGTATATTCTTATTTGATAACTTGCTCGGGCTTAAGAATTTGAGTTGAAGTCTTGGGTTATCTAGTTACCAGCAGTGGAGGTGGATGGTTGAAGACCTGGTTAACTATCACTATTAGGAGTTACTTTGTTTTACTCAGTGTCACACGCATATGTCGGTGTGGATAATCGCAAGAGGTGTTAATGTCTCATACTTTGCTTGAGTAGTGAGTACTTAGAAATTTGCTTGAAGCATAAATTCTCGACACCGTTCTTCCATTATTAAGTGCAAGCTTAAGATACAAATGTGGGAATTTGACTTCAGTTTCAAGTTTGGTATATCGGGTATTCTTCATCAGTGGTCACTTCAAATTGTCTACATATGGGTTGATAAAGATAGTCAGAGAGAGTTTCCGTTGCAGTTGATTCTCACAGGATTCATTTGGGCTATTTGAGTTCTTCTCACAAGATTTCGAGTTTTTGGGTATATTATGTTTTGCTGAATCTGAGGTATCAAAACCAGCAAGGGGGAAGGAGACATATATCTAAAAGCACAACGAGTACACATGATGAACTTAACACTTCTACCTGATTGAAGTTATCCCGGAAAGACAATGGTCATAACCGTAGAGAAACTCAGTGTTTAACTCGTAGCCTTTGGTGTATTACTCCAACTAATTGGAGGAAATGGTCTCTGGAGACTTTTGGTATGTGTTACCTCAGCATTCAGTTAGAAGAAATGTGAAAAGAATAGTTGGTTCGTGAGATGATATTGCATATCGACATCTTCTATATGATTTTTGATATAGTGCTTCCGGTTAGTGCTTCATGTACACAATGTAATGATGATTCTGATGAGATCGCAACGATCAGAGGAGATATATGTGTATATCAGGGTCGGACAACATATTCACATGATCGAGCTTAATCAGTTATTCTAGAGTTGACATCCGCAGAGGAGATCAGTGATTCAACCAGTTAGTGTGATGTTGTTGTTTCTACTCTGGTTGGGTACTTGTGTACATTATGGGCTGATTGGTTATATGGAAGTTAACTGGAATGCATTTGGTAAAATGAAGATGTTGATGTATTGTTCCCCTGCATAAGACAACTGGTCAATCTCGAAGAGTAATGTGTACATCGGGGACGCACAACAGGTTCATGTGATCGGTCTTCATCAGTTATTCCGGATTTGATAACCGCTAAGTCGATCAATTTCTTAAATTGTTACCTCGGTGTTCTCATGTTCTTCGGGGTGCTGAGCTTCATTCAATGAGACTGTTTCTCTTCTCATTCTTCTTCTTGGGAAAATGGTCTTTATTCGAAGATTGACAGTATGAGGGGAAGCTGCCAAAGTCTCTCTTTCTCAAAGGCTCATGTTCTATCTTCTATTCTGGAGCCTCGGAAGCTATGGTGGTGAATGTTTAAGAGATGATGACTTCTATCTTCTACAACGGGGCTGCTCGATATCCCTATCTCGGTACTCGTATCATCATCTTCTTTAACTATATCATCTTCTCTATCTTTGTACATATTTTTCAGAAAACAAAATACAAAAATATAAAACCAACAAAAGAAAATAGAAAAATATAAAATCTTCAAAAATCCATAAAAAAAATCAGAAAATTTGAAAAAGACCAAAAATATGTTTTCTCAAGACATATCTTCTGGTATCGATAACATCTACGGTCTTAAAAATGTCATTCAATAATGGCACGGGACTTTAGATGAAGTTCGAGCAGGAGGTGTAAATATTTCTTTCTAAGCATGTCATAAAACAATGGCTTACAGTTATTTCAGACTCTAACCCGCACTTCAAAAAAATGGCTTGCTATTATTTCTGATAGCAACCCGCTCTTCAAAAGAAGGAAAGTGCTGCACTAAACATATTTTCAAAAATATCATGCACTTATCCTAAAAACATAACAAGGAAAGTATGTCAAAGGACTGCTGTTCCTACACAAATATTTTTCCGTCTAAAATTCTTCAGAAAAATATTTGTTGTATTTCAAAATGGTGGTAAAATGAGTTGCTTGAAAAATCAATCAGGGTCAGAGTTTTCGTATTAATTTGCAAAAACTCAATCGATGACTTCAACACTTTTAAAAAATGTTTCAAAAACTGAGTTATTGATTGAGGGGGAGAATGTTTTCAAATCTATATCATCTAACGAGCTTTCTTAATTATCCTACGTGCTTAATTAAAAATGATATTTGCCTGTGACAAAGGACTAGGAATTTAGGATATGATTGCTAGGATTAGATGATTAGAGTTTGATGTACACATTATTCCCATGCTTTACATGATCTGTTTGATATGTTGGATTGACTTTTATTAGTCGATTGCTGTTTGGGTGATGTCGACCACCATATATTTGTATGTATGTTCACTAACGTATGCAGATATCATGGATATAAGAATGTTCCCGATCCGGATCCCACAATTTAAGATGATTGGATGCCAAAAGGAAAGGGAAACTATTTCTTGGGTTGACAAATGAAGAAACGGAGCTTAATTGGACTTCTATGGAGAGTTGGCATAAATGCAACGTAAGAGGTCTCACTGCATCAGCAGATGGTTTTCTTCTAAGTGATTGAAGAAACAGAGCTTAATTTGACCTCAGTTGGCATTCAAAATGCAACGTAAGAAGAAGTCTCACTGCATCTGCAGACGGTTTTTCTTCCAAACCCTACAGCAACAACAACAGAAGCTTCTCATCCACCTAACGTATCTTTGTGCAGGATACCATTTTTAAACAATTTTGAATAATTTGATTAAATTGTTTTGAAAATGGAAAATATTGTTTTGAAAATATTGGACTAATTTTTTGAAAATCACCGGACTTCTTGTTATCAAAACCTAAGTCACTCAATTGTTGACTTCTGTCATGGATTGAGGGGGAGAGTGATTTAAAATAAAATATTTTCAAACGATATTTCTTCACAAAAGTTCCGCTTTGTACAATATAAGTGGTGATCTAAAGATTTAATGTTATGTCATGGTATGATTTTTTCTTTAGAATCAAGGTCATTCAAAATGAATTTTTTTCTGTTCTTGTTTGATTGTGAAATTGTTTTATTTTACTAAAAGATCTCTTAAAAACTATCATACCTGACACTAACAATCTTTAGTGTCTTAAAATGGTCCTTTTCTGTCATCTTTCAAAATTGAATCTTGCCACGTCTTTCCCCAAATTTTTCTAAATGATTTAAATCAGTTGGGATCACAAATCTCAAATGGTTTGATATTTCTGATCGGGGTAGAGATCGTGATTTAAATCTCAAATCTGTTTTAAATGGAATTAGTTTTAGTCCTTTTAAAGGCACTCCTGCCTCCATGTGTCAAACGATTTCAATATACATAATGCACATGTTGAGGAGGAGGATTTATCCAAAAACCAGATGAGTATTTAAACAAGGCCACATTTTCTCCCATGTTTTCTAAACCTAATTAAATCACTTGGGATCCAAAATCTCAAAGGGTTTGATATTTTTGATCGGGGGAGAATTTGTGATTTAATAATGAAATTTGATAAAAGTTGATCGTTTTGATTCAGTTGTGCAGGCTGCTCTCTCATATGTGCTAAACGCTTTCGAATCTCGAAGCATATATTGAGGGGGAGCATTTTAAATGAAAAGAAACTATCGAGGTGCAAATGCTTTTATGTTTTAACATAATCTACCTTGATTGAGTTTTCAAATGGTTTCTTAAATGGCTTTTGTAATCGTGGATGTGCTTCAAAAGAACTCTTGCCTCTATGTGATAAAAATGATTTCAAATATCCTATGCATATATTGAGGGGGAGAATTTACTAAAGAAAATCAAATGGCTTTTTCCATGGAAATTGTGATCAAGAAATTATTTCAAAGAAATTATTTCAAAGAACTCTTGCCTCCATGTGCTAAACAATTATAAAATCATATGCACATGTTGAGGGGGAGCATTTCTACATGATCAAAACTATTAAGGTACAAAATGCTTTGATTTTATATCACATGTACCTTGATTGATTTTCCAAATGATTTTTCAATTGGTTTCGAGAAGGAAAGAACAATACCAAAAGACTGACCAATTTACTTTATGCATGGTGTTATAAGGATGGTTAGGTTAGGTATTTGTTCCCACGATCCGCCAGAACCGGAGGGATCTACCCAGGGATAATCCACTAGATAGTGTAGAGTCCTTAGGTATGATGAAAAAAGGAGAAAAGTGAGATATGGGAAGAGTGCGGACTGAGACAGAGCTAGTACTGGAATCAACCCAATAAGGTTCTAGCTATGAAGTCTCGGTAAGCACTGAAGGGGTTGAAGAATTAAAAAGAATTGAATGAGAAAAGGGTGAAAACAAATAGCCCTCCATTTATTCCACCTTAGGGCAGAAACCGGGTTCAAGTCATATGCTACTGATGGTAACATCGGTATTGAAGACAAGACGTCATGGACCCAGTGACGCACTGCACTTCAACTTTCCAAACCACTCAAGTTCCTCTTAAAAGGACTTGTTTCATTCTCACGGGGAACCTACATAATCTATCGACTTTCTCTTAGAGATTGTTGATATTGAAGAAGGAGACCCTCTCCCTAGTCTCCGACACAGGAACCAAATGTGCACTATTGAGTCTAGAGCCATGAGATCATCCACAATATCTCGTTAGGACACTAAATTCATGAAGACTTGCTGTTTCACACAATGTGGAAAGTAAGAATATATTAAGAGTCCTACGCATTATCCTTGTGGTATTGCCAGAACATCCGAGTGATATGTAAAAATATTCACAATGAAGATGGAAATCCTTCTAGAGCCAACATCAAACAAGCTCTTGGTGGGTGACATGTGAGATCTTCTCGTAAGATCAAGCTTGTGACAACTGGATAGAAACAATGGGGAGATTCACTCGTGAATCAACCTTGGTCCAGGAATGGAATTGACGAATACTTTTGGAAAAACCGTTCGATGTGCTAATCTTTTCTTTTCGCTAGCACGTCGAATGTGTACTCATTCTCTAATACAAAAAGTATTTTGATTGAAAATTGATCTTTCTCATAAAACCTTCGTTGTATTGCAAAACTCTTTCTTCAAGCAATACGCGATTGTTTTTCAAATCATTTTTCATCAATCAGTGAATCTCAATTTGCTGGTTCACTCACTCCGTGTTGTCTTCTTTGAGGCGTTCCGGTTTGAGAACAGCTAGAACAGCTGCGAAACCCTGTCAAGGAGATTCTTAGGAATCCTACCTGATCACAGGCAGTACTTGTACTGATCAACGGGGAACCGTGGGTCGTGTACCTCAATTCAGCGAAAGTGGTCAAAGACACTTTCATGTGTTTTATTGCTAACTGTTGTTTGCAGGTACACTTGGACGGTTGCAGCTGATCAGAATTGAGGAGTCAATCCAAAGCCGCATGCTCACAGCATCCACACTTAATTTGAAGAAATCATGACTGGTGCATAATCTACATAACGTGGTTCTGATATTTCTATACTATGCTTCTGCTACGCTGCTACAAATATCATGAACCAGTAAAGCTTTCGCTACTCTGATGGAAAGATGTTATGATTCAAAAGTGTGAGCATGTCGGTCCGAAAGTCACAACAACACATGATGGCAACACAATAAAGGGTGATCCAGAGATTTACTGTGGCTGATGATCTCAATGAAAGCTCGAAGATCATCAAAGATGTGGATCAGTTAAAGGCCTCCACTGAAAGTACTAAGCACTCGGACTTTGAAGTATCACTGCTAAAGCACAAATGATGCGGAAGTTGAAGAATTTAAGTCTACGAGCTCAAGACTGAAGATTAAATAGAATGCTAGGATTCAAAATGTAAAACATGGGGTGACCTCCCTTAGGGGGAGATTGTTAGGAATTAGAAATTCCATAGTGAAGTGTCGGTCACCCCATATATAATCTAGCATAATTTAGCTCGTAGACATTACGTTATTT
The DNA here is from genome assembly GCA_019973895.1 of Chrysanthemum seticuspe. Lineage (NCBI taxonomy): Eukaryota > Viridiplantae > Streptophyta > Magnoliopsida > Asterales > Asteraceae > Chrysanthemum > Chrysanthemum seticuspe. The sequence continues at coordinate 288,400,932 of BPTQ01000009.1, forward strand.
ACTAGTTATTTAGTTAGCTATTTAGTTTAGAGCAACACCGTGGAGGAAGGACGGGTCTTTACCCACTGTATACCTGTTCCACAGGCCGACAGGAGGTCGTTATGTTTGTAACTATAAATACCCTCTACCTCCTAAGGTAGAGGGTTGGACCTTTCATTCATCTTAATCTAACCTTCTATGTTTTCTTTCACTTTCTCTCTCTAGAAAGGCTCCCACTTTCTCTCTCTAAAACCTCTAAATAATTCGACCATATTATTGTTTGTTATGTGTTTATGAAATCCAATATGTTTCAGTTGACAAAGCTTGTTCTTGTTCAGTTTCAAGATCAGTGATTCCTTGTTCCTGGTATTGTGGATATTGTTGTTGTTGATTGACTTGTTGTTCTTGAGAGTAGAATTGTTGTTGAGGGATAAAAGCTTGTGGTTGTGGAATGTATTGCTGCAAGTTGTTGTTAGTGGAAGATGATGAAGCTTGTTGTTGTGAGTTCACTGGAGTTGGAGTCTTTGCAATTAGTGCCAAGGGATCTTGATTCTTTGCCAATCTTTCTTTCCTAACTTCATTGACTTCAGCTTGGTTTTGTTTCAAAAAATCGTTGAGTTGATCAAAGTTCACTTGATGTAAGTCATTTTTTTGGTTGACAATAGTGACATATCGTCCCCATTCTTCTGGAAGATTGTTGAGAAATTTGATGTTACTCACGATAGTTCTGGGTGCCAACTTGTTTCTAATAAGCTCATTCATCAACGTGCAAAACCTTCCATAATAAGATTCAATGGATTCTCTTGGATTAGATGTAAACTTCTCCCATTCTGTTAGCAGCTTGTTCTCCATGTCTTGTTGACCAATTTTTGTTCCATAACATAGCCGTCTAACACGTTCCCACATATCGTAAGCAGTTTCACAGCTATCTACAGCAGCAAATATGTCTCTTGGTAGTCCTAGTTGGACGATGTGTATTGCCATGTCATCTGCTTCGACCTGCTTCTTATCCTCTTCATTGTATTCGGATTCATGTTGAGCACGAAAGTATGAAGGAACGGGAGGTGTTGCATCAGGACGTCCAGGGTCTTGGACTTGTCGAGGCTTGAAGGGTCCATTCGTAATGGATTGAATCATGAGTTTTCGATTAGGTTTGGTCTTGATGTAGCGGAGCATTCGATTTGTCCATTGAAGATATCCACCTTTTTCCAGCATAGGAGGACGGTTTTCGGCACCAGCTGCATGAATGTCTTGTTGAGTTGCCATTGATGAAGGTAATTGTTGATAAAGTTGATGTAGGATCGATTCAATGATAAACGAGTTGTGTTTGATGAAGATTAAGTTGTTGTAGTGAAAATATGGTCTAAAAACTTAAAAACCTCAATAACTTTTGTTCGGAGTGTTTTTAGGACTCGAAGGTTGACCCGAATAAACTTTAGTTGATTCGGCAGTCTATTCTCCTCTTTCTCACGGTCGTTTTGATGGGTAGAACGCTGAAAACGGAGTTACGGTTCAAAAGTTATAGCCGTTTGAAGTTTTGCTCAAAATCTTACTCGTAAACTTGTTCTTATGCGTAGAAATTAGTGCTTATGCGTAGAGACTGCTTATGCGTAGGATTCTTATGCGTAGAAAGCTTAGGCGTAGGATCCCTTATGCGTAAAACCCAGATTACGCGTAAACTTAAGGTTAAACGTAAGTCTTATGCGTAAACAAAATGCTTAGTCGTAAAAACCTTACGCGTAAGTGTTAGCTTAGGCGTAGAGTGTTACTCGTAAGCGATTATGCTTATGCGTAAGTTTAGGTTTAAAACCAAAAATCCTTTACACTATCACAGTGTAAAAGATATCCACAAGTCGAAGTGTTCCACAAACTTATCCAAGTGAGGGAAGCACTGAGTAACCGTTGTTGCACGAAGATGGTTCACCAAAAGCTTATGCGTAAAATTCAAATCTTACGCGTAATACCTTACGCGTAGAAAACTAGGGTTTTGACTTTTCTTACGCATAAAAAGAGGGTTTTGACCAAAAGTTGCTTACACGTAAAAACTGCCCAGTTTTGCAAAAACACGAATTTTTCACCAAAAACATGTTTCCAAACGATTTCTTTGCACAAACTTCTTCCAAAACACTTAAAGATCAATAAAGTCTACAACTTTAACCTTAAAACCACGTAAAAATCAAACCTTTATGCAAAAAGCCCACGTTTATAGATAAAAACGCAACTTTTCCTGTAAAGCTTGAATAAAAACGTAACACAACACTCCTAAACCATTGTTAGGCGATTGATACCAATTGTAGGACCTCAAATATATCAACCTTATATCACAAATACCACGTTTACCACTTTACGCGTAGACCACGAAACACAAACACAAACTATGCGTAGAAATAAAGAAGGAAAGATTAAGAGAAAGATGGTGACTTGATGTTATGAAACCGTGTATGTGTAGAGAGAAAGATGAAAACAACATGTTGTATATTCAAAGGAAAACACACACACACACACACTCAAGCACACCCCTCAAATGAGACTTTGAGGGGTATTTATAGTTCCTTACATATACCCTAATGGGCTTTGGGATGGGCTTTGATTGGACTTGGATTGGATGACAACTTATACAAGGCTAGCTTAACATAACTTCTAGCCATTTAGCTTAGTCCAATCCACGAGCTCGTTGACTATTCTAATACGATATCTAACACACGTTACAAAGTTCCTAAATGTGAATGACCATCACTTCTAATAAAAACTATAAAGGCTAACAGACGTTAAGCACCTTTCACTAGGGTTGTAAACGAACCGGACGAACATGAACGAAACCTTGTTCATGTTCGTTCATTTAATTTTAACCGTACAAATAAACGAACACGAACGCTTAAACGGACGAAATTTCTTGTTCATGTTCGTTTATTAAGAAAATGAGTTGTTCATGTTCGTTCATTAAGACACTAAACGAACGCTAAACGAACATAAATGATCGAACATAAATGAACATAGAAAAATAATCATCAACTTTATTAAATTATGCATCTAATATTGTTTTATAAGTGTCGTTTTGTTTAAACAAACTAATTTAAAAATTATACAATTAAAAGATTTGATAAACGAACATAAATAAATAAATGAACATAAATGAACTTTAACGAAAGCATAATCGGACGTTCACGAACATAAATAAACGGACGTGACTTTTGTTCATGTTCGTCCATTTAACTAAACGATCGCAAAATATTGTTCATGTTCGTTCATTTAATAAATAAACAAACATAAACGAACTTTTTACCGAACTGTTCATGAAAAGTTCACTGAATGTTAAGTTCGTTTACAGCCCTACCTTTCACTAATGCCTTCGTCTTGACCCTTTTGGCATCCTTCACTAATGCCTTTGACACGGACGTTAAGCACCTTTCACTAATGCCTTCGTCTTGACCCTTTTGGCATCCTTCACTAATGCCTTTGACACAACACTTCTAATGAGGAAGAAAGAACTATCAATCAAGAGAACCTCAGTAGTCTTGATGATGACGAAGCATAGCAACTCATGGACTTGAGCTTGCTCGACTTCAAGATGTGGTGATCTCGCCTTTAAGAGGAACCTAGAGAATCACATAAAAACAAACACAAACTACATAGAAAGATCATTTTGATTTGAGGTTAGAGAGTTTACAATAATAGGTGAAAGTATGTATAAGACTGGCAACATACAATGAAGAAATGGCTCACTATTTATAGAAGAAATATTGCTACTGTTCAACGGATCCCACGGATCCCTTACTTGAGGGATTCGTCCAGTGTAAACTGGGGGAACCGTGGGACGCTCCTCTTTGCCCATGGGTTTTGGGTCATGGGTCATGGGTTATGGGTCATGGGTCCTAGACTTTTGACCATGGGTATCGAAGTAGATACAATGTATCTAGAAGATGCAATGCATCTAGTCAATGGGTTATGGGTTAGCTACATGGGTCATGGGTAATACCCATTATGACTTATGCATGATGTCATGCAATGGTTTATGGGTTATGATCCATGGGTAAACAATAGTTTTTGTACATATGTATTACTAAATCATGAAAGCACTATTAATTGTTTAGTGTTTTATGTGAAAACGTAAGTGTGTTAGTAAACTATTGGCTCAAACCAATTACGTATTTTATTTGTTTCGTTAAAATGATTTTACGTTTGTTATCATCAAAACATTAGAAGATCATAAAATATAAATAAACGTTTTTACGGCTTATTTGTATTAACAATATCCCCTTTTTTGTTGATGACAAAACATAAGATTATTTTAAGGAAAAACTAAAATTCGTAAAAGTTTGAATTGGAGTTTTTTACTCTCTTCTCCCCTTTTTGTCGAAACAAAAAGAGCGTCAAAAAAAACTAACACCTTGTTTTAAGAGAAACATGTGAAAAGAAAAAAAAAATATGAAAAATAGAGAGTAAGTGAGGATAAGTATTCTCGACTTAGCTCCCCCTTGACGAGTCCAACCCTTTGTGAGGGCGTCAAGTAAGAAGAAATACTAAACTAGTGCATTGCAACTATGTTTGCAAATGGTTTCGTCTTTGTGACGAATATGCTCTCCCTTGATGATTGCAAATTTGAAAGGAGAATGTCATGTAATGCAATCCTAATGTGAATTATATTGCAAATGATTTTGCAATGTATCGCTTTGACAAGAAACTCCCCCTAGCTAAGGGTGTTAAAGTCTTCATATGTATATTGAAAATCTACAAAAAAAATGTTAGAAAACAAGTATATAGAACATAATTTCCTGCAAATAAGACTCAAGTTAGTAGTAAACAAGTCTTTTGTAGCACGGATCCCACGGTTCCCTCTCAGGAGGGATCCATCTAGGCAAAATGAAGGGATCCGTATGACTGTAAACAAAATACAACAATGGTGATGTAACAAATGATGTTAACATCAAAATGAGATATGTATTACGGCATCAAACATATTCTCAAGACAATATGGCATATAACATGTAATTTCATTCAATAAAACATATGAGAAATGATCTACATATCTATAAAACTAAGAGAATGATTTAAACATGAAATATGATTCCTAAACTATCTAAGTTAAGCTTAAGACTAGGATACCACTTGAATCCTTAAGCTCAAGGTTGTTTGGGTTTGTTGATCTCGTCAAAACGTTTGAGGAGGTGATAAAACATGAAACGTTGATCTTCACGTACTTCATGTATAAAGCTTTCAACATGTTGACAATGATAACAATCTTTGTCATGGCTCGAAAATGGTGGTGGTAGAAAGGAAATGACTTGAGATGGAAGGTTTGGTTGAGATTCCACAAAAGAAGGAGAAATGTGTGGAGGTATATTTGAAGGTTATTCAACCAAAGGTGGTAGTGGTGGAATATGTGATGAGGATGGTGGTAGAGAGGTATCTACTTCCATGTGATCGGGTAGTTGACTTTGATGATTCCTCATAATCCAAAAGGGACTATTTGAGGGTGACGGAAAAAAAGATGCCGGGGCTAGTGTTGATTCAACACCTTGATTTTGTTGAGCTATTCTTTCCATTGAGAAGAATGTTGGCAATGGTGGAGGATGAGATGGCCTAGAAGGTAATTCCTCTAAGTTGTAGAGGCGTGGAGATGAATGGGGAGTGGTAAATGATATGGCTCTATGCACTAAGGGTGATGGTATAGTAGAAATAGGTGTGTTTGGTTTAGGAGGTATGGTGGTGTTTGGCATTGGAATTTTTGTGGGAACAATCCTTTTGGGGATTGGTTTGATTGGTGGAGGAGAAATCCTATCATTTGTGGATTTAACGGGAGATGATTCAGTTGAAGAAATTTCGTGAATAACACGAGCAAGTTTCTTGGGTGGTCCTTTGGTGGATGAGTTAGCACTAGGAGCTTTCCTCATGATGAGATGATAGAAAGGTTAGTGATATAGAGGCTTCTAGTTGCTGGGAATTAAGTTGTAGATGGTGACTAAGAAGTCCTAACAAGATGGTTTATAAAGAGAAGGATTTGGCAAGTGCATTCAAGACTTAAACCACTAAGATCCTTTTGTAATGCAATGATTTATATGCACAAGAGTCAACTTCAGATTTGCACTATTCTAGGAGTTTAATTAAGACAAGATGGAGTGTTCAAGTTTTCAAAGGAGCTTAAAATGATTGTTTTAGCTAGAGTTTAGCTGAATCTGTCACACGGATCTCACGATTCCCTTCACTGAGGGATCCGTCTAGGCTAATTCTAGGGATCCGGCTCTCAGCAGTCAAGAAAATGAAAAAATGATGTTTGTAAGGTCTAATACCTATACATCTTGAGTGTTTCATTCATCCTAAGTGTCTTAAATGAAAGGGGGACTTAAATGATCAAGGGCAATGAGTGATGGTAGCTAACGATTGCCTTTTATGGAAGAAAATGGGATTTTATGAGTACCAATGAATGACCAAAGATGACACTAGGAAATTTGAGAGTGTCAAGTGGTGTTAACTGACCCTAGAGATCAGATGGCAACTTGGGATAAAATTTAAAAATTCCTTAAAAAATATAAGAATTGAGAAGCTAGTTTTTGACCTATTTTAAGGTAGAGATGACTAAAATCAATTTGCTAAAATTGAGAGATTTATAAAACTAGATGTGTTGAAATGTAAGAGATGATGTGTGAGTATAGGAGCGGAAGGATGATGAGTTTTGGTGGAATGATAAATTGAAAAGCACTTTGAGTGTGATCCTAAATGAGCTATGAGTGAGTGTGAAGCTTACTGAGCTTGAGGAAGACTTAAGTGGTCCTAAGGAATTATGGTTAGCTAGAGTGAAGTGATCTAGTGGGCTGGTTTGATGTGTGGGGTCTGCATTGTATTTCCTGTCACCCCGGATCCCACGGATCCCTAACAGGAGGGATCCGTCTAGTATAACTTAAGGGATCCAGAAACTGCAGATCAGAAGCATCACAGAAAATGTGCAGTTTTTGCACTATACTGTGCATACTAATTGCTACTGATCTCTACTCTAAAAGAACATCAAAACAAGCAAATATCTCATAAACCATACCATAAATAAGAGTAGTAGTGATAATATCCAAAAAACCAAAATAAACCATTCACAAACATAAGCATTCGTTGCAAGATGATGAAAACGTCTAAAAAAACCATAATCCTAATGTCTCTTTTGTCAATCTCTTCTCTTCCTCTTTCCCGACTTCATGACGTAGTTAGTTAGGCATTGGATCATACCCTTAAATTGTTTGAATTCTTCGGTCTCGTTTGGAAGAGTAGGAAGTTGTTCAAAGTAGGTTATGGGGTCCAAGTTGACGTTGGCAAAGGGGTTGACTTTTACTTCTTCTTCGTTCGAGGAGTCCGAGAGAGCCCGAGGTCTTCTTCCGTTGACCATGAGCCATTTAGAGGGTTGTTTGGTGAGTGGTACCATGATGTGATCGGCAAGAAAATGATCATCGTTGATAGGATAAGGTTGCATTGCACTAACATACTCACGGAGTCATGTTAGGAGCATACCATAGGGAAGTACCATGTTGGCGATTTTGAATACACTGGCCATTCTCTTCACCATGTAATAGGAAAGATTAAATGGCCTTTGGTGAATGAGGCAATATATCATTTGGAAAGATTAAATGGCCATTCTCTTCACCTATCGTTTTAAAGGTATTTGAGTTTACTTTCATTTAAAAATGATTTCATAAACTGATTCAAAACAATAATTTACAGAATCATTGATTAATAATAGAAAGTCATTTTTCGGTCATAACTTTTGCACAAACTTTTGATCTAATTGGAGACGGATGTTTTCGCTTTTGAATAACAATGTGTCCTCTATTGAAATTAAGGTTTTGATCTAATTTATAAATATAAAATAAACTAATCAAGCTTGGTATACATGTGTATATTTAACACAAAGCGATGAAAAGAACTTTCGTATGCTATGCTAAATGATAAATTGTCTTCTTTGCATTACTTGATTATTTGCTTATCTCAAATGGCTTTTGTGCTTGTTTGATTGAATAGCATATGTGGTTTCCTTACTGTAGGATCATTATATTTATGTGTTTGATGATTCGGGTGGTCTTGGGAGATCAAAATACATGTTAGCCATATTTAGAGAGAGAAAGATAGAAAGGGTGTTCTTGCTAGAGACTTGGTTCACAAATGTTGAATGTTAGATTATGAGAAGCACCACCCCTTCCATGGATGGAAGGGGTATTTATAGTTACAAGAAATACGACCTCCTATCGGCCTGTGGATCAGGGATACAGTGGGTAAAGACCCGTCCTTCCTCCACGGTGTTGCACTATACTATTCTACGCTACAAACTAACTAGTAAACTACTAAATAACGTAAATAAAGATATGTCTACGAACTAACTTATGCTAGATAATATTAGGGGTGACCGACTCTTCACTATGGAATTTTCTAATTCCTAACAATCTCCCCCTAAGGGAGGTCACCCCATATTTTACATTTTGAATCCTAGCATTCTATTATTGACTTTGTTCTTGAGCTCGTAGACTTCAATTCTTCAATTCCGCAATCTTTGTGCTTTTGAAGTGCAACTTCAAAGTCCGCATTGATTTGTACTTTTAGTGGAGGCCTTTAACTGATCCACATCTTTGATGATCTTCGAGCTTTCTTTGAGATCATCAGCCACAGTAAATCTCTCTGGATCATCCATAGTAGTGTTGCCTTCATGTGAAGTTGTGACATTTGGATCGACATGCACACACTTTTGAATCATGACATCTTTCCATCAGAGTAGCGGAAGCCTTACTGGTTCATGATTGTTGGATCGATGTACTTTAATCAAACTAAACTAGCTTGTTAAGGTTTAATAACCTCGGATAAATCCTAAGTTATTAACAAAGAAACACTGAGCAATCTTTATTAAGTACGCGGAATTTACTTAACAAAGCTAAGAAGAAAACTTTATTAACAAACTCTAAATCTGCTTATTATGCAGATACTCTAATACAACTCTAAGATATTCGAACTTTTCTCTAAACTCTTAATTCGTGAACTCTAAAACTCTTTTTCTGAAATCGTACCTCTAATGCCAATCTAGGAGTCCTTTTATAGGCTCAAGGATATCCTAGTCAGTTTACAATTAATAACCTTGTACGACAAGTAATCTAAACATGGAATACAATACTTTCCATAAACTAATATAACAGTTCTTCTGTCCTAGCAGTACTTTGACTTCACCTTGCAGTACTTTGACATTATCTTTAGCAGTACTTTGACTCTTTGACTTCTTCCAGTACTTTGCAGCTTACAGTACTTTTCATATCTTCAGTACTTTGATGTCTTCAGCACTTTCATATCCCAACAATCCTCCCCTAACTTGAATTCTACTTGCTTGACTTCAAGTTCCTTTGTGAATATATCTTTAACAGCTTCATCTTTAAAATGGATTGTTCTTTAGTCTTTAGATTATATCTCTGTAGAATTTGTGCTTTTGTCAAAGTATCTCTTAGAATTGTTTTCTTCACAGCAGCATTCAGCAATCTCCATCTTTTCAGCAACACAGCAACATATGACAGTTTGTACAATAATTCAGTTTAAGTTGCATACTATTCTCATCACATCTAAGTGAATCATTGAAAATTCAATGGATTTAGAACTCTTTACCAAAGCCATTATCTTTGGAGTAGCCAAATGTTTTGGTGTGTAAGACCATGGTACATTGATAACCATATGATTTTTAGCAAACCACCAGCTATCAACAGATTTGTTTTGTCTTTACCAAAAGCTGTACCCTTCTGGACTAGTTAGTTCTTTTATCTAATGGTGAACTAATTACCAATAATGGTTTTTCCACTGCCTTTACCACAAGCCATTTCTTGTGGGCTAGCCAACTCTTCACATTACTGATATGGTGAGTTGATGACCATCCAACTTATTAGCAAGTTGTCAACTAAAAACGGATTTGATGTATCTTTACCAGAGCCGTTTGCTCATGGATTAGTCAATCCTTTTGTAACCATGGTGGATTGATAACCTATTGATGTTATCATCACAAAAACCATTTATTCAACCTTTATATCAGAAAATATTTATTATTTAGCAAAAGGTTTCTTCTAAAATTCATTTAACTGGTTTAATTCAGCAAACAGTACTTTGATGAAAGTACTGTCTGACTAGCAGTACTTTGAATAAAAGTACTGATATATCAAAAAGTATTTATTCAAAAATCATACCAGTTATAGATCATTCTCAGCAATGGTAGTCCAGTCTATAAGCAAATTGATAACCATGCAAGCAATTTCATCAGCCTCTTCTACTTCCAATCCATGCTCTAGCATTCTTCTCATGAGCTCAACAGTAAGAGGATATCTTCTTTCTGCAAACATGTGTATCATTGTTCCATTTTCTAACTCCAAGACATGAACTCCAGATTCTTCAAAGAATCTCCAGCAAACTATCTCCTAGTTTTCTTGATCCTTCCAAATATCATCAGTACTTTCTTCATCAGTTTCCCACATAGTTATGAGATCCCCATGTAAAACCAATCCAATCCCTTCTAACGGATTATCTTCAAAATAAGTCTTTACAGCATGATACAAGTAGAATAGATCTACTCTGTCTATGATATGCAGCAAGTCCCATAGCCTTTTAAAAACTCTGAAACTTTTATCTTCTTTGTGAAAAACCATGTAATCTCCATTCTTAGATTTCTCAACTTTGAAAGCACTGATATTTGATCTGTTCATCTTCATGTCATTATCTTCATCTGTATAATCAAAATCTACCACTCTGAGATAATTCTTCAATTCATCACTAGTCTCAGATCTTAATTCAACCTTCTCTTTCTTTGAAAACTGAACATCTGTATCTTCAGTTTTTCTTTTCCTCTTTAAGCTTTTCTTCCTTTCAGCTTCAGTCCAATAAGCTTCTTCTCTAAAATCTTTAATGCCTGCAACATCTTTCTTATAAGCTTCTCTCTCAGCATCATATAATCTCTTCATATCCACATAATTTAGCTTTTGCAATCCTTTAAATCCTCTGCTTTTTAAGTATGCCATCATTGCATTCCTTTCTTTAGCCAAATTAGGTCTTCGAGACATGAATCTAACAGGTGTTGGAGACTGTAAAGGTTCAACAGCTTCAGCATCCAATTCATCTTGCACTTTTTGAGCTGCTTCTCTATCCAAAGCTTCTTGAGCTTCTCGTTCTTCTCTATCTTTAGCATTTATCTCTTCTTGAACTTTTCTAGCTGCAGCTTCATTCCTTGCAACTTCAAATGCTCTAAGTTCTGCCAAAGTAAACTTCTTTTTCTTAACTTCAACCAAAACACCTTTTCCCTTGTCTTTTGGATCAATTGCAGGTTGATCAGTTCTTGATTGTTCTTCTTCTTGTGCTTCTCTAATAGTAACACCTCCTCTTGGTTATGACAGATCAAGAATTGTAGCAACTAATTCATCATCACTTGGTGAATGAATAGGTTTAAATCTAGGTTCCTCCTCTTCCTCTATAACAACTGTAGAAGGACCAGCTTCTTCTTCAAAATTCAAAACCCTTGGAGTTATTGGTGTTATAATCTCTGGCCTAGATGTATCATGAAACTCAGTACTTTGATGTTCAGTACTTTGATCATCAGTACCTTGAACTTGTACTTCTTCTTCTTGTTCCTCTGAAATAATCTTTTCTGCAGAGCTTATAGAGTCTTTCTTCTTTGTAATATCTTCTTCAGATTCTTTTGTCTTCATAACATCTTCTTTCAAATTTTCTTTGTCTAAATTCCTCCCCAAGTTGACAGAAGATGATTTAGGAACCGTCTTTCTTTTCAATTCCTTACGAAGTGCTTTTCGACGTTTATTCTCCTCCTTTACCCATAAGTTGAAACCTTGAATATAGGGTTTAACAAAATTTCTTAACCAGAAGTAGTTGCACTTTAACTTCTTAATTGTTTTAGCTTGACGCTCAACAGTCTTGTTCAACCTAGCAATCGCCTTTGTCAAAGCATAGTTATCCATAGTTAAACCTTCACGAGGTATAGAATGAGCATCACCTTGAACTTGCGAATGTTCCTCTGAACCAGAAACAAATGGTTGAGGAGATGGAGTAGGTGTTCTCTCAATCTCTGCTTGAACCTCAGGACTTGGAGAAACATCACCCTGTAAAGATGCAGTACCTTCACGAGAAGCAGTACTTGCAGATGCAATACCTTGTGAGGCAGCACTTTGTGAAGCAGTACCCTGTGCAGAAGCAGTACCTTCACTTTCTTCATCCTCTTCAGCACGTACAGCTTGAACAACTTCCATCATGGAAGTAGTTAAGGGAATATCTCCACCTCTGAACAAATCACTGCGCCTTGCCATGAATGTATAGATTTTGGCTTGTTGCACAATAACAGGTAGTAAAGCAGTAGGTTTAGGAATATCAGCCAATTGCTTGTTTAGAAAAACCTGTATAAATCTTGGGTACATCAACCAAGGTGCTCCAGATGATATATGCGATAGCATCCCATCCAAGATAAGCCGTGAAAAATTAAATACTCTGTCCGTAGCTAAACCAACCACTGCAGATGCAATATTTGAACCAAACTGCTCCCAAGAAGTGCTTTTAGAACTTATGCAATGGAGCAAGACATGGATCAAAAACTTCCATTGAGGACAGAATAAGGCCTTCTTAAAAGTTTGTTCAGTCAAAGAACCTTCATAACCCAGATTGCTAAAAGTATCCCAAATCAATTGCTTGTCAAATCTAATAGCCCCATCTTCATCTTCAAATAATAAATCTGCACGAATAGAGGCTTCTGTGATCTTGATAGTGCGACCAGCAACAGTAGATCTAATATAGTATTCATCCTCCTCCATATTGTTTCTAGCATTAGCCCAAAATTCTTGAATCCATGGTTCAATTATATCCGGCTCCACTAAAAGAGCATAACTAATAGGCGACCCAGTAAGATAATCAATGATATCATAAAACGCCACATTTGCCTCAGTCTTATCCAAATTAGCCACCATATTGTGCTTCGAAACAGTTAAACGATTCACCATTGTTGAAAGAGTGAGCACAATAGAAAGATTGTATCGAATAATAAAGAGATGGTAATTGGAAGATAAGTATGGAAAAGATGTGAAGTAATAATATGAGAGGGAAAATCGGAAAGAAAGTTATTTATAGGTGAGATTTGAAAAATCACAGCCTAAATAACAAAGTTACCGTTATTACCAATTACCCATCAATATTACCGTTGGAATAGTATTTTAATACGACAAACAGTACTTTCCACATAAGCAGTACTTTCCCAAGCAGTACTTTCAGAAAATACAGTACTTTGCCAAAAACCTTCGTATACACTAAGTATAAACTAACATCCTCCCCTCAAGCAATACACAGGACTATATCTAACACCTTATAGTCCTCCCCTTAAACATATCTTAGTAGTTAATCATTCCAATGCTCACGACCAAGTGATTGAATCGTGACACATCAAAACCTTTTGTGAGTAGATCAGCTACATTATCATCTGTGTGAACTTTAACCACATTAATAAGCCTATGCTCATAACAGTCTCTGATAAAGTGATGCCGAATCTGAATATGCTTAGTCTTGGAATGATACACAGGATTCTTCACAATACAAATAGTACTCTCATTATCAATATTGATAGGAGTATTCTTAAAGTTGAACCCATAATCCAAGAGTTGATTCTGCATCCACAAAACTTGACCACAACAACTTGCAGCAGCTACATATTCAGCTTCAGTAGATGATGTTGCTGCAATTGTCTGTTTCTTGCATTGCCATGAAACTAACCTTCTTCCAAGATATTGACATCCACCAGTTGTGGATCTTCTATCATAGTTATCACCTGCATAGTCACTATCTGAAAAAGCTTCTAAGTGAAAAGGTGACTCTTTAGGATACCACAACCCCAACTTAGGTTGTTGTTTCAAATAACAGAATATTCTTTTGACAGCATTCAGGTGAGAGATCTTTGGTGAAACTTGATATCTGGCACATAAACAAACTGCAAACATGATATCAGGCCTTGATGCAGTAAGATACATAAGAGAGCCAATCATAGATCTGTATAACTTGACTTCAACACTCTGTCCATCTTCATCTTTTCCCAATGAATTGATAGATTTAATATGTGTAGTTACAACCTTCATATCAGCAAAATTAAACTTCTTAAGTATATCTGTAACATACTTGTCTTGGCTAATAAAAATCCCTTCCTTGGACTGCTTAACCTGAAGTCCTAAAAAGAATGTTAACTCTCCCATTGAACTCATTTGAAATTCCTTCTGCATCAGCTGCTCAAACTCCTTAACCATAGACTGTTTGGTGGCCCCAAAGATAATATCATCAACATACACTTGAGCTAACATGATATCCTTCTTATCTCTCTTGATAAACAAAGTCTTGTCAATAGCTCCTCTTCTGTATCCATGTTTTAATAAGAATGTTGAGAGCCTCTCATACCAAGCTCTAGGTGCCTGATGAAGACCATATAAAGCCTTAACCACCTTATAGACTTTGTTTGGATGCTTAGGATCTTCAAAACCTGGAGGTTGTTTCACATACACCTCTTCTGTAATAGTGCCATAAAGAAATGCACTCTTGACATCCATCTGATAGACTTGAAAACCCATATAAGAAGCAAAAGCAAGAAAGATTCTAATTGCTTCAATCCTTGCCACAGGAGCAAATACCTCATCATAATCTACCCCTTCTTCCTGTCTATAACCCTGAGCAACTAACCTTGCCTTGTTCTTGATAACATTGCCTCTTTCATCTCTTTTAACTCTAAAGACCCATCTGGTTCCAATAACTCTCTTCCCATCTGGAAGGTCACATAAAACCCAAACCTCTTGAAGTTTAAATTGAAGAAGTTCTTCCTGCATAGCTTCAACCCAGCTCTCTTTAGTCAAAGCTTGAGCAATATTCTTGGGTTCCTCTTGAGAGATGAAACAAGTAAATAAGCAGGTTTGATGGTCCTTATGGTTTAGCCTGTTTTGTTTATACACAAAGCTAAGTAAAGCATTATGAGGTTTTGTGAAACCCTTAGCTTTGTGTCTTGTCATAACTCCAGAAGTAGAAGGACCAATGATTTGATCAGTTGGATGATTCTTATGAATTCGTAAGATTGGAGACTGTGGAACTTCATATGTATCATCTAAGTTAGTATAATCAGCATCTTCATTGGAATTTGTGAAAATACCTTCATCTTCAAGCTCATCATCAGTTGCTTCTAACTCAGGCATGGTAGGATCATCCAAATAATCTAAAGTACTGTCAATAGGTGCAGCAGTACTTTGGTTGAAATTACTGTCCAAAGTACTGTAAGAGATCTCTGCAGTCTTGTTCTTCTTTGCCTCTTCATAAGCTCTTCTTTGTTTATCTGTGTAAGAATGTGCTAATACATCTTGAAGAAGCATCTGATTAAGTTCCTCTTGAATAGATTGATCCTCAGCAGATAATGAGGATTGTGGTGCAACAGTACTTTGCTTAGGAACATCAGTACTTTGTTTTGGACTCATAGAATCTTTATCAGGAATAGCATCAGGTCTAAGATGAATATCATGAACAACATACTGAATATCGTCTTCATTATGCAAAGGTTGATTTTCTTCTCTAACAGGAACATAATTCATTGAAGGAGATAAAATCTCAAGATCAAACATCCAATCAGGACCCTTCCTTTTCTCATTATCTTGATCCTCTAAAAACTCAACATGAAGACAGTCTTGAATCTTCTTAGTAACTCTGTTGTAGACTCTAAATCCTTTACTGTTAGTGCAATATCCCAATAAGTATCCTTCTTCAGACTTGCCATCAAACTTCCCTAGATTATCAATGGTGTTCAGAATAGTAAGAGGGCATCCAAAAGGCTTCATAAAACGAATATTAGGTTTATTGCCCATCAGCAATTCATAGGGTGTCTTCATCTGTGGTTTTGTGACAGAAACCCTGTTGAGTACATAACATGCAGTACTTACAGCTTCTGCCCAAAATTGAATAGGAAGATGAGAATCTGCTAACATGGTCCTTGCAGCTTCAATCAAGGTTCTATTTTTCCTTTCTGCAACACCATTTTGCTGTGGTGTTCTAGCAATACTAAACTCCCTTTTTATGCCTTTATTTGCACAGAAATCATCCATTGGCTTGTTCTTGAATTCAGTTCCATTATCACATCTAATACCTCTAACCTTGAGTCTTAACTGGTTTTCAAGTGCTATTATAAGAGTTTGAATAGCATCAAAGGTATCATCCTTAAAGCCCAAAAAGAAAACCCAACTGAATCTACTACAATCATCAGTAACAACCAAACAGTACTTCTTTTTATTTAAACTTGCCACAGAGACAGGTCCAAATAAATCCATGTGTAATAGCTCCAATGGTTCTCTAATATACCTTTCATCAAGCTTCTTGCAGGAAGCTTTGTGTTGTTTACCCTTCTTGCATGCTAAACAGGATTGATCATTCCTGTAAGTCTTAGAAGGTAAACCTCTAACTAAATTTCCTTTGACCAATTTGTTGATGTTCTTGAAATTCACATGGCCCAATCTTCTATGCCATTGATGTGCCTCTTCAGATGTTGCTTTAGCCACCAAGCATGTGGCTCTTCCATAAGAATGTAGACTCTTCATGTCTAAACTGTACACATCATTTGTCCTTGGTACTCTAAGTACTACCAAGTCATCATCAACAGGTTTGAAGTCAGAAGAAAGGATAAGACATTCTGTGTCAGTGAATAACACAGGATGCTTTTTATCACAGATTTGAGAGACTGACAACAAGTTGAACTTCAGCTCCTTCACATATCTGACATTCTCAAAATCGATTCTCCCAACTTTAATTGTTCCTTTCCCTGTAATCCTTCCTCCATTGGGATCATTCCCAAATGCAACTTTACCTCCACTAATACTTCTAAAATCAGACAGGATCTCTTTATCACCTGTCATACTTCCAGAGCAACCACTATCCACAATAAGATGATCTTTAAGCTCCTCTTCTGGGTTGCCCTGCACACAAAGAAAAGAGTTAGAAACTTTTAGGAACCCAAGCCATTACTGACTTGTGTTCCCCTTGAGAAGTTACAAACTCAAATTCCTTGAGTATGTAATTCTCACTATCTCTCAGATTATGATCCAAAATTATCTTTTGATGTTTAGCATGTGGATTTTCAAAACTCTCTGGTTTTTCAACATAAATTCCTTTCACCAGATTGTTAACATTTTCTTTTGACACAAAAACATCTGATTCACTTTTTGTTGAACGTACTGTATGTCTCCCAGCAGTTCTTTCCCTTTTAACCCATTCAGTTTTAACAGGAGGTTCTTGTGATCTAGATCCCCTATATGAACTGTGATAACTTCTAGGTTGATAATGAGTTCTCCTAGAATTTCTATCCCAAGTATGGTTTTCAGTACCTTGTCTCTGAGCAGTACTTTGGAAAGTACTGTGAGATACTGAAGGTCTTCTCTGATGTGGGTATCTATGATCTGGTGAGAAGTTTCTTTGATTAACCCTATTAGAATTAGTCCAAACTGGTTTGTGCTCTCTAGGTTTCTGATTGTAAGACTTATTCCTTGAAAACTTGTTTAGATATTCTGAGTCTTTATCACAATCTTTGATTAAGTGAGTAGGACTATAACACACAAAACACAGTTTTTGACCCATATGTCCAAAGTGATTTCTTCTATGTCTATGCCCAAAATTATTTTGCCTTCTTGAGGACTGATAAGATTTGTTTTGACCAAAATTATCCCAAAAAGGTTTAGCAGTACTGTTTTGAAAAGGTTTTGCAGAAGGTACTGCTTGTTGAGCAGTACTTTGATTTAAAGGTACTGCTGGATTTTGAACGTTGTTTTCACCAGTTTCTTTGGGTTTCTCAGATCTAGATTTTGCAATAAGCTTATTCCTAAACTCTAGACTATCAACACCATAACGAGAAACATCAGGCCTAGAAGGGTGATGACTAATGGGATGAGGAACAGCATGATAACCATTGTCTTTCTTATATTCAGGAGGTGGTTCACTTACTGAGCCCTCATTACTAGATGAATCTAAATAGTTAATGAGCTCATCATCACTAGTGGTTATATCCTCACCATCATCCTGATCACTAGGTTGGTTTTCATCTACACTACTAAAGTCCATTCCAAATCCTAAGCCTGTTTTAATGTAAGCCCTTTTCTGTTTTTCAACAAAAGTAACATGGGACAAGCCAGACTGTCCCCAAGCAGCAAACTTAGCTAACAAATCATCTCTTTCCTTAGTTAATGTCTCAATTTCAGCAATTTTACAGTTTAGTTTCCATTCACTAAGTTTTAACTGGTAATCCTGTTGTTCATACTTTTCAGCCCAAGCCATTTCATTATTTTCATGAGTTATGATTTTAGCTTCTATAGACTCTAAAGTGATTTCGTAACCTGCTACCTCAGACCTAGCCCTAATACAATTATCTCTTTCAATCACATAACTGTTAAGCAATTTTTGATAGAACTCATAACAGTTTGAGCATACCTCAGAGATAGGAGACTGAGTTGGTGAAGTAGCCACCATAGCAAGAAGAACAGGATCATCTTCACTTTCTTTGCTCCAATCAAATCCTCCAAAGCCATCATCAGATTCCAAAGCAGCATGTTCAGATTTTTCATCAAAAGCAGTGCTCCAGTCCAATGCTTCCACAGTGTCTTCAACTGCATCTTCCACTGCTACCATACAGTAAGTCACTGGTTCATCATCAAACTCTTCACTCCAGTCCACTTCTGATAACTTCTCTTGAGCAACCAATGCCTTTGTTTCAGTTATTGGAATTTCCTTGAGCTCAAGTTTAGGCTTCTCAGATGCTCTGTTTGCTTGATACTTAGCAAACCTGCACTCCCTTGCAAAGTGACCAGTCTTTTGACAATTGAAGCACTCAATTTTAGATTTGTCAAAAGTGATTCCTTGTTTTGGTTTGAAATCAATATTTTTGCCTGTCTTCTTCATGTACTTTTTGATCCTTGCAGTGATCAAAGCAACTTGCCACCTGATATCAATTTCTTCAAGTGCATCTTCTTCAATCTGTGCTAGATCCTCTTCATAAGTGACAGGTAAGCTTGCTTGTTGTGCAAAGAAGGAGCACACAACTTCATCTGAGTTTAAAGTAGTTGATGGTGGAGCCTGCTGAGTATATGATGGGGGATTGTAAACAGCAGTACTTTGAGAAACAGTACTTTGAGGAGAAGCAGTACTTTTGGAAGTACTGCTCTTCTTTTCAGATGATAGAAAAGCAATACTGTGAGATTTAGAATTTGGTTGACCACTCATCTCATGTTCATACACCTTCAATTGATGATAGAGATCATCAAAGTCCATAACATCCAATCCTTGTTGTCCTCTGATCATAGTAGCGATCACATGCCATGTAGATGGCAAACTCCTTAGAAACTTCAAATTAGCATCCTCAACTGATACTTGAGCCTTGTATAGTTCCAACATGTTGAGGAGATTCTGAAACCTATCATATGCAGCATCAAGACTCTCTCTTTCTCCTACTGTGAATGTTTCAAACTGTTGTTTCAGCAAGTTTCTGTGCATCTTCTTAGAGGCTTCATTCCCTCCAAATCTGGTCTTGAGAGCAGCGCAGAGCTGCTTAGCATCTTTAGCATCATGAAATTTTAGAAGATGACCATCTGGAATGGCAGACAAGAGAATGTTAAGAGCCTTCTCTTGATTCCTTAGGGTTGCTGCTGGTAAAACTGCCTTTGGTGCTAAAGGTTGTCCAGCAACTTGAATGGGTTCTTGAGGAACTTCATTCCCATTCACAATTACATTCCACAGAGCATGGTCTGTAATGGCAATATACTGCCTCATCTTCATGCACCAGAGATCATATTCTCCCTTCTTGATAATTGGAATTCTGAGTGAGGTGATTGGAACAGCTTCAGTCGACATCTTGAAAATTGTAGGGTTTCTTCCTAGTCAGAGTTTCCACACAAGCTCTGATACCACTTGTTGGATCGATGTACTTTAATCAAACTAAACTAGCTTGTTAAGGTTTAATAACCTTGGATAAATCCTAAGTTATTAACAAAGAAACACTGAGCAATCTTTATTAAGTACGCGGAATTTACTTAACAAAGCTAAGAAGAAAACTTTATTAACAAACTATAAATCTGCTTATTATGCAGATACTCTAATACAACTCTAAGATATTCGAACTTTTCTCTAAACTCTTAATTCGTAAACTCTAAAACTCTTTTTCTGAAATCGTACCTCTAATGCCAATCTAGGAGTCCTTTTATAGGCTCAAGGATATCCTAGTCGGTTTACAATTAATAACCTTGTACGACAAGTAATCTAAACATGGAATACAATACTTTCCATAAACTAATATAACAGTTCTTCTGTCCTAGCAGTACTTTGACTTCACCTTGCAGTACTTTGACTTTATCTTTAGCAGTACTTTGACTCTTTGACTTCTTCCAGTACTTTGCAGCTTACAGTACTTTTCATATCTTCAGTACTTTGATGTCTTCAGCACTTTCATATCCCAACAATGATATTTGCAGCAGCGTAGCAGAAGCATAGTATAAAAATATCAGAACCAGGTTATGTAGATATGCACCAGTCATGATTTCTTCAAATTAAGTGTGGATGCTGTTGAGCATGCGGCATTGGATTGACTTCTCAATTCTGATCAGCTGCAACCGTCCAAATGTACCTGCAAACAACAGTTAGCAATAAAACACACGAAAGTATCTTTGATCACTTTCGTTGAATTGAGGTACACGGCCCACGGTTCCCCGTTGATCAATACAAGTACTGCCTGTGATCAGGTAGGATTCCTAAGAATCTCCTTGACAGGGTTTCGCAGCTGTTCTAGCTGTTCTCAAACCGGAACGTCTCAAAGAAGACAACACGGAGTGAGTGAACCAGCGAATTGATTCACTGATTGATGAAAATTTGATTTGAAAACAATCGCGTATTGCTTAGTGATAACGCTACACGCGTCGTTCGGGGTCAAGGAAACTTCCTTTTCTTCGAGCAAGTTTTATAACACCCTAGGCAGTGAACCTAATCGTTGTAGTGTAGTAATTAGGGTAAGCCACGGGTATTGATATCGTTCTCTAGGGGAATAGGAATGCTAGTGAGAAGTTACTACACAAAGGTTGAGGTTGAGGAAGATTATTTTTTATCTTTTTATGTTTTTTAGAAAATGAAAAGGTACGAATCTCGGGTATTGGATTTGGGGGGTTGGTATTGCTACCGATTACTCTACTATTATCTAATTATCTAAGCTAAGGTTGTGATAGTCTATGTCTAATTTGACGTGTACTCGTATGATAGTTTAAAGATGTGTTTACTTAGGTTTTACTACTCCTTAATTATCTCCTATTGATGGTTGATTTGTCACGTCCTTATTCCTAGTTGCGTTGTGATTCTAAGGCTATAGGGCGTGCTTATTTCCCTAACTCTTTGAAACTACCAAAGGGTCTTGTTTACAAATCCTCTAGTGATTTATAGACGCCTACTCTACGGTTGTCCTTGAATACTTTATCCTACAATTACCTAGATAATTATATTCTAAAGTTCACAAAGAAATTTCAAGCATTAAGTACACAACGAATAATCTAGCGCACTCTAGATCATTAGTCAACTAAGATAAGTATCAACCAATCAATATTCAATAACTAAGTTTCATATTCCCTAAGCAAACACACAAATAAATTAGCCGGACATGGAGAACATGCAAGCATACACACAAATAATCAAAGACATAATTAAATTAATGAAGTAAATACTTATCTTGATGTATAATAGGGTTTAGAACCCTAAAATACTGCACAAGAAAGCCTTGGTTCGGTTTTAGGTTTTTACTCCAAAAGACTACACATCAAAACTGAAAAATTCGGATTCTATATATAAGATTACATCTGCGACGGCGTCACCTTATGTTTCGTGACGCCGTCGTGTCGCCGTCATTAGGGTTTCGTCTTGGCCACGTAAACCTTTCGACGGCGTCACCTTATGACTGTGACGCCGTCCCCTTCAGCTCTGACGCCGTCTTGGCTGCATCTAGGCCGTCTGAGTAGCGACGGCCTATTCCTTTAGAACCTGACGTCGTCCCTTGAAAACATGCAATTTTTCCTCTGAGCCGTCGCAAAATTCCTTCCCGACGGCGTCGCAGATATGCAGTGACGCCGTCGCCTTATGTTTCAGCAGCTTTGAGTGTCTCGATTCTGACTTTGGCCATTTTCTTCATATATTCGCGCCTTTTCGTCCAAATAAGCATCATTCCAGCATTTTGCCTTCAAGAGACCTAAAAAGTGAAAAGGAACGATATTAAGCAATAACGGATACAAAAGTGATCGAATAAGGGCTTAAATGACCCCTCAAAAAGGTACCTTTTAAAACCTTATCAAATATCCCTACACTTGGTATTTGCTTGTCCTCAAGCAAATGTGCTTTTAGCCAATTAATTTATAAGTTAGGGGTCATGAAGCATCCATTCAAAACGGTCCACAACACATATAAGCCCCGCAAAAGTCATAACAAGCACGGAAATTACATACTAGCACCTCACATGGGGTGTTTGGATACTCACATCTCTCTCGGGTGTATATATGAAATATAACAAATCGGAAATGGAAGATAAACACTCATTAACCGGTCCTAGTACATAGATTACCATAGGCTTGAGAATAGATCAAACCTCCGTCGCTTTGGCGTAAGCACCTAGGAAAGACTATCAAAGAGGTCTTTAAAGAGTTGTAACGTTAGGCTTACGGTAGGGAAATAAGGGTTTGGTGGGATAGGCTATATAGTGGTGGATAGTCAAAAATCTCTATGTTGCAAGTATACGAAGAATGGCGTTGCTAAGCCAAGACTCGACACTCTAAAACTCTAGGCAACGAAAATAAACAAACATAATTTAAAAGATAGATGTAGGATGGTAGCCCGTATGTTTTTTTTTTTTTTTTTTTTTTTTTTTTTTTTTTTTTTTCATATATTTTTTTCGGATTTTTTTTTTTTTTTTTTTCATACACTTTTACTCTACCATCCTCTACGGTACATCAAAATGATAGGGATTTATAGACACATCCCTACACTTGAGTTTTTATTACTCTAACACTAATTTGACCCGAATTGAAAAGATCAAAACACTTGGAGTACATTATTATGCAAACAAAGGGAATTTGAGTTTAACGTTCTCTTTCCTATGTTTCATAAACTTTAACTTTTCCCATGAATCCCAATCATCCCAAAACTGTATACAAAGGATATGACTCGACTTAGCAACTCATGCAAGCAACCAGATAATTGAACTAAGGGTTTTGGGTGATAACATAAATTTGAACTAAAAGTGAGTGCAATGAAGGTAGGCTAAGGCGATTTGGGTGTATATTTGGGGGTGGGGTGTAAACAATGCTCTTCATTGATATTCCGGAAAAACTGAAACATCACGAGAACCGCGAAAAGGATAGGCTCTGAGGGGTTAACTAGGGGTATCGTGTACTAAAGATGAGTACAGCGCAAAGGGTGTGGGGGAATTACTCAACCGAGGTGGAAGAAGTAATTATATTACAGGTATTAAACAAGGGTTATCCTAATGCCTCTTATCATTTAGTTATTCCTAACTACACAAGTGTAGCCTCACTTGCGATCTCGGAATGCATCACAAAACAAGTTCTAGAATCTAATATACTACCGGTTCACACTCTAAGCATTAAAGATGAATGCTTTAATTCCTACTAATCTAAGGGCGATCCTCACATTTTGGGTGGAATTTAGGTGGTAAGGGTTTTTGTGCTAGTCATGCAACTTCCTATCCATGAGACGCTTTTGTTAAGACTAATGGCCCACTCCTATACGTCATGAAAAAATTTTAAATTTGGCTAAAATTACCCTAACCTACATTTTCTCATGGTTTATTACACAAATACACTTGGACAAAGCAAATAGTCAAGGATAAGCATAGTTTCAAAGTTCCCGTTTATTTTCCCTCCCTACACTTAAACTGAACATTGTCCCCAATGTTCCCCGAAAGTATCAAAGTTATGATAATAGAAGGTAATTAAAAACGAAAGAAACTAATACTCCCCTGATTAGCTCGGTAGGATCCGTAAAAAGTGGTGGTTAAATCTTTTCCAAGAAGAGTTTTTTTGCGTGAAAGGCTCCTTCCAAACTTGTGTAACTTCTTCTTGACAAACTAAACCTGCACACTAGAAGAAAACAAACGAAACCTTCGCGTAAAATCGGCGGTAATAATATACATAAGACTCGATTTAAACTAGGATATAATGCTTGTGGAATGGATGTTTACAGAATTTGTTTTGAAAATTAAGATCTGGAAAATTCCAAAATTTTACAAGTAGCTCAGAAAACGAGAAAAAGTAAGCTGATGTTTTTATTCCTTCCTGACGCCGTCAGGTTGCAATCCCGACGCCGTCAGGTTATCCTGACAAAAACTGGTCTGCGATTTTCTGGAAAAAATTCTGGAAAATTTGCATCTTTAAAATCTGGAAAAATTTCTGCAAAAACATCCATTATGACTCGATACAAGCATTTGACTCGAACAAACAAACATATATATCTTTTAGTTAATTGTTATTCTCATGTTTACGTTTCTTATGAAAACGTGTGTAATCCTCCCTACACTTATCCTTTATGTAAAATACCTTTATATGTAATTAAGACGAGGTTAAAAACAAAATAAAGCATTTTTACAAATTCAAACATGAGGACAAACAATTAATAAAAGATATATGACACTAACAAGCAAACAATTAAGCATGGGTTGCCTCCCACGAAGCGCTTTTCTTTATTTAAGAGTCTTGTAGCTAGACTCGTAGTCCTACCCCTACGTTGCCTCGTTTTGCATTCTCAATGAGAATTCTATCATGTTAACAAAATTTTCATCGACTCTATACCTAGGCCCTAGGGTCAAGCAATCCTTATAATAATGCCTCCTTCTTCCCCACATGAATTTATAACCCTTTTCAACATCTTCCTTGCTTTTGTCCTCAAAAGCTTTGATGTTGTCTCGATCATAAATGGACAAGTGGCCATACTCAGTTGTTTTCCAAGGCATCCTATAGGTAATCTCATCGGTTTCCTCCTTAAACCTAACGGTTCCATCATGCTTGTTATGGCCCATCCTAGATGTCTCAACAAACGGTTTCCCTAGCACTACTTGGGATAGGCTATAGTCAATGACGCATCCTACATCTTCTAGGATCATAAAATCAACAAGGTAGGTGAAATTTCCTATAAAGACATGCACATCTTTGACTCTTCCCACAAAATTGCAAACTCCTCCCGGATATTTAGGGTCTCTCCTAATATTGAGTCGCTCATTCATAATGTCATTGTAAACAGCAGACGACATTATATTGATGGGAGATTCCGTATCTATGTAAGCGTGGTCGATACTCCTATATCCGATCATACAAGGAATTTTTAGGTTCCAGGGATTTCCTCTCCTAATCTTAGGGCATATCCTAATGATAGGTGATCGTGGATTATTGATTATGTATTGATGGTACGCAACCTCTTCCTTAGTAGGGTAAAGATTGAAGTACGCACTATTTTCCTCGTCCACTTTGTTGTTGGTTATGCCATTGTCCGAATTACTGCTAATCATAGAGCCAACTATAGCAGCGCTGACTACTTTCTCAACAGCTTCCCTGATTGTACTATCGAATGTTTTCTGCAATTCCGGAAGGTCGGTGTTTCTACTCACATAGCGGCTTCGACGTTGGTGTTGGTTATTGGATTGGGTTTTGAGCGACATTGGTTGGTTATCACCTTCCATGATGAAAAGTGATGGGGTTACGAACAAAGGTCACGAAGAAGGGGGATAGACTAAGAGAAAGCTAAAAATGAGAAAAAAGTTTACTTGATAGGAATCAAGCAAAGAAACCTAAACGAGGTGGACTATTAACTAGCTATTCTATTCCCCGGCAGCGGCGCCAAAAACTTGATAACGCTACACGCGTCGTTCGGGGTCAAGGAAACTTCCTTTTCTTCGAGCAAGTTTTATAACACCCTAGGCAGTGAACCTAATCGTTGTAGTGTAGTAATTAGGGTAAGCCACGGGTATTGATATCGTTCTCTAGGGGAATAGGAATGCTAGTGAGAAGTTACTACACTAAGGTTGAGGTTGAGGAAGATTATTTTTTATCTTTTTATGTTTTTTAGAAAATGAAAAGGTACGAATCTCGGGTATTGGATTTGGGGGGTTGGTATTGCTACCGATTACTCTACTATTATCTAATTATCTAAGCTAAGGTTGTGATAGTCTATGTCTAATTTGACGTGTACTCGTATGATAGTTTAAAGATGTGTTTACTTAGGTTTTACTACTCCTTAATTATCTCCTATTGATGGTTGATTTGTCACGTCCTTATTCCTAGTTGCGTTGTGATTCTAAGGCTATAGGGCGTGCTTATTTCCCTAACTCTTTGAAACTACCAAAGGGTCTTGTTTACAAATCCTCTAGTGATTTATAGACGCCTACTCTACGGTTGTCCTTGAATACTTTATCCTACAATTACCTAGATAATTATATTCTAAAGTTCACAAAGAAATTTCAAGCATTAAGTACACAACGAATAATCTAGCGCACTCTAGATCATTAGTCAACTAAGATAAGTATCAACTAATCAATATTCAATAACTAAGTTTCATATTCCCTAAGCAAACACACAAATAAATTAGCCGGACATGGAGAACATGCAAGCATACACACAAATAATCAAAGACATAATTAAATTAATGAAGTAAATACTTATCTTGATGTATAATAGGGTTTAGAACCCTAAAATACTGCACAAGAACGCCTTGGTTCGGTTTTAGGTTTTTACTCCAAAAGACTACACATCAAAACTGAAAAATTCGGATTCTATATATAAGATTACATCTGCGACGGCGTCACCTTATGTTTCGTGACGCCGTCGTGTCGCCGTCATTAGGGTTTCGTCTTGGCCACGTAAACCTTTCGACGGCGTCACCTTATGACTGTGACGCCGTCCCCTTCAGCTCTGACGCCGTCTTGGCTGCATCTAGGCCGTCTGAGTAGCGACGGCCTATTCCTTTAGAACCTGACGTCGTCCCTTGAAAACATGCAATTTTTCCTCTGAGCCGTCGCAAAATTCCTTCCCGACGGCGTCGCAGATATGCAGTGACGCCGTCGCCTTATGTTTCAGCAGCTTTGAGTGTCTCGATTCTGACTTTGGCCATTTTCTTCATATATTCGCGCCTTTTTGTCCAAATAAGCATCATTCCAGCATTTTGCCTTCAAGAGACCTAAAAAGTGAAAAGGAACGATATTAAGCAATAACGGATACAAAAGTGATCGAATAAGGGCTTAAATGACCCCTCAAAAAGGTACCTTTTAAAACCTTATCACTTAGAATAAAGAGTTTTGCAATACGACGAAGGTTTTATGAGAAAGATCAATTTTCAATCAAAACACTTTTTGTATTTAAAAATAGTACACAATCGGCGTGCTAGTGAAAAGAAGAGATTCGCACATCGATCGGTTTTTCTAAAAGTATTTTTCAATCAGAGATACTTTTTGAATTTTGAAAACATAAGTACACATTCGACGTGCTAGAGAAAAGAAGATTTGCACATCAAACGGTTTTTCCAAAAGTATTCGTCAATTCCATTCCTGGACCAAGGTTGATTCAAGACTGAATCGCCCCATTGTTTCTATCCAGTTGTCACAAGTTTGATCTTACGAGAAGATCTCACATGTCACCCACCAAGAGCTTGTTTGATTTTGGCTCTAGAAGGATTTCCATCTTCATCGTGAATATTTTCATATCACTCGGATGTTCTGGCAATACCACAAGGATAATGCGTAGGACTCTTAATATGTACTTACTTTCCACATTGTGTGAAAAAGCAAGTCTTCAAGAATTTAGTGTCCTAACGAGATATTGTGGATGATCTCTTGGCTCTAGACTCAATAGTGCACATTTGGTTCCTGTGTCGGAGACTAGGGAGAGGGTCTCCTTCTTCAATATCAACAATCTCTAAGAGAAAGTCGATAGATAATGTCGGTTCCCCGTGAGAATGAAACAAGCCCTTTTAAGAGGAACTTGAGTGGCTTGGGAAGTTTAGTGCAGTGCGTCACTGGGTCCATGACGTCTTGTCTTCAATACTAGTGTTACCTTAGTAACAACCAGTAGCATATGTATTGAACCCGGTTTCTGCCCAAATGGTTGAATTATTGGAGGGCTATTTCTTTTCACCCTTTTCATATTCATTTCTTTTTCATTCTTCAACCCCTTCAGTGCTTACCGAGACTTCATAACTAGAACTTTGTTGGGTTTATTCCAGTACTAGCTCTGTCTCAGTCCGCACTCTTCCCATTTCTCATTTTTCTCCTTTTTTCAATATTCCTAAGGACTCTACACTATCTAGTGGATTGTCCCTGGGAAGATCCCTCCGGTTTTGGCGGATCGTGAGAACGAATACCTAACCTAACCATCCTTATAACTCCATGCATAAAGTAAATTGGTCGGTCTTTTGGTATTGTTCTTTCCTTCATGAAACCAATTGAAAAATCATTTGGAAAACCAATCAAGGTACTTGTGATACGAGATCAAAGCATTTTGTACCTTAATAGTTTTGATCATTTAGAAAACCTCCCCCTCAACATGTGCGTATGATTTAGAAATTGTTCAGCACAAGGAGGCAAGAGGACTTTGAAATATTTTCTTTGATCACAATTTTCATACAAAAAAAGCCATTTGATTTTCATGGTAAAATTCTCCCCCTCAATATGTGCATAGGATATTTTAAAACATTTTATCACATAGAGGCAAGAGTTCTTTTGAAGCACATCCACAATCACAAAATCCATTAAGAAAACCATTTGAAAACATAATCAAGGTACTTTATAAATAACTTTTAAAAAGCTTTTGTACCTCGATAGTTATGCTCCTCCTCAAAATGTGCTTCGAGATTCGAAAGCGTTTAGCACATATGAGAGAGCAGCCTGCACAATTAAATCAAAAATGATCACCTTTTATCAAATTTCATTATTAAATCACAAATTCTCCCCCGATCAAAAATATTAAACCCTTTGAGATTTTGGATCCTAAGTGATTTAATTAGGTTTAGAAAACATTGGAGAAAATGTGGCCTTATTTAAATACTCATCTGGTTTTTGGATAAATCCTCCTCCTCAACATGTGCATTATGTATGAAATCGTTTGACACATGGAGGCAGGAGTGCCTTTAAAGGACTAAAACCAATTCCATTTAAACAGATAAGAGATTTAACTCACGATCTCTCCCTTGATCAAAAATATCAAACCATTTGAGATTTGTGATCCCATCTGATTTAAATTATTTAGAAAAATTTGGGG
Source organism: Chrysanthemum seticuspe (assembly GCA_019973895.1). Classification (NCBI taxonomy): domain Eukaryota; kingdom Viridiplantae; phylum Streptophyta; class Magnoliopsida; order Asterales; family Asteraceae; genus Chrysanthemum; species Chrysanthemum seticuspe. The sequence goes on from BPTQ01000009.1 coordinate 288,430,229, forward strand.
AAAGACGTGGCAAGATTCAATTTTGAAAGATGACAGATACGGACCATTTTAAGACATTAAAGATTGTTAGTGTCAGGTATGATAGTTTTTAAGAGATCTTTTAAGTAAAACAAAACAATTTCACAATCAAACAAGAACAGAAAAGATTTCATTTTGAAAGACGTTGATTCTAAAGAAAAAATCATACCATGACATAACATTAAATCTTTAGATCACCACTTTTTGTTGTACAAAACGGACTTTTTTGAAGATATATTGTATGAAAATATTTTAAATTAAATCACTCTCCCCCTCAATTGATGACCGAAGTCGATAATTGAGTGACTTAAGTTTTGATAAAATGAAGTCCGGTGATTTTCAAATTTTAGTCCAATATATTTTCAAAACAATATATTCCATTTTCAAAACAATTTATTCAAATTTATTCAAAATTGTTTAAAAATGGTATCCTGCACAAAGATACGTTAGGTGGTTGAGAAGCTTCTGTTGTTGTTGTAGGGCTTGGAAGAAAACCGTCTGCAGATGCAGTGAGACTTCTTCTTACGTTGCATTTTGAATGCCAACTGAGGTCAAATTAAGCTCCGTTTCTTCAATCACTTAGAAGAAAACCATCTGCTGATGCAGTGAGACCTCTTACGTTGCATTTATGCCAACTCTCCATTGAAGTCCAATTAAGCTCCGTTTCTTCATTTGTCAACCCAAGATATAGTTACCCTTTCCTTTCGGCATCCAATCATCTTCAATTGTGGGATCCGGATCGGGAACATTCTTTTATACCAATATACCTGCATATGTTAGTGAACACACATACAAATATATGGTGGTCGACATCACCCAAACAACAATCGACTAATAACAGTCAATGCAACATATCAATCAGATCATATAAATGTATGGGAATAATGTGTTAATCAAAATATAATCATCTAAACCTAACAATCACATCCTAGAAACCTAGTCCTTCAACATAGGCAATTATATATTATAATTAAGAACGTAGGATAATTAGGAAAGTCCGTTAGATGATGTAAATTTGACTAACATTATCCCCTCAATCAATGACTCGTTTTCTAAAAAGTTTTAAAAGCGCTGAAATCATTGATTGAGTTTTTGCAATTTTATGAAAACTTGATTCTGATTTATTATCAAGCAACTCATTTACCACCACTTTATGAAAACAACAAATATTTTTCTGAAGAATTTTAGACGGAAAAACATTTGTGTAGGAACAGCAGTCCTTCGACATACTTTCCTCATTTTGAATTAGGATAAGTGCACGAAATATTTGAAAGCTTGTTTTGGTGCAGCACTTTCCTTCCTTGAAGAGCGGGTTGCTATCAGAAATAATAGCAAACCATTGTTTAAGCACGGGTTACAGTCTGAAGTAACTGCAAGCCATATTTTGAAGCGCGGGTTACAGTCTGAAATAACTGTAAGCCATTTTTTTAAGCGCGGGTTACAGTCTGAAATAACTGTAAGCCATATTTTGAGACATGTTTAAAAATAAATATTTACACCTCCTGCTCGAACTTCATCTAAAGTCCCGTGCCATTATTGAATGACATTTCTAAGACCGTAGATGTTATCGATACCAGAAGACATGTCTTGAGAAAAACATATTTTTGGTATTTTTGAAATTTTCTGATTTTTATGGGTTTTTGAAGGTTTTATATTTTTCTATTTCCTTTTTGTTGGTTTTATATTTTTGTATTTTGTTTTGCTGGTTTTATATTTTTGTATTTTGCTTTTTGAATAAATATATACAAAGATAGAATAGATGATATAGTTAAGAGGATGATGATACAAGTACCAAGATAAGAATATCGAGCAGCCTCGTTGTAGAAGATAGAAGTCATCATCTCTTAAACATTCACCACCAAAGCTTCCGAGGCTCTTGCATTGAAGAAAGAAATTGAACCATCTGAAAGTGAGACTTTGGCAGCTTCCCCCCAAACCGAAAATCCTATAGCTGAGCAGAATCGAAGCTCTATTTCAAGCTTGCCTTAGCCAGGTGCACAGAGAAGCACACCATTATCATAAATCCCGCTGCTCCTTTCAAGAATAATCACCGTGATTCTTCGTTCGAGGTTATATCATCAACAAGAAGAACAGCATCGTATCATCCCACACATAAAACAATCTTCTCAAATTTCATAACCACTGAAGTCTGAAGCAATCCATTCCAAAAGGTGTCAAGAGAACAATTCCCCCAAGTAGTTGAATTGATGCAGTCAGTCTCTTTGTATAATGCTCAAGAACTCTCCCAAATACACATCATGAGGGGAATGAAAACACCTACCCATGTTCACATTTTTCTTCCCGGATGATCTTGTATGAAGCTCAAGAACCCGAAGTACACCAATACCCAAGAGCTCTCCCGAATACACATCATGAGGGGAATGAAAACACCTCCCCATGTTTACATTTTTCTTCCCTGATGATCGTGTATGAAGCTCAGGTATCCGAGTATACCAATACCCAAGGAAGGAATAACTGATAACATTGAAGAAGCAAGCCAAGTCACTGATTATCTCTGCGGATGACAATCTCTGCGGATGTCAACACCGGAATAAGTGATTATATCTCTGAATCACTGATTAAGCACTCAAGTGAAACAGCTGAGCATCCCCAATGTACACGATCTCTCTCCCCTGATCATTGCGATACCATCGAAATCACCACACACTAGTGTACCTCTTTTATCTTCAGAAACTTTTTCTTACATCACTTCCCCCACGTAGTTGGAATAATAACACAAAAAGCCTTGATGAGTAAAACCTTGAGTTTCTCTGCGGTCATGACAATTGTTTTCCCGGGATATCTTCAATCACTTAGAAGTATTAAGCTCATCAAGTTTACTCGCCATGAGTCAAACCTTGAGTTTCTCTGCGGTACTAACATTTGTCTTCCCGGGATGTCTTCAGTTACTTAGAAGAGTTAAGTTCATCAAGTTTACTCGCTTTGTGTTTATATGTGAGTCTCCTTACGCCTTGCTGGTTTTTGACACTTCAGAATCAGCAACTCTTTGTAAGCCCAAATACTTGAAATTTGTTGAGAATATTGCTTGAAGTCTTTGTGAGAATCAACATGCTGAAGACTCTCTCTGACTATTTATATCAACCCTTCTGTAGACAATTTGAAGTGACCACTGAAGAAGAAAACCCGCTATACCATACTTGAAACTGAAGTTAACTTCCCCACATTTGTATCTTAAGCTTGCACCTAATGATGGAAGAACGGTGTAGAGAATTTATGCTTCAAGCAAATCTCTAAGTACTCACTACCCAAACAAAGTATGAGACATTAACACCTCTTGCGATTATCCACACCGTCATATGCGTGTGACACTGAGTAAAACAAAGTAACTCCTAATTGTGATAGTTAACCAGGTCTTCAACCATCCACTTCGACTGCTGGTAACTAGATAAACCAAGTCTTCAACTCAAATTCTTAAGCCCGAGCAAGTTATCAAATAAGAACACGCCTTTGTGAACGTCAACTTCAATCTCAAATAAGTGATAAATGATTAACTCTGAAGTAATCACCTTGTGTCAAATGTCAAACAATAGTCAATATCAACGTCTCGAGTAGTCACTGCTAAAGAATGTGAGCAAGTCTAATTGGGAATTGAATCTGACTTATAACTTTCTCCCAATTAGTGCTCTCCCCTAAACCGACAATCTGTTTGATAAATGCCCAGATTAAGAAGAAGTCTTTAGATCGTTAAATGCAACTCATCTTTAGTCTTCTAACATGTAGCAGAAAATGTAGAACAGACTGTAGACTCGACCTTCTTCAAGATTGTGCAGTTGGGGAATAGATAGTTAACATCTTCAACTCACACCAAAAAAGCATCCCACCAAAAAGCATCCCAATTAACTTACATCTTGCAAATCCCCTTAACTAAAATCCCTCCCAATCAAACAGGAACAGAAAGATGTTCATCAAGGAAATCAGCAATCAGGCCGCAACGAACACACAAGATGGTAACACCAAACTACCAATCACATCAAACAAGAACAGATAGATTGTTCGGAATCATCATGTTGATGTATACGTGAAGCATTAACCGGAAGCACTTTGTCGATAAACTCATCAATCCGAGTGAAGATGTCAACCAACGGCTCTTAGAAGAAAAAAAAACTCCATGTGAAGATGACCCGATAAGAAGAAGCTCGGTTCTTACATGAGTTTAGAGCCGTATGACCATTTATATTCTCAAATGTCAATCAACAATGCAAAAAATTCACACTTCTTCTCCCCCTCAAGAATTGCATACGGATATGCCATTCTTGACTAAATAAGTGAACATCATCCAAATGTAGTCTATTCACACTTCTCCCCCGCAAAATTAGCACAGGATGTCGCCATCGTCATTATAGTTGAGAAAGTGGAATCAGAAAATAATCTACAGTAGCCCGGTTCACTTGATGACTGAAGCGCATGGAAAAAGTATGAAGCATGTTGATGAGAATGGTCATAATAGAGAAGATTTCTCTTCATTTAAAGATAAAGCGCACTGAAACGTACACTTTTCTTTTCTTTAGAGTACGAGGCCTGAACTGAAGTGAACAGACGTCATAAGAAGATTTCTCTTCTTTATAAGATAATGCGCACTGAAACGTACACATTTCTTTTCTTTAGAGAACGAGGCATGAACTGATGTGTTCATACGTCATAGTCTCTCTCTTTTCAACTCTCTTAGCAAAACATGTAATCAACCCATTATCATTCAGTAGGCTCTTTGTCGTGACAGCTGATGGAGATAACCCAATATGATGAATTTGACCCTGAAGTAAACTAACCCGAACTCGTGACTTAAACTTGCACATATGTAAAAAAGAGCGGTGCCGAGAAATCATGCTCCATTGAATCTCTAAGTACTCTATACTCTTCAACCAACCAACCATCAAGTATAAGACGTACATCACCTCTTGAAAATCCACAATTGAATGTGACACTGAGCACTACAATGTAACTCCTTAAAGTGATAGTTATTTTGTGGTGGTATGAGCCCAATTCCCCCAAGTGGTAAAAGAAAAGGTAAAAGACACCCAACAATAACTAGATTTCCAAGTCTTCGTTTTTGATAATAAGCATCGAACAAGGATCATGAAGAATCTTCATCCAACCATCCCCGATACCTTCAGATATTAAGTACACTCGCCCGTGATACTTTACTTCAACCTCAAATAAATAATAATGAGTTAACCTTGTTGTCACATCTTCTGGTTAACAGCTCAAATCTAGCCTTCTTTGACGTTTTAAGTGAACTATGATAATGGTTTCATCCCGACCATGATTTAAAAGCATATCACCCCGTAAAACCATGTAATAACCAAACTGCCATGAAGAATATCCAAACACACATCCAATTCATGAAGTACACTCTTTTATCCCTTCTTCGAAACAGAAAAACGAAGCACCAGCATCAAAAGACCCCGAAATACGCTTTCCTTTCTCCAAGATGGTTCCATTATTACGGGATTTTACAATTCTATGGTTTAAACCGAGAAATAGTTTCTTTCGCGGGATTTTACAAAACCAAGAATAAACCGTAAGATAGATCCGGAAATGCACTTTACTAATACCAGGATGTTTCCATTGTCACGGGATTTTACAAGTCTATGATTTAAACCGAGAAATAGGTTCTTTCGCGGGATTTTACAAAATCAAGACAAAACCATAAACAATGTCAGCTTGAATGTGTAATGACAACTTTGGTTTCGGTGAATATCTGTTTTAGGGGAACATGCAGCGGTTTATCAATGGTTTGATATCCAACATCAACAACATCATCAACCATCCAATCAACACTTTGGTAAACACATCATTCACGCATTCTGTCGGCTATTGTAGTGACCACATGGTGAAGTAAACCAGATATGCCAAACTTGATCATGAAGTAAAATTCCCCAGATTTGTTACTTAAACTTGTACTAATCCTTGTGAAGAAGAAAAGGTGTACCCAATGTACAAAACCTCTTGACGTATCCTCAACTGCGTGAGACACCGAAGTGAAAGTTACGTTGTGGGTTAACCGAGAAAGAATCACAACCGTACCTAAATAGCAAAGTCTTTATCACACTCTATAATGCCCAAACAAGTCATCTTCGCGGAAGGGTAGAAAGAAAGAAGACGAAATAAGTAAACGCTTCCGAAAGACCTCACTTCAAATTCAAATAAGAAATACCTTCTAAACAACCCCGTAGTCAACTTTGTTCAATAACCAATTCAAGCCGAGACATAATTACTTCGTGAGAATGTATAAACCAAAGTATCAATCAAATCTCATCATCCAACAAGTCTCATAATCATCTCTCATTAATTCTCAAGTCATATCTTCAAATTGCATGATTAAGTACCAACTCTCATCTCATAATGATAAAATATTAGTTCAACATCATAACAACACTTTTGATCCAACACATTAGTTCAAATCCAATGAGATGTGATAGCCAAATGATATGCTCACATTAGACTTAGACAAATATATCATCCGTGAAAGATCGTGACCACACTATTACTCATTTTCGAAAAGTATTGAAACTTATGTATCCAAAATTTAGTGATAACGAAATTTGGATAACACAAATTTATTTTACCACCACTGCATTGTACCACAATGTCACTTGAGCCCATACATGTACATATCACAAATCATAAAGCATCACACGGCCAAAACAAAATAATCAGATCGCTCAGCCCATGATAATGCACGATACAAGCAATTATACACCTAATACCATCCAACCAAAAGCCCACTTCAACCAAAAACTATGCAGCCCATTAAATGATTGCAATGATCCATCTCCTTAACACAAAAGGCCGGTTATATGAAACGTGTGATAACCTAAATATTAGGTTATTAACATAACCCTAGACACATTTATCATTCGCCTACCAACAAAAAAAAAACTCTTTCTCTTATCCTTTCACCAAATCATTTCAATCTCACACCCAGATTCATCTCAAACCAACAAACCCTATAATTTCTTTCGCAAGAACTGCAGTTACACTAGCTTCCCACGATGATCTCACTTCCCAAATTCAAGAAATCAGACGCAATATGAACAAAGCAAATCATACTATCTCGAACAAGGCACCTTCTTTGCTCGCCACAGGGTTGGCTTGAGTTCACTATTAACGCCACAGGTATGGCTACGGTTTTGGGATGGCTTCCACGAAAGATGATGAGTTACTCGATCTTCAAGACCTAATAAGGGTCTCGGGTAGGTTTAAGAATCGTTTTTTTGTTTTTATGTTTTGCTTTTGGTCATGAACGAAAGAAAGATAGAAAGTGACATTCTTGTCATTTTTCTCACTTTATATTCGAATAGAATCACAAGTCATTGATCTATGATGTTTTAATGGTTCACTTATAAAATCTTTTAACAGATTCAAAAAGTTGTTCCTAGACTGAGATCATTTGTATTTTCCTTTTGAGTCAATTGATAAGATGTAGAAGATGGAGGATAGGTTAGGATAGTATGAAGTTGTTGGGTTTTGTTGGATATTAGTTTCGGATCTGTTGAGAAAGTTTCGAGGCTTCTCATTTTCGTTAACTTAACCATGTACCAATGATGTAAGAAATTGAGGTCGTGTCGAGTCACGGTAAAATGGTATATGGTCTTGTGGTCGAGTCAGTTTTGGTATTCGGTATAGCTCAAGGTCAAATAGTCATTGTAACTTCTTCTTCTACATTTCTGTCAATTCGCCACGACTAAGTCGCCACGGCTAAGTCGCTAGGCTAACTCGCCACGGCCAAGTCGCTAGGCTAACTCGCCACGGCCAAGTCGCTAGGCTAACTCGCCACGGCCAAGTCGCTAGGCTAACTCGCCACGACCAAGTCGCTAGGCTAACTCGCCACGACCAAGTCGCTAGGCCAAGTCGTAGCGACTTGTAAAGACAAGTCGCTATAAGAGGTGCAATGCATCTGGTCAGTTTTGTGTCAAATCGCTAGCAAGATTTTTTATGTTTTCCGATGAGTTTTCCGGCTACTTTTCCGACCACCTTCATACTAAACCCAGAAAAACTATCATAAAAACTGCTACTGTAGACCCGTTTGACCACAAAGATGACAGTTTGACCACATATTTCTTCACGGATTGGTAACAAAAAATGTCTAATAAGATGTTATAACTTGTTTGGACCCAAAAGAGACACAAGGACAGATATAAACATGAATGACCAGGACATTTTTGACCAAAAATAAGATACACAAACTATGTAAAAACAGTTTACCCCAAAGATAAAAACATTCAGATCCGAAAAACAAGGTAAAACATATTCCGACCATAAAAAGGTACAAAAACAGTTAACAACAAGATCCAAAAACCACAAAAAATCAACACAACACAATAACCTTGGCTCTGGTACCAATTGTAGGATCATTATATTTATGTGTTTGATGATTCGGGTGGTCTTGGGAGATCAAAATACATGTTAGCCATATTTAGAGAGAGAAAGATAGAAAGGGTGTTCTTGCTAGAGACTTGGTTCACAAATGTTGAATGTTAGATTATGAGAAGCACCACCCCTTCCATGGATGGAAGGGGTATTTATAGTTACAAGAAATACGACCTCCTATCGGCATGTGGATCAGGGATACAGTGGGTAAAGACCTTTCCTTCCTCCACGGTGTTGCACTATACTATTCTACGCTACAAACTAACTAGTAAACTACTAAATAACGTAAATAAAGATATGTCTACGAACTAACTTATGCTAGATAATGTTAGGGGTGACCGACTCTTCACTATGGAATTTTCTAATTCCTAACACTTACCTTGCTATTCATTCTCTTGTTTGTCGATTTAGTAATATTCTACTAATCAATGTGCTATTTGAAGGAGTGTTTGGGACAACATCTAGTTGTGTCGAAAATGTTAGTTTAGATACTTAGATAAGTCATATAGGTTAAAAAAATGTTTAAAACATATAACACACTAAATGGATTTTTGATTGAGTTTGTCATGTGTGCAACATAAATGTTTTATGCGCTTATATGATTTCTTTTGTTCTTGTATCGTTTTCTAAAAACAACAAGAATGTACATCGGATCATAACCTACACTTGTGTTGATGATGTACTCTCCCATTTTCCTTTTCATGATCGCTCTCCAAGCTTCATTGTAGGATTGAAAACTTGATTATTTCATCTGATATACTCAAGTAAATTATTTTGCAACGCAAATATAATTATTCATATCCGAAAGTCCAAACTCAAAGCTTTCCAACAACATATGTTGAACTAGCTCTTCCAACCATTTTTTGCTGTTTACCATATGGACAACTTTTAAACTTATTTTTAACATGACGCCTTTGTCACCTTAGTTGTCTCTAGTATAATATTAAACGAAGCAAAGTATCATCATTGTTACTCTTCGATAGGCCATTGTAGGAATATAAATTTTCCTAACTTGAGAATGAATACTGGAGAACTTATTGCACTAGAAACTCAATTTGACCTAACGGTTGAATTGCTTCTTTGATAGAAGTTGGGTACATGGAATCACCCGTAAAAATGGTCGTGTTTAGCCGTAATTGAGCACCGCTAGTAACAGTCTCATATTCATTCTCTCACTTGGGAAATTTATACTCCTATGTTTTCCTAAAGTAAGTTTACAATGGAAATACTTTGCATTGTCTTAGGATTACTAATCAAACAAGTTGTAAAATTAATTTTCCTTTAGTTAATCACAACCACTTGCCTCATCAAGCGATTATCTTGCTTTGATCGAGAAGAGCTACATGACTTCATGGACGAAGTTCATTGTATGCTAATCACCATCCTTAATGACTATACATAGTTCATTGCTTCCGTTGGCCAAAACAACCCTATTGTCTTGAACACCATCATCTACTATGCACGCCATTGTTAATACAAACGATTTACTAATCTAGATCGTAAATCTAGTTTGAGCTTCTTGAATAGCGGTTGTTAAGGTTGATAAACCTCTGTGTTACTTGTGAGCTAGATCTCATTTAAATTGATTATGTGCTATTTCTACATGATACTCAATATGTTTTACTTGTATACATGTATGCTTACTGTAGAGATCATTATTTTCTAAATTCGATACTTAGAACAAACGCTCACTTTTAAGTAAAACTGTCCCAGATGCCGGATCCCTAGTTTGTAACTAGCCGGATCCCTCAAGTGAAGGATCCGTGGGATCCGGGCAAATAGAAGTGTAGTTTCAATCCTTTACACCTCAAACCATGTTCCTAGATTACTTCACACTAGCTGAACTTAATACTTTAGGATGTCTTAAGTTCTTCTCAAGCTTAGTAAGCTTCACACTCACTCATAGCTCATTAAGGATCACACTCAAAGTGCTTTTCGATCTATCGTTTCACCTAAACTCATTACTCTTCCGCTCTCTAGATCACTCATTATTTCTCACATGATCCATCACATCTAGACTTAGAAATCTTTCGATTATGGCAAAATTGATCATAATCATCCTTACCTCTAAATTGGTCGAAATGGATCAAATTGTAGTTCTTCCACCTTAAAACCTTTAGGATCTTCTCCAAGACATTATCCTAAGTCACTATCTGATCACCAAGATCATTTAGCTCCATTTGACACTCTCAAGATTTTAGTATCATCTTTGTTCATTCATTGGTACTCACGAAAGTTCCAATTTCTTCCATATAAGGCAATCATTAGCTACATCACTCATTGCCCTTGAACATTTAAGTACCCTTCCATTTAAAGACACTTAGGAGACCTGAAACACTCAAAAATGGTATAGGCTTTAGACTTTTCAAACATCACTTCTATCCTTTCCTAGTTGCTGAGAGCCGGATCCCTAGGATTAGCCTAGACGGATCCCCCATTGGTGGGAACCGTAGGATCCGGGTGACAGATTTATGTCAACTCTTGCTCGAACAGTCATTTCAAGCTCATCTTGCTAACTTGAACACTCCACCTCATCCTAATTGAATCCCTAGATCAATAAAACTCTGAAGTTGACTCTTGTGCATGCTAATCATCACATTCCAAAGGATATTAGAGACTTAAGTCTTGAATGCACTCGCCAAATCCTTCCTTTTATAAGTCATCTTGCTAGAATCCCTTAGTCATCAAACACAACATAATTCTCAGCATTTAGAAACCTTTTCCTTAGTCATTTCATCATGAGGAAAGCTCCTAGTGCTAACTCATCTAACCAAGAACCACCCAAGAAACTTGCTCGTATTGTACACGAAATTTCCTCAACCGAATCATCTCCGATTAAACCCACAAATGGTAGGATTTCCCATCCACCGAATCATCATCCGTAGGAGATAATAGTGCTAGAATCTCACATCAACAAACCCATTCAACAATTGCCAAGAGAACCGCAATAATTAGCATTAAACCTTTTAGGGTAGAAAAGGGATCATCGAGCTCTAAACCAAACGTACCTAGTTCTAGCAAAACATCTAAACCTTCATTCCTAGAGCATGGACTTCACCAAGCCTCTCTCTATTCATTAGAGCATCCACCACCGAAAACTTCCCATTCACCAACCTTCTTGTTAAAATAGGAACCACCTAGATCACCAACAAGTCCATCGTTGGAAACAAGGAACCACCAAGGACTTGATCATATGTAGGAATTTCCATTACCACCACTCTCATTCCTAGTAGAACCTCATCCTAAATTACTCAATGTACCTCCACCATCATTTGTAGAACCTCCTCAAAACATCATGTTCCTAATCAAGACAATAATTGCTCTAATTGTCTAATCACCCAAGGACTTGTTCAAGAAGTACGAAATGAGTTGCATTTCATGTTTAATCATCTTCTTGAAAGATTGGACCAAATCAACAAGTCTACTCATCCCTAGACTCAAGCACATTGTTGCTTCTTAAGCTTTGGTCACTTATTAGTATTAGTAGAATATGGCTAAATTATTCTCTTTGTTTTTAGAGATTTGTTGATCATCTCTTATGTTTTATTGAATGATAGTTTACTTGCCATATTACATTGAGTATATGTTTGTTGGTTGAATACATATCCCATTTTGATGTTAACATTACTTGCTACATCACCATTACTGAATTTAATCATCAGGTATACGGATCCCTCAAAATTGCCTAGACGGATCCCTACTAGGAGGGAACCGTGGGATCCGTGAGACAGAAAACTATTTTTCTACTAACTTGGATCACATGTGCAGGAAATTGTGCATTATACTTGTTTTCTAACCTTTGTTTTGTAGTTATTCAATCTACACTTGAAGCCTTTGACACCCTAAAGCTAGGGGGAGCTTTGTGTCAAAACAATACATTGCAAATTACTTGCAATATTAAGATTACATTTCTCGACATCCCTTTGCAAAATTGCAATCATCAAGGGGGAGCACATTCGTCACTTAGACGAAATCTTTTGCAAACTTAGTTGCAAACAAACTAGATTAATATCACTTACTTGACGCCCTTACATAGGGATGGACTCGTCAAGGGGGAGTAAAGACGAGATTCTCTCCCGTTACTTGCTCTCTATTAATTTTCTTTCACATGTTTTTCTTAAAAACGATGTGTTGCTTTCCTTCAAACACTTTTTGTTTCGACAAAAAGGGGGAGAAGAAAGTAAAAACTACAAATTCAAACTTTTACGAATTTTAGCTTTTCCTTAAAATAATTTTATGTTTTGTCATCAACAAAAAGGGGGAGATTGTTAATACAAATAAGCCGTAAAAACGTTTATTTATATTTTACGATCTTCTAATGTTTTATCGATAACAAACATAAAATCATATTAACGAAACAAATAAAATACGTAAATGGTTTGAACTAATAGTTTTTAACATATTCACATTTTCACATAAAACACTAAAACAAGTATAAATGGTTTTATGATTTAGATATATATATGTACAACAACTAGTGTTTACATATTGGGTTAGCATATACTTAAACTAAGTATACTAAAATGGGTAAAAACAAGTATATACTAAAATGGGTAAAAACAAGTATATACTAAGGTAAAAACTAGCAAATGGTATTGACCCATAACCCATGGTTTTATATATACCACTTAACCAAGTTCATTGTATCCTTAAGGTACATTGTATCTAGAAAGTAAACCATGGATTAACCCATAACCCATGACCCATGACCCATACCCAGTGTCTAGATACATTGAACCCTTGGTGAGCATTCAAGAGAATGTCTAGATACATTGAACCCTTGGTGAGCACTCAAGAGATACATTGTATCTAGCTAAAGACCCATGACCCATAACCAAAATACCCATGGGTAAAAGGGAGCGTTCCACGGATCCCTGGCTTTGTGCTAGCCTGATCCCTTGTGGGAGGGATCCGTGGGATCCGGGGGAACAGTAGAGAATTTTCTCTATAAATAGTGAGCCATTTCTTTCCTTTTAGTTCACCACTTCACATATACTCTCTCCAAGTTTTAGATCTCTCTAACCTCAGATCCAAGAGATCTATGTAGTTTGTCTTTTTTTTTTGTGTGATCTTCTAGGTTCCTCTTAAAGGCAAGATCACTACTTCTTGAAGACGTGCAAGCTCAAGTCCATGAGTTGCCATGCTTCGTCATCATCAAGACAACTAAGGTTCTCTTGTTGATAGTTCTTTCTTTCTCCATAGATGTTGGATTGAAGGCACTAGTGAAGAATGCCGAAAGTGTCAAGATGAAAGCATTAGTGAAAGGTGCTCATCATCCGTGTCAAAGCATTAGTGAAGAATGCTAAAGGTGTCAAGACGAAGGCATTAGTGAAGGATGCCAATCGTTGTGTCTAAGGCATTAGTGAAGGATGCCGAAGAATCAAATCAAGTAGATTTTGGGAAGAATGCCTAGGTCGTATAATCGATGAGGTGCATCGTTATACATATAAGTATTTGTTTATTTCCAAGGATGGTGATATCCTTGATGGTGTTGTAACAAGGAGTAGATCTCCTTGAGATTAGGTGTTGTGTTGTGAAGGGTAGTAGTTCCTCCATAGTAATGGAACTAGGTGCTTAGCCTAGTACCTAATAAAGGGTAGGCGACGTTGTGATAGGATTAGTTCTCCTTGGTGTGAAAGAACTCGGTGGTTAGCCTAGCACCGTATAAAGGGTAGGCGACGTTGTGTTAGGTGTGGTTCGCCTTGGTGTGAAGGAACTCGGTATTTAGCTTTGTACCGGAAAAAGGTTAAGCGACGTTGTGAAGGCTTCTCCGCCATAAGGAGTTGGTGTAGTGTTTACAAACTCTCGAGTAGGTGACTCGAGGAGTGGAGTAGGGCAAGGAAGGTGTCCTTGTAGCCGAACCACTATAAATACTTGTGTTGTGGTGATGTGCTTCTTACTCTTTATCTTTCATTACACGTTTATAAATCTATCTATCAACGTCCAACATAAACAACCAAATAGATTGACATAAGTCGATCTAAATATTTAAAAGGAAGTTTTAAATTGGTAAAACTATTCAACCCCCCTTCTAGTTTTCCACAATTGGCATCAAAGCTTCGTTACCAAGTTTTTTTTTGTATATTGAACTTTGAAAACTTGATACGATCTGTGTATGTTTGAAAACTACAAAGAAGGGAATTTCTTAAAACAAAAAGTCATGTTTTTATAAATCATCATATGTTGGATAGTGATAGATCATTCTAACATTTTCCTTTGAGAAGTCTTCATACTAGGATTTGGGTATCTTAGAAGATCATGAAGTATTTCGCGTCTATGGTTTCTAAAACCATAAAAATGGAATATAGCAAAGGATTGGGGTATCTTAGAAGATCATGAAGTATTTCGCGTCTATGGTTTCTAAAACCATAAAAAAGGGATATAGCAAAGGTATGTTTTCTTAGTTACATTTTTTTTCAAAAACGTGCTAAATTGCTTGTGGACAAAATGGTTATATATGCTTCTATCTTATAATAAGCATAATATGAAAAGTGTTTTAGTGATTTTTTTTCTTTGAAGTTTTGTTGTTAGATATCTTGTTAATCAAGCTTGAATAAAGGTAAAAATGGGTAATATAACTTCACTAAAAAGTCTACAAAGACTAAACCTTTTCGTCGGGTCAAAACGTACATTTTTGTAATTCTGTGTCAGATCCGCGGATCCCTCAGGTTACACTGGACGGATCCCTCAAGCAAGGGATCCGTGGGATCCGTAGGTACAGAAGACAGTTTTTGTCTGAATTTCAAAAATTCATAACTTTTTAACCGTAAGTCGTTAGAAGTCGTGCCACCTATCGTTTTAAAGGTATTTGAGTCTACTTTCATTTAAAAATGATTTCATAAACTGATTCAAAACAATAATTTACAGAATCATTGATTAATAATAGAAAGTCATTTTTCGGTCATAACTTTTGCACAAACTTTTGATCTAATTGGAGACGGATGTTTTCGCTTTTGAATAACAATGTGTCCTCTATTGAAATTAAGGTTTTGATCAAATTTATAAATATAAAATAAACTAATCAAGCTTGGTATACATGTGTATATTTAACACAAAGCGATGAAAAGAACTTTCGTATGCTATGCTAAATGATAAATTGTCTTCTTTGCATTACTTGATTATTTGCTTATCTCAAATGGCTTTTGTGCTTGTTTGATTGAATAGCATATGTGGTTTCCTTACCTTGCTATTCATTCTCTTGTTTGTCGATTTAGTAATTTTCTACTAATCAATGTGCTATTTGAAGGAGTGTTTGGGACAACATCTAGTTGTGTCGAAAATGGTAGTTTAGATACTTAGATAAGTCATATAGGTTAAAAAAATGTTTAAAACATATAAAACACTAAATGGATTTTTGATTGAGTTTGTCATGTGTGCAACATAAATGTTTTATGCGCTTATATGATTTCTTTTGTTCTTGTATCGTTTTCTAAAAATAACAAGAATGTACATCGGATCATAACCTACACTTGTGTTGATGATGTACTCTCCCATTTTCCTTTTCATGATCGCTCTCCAAGCTTCATAGTAGGATTGACAACTTGATTATTTCATCCGATATACTCAAGTAAATTATTTTGCAACGCAAATATAATTGTTCATATCCGAAAGTCCAAACTCAAAGCTTTCCAACAACATATGTTGAACTAGCTCTTCCAACCATTTTTTGTTGTTTACCATATGGACAACTTTTAAACTTATTTTTAACATGACGCCTTTGTCACCTTAGTTGTCTCTAGTATAATATTAAACGAAGCAAAGTATCATCATTGTTACTCTTCGATAGGCCATTGTAGGAATATAAATTTTCCTAACTTGAGAATGAATACTGGAGAACTTATTGCACTAGAAACTCAATTTGACCTAACGGTTGAATTGCTTCCTTGATAGAAGTTGGGTACGTGGAATCACCCGTAAAAATGGTCGTGTTTAGCCGTAATTGAGCACCGCTAGTAACAGTCTCATATTCATTCTCTCACTTGGGAAATTTATACTCCTATGTTTTCCTAAAGTAAGTTTACAATGGAAATACTTTGCATTGTCTTAGGATTACTAATCAAACAAGTTGTAAAATAAAATTTTCTTTTAGTTAATCACAACCACTTGCCTCATCAAGCGATTATCTTGCTTTGATCGAGAAGAGCTACATGACTTTATGGACGAAGTTCATAATAGGCTAATCACCATCCGTAATGACTATACATAGTTCATTGCTTCCGTTGGCCAAAACAACCCTATTGTCTTAAACACCATCATCTACTATGCACGCCATTGTTAATACAAACGATTTACTAATCTAGATCGTAAATAGGTTTTGAGTTTCTTGAATAGTGCTTGTTAAGTTTGATAAACCTCTTTGTTATTTGTGAGCTCGATCTCATTTGATAAATTAGTGTTAGAACCTCTTAAACTTGAAATATGATGCATTGTCAAAGTCATTGCATACCTTTAGTAAAGGTTCTGTCTAGCAGATAGATGGATCCCAAATGTTGTACTAAACGGATCCCTACACATAGGGAACCGTGGGATCCGGCAAACAGAAAATGCAATTGCAAGCATTGTATGTCAAACACATCCTTAGAACACCTCACACTAAGCTAAACATAGTGTCTTAAGGTAGACTAAGTCCTTATCAAGATAGGTTGATCCTTCCTACTCATTCCAACTCACATAGATCACACTCTAAGATATTCATAGTTCTATCACTTTGTTTTAATCCATCACTCTTCCGCTCTCAAAACTCACACTTCATTTTTTATTTGATCCCTCACATCTAGGCTAGAAATCTTTCGATTATGACAAAATTGATCATAAATCAACCTCACCTCAAAATTGATCAAAGTTGATCAAATCCTAGTTTTCCCATCTCAAAACCATTAGGATATTTTCCAAGACATTATCCTAATTCACTATCTGATCACTAGGATCATTTAGCTCCATTTGACACTCTCAAGATTTTAGTGTCATCTTTATTCATTCATTTGTACTCACAAAAGTTCCAATTTCTTCCATATAAGGCAATCATTAGCTACATCACTCATTGCCCTTGAACATTTAAGTACCCTTCCATGAAAGACACTTAGGAGAACTGAAAAAGGTATAGGATTTAGACCTTTCAAACATCACGTCTATCCTGTCCTAGCTGCTGAGAGCCGGATCCCTAGGATTAGCCTAGACGGATCCCCCATTGGTGGGAACCGTAGGATCCGGGTGACAGATTTATGTCAACTCTTGCTCGAACAATCATTTCAAGCTCATCTTGCTAACTTGAACACTCCACCTCATCCTTATTAAATCCCTAGATCAGTAAAACTCTGAAGTTAACTCTTGTGCATGCTAATCATCACATTCCAAAGGATATTAGAGACTTAAGTCTTGAATGCACTTGCTAAATCCTTCCCTTTATAAGTCATCTTGTTAGAATCCCTTAGTCATCAAACACAACATAATTCTCAGCATTTAGAAACCTTTTCCTTAATCATTTCATCATGAGGAAAGCTCCTAGTGCTAACTCATCCACCCAAGAACCACCCAAGAAACTTGATCGTGTTGTACACGAAATTTCCTCAACCGAATCATCTCTGGTTAAACCCACAAATGCTAGGATTTCCCATCCACCGAATCATCACCCGTAAGAGTTAATAGTGCTAGAATCCCACCTCAACAAACCCAATCAACAATTGCCATGAGAACCGCAAGAATTAGCATTAAACCTTTTAGGTTAGAAAAGGGATCATCGAGCTCTAAACCAAACGTGCCTAGTTCTAGAAAAATGTCTAAACCTTCATTCCTAGAGCATGGACTACATTCCTTCACCGAGCCTCTCTCTCACCCAAATCTCTATTCATTAGAGCATTCACCACCGAGAACTTCCCTTTCACTAACATTATCGTTAAATAGGGAACCACCTACATCACCAACTAATCCATCGATGGAAACAAGGAACCACCAAGGACTTGATCATATGGAAAAATTTCCATTACCACCACCCTCATTCCTAGTAGAACCTCATCCTACATTACTCAATGTACCTCCACCATCATTTGTAGAACCTCCTCAAAACATCCAAGTCTTGTATCAATCATTTTCTTAGTTTTTAGAGTCATGTATATCATATCTCTAGCTTTATGAAAATACATGCTATTTGCTATTTTTCTGAGTATATGATTACGTTGTATTCATATCTCACTTTTGTGATAACATTATTTGTTATACCACCATTTGCTGAATTTATTCATCAGCCAGATGGATCCCTCTTATTTGCCTAGACGGATCCCTACTAGGAGGGAACCGTAGGATCCGTGAGACAGAAAACTATTTTTCTACTAACTTGGATCACATATGCAGGAAAATGTGCATTATACTTGTTTTCTAACCTTTGTTTTGTAGTTATTCAATCTACACTTGAAGCCTTTGACACCCTAAAGCTAGGGGGAGCTATGTGTCAAAACAATACATTGCAAATTACTTGCAATATTAGGATTACATTTCTCGACATCCCATTGCAAACTTGCAATCATCTAGGGGGAGCACGTTTCGTCACTTAGACGAAATCATTTGCAAACATTAATTGCAAACAACTAGATTTAGTTACGTCACTGTCCTTGACGCCCTTTACATAGGGATGGACTTCGTCAAGGGGGAGCTAAGACGAGATACCATTCCCGTCACTTACTCTCTTTACATTTTTTTACATAACTTTCTGTAAAAATTGTGTTAGCTTTCCTTTCAACTACTTTTTGTTTCGACAAAAAGGGGGAGAAGAAAGTAAAAACTACAAATTCAAACTTTTACGAATTTTAGCTTTTCCTTAAAATAATTTTATGTTTTGTCATCAACAAAAAGGGGGAGATTGTTAATACAAATAAGCCGTAAAAACTGTTTATTTATATTTTACGATCTTCTGATGTTTTGTCGATAACAAACGTAAAATCATATTAACGAAACAAATAGAATACGTAAATAGTTTGAGTTAATAGTTTCTAACACTACTTCACAGTTTTCACATAAAACACTAAAATAAATATAAGTGATTTTATGTTGCATATGTACAACAACTAGTGTTTACATATTGGGTTAGATTATACTTAAACTAAGTATACTAAAATGGGTAAAAACTAATATATACTAAATGGGTAAAAACAAGTATATACTAGATAGGTAAAAACTAGCAAATGGTATTGACCCATAACCCATGGTTTTATATATACCACTTAACCAAGTTCATTGTATCCTTAAGGTACATTGTATTTAGAAAGAAAACCATGGATCAACCCATAACCCATGACCCATGACCCATACCCAATGTCTAGATACATTGAACCCTTGGTGAGCACTCAAGAGAATGTCTAGATACATTGAACCCTTGGTAAGCACTCAAGAGATACATTGTATCTAGCTAAAGACCCATGACCCATAACCAAAATACCCATGGGTAAAAGGGAGCGTTCCATGGATCCCTGGCTTTGTGCTAGCCGGATCCCTTGTGGGAGGGATTCGTGGGATCCGAGGAAACAGTAGAGAATTTTCTCTATAAATAGAGAGCCATTTCTTCCTTTCTACTTACCACTTTTCATACATACTTCCTTCAAGTATTGTGTCTCTCTAACCTTAGATCCAAGAGATCTATGTAGTTTGTCTTTTGTTTTTGTGTGATCTTCTAGGTTCCTCTTAAAGGAAAGATCACCACTTCTTGAAGACGTGCAAGCTCAAGTCCATGAGTTGCCATGCTTCGTCATCATCAAGACAACGAAGGTTCTCTTGTTGATAGATCTACCTTTCTCCATAAATGTTGGGTTGAAGGCATTAGTGAAGAATGCCGAAAGTGTCAAGATGAAAGCATTAGTGAAAGGTGCTCATCATCCGTGTCAAAGCATTAGTGAAGAATGCTAAAGGTGTCAAGACAAAGGCATTAGTGAAGGGTGCCAAGCGTTGTGTCAAAGGCATTAGTGAAGGATGCCGATGAATCAAATCAAGTAGCATTTGGGAAGAATGCTTAGGTCATATAATCGATGAGGTGCATCGTTATACATATAAGTATTTGTTTATTTACAAGGATGGTGATATCCTTGATGGTGTTGTAACAAGGAGTAGATCTCCTTGATAATAGGTGTTGTGTCGTGAAGGGTAGTAGTTCCTCCATAGTAATGGAACTAGGTGCTTAGCCTAGTACCTAATAAAGGGTAGGCGACGTTGTGATAGGATTAGTTCTCCTAAGGTGTGAAAGAACTCGGTGGTTAGCCTAGCACCGTATAAAGGGTAGGCGATGTTGTGTTAGGTGTGGTTCGCCTTGGTGTGAAAGAACTCGGTATTTAGCTTTGTACCGGAAAAAGGTTAAGCGACGTTGTGAAGGCTTCTCCGCCATAAGGAGTTGGTGTAGTGTTTACGAACTCTCGAGTAGGTGACTCGGGGAGTGGAGTAGGGCAAGGAAGGTGTCCTTGTAGCCGAACCACTATAAATACTTGTGTCGTGGTGATGTGCTTCTTACTCTTTATCTTTCATTACACGTTTACATATCTATCTATCAACGTCCAACATAAACAACCAAATAGATTGACATAAGTCGATCTAAATATTTAAAAGGAAGTTTTAAATTGGTAAAACTATTCAACCCCCCCTTCTAGTTTTCCACATATCGTGTTAAAAACTTGGCGTGAGCTCTGTGAAAAGAAATTATTTAGCCTTATTGATAGCTTTCTCTTCACTGCGTCTTTTGCTAGTGTGTGATTATCTTATGTTTTCAGGTATGATCTTCATATCTTATGTTTTCGTGTTACAATTTGTCATTTATGAACTTGTTTGAACTGTTACTATTATGATTTAATTAAGCCTATTTTGAGCTTCTAAGGTCTGTCCATGAGGCATAATAATTTCCAAAATTAGCTCAAAACAATGGTCCAAAGTTAATTAGTATTATTAGCACATTGCTTACAAAATTAAATAGGCACATGCAAAGTAAATTCAGAATCTATATATGCACAGAGTTTTGTTAATGGTTATTGTTGCCATTTTATGAACTCGATATGCACTGAGCCTACTAATTACTAATAATCATTTCAGGACCTGACATGAAGATACATAGTACAATAGAGGAAAGAGATGTGGCGTCTACAAAATTTTGTTAGATATTCCTTATTATTAGGTAGTAATCACAACATCGGTTATGAAGATAAATATGTTTATGAGAAGTTGTGCAATTCATGTTTATGTTTAAGACTCCTTACACTTTATTATTTGGGTTCAGATCCTTTCAAATAGCTTTCGTTGTAACTCATCTTCCGTTGGTTCATTATTTACACTTGTTATATGCTCACTTACAGGAATGTTGGTATGATTCAACGAATCCCCTTTAGCCTAAGGCGGATTAACTAGTAAGGTCACTAACTTCTATACTCATGTTATATCAGAAAAGGAATAGACAAGTTGTCTTTTCCAGAAAAGTGTGTGTGTCTAAAGAGACCGGAGAGTTCTCTCTAATGAGCTCTCAAAATTCATGAGCAAATCAAACAAAAAAGGCAGAACATCAAATAAACACTCAAAACTCTCATTTGATTTCACCCTACAAAGACCCATAACCAGATCAGTAATTCGGGACCATAACAGCTCACTTAAAGGCTTTAGGAGCTAGTAAGGTCACTAGCTTCTATGGACAAAGAAGATTTACTAAACAATAATAGGAGTGTGCAGTTGTGCAATCCGCAAGTAAAAAAGAGTTTGAAATTGATAATTCTAAAGTGTTTATAATTTATAAGCACTTTAAAATAGTTATAAAACAGATGTCAACATGTTTTAAGATGTTGTAAAACCTTAAAGCTTAGCACAGAATCAATCAAAGCATTCATCACCAGATAAGTCAACATCCTGCAAGATCACAAGACTATCGACAAAGAAAAGAAGCACACACACAATATCCCTTCAACGCTACATTGTTTATTAACCAAGTTTACAACATTAGTACAAAGAAGAATCTATTTATAATTAATCTCTATGGATTTCGAACTACATATGATTTTTGTTTGTCTTCCACGACAAGCAATCTTCGTTCAGGTGTAAGCTTAACTCTATTCAACTAAGTAGACTTAGATACGCATACATACACTAATTATTACACTTTAATCACTAAGAATTGCTAGTGGTATAACATAAGACATTTATTAAAAAAAAGAAATATAGAGGAAAAAATTAAAAAAAAAATAAAAAACAAAAAAAAAACTTGAAACATTCTATAACAAATACTACGTAACTACTTAAATAAAATACAAAACACAATTCTAAGAGTGATGGAGTGTTGGTTTTTAAAGCACTATACTTGTCAAGAATGGCAGTTCTGCGTAGCGAACTAAAAAAATAACTCTTTTAGACATTAAAGTTGACATTTTTGTCTTTTTTTTAAGTATTATGACCATATTATGACCATTTTACCCTTTCTAAATTTTTTTCGAAATACTTTTTTTTCGAATTTTTTTTTCCAAAATATTTTTTTTGAATTTTTTTTTTCGAAATACATTTTTTTTGAAATTTCTGAAATTTTTTTTCGTAATTCTTTTTTTTGAAATATTTTTCGAAGGGAAAAATGGTCATAATACTTAAAGAAAGACAAAAATGTCAACTTTATGTCTAAAAGAGTTATTTTTTTAGTTTACTACGCAAAATTGCCATTCTTGACAAGTATAGTGCTTTAAAAGGTTATTAGCCCATTTATTTACAAGGCTTATCTACTTAATTAATTAACATTTTTGTCTATGTATAACTTTTTTTTGTCTATGTATAACTTTTTTTCATTGGACTTGTATAAAACAATCACTTATCGGTGTGTTTGGCAAAAGTAGCTGTGAGCTGTAGTAGTGAGCAGTAGCTGTGAGCTGTGAGCAGTAGCTGTGCAGCTCACTGCTCACCGCTCACAGCTTCTTAAAAAAAGTATTGGAAAATTGAGCATTCCTAAAAAAATAGGAAAGCTCATCGCTTCTTTGCCAAACGACTACCGCTCATCGCTTCAAAAAGCTTTACACCGCTCCGTGCCAAACATACCCTCATCTTCTTAGGAGGTATGTGCGATTAGCCTTATAATTTTAAAGCGATTAATAATTAGGGTTTTTTAGAAAACCAACCAAAACACCCTAATCATATTTTCTTAATCGAAGTGTAATATTAGGGTTTAGAGGGTTTAAGCTTCTCCATGGAAACTGTTGGAGGAGGTTTATCAGATTTGTTGAAGGCTCTAACCATTGATAATGAACTCCCTTTATCCGTAAATGCAGTCTTGTCCAACGACGACCTATTAACAGAAATCTTACTTAAGTTACCGGTAATCTCACTTCTTTTGTTTAAATCTGTATCCAAACGTTGGCTATCTCTAATAACATCCCCTTCTTTCGTTATGCATCATAGACAAATTCCTAATATCGATCCTCCTTCCGGTCTCTTTATCGTGCATACGCATCCTTTAAAGAAGAATGAGTTTGTGGCGTTGGATAACAGAATTCCAGCCAGCACACCCCGGTTTAAAACCACATTTGCATGCGATACTAGTTTTTCTTTTAAGGATTCAAGCAATGGTTTGATTTTATGCCAAATATCTCCTGATAGGCTTTGTGTTTACAATCCGTCCATTAATATTTTAAAAATTCTTCCACAACGCCCCCAAATTAACTTGGAACCAGGTGATCGTACTTGTGGTATGAGAATGGCTTTTGATCCTCTCAAATCACCTCACTACAAAGTTGTGTATGCTTTGGTTGGTTTGTATTTCAAATACAAACTTACTCTTCAGAAACGTGCAATTGGAGGAGTAGTGTTTGCAGCAATCGTTTTTCTAGCCAATATTTTTCAGGTTTTGATGACGTAGTTTATTGGAATGATGTTGTTTATTGGTTGAATTTATGTGAAACTAGGTTGCATTATAAGTTAAACATTGCTAACGACTTGCCTATTTTGACATACATACAACTCCCTTTAACGTTGGGGACAAGATATTAGGATACCGAGTGGTTAAAGTCTCGTGGGGATGCCAAGTTGTTCGAGTCTCGTGGTTGTTTGATTCTTTTTGGTAGGTATACTCATCCTCATCAGTTGAATATTTACGAGATTAGTTGTGAGTGTTCTGAATGGTCATTGAAGTACTTTGTTAGTCTTAATGATATAATGCCACCTCACGATTATTGGAGGATGCGTCGTGTCTAGTGTATTTCATATGGAGATCAAAAAGAGGATTCTTTTATGGTGATTGAGTTAAATAATAAGGTTGTTCTATACAATTTCGTATTGAGAACTTTTTGCAACCTCTATGAAGTGAATGATTTTCAAGGCCCTGGTCGGAGTTTTGTGTTCACAGCATCTTTTGCTGGTGTATGATTATGCTTTCTATTACAGCCTTACAGGTATGATCTTCGTATCTTATATATGTTGTTTAGTCAATACTTGCTTATAACTACTGTTGAGGCTAGAATAGCGCTTAATTACTTAAGGTTTATTAAGAACTGTGCATTTTATGAACTGTTACTGTTATGATTTAATGAAGCTCATTTTTGACCGGCTAAGATATGTGTCTTCCATGGACAAACAGGCATAATAGCTTTCAAGATCAACTTAAAACGATAGTCGGAAGTTAGTATTAGTAACACATTAGTCATAAGAGTTAATCAGATCATGCAATTGAAATTCAGAATCAACTTACAGAGTTATGTTACTGTACGATGTTTTATGAACTCGCTAGGCACTAAGCTTATGGATTAACATGCATTTTAGGTCCTGTTATATGCAATAGACGTAAGATGTGGCATCAATAAAAAATTGTTAAATATAATCAATTAGTAAATGATGGTGGTTACGATGATAAAAATTCTCACGACAAGTTGTAACTTGGATTAAACTGCCAATTTATCTTTCAAACCTTGTTGACGCTGCAGTTAAGGTTAGTTATATGATACTTCTGTCTGGTGACTTATTCTTTTTGGCTTATTTTTTGACTTAAATATGGAAATAAGCCCATGAGCTAGAAAATAAGTTATAGAGAAAGTGAGTTCACGAAGTATAAACAAACACCCCCTTAATTGTTTCAAGATTTTGAAAAAAAAATGGAGCATTAGGTGATAAAGATTTGTTTTTGCATATAAAGTTTGTGAAGTTATGGTCAATTTGAATTGGGTATTCTTTATTTTGGTAAATGGCATCAAGATTTTGATTCTTTTTTTGAAATGGAACATTTAGGTGATACGGATTTGTTTTTGTGCAGAAAGTTTGAGTCTCCATTTTCTAATTTACATCATCGTCTTTTGACACTCGAGGGACTAAAGGAGTACTGGATTTAGTATCACCCGCGCCACCTTCTTTTGACATTTCAACGACTGCTCATGGTATAAATTTTCTAGTATGTTTTGTCATTTCTCTCGTACCCGCTAAACACCTTTTTTTAGACAAACTAATTTTCTAATTTCCGTTTTGTTTTTTGCTTTCTTATCACTTATTGTTACAACTAGTATGGAGGAAACGTTTTAGCTTTACATTTTTCCGGCACGTTATATGTCCCATATTAATTCCTGTCATGATTGTGCAGAATTCGTTAAAGGAATAGGTCCGCCTCCGGATAAACACTTTCATCAACATCAATGACACGAATCTTTTAATGTAGTGAAATATTTAGTGATGTAGCGAATTTGTTCTTTTGATTAAAAGCATGAACATAATTGCATTGTATCATTTATGTATGTTTCAAGTAATATGATTCTCTATTTGAGTATTTAAAATTCTCTAAAATGAAATATATGATTAGTTTGGTTGAAATGGATCAAACGTTAGGTGTTGGTTGTCGCATCTATGGATCATCCCAAATATTTTGTTGGTTTTGATATTGTGTGTGGGTATGAAGATGAAAAATGAAGATCGGTGTTTGATTTTTTTTTATTTGTTTTTTTTTTCTTGGGTGGATAAATGAGATTTGAGAATGGTTTTGGTGTTAATTTTAGAAAGAGAAGCAGAAATTTAGAGAGAGAAACAGAAAAAGAGATAACATGAGGGTCGTGGTAGTGATGGTATAATTTTTTTATTAAGTGCACCGTTCGTCCCTAAGGTTGTACCACCAAAATAATCAACCAAAACGATAAAATGACCATTTTGCCCTCATGTTCAAAGCACATGGGAGAAGATAACAGACGTTGACTAACGAAAAATGGGTCAAGGGACTGATTTAGACTATAAAAACCTTGTTTTAGACTCCCCACGATGAAAAAAGCAAGTTTTGTCCCAGCGTGATGTTTAGGTACAAGGTTAGGGACCAACCGTGTATTTTACTCATCTATATCTATACTATATAATAAACAACTACATGTTACAACTCTTTAAAGCAGCCCATGCAATAAATGCACTGATGTGTCTCTTTTGCTATTGGTCGATGATTTAATGGGTACAACACATCTTTGCCACATTAAATAAAACATAGACTAAAAACTTCTTTCATACACCTCTTCATACGCATTTAATGGTCGATTCAAATCTTCTCTCATACTCCTCCAATTCAAAAACACTATAAGCAAAATTTATGTGATTCGTACTTTTGGAATTCGAAGAAAATCAAATTGATAGATTTTATTGTGTTGCAAATTGATTTATACTACAAGAAAAGTTCGATTCTAGAATTCGATTTTTAATTATTAGAGGAATTATGTGGAATGATTGATGAGGTAAATACAATTATCTATTTCTTTTTTTGTTTTTTGTTTTTATTTTTAATACAATTATTTTGTTTCGATTCAAATATATGATATAATTCCATTGATTATGATTAAATTTATTTGTGTTTTATGAGAACCCTAATTTTTTATTTTGGGGGAAGCCACCTTGATCGATTCAAAATACAATACCCTTCTTTATCAGTTGAGTGAACAATTGTTATTTTGTTGATACTGATAGTTGCATGTTTTTAGCGTAATGGGACTTTAAGTTTTATCTTTATCAGGGGTAGTCCGATATTTACGTGTGAATTCGTTTTCGTTATGTTAGTAGTTAGTCAGTTGTGATTAGCAAATTTTGCGCGTCATATAATGTTAAGTTTAGTAGTGTTTTGATTTTGTTGTTTATTTTTGAATTGTATTCTTAATGTTAGTTTTTAAGATGTTGTGATTAGAAGATGACATGTGGCGGTTAAAAGATAGGTTTTGTATAAGAAATTAGGATGTTCTCAATTTGTGTTACTGTGTAAAGAAAAAGTTTATTTTATTATTATTATTATTATTTTTTGAAAGATGGATCAATACCAGGAGGTGGAGAAGCCAAGAGCAGAGCAACCCATTGATGAGAACAAGATCTGAATTCCTAGCCAAGGGAGGATGCGAAGCCATATACCTATGCCATGTAATTGCTTCAGGTAGCCTCATTACTTCAAATTCATAATGTGGTTGTATGGGGGTGTTTGTTTAAGCTTATATGTGCTTACCTATAACGGGAACTCATATCACTTTGACCATATAACCGTTTTGATCATAACAATAACGCATATCAGATCACTTCGAAAACCTAAAAGATGTTTTATTTTGAGTAAGAATATGATGTTTTTACGAAGAAGATTCCATGGTACAAACGTCAAATGCTCTACAAGATGTTTAGCCCGAGTTAGACAAACTTAGACAAAAATCAGTGTCAAAGGTAAAGGGGACTGCTTATTTATGTATTCTTCGTATGTATTCATCTCTTGACGTTCCTATATTTCCTCTATTTAGTTTCTATTTATTTCCCTTTTTAGATATATTTGCTCAAATACTTTTGTTTAGTTGTAAGAATATATATAAAAATGTGCAGCACTCTTATTGTATTTGAGTAATAATGATAATAAGGTTTTTTACACATTAAAGCTTTAGAACCCACAAGTGGCGTTTGGAATTGCTTATAGGGACTGTTTGGGATTGCTCATCTAAGTAACTACACTGAGCCATTTAAAGGCTATTTGGAATTTCTTATAGTTGTTGTGGGATTGTTTATTAGAGTATCCTTTATGGGTTGTTTAGTGTTTGATTTATTTTAAAAAGCTTCTAGAGCCTATTTGGAACTGATATAGAAACTGCTTAAAGGGTTGCTTTGGATCACTTATTAGATAAACTACTTAGGGAGGTTATACAAACCCCTAAAAATCATAGTTGATATAAAGGTATATAGAAGTTCAAATAGGTGTTGTTACAAGGGTATGCACTAGGTATTTAAAGGGTATATTCTCTTCCTTTTTTTATATAGAAAGGTAAAAGCTACAAAAAGATTTACAGTGCACTTAGCCATTGCAAGTAGATCAGACCCTCGGTGTTTTTTATGATATGGTGGGATACACATCATCTGCTAATTTGACATCGCAAGCTACCTATAGCATCTATTAACATCATAATTGTTTGTAGCAGATTCCACATAAGCTACAAGTTTATAAATATGCTAAATAAGGAATCATCTGGTAGTTTCTATCCCACTGTAGTTTTGTTTTTTTGGTTTAGGATGATAGAATTTCCATTCTTCATTACCATCATGACACGTAATAGTTCTTAAAAATGATGTTAATAAGTTAAATTATAGGTAGTACGTTGGCCTAATATGGGTTGACTGGGGTTGCAGTTTAAAATAATATTAGAGGTTGTGTTCTAATACTTAGGGACTGTATTATACTCCGTATGGTACTGTTCAGTTGTAGATGTATCTATTCACCAATACTAACACCAGGAATATCAATAACTCTATTCTTTTTTACTTTCTCTCTCATATAGTTTTAGATGGTAATTAATTAATTACACACGTTGGGGTAAAAGATACACTAGAGACTTGCATTCGTCATGTTTTGGGGTGCTTGGTTGTGGGTTTTTGAATAGAAACATTGAACACACGGAACAAGATTAAAAATTACGGCCCATGTGGGACTGAAAACATAAACAAGTTTCCGAAAGCATAAACTAGAGAGTAGAGACTTAATACCCGAGTTGGCAAACGAGTCCATCTAGGGGTAAACTGGTAGACCAGTCACAGTGATATGGGTCATTGTAAGTTTCAAAAATAGGTTGAAATGGGTAAGTTATAAAGTTTGGATAGATGATTAACGGGTCACAGGCGATTCACTCACATAATGGAATACAAATACCATTTACTTTTCTATACTGTCATAGCAGTGATCGTCACCACTACATGAAACAATTGGAATAGGTTAGCTTCAGCACAACCCATGGTTGCCTAATACAGTACATTATCAAACAACAGACGTAACACCATGTGGTATACATAATGTATTTTTGCAAGGTTGGTTCATGACTTACTTAATTATAACATGTTCAGTTATAAACAACACTGTGACACTATATTGATGTAAAATGATAACATCTAAGTGGAGAACATGCCATGCCAAAATAAACACAATGATGTCCTTCTCCATGTGATAACATACATGAGCAACTATATTTAAGAATTATCATGAAATGCTAACACTTGCATTCCTTTTTCTCATCTTCATTTTGGGACTGACAAATGAGTTAAGCCAATGAACGCTTAGTAAAGATTATTAACTATTAACAATTCATATATACTGCATACATGTCTGTTTATACTTAGGCGTTTTTTATTATTAACAACATTCTTAATCCTTATATGTAGGTTCCATGAGATTCCATTAACAATATACTCTTAACAACTTTCTTTCGGTTTGACTTGTGTTTTTTTCCCTTCATACATAGGTGTTCACGGAATGAGCATGAAGTACTCAAGTGTTTAACATTGATTGCATAGCTTTGTTCTTTAATATTATTACCATTTGGAAAAGACGATACATATACGTTTATTTTCTTAACAGTTACAAACCAAATTGTTTATTGTATCATTACGCATTACTTATTTTTATTTAAAAATAATAGAACCTATTTACGTTCGTTGTTGTTTATTAATTTATTTACACATGTAACTCCTTAATGCATAATTTCTTTAAAAATCCCGTGATTCCACGGGTTTATAAGCTAGTTATAGTATAAACTAAATAAACAAATATGTACATTACACTAAAGAAAAACAGTTACTACCTCCGTCCCATAATAAATGTCCAACTTGACTTTCTGGAGTGTTTATTGTTCTACTTTGATCTTAAATAAATTTATTTGTGTTATATAATATTTTGATATAAAATATGAATGAATATGGTTTCAAATGTATTTTTATTAAAAAAAAAAAGTTTCATCAATTATTATATAATACAAATAAAAATATTTAAGGTTAAAGTTAAATTAAAAAAAATTCAAAAAATCAAACTGGACATTTATTATGATACAGAAGGAGTATTTTTTAAGACCAATCATACAGTACATGCCTTTCTTGTGTGTCCGTTGCTATCAAAGTGGGCCCTAAATTTTCAAAACCTTGTTACACGATCACAAAATAGAAGATAAGGAGTAATTTATTTAGAAAAGTAATCGAAGACGCGTTCAGGTAATTTCCCAAACATTTTCCAGTCATTTATCCCTCCAAATTAAACCGACAACACCACGTTTATATATAGACAGTTAAACATATGTGAAGTTGTGAACTGTGTGACTCATCAGGACCCTCGAGAACACATTCATCAATCAGGTGCGTTTTCTTTATTTTCCATTTTAGTGATTTTTAGTTTAGAGGTGTTATGTTTAAGGGGAAAGCTCAAATGCCCAACAAATAAGCTTAAACAAACACATTTGTGGCACTTGTGATATGGGAATTCGTATGTATTTACTATGATTTTTTTTTTTTTTTTTTTTTTTTTCTGTTATTTAAAATATATTTGGAGGTGCTTATACGCGTGTTTATTAGCAGATATTAACATGGTTATATAAAACTGCTTATTATAGTGTGAAATAAGTAGATAAATAGTTTTTTAGAATCATTTAAAATTTGAGCATATTATTTATAAAAGGGTATTAGATAGACATAAAAAAAACTTTTGACATGAACATCTATCGGATCTAATCGGTGACATGGATGAAAGTTTATGTTAAATATAGGGGTTAAAAGAGCCGATGATAATCTTTGATAATTGATTGAATCGTGTAGAATTCACTTTCCAGATAAAGTTTTTTGACCCTGGGTTACACTCATGCAAAGAAAGTAGGGGAAAACTCTAAAATTACATGAGTATATTGTATGTTCAAATGAGACCAATCTGTTCTACTCCTTGGACGTACCCTACAACGGGGGGTGCTGCCCCTTGACCCCCGCTTCTTGTCATAATGTTGGCTCAAACGAGTGTGCACTCCGCACCTCTTAACTTGTATCCGAGTTTAAAAAGAATTCCCATTGGTCGTATATTACAATTAACTAAATAGTTGATGACACTCGAATCATTAATAGTTGAATGTATGAAACATGGAAATGGTAGTTTATCAAATCGAGCTTCATATCGTATCTATTGCCATTCCTAATTGTAATTACTATAATGTGCCTTAGAATACTAATTTTCCTTTTAGTTTCATTCATCTGAGTTGTTGATCAATTACATGTGCCAGATTGACCCTTTATAAGATGTATAAATAAAGATTGGAGGTGTTAAACCATGTATCACATCCTCTTTTATTGGTCAAAACACTAAACTGATTGGTTTTGGTTTTGGTTACCGGATTATAACATACTGACATGTGGTTCTTAAAATTTGTGATAATGCGATTTAGGAGGTTTTATGCATTTCAGTTGCACTCTGGATATCTTTCAATTGTCTCTACCCATTTCCATATTCACTATTTCTCATTGAATCTTATCAAATTGACCCGTTCTTGTTTTAGTTCAGCTTTTTTTTTTTTTTTTTTTTTTTTTTTTTTTTTTTTTTTTTTTGGTGATATAAGATACAAATGATTTTTAACTTGCCCCAAATTGAACTAATTTTTTCTTGAGAAATAGTTTTCCAGATTTAACTTATAATTCACTATAACTTCGAGTAATTACTTTAATGCATTTCACTTACCTGTGATGATTATCTTTGATATGTATATTTTCTTGAATTGGTACATTACCATTTCCTTTGAATTTCTATACGTGATCAACAGATATATAATGGCGTCTCTCATTAAGGAATTTGAACATCTTGAAATCCCACTGGAAGAGATCAAATCCGCTACTAACAACTTCGATAACCGCAAAGTTATCGGAAAGGGTGGTTTTGGTAAGGTGTATGTAGGAGAGGTGTCTCACTCTAAAGGAAGAAACATGGTTGCTGTTAAGCGTTTAGACAGTAAACTAGGGCAAGGAGGCCCTGAATTCTTAAAAGAGATCACGATGCTTTCATGTTATACCCATGAAAATCTCATCTCTCTATTAGGATTTTGCAACCAAGAGGATGAAATGATCCTTTTGTATGAGTATGCATCTAATGGAAGTCTCGACCGTCATTTAGGGGACACTGCTCTAACATGGAGGCAACGTATCAAGATATGTCTTGATGCTGCAAAGGGACTAAGCTATCTTCACGATCCTAACGATGCACACCAAAGAGTTCTTCATTGTGATATTAAAAGTGCCAACATCCTACTCGATGACCAATGGAATGGGAAGGTTTCTGATTTTGGGTTGTCGAAAATAGGGCCTGCTAATCAACAAAACTCATTTATTGTCACAAATGCATTAGGTACTCCTGGGTACTGTGATCCTCTATTTATGGAGACTTACTCTCTAACAAAAGAGTCGGATGTGTACTCTTTTGGCGTAGTCTTATTTGAAGTCTTGTGTGGGGTACTATGCTGCAAATATAGTACGGCCGGTCAGTTCAATGTTTTAGTGCCTATGTGGAAAAAGAAGTACAAACAGAATAAGATAGATGAGATTGTATTTCCAGATATTAGACAATCAATGGACCCAAAAGCTTTGGAGACATTTTCAGACATTGCATATCGATGTTTGCATAAATGTCGTAAAGAGCGGCCAGTGATGGCAGAAGTTGTGGAAAAACTTGAAATGGCACTTGAAAGCCAAGAGACTAGTGAAGGCAAGGAATGGATAATAAGGACTACGGTACCTCCTTTGAACTACACATCCGAAGCAGAACTTAACATACTTCTCTGCAAAGGGGTCCTTCTTAACGGAGGCAAAACGGTAACTAGCTATGTCTATAATAAAGAAAAACAAAATTTATGTTTGCTCCTGAGATCTCTTCATTAGCATAACTAATCCAACTTATTCAATTAATGGACAGTGGTTTTCATTGAATGACAACGAAGAACACTGTGTAATGTTATCCATAGCAGATTGTTTGATTCACAACGCAAATGATCCTAACATTTCTCGATATAAGTCTGGCTGTAATTCAAGGTAACTTGTACCCAGCTCCTCCGACTTATTCCTATTTTTTCCAAATTTTTTAGATTACTTCACAAGCATACCAATGGTAATAGATCGTTGTTTGCTGCTTTTTCATCCAGATTTTCAATGAGCTATTCAACAAATGGCGAAAAATTCCAAACACGTGTCAGAACTCGAATGTTGACACCAAGAATCACATACATAGTGAACATAGTCTTCAAATTTTCGTCAGAAACACAGCAGAGAAAAGAACGACGTATAGACCTCAAATACAAATTAACAGGGGAGAGAAATTATTCTACTGTGTACCTTGCAAATAAGAGAGAAGATGATTGGTTGATGGCTGAATTGTATTATTTTATTAGTGATGGGACAACTGCTGATCTTGAAATTATGTTTGACTATCATAAAAGTCATATAGTAGTAGAAGGCATCGAGTTTCGACCCCTGGAAAAGGTAAAGCTGACAAATACCAATTTCCTCATTTACATTAATAATATGTGGCTCACTTACTCTAGTGAATAGGATTTTTCTTCGATGGTGACTAACGTCCGATATGTGGATCCTGCTTTATAGGCAAGAAATGAAGTTTTAGAGGATGAGAAGGTGGATACGCAACAAATATCAGTCGAAGACACATATTGGGAAAAGATTCTGCCACATGATTATGAAGACTTAATCAAGTGGTCAAAAGATAGTATGCAATGGACAACCAAGAAGGAACTCTACTTTATTCTTCGCAAAGGATTTCTAATTAACAATGATGAGGTAAATTTGATTTAAATATTCGTTTTTGAAACCTATTTTAAACGTTTAAATCATTTATATATTTCTCATATGTTGTTGTTTGTGGAGCCTATGAACATATTTCAACATGTTCTAAAGGCGAAAACTACAGAATTGCTAAACAATTGGTATTTATGTATCTATGTTGATTGGCAGTGGTTTTCTGTGGATAAAAATGGGAAGAAATGTCATATGCTATCAGCAAGAGCAGCTTCAGTAAACGACTACTGGTCGACCTGGTTTAATTTACCCGGATCAAGGTTCGTTCATGTCTTTCTGCCAGTTGTAGATATAAATATCGTATTTTATATGGGTACTTTTCGCTTATACTACATTGATAATGAGAAACCTTTTATCGAGCATAGGATTATATACCTAGTTGACAATCACTAATTTCTTTTTATCCATTTTGCTACTCTGGACGTTCATCTTAAAATTTTGGGGGTACCCATCTGCAAATTTAGCATATATCTGTTTCTCTGTCTTTTAAATACCCTAAGCAATTAGGTATATTCTATCAAATGACAATAAAACCATTTTTTGTAATAGACGCTATACTAGGAACAAACAGCACAGTCATTCTCGCAAAAAACAACAGTGTAAATTTCGCTAATTCTGCTCAAAATGTCAGTTTCAAATTCAAATTATGTTATTCTTTACATCTATTACAAGTAAAGACAGTTATCTAACTTTTTGGCAGGTTTGGAGACGTGTTTTTATGTGATGATAATCAATTTAGTGTCAGCAGCGGAATTAAATCCTGGCTAGTATCACCTCAAAAAACATATGCGTATTACCTTATTTATGCGTTACCTAGAGACCAATCCAAACTTGTGGCTCCTCTGATGGTGAGGGATAAAGATTTAGGTTCAAAAGATTGGAATGATTTTTGGTATATCCATTTAGTTGCTCCTGAGATCCCACATATTATTAAAGGAAAGGTCGATGAAAACACGCACAATCCATTGAATAGACCAAATATAAAAGGCATTCCACAAAAGAGGAGTGATGGTTGGATGGAAGTGCAAGTATTTGAATTCCAGTTAGGTACTAATACGTTAGTGATTCCAGGTGTTGAATTTAGAACCTCCAATAACACGACACTCAAGGGTATTACTGTTCAAGGCATTGAGTTAAGACCCATATAGATTCTGTTTTTAATTATTTAGCCAACGACATTGATCCGTGCTTAATTGTTTTGCGCTCCACGTCTATGTAAAACTTGCAAGTCTTGCTTGGAGATGCTTGATTATGTCTTCTAGTGAATTTTGTTTGTTAAAAGGTTTTCCAGGAGGATAACTTCAGGGCTTTTCTTTATTACATTTAGTTGATGATGATGGTTTTGTGTTAAAGGTGTTAAGTGTGTGTACCAATGTTTGGCTGATTGTTTTTCAACGTTTTTAGTCCCAATTTTCTGCCTTTATCAATAACTACACGCTGCTATCTTCAGCTGCATACTTGGTTTTGTTATCTAACAACAATATATGTGTACATATTCATATTCACCTTGTCCTTTAATTGTTTTATGATGATTTGGTTCAATAAAAAGGTTATTCAATACATGATCGTGTTAAAAACTTGTCGTGACCTCTGTAATTTTTTTTACACTTTAACCCGCCAAAAATTAATGTACTACTGATATAACATATATAAGACATTTGTTAAAGGGGGAATTGCATATATACCCACTAAAACTTAAAAACTTGAATATTTCCCTATAATACAGGTTTTTATTGCATGATGTACAATGCATTTTAAGCATGTTTTGGGTATATATGCAAATATGCAAGTTTTAATGGGTATATATGCAAGGCAAAAGTTCAATATAGAACCAAAATTTACCATAGATCCAATCAACCAATAATAGTCATTCATTTTTTTATTATGATAAACTTTCACCATTTTTTAAAAAATTAAATATCTCGCAAACCGTTAATCGTTACGCGATAAAAATTATACCATCGTGACGAGAATTAAATTATCTTTCTATAGATATGCACTACTATATATTTTTAACAATTTTTTTTTTCAAAATTTCGGTCAACAAAAATCATATATGATTTGTGAAAATCATATATGATTCGATTTTTACGAATCACATATGATTTTTTAGAATCATATATGATTGTAAAAATCATATATGATTCGTAAAAATCGAATCATACATGATTTTTTAAAATCATATATGATTCGTAAAAATCATATATGATTTTTTCGGACGGAATTTTTGAAAAAAAATGTTTGTTGAAAATATGTAAAAGTGCATATCTATAGAAAGATAATTTAATTTTCGTCACGATGGTGTATTTTTTATATTTTGAAGATTTACCGTTTGTAAGATATGTTGTTTTAAAAAAAAGGTGGAAAATGATTTTGTATTAATTTAGATAAAAAAATGGAGGGTTATGATTGGTTCATTTGCTCTATGACAAATATGAGTTCTATATTGATCTCAACTCATATATGCAATTGACCCGTTGCTAAAAAAAAAAAAAAAAAAAAAAAAAATCTATAACAAATAACTACTTAAATAAAAATACAAAACACTATTTTAAGGAGTGTTGGAGACTTGGAGTGTTGGGTAAATTTATTTACTCCGTACAAGGCTTATCTACTAAATTAATTACTAACATTTTTTTTCTACGTATACTTTTTTTTATTGGACTTGTATAAAACAATCACTTATCATCTCCTTAGGAGGTATATGCGATTAGCATTATAATTTTAAAGCGATTAATAATTAGGAGGTATACACATTATAAGTTTTTTAGAAAACCTACCGAAACACCTTAATCATATTTTCTTGATCGAAGTGTAATCTTAGGGTTTAGAGGGTTTAAGCTTCTCCATGGAAACTGTTGGAGGAGGTTTATCAGATTTGTTGAAGGTTCTTACCATTGACAATGAACTCCCTTCATCCGTACATGCAGTCGTGTCCAACGACGACCTATTAACAGAAATCTTACTTAAGTTACCGGTAATCTCACTTCTTTTGTTTAAATTCGTCTCCAAACGTTGGTTATCTCTAGTAACATCACCTGCTTTCATTATGCATCGTAGCCGAATCCCTAACATAGATCGTCCGTCAGGTCTCTTTATCATGAATCCTTTTGAAACAGATAGATTTGGTTTCGTGCCGTTGGATGACAGAATATCATCCGGCACATCTCGGTTTAAAACCATCTTTAAACTTCCTTGCAGTAATGGTTTTGTTAAACAGTCGTGCAATGGTTTGCTTTTATGCTATCTTGGTCCTGATAAGTACTGTGTATACAATCCGTCCATTAATCTCTTTAAGATGCTTCCACAACGCCCCCATATCTTGATACCTAGTAATATTAATTGTGGAATGAAAATGGCTTTTAATCCTCTTAAATCACCTCACTACAAAGTTGTGTATGCTTCGGTTGGTTCGTCTATTCAAATACAAACTTACTCTTCAGAAACACGCAATTGGAGGAGTAATGTTTGCAGCAATCGATTTCCTGCCGAATGTTTTTCTGGTTTTAATGATGTAATTTATTGGAATGATGCTATTCATTGGTTAATTCTTTCTGAACACGAGGCTTTGCATTACAAGTTAGATATTGTGAATGAGATTCCCGCTTTAACAAACATACTACTCCCTTTGTCGTTGGATGGAAAGTTATTTGAGTCTCGTGGTTGTTTGCTTCTTCTTGGTATGGACTATACTCATTCTCATCAGTTGAATATTTACGAGATGAGCAGTGGGTGTTTAGAGTGGTCGTTCAAGTACTTTGTTAATCTTGGTCACATTATAGTGCAAATTCTTGGACCATGGACGATTTGCTCCCATATCTGGCGTATTATTTTGGGTGAACAAAAAGAGGATTCTTATATGGTGATTAAATTAAATAAAAAGATTGTCCAGTACAATATCGTGTTCAAAAAATGTCGTGGCCTTTGTGAAACAAGCTTATTTAGCCCTATTGGTAGTTTTCTGTTCACTGCATCTTTTGCTAATGTATGAGTATGCCTTCTATCTGAGGTATGATAATCTTCGTATCTTATGTAGTCATGTCACAATGTTCATTAACAAATAGTATTATATGAACTGTTACTGTTATGACTTAGAGAAGCTCATTTTGGAGCTTTTTAGGTCTGTATCTTCCATGAACAAAGAGGCATAATAACTTAAAACAATGGTTGTAAGTTAGTATTAGTAGCACAATACTTACAAGTGTTAATAGGAGCATGCAGTTTAAATTCAGAATCAACGTACATATTTATGTTATTGTTGACTTTCTATGAACTCATTAATTATTAGGCATTAAGAGTATTGATTATCATGGTTTTCAGGTTCTAAACATGAAATTACATTATGCTATAGATCGAGAAAAGAGATTGACATCTTGGAATTTGGTTAGCTATCATCAATTAGTAATTGACGAATTGACGACGGTTATGATGATAAAAATGTTTTGAGAAGAGTTACTAAGAAAGTTGTGCATTTGACTCGTGATAGTGTTTATATCTGCTTTTTTTCTTGTCTACACAGTACTCGCTATTTATCGTTTCCATTTGATATGCAAGTCATTATCTCTCGTATTGGTTCTTTTGTGACTAAGATATTCTTCATCCTCCTGTTTAGCTGAAATTATTTATTCCCGTTCTCTCCTGATATTTGTGCCCCGTCAAATCTTGATGTGCTTCTCGATTTGTCTGTCCAGCTGGTTATATAGCTCAGAGGAAATGGGTTGTGTTGTGGTCATATTTACAACCTTTTGATGCCTGTTCCAGTTCGTTGATTGGTTATTTGCTTGAATCAGTTTATTGTTTGGAAGATATTGTTACTGTGCTAGAATGTGATAAATGGCCTAATTGGTTCTTTGCATCTTTTACTGAAGTGACTGTTTCTGATTCAGTTATATATATTTTTCTATCACAAAATGGACGGGTTGGACGAGTTTGGGTTCTGATAGGGTTGGAACATCGTGCAACTACTTCATGATCCAGTTTTTGAATTTATAAACAACGGTGAAAATCTTAAGCATTTACTCATAACTCAGATGATTTCAGTCTTGCTTGTCTCAAATGGGTCAAGTAATTACTCCGTATTATTATTTTTTGGCCACAATGGGTCAAACGGGTAGAAAGTCACCAAAAGGCTACTGTATTATTTAATCTCGACAATCTCCCAGATCGTTTTATTTAATTATTTAAATTATTGATGTAATAGCATTCTTAATGTATTCATAATTCAACCATTGAAAACAACGATTTGATTGCAAAGACAATGCAAAGTCTATGCTTTTGAACGTCAATATGTTCAAAAGCAAATCTCTCAGATATCGAACTTGCCAAGCTCTTCCCTCCAAGGACAACAGCAATCTGACATAAACCTTGCCCTCAAACACAGGAAAACAATCCGTTAACAAGATATGTCAGTCAAAGTCAATATATAAGTTATAAATATGAACTTACAAGATCCATCCAAGAACAACACCCCATGGGTTTTCTGCTGCAGCCAAACCAGCTATAGCCACCTGAAAGTTAACTTTAAAAGGTAAGATTGACGATATATAACCACATTGATTACTTTAAGACTATTACAACAACAGATGAAAGGCAGCCTGCAAAGACTTTTCTTTTTGGGTGACGCGTCGCCAAGATCTTAAACGAAGGAAGTATATTTTTCATTCTATCACAAAAATGAGAAAAGAAGGTTCATATAGTAAATGAATTGCTAAGCTACCAAATCATATTAAACTATGAAATCAACACATAAATCGGTCATAATAATAGAACCCCGTTCTCAAACAAATGTTACTTGGACATGTGAAAAACTCATGCTTGGACCGAATCACATTTAACCACAAATTATTGTGATTGATGGAGATTACGTCAATTCCGAGCCAAAACAGATGAACTTAGATGCTATCTTATACAAAAAGAAGCATTGCGACAACAAAGCAGCAATTACAAAGATTTAGAAGCTAGGAGCACGACGTACTTGTGCAATCCGCAAGTAAACAAGTGTCTGGAATTGCTAGTTGTAAAATATATTAAAACAGATAACCACTTATAGATAAACAATGCAAAACATTATATTAAAAGGGTGTTTGGGTAAGTTTATTTATGAGGCTTATCTTCTTAAGATTTTTGTGTACGTATATTTTTAGCTTCATACTAGGGTTTATAGGGTTTCATTGCTTCTTCATGGAAGTTGTTGCCAGAAGTTCATCAGAGATAGTTACCGGTGATTATGTGAGTGCATCTAACAAAGTCCCTTCATGGGTAAATACAGTTGTGTCCAATGACGACCTATTAATCGAAATCTTACTTAGGTTACCAATAATTTCACTTCTTTTTTTTAAATCCGTATCAAAACGCTGGTTATCTCTAATAACATCCCCTACTTTTGTTCTACATCGTAGACAAATCCCTAACATGGATCCTCAGTCCGGTCTCTTTATCATGGATCCTTCCGAAACAGATAGATATGATTTTGTGCCGTTGGATAGCAAAATTCCAGCTGGCACAATTTGGTATAAAAACTTCTTTAAACTTGCTTTCAGTAATGGTTTTGTTAAGCAGTCGTGCAATGGTTTACTTTTAAACTATATTATTCCTGATAAGTACTATGTATACAATCCATTAATCTCTTTAAGATGCTTCCACAACGCTCCCTAACATGAAATCAAGTAATAATTGTTGTCGTATGAAAATGGCTTTCAATCCTTTCAACTCACCTCACTACAAAGTTATGTATGCTACGGCCATTGCTGACGATGATGTTGTTTCTTCCGTTCAAATACAAACTTACTCTTCAGAGACAAGTGATTGGAGTAGTACTGTTTATAGCAGTCGATTTACTACCCATTGTTTTCTGGTTTTGCACATGGTATATATTGGAATGATGCTATTTGATCGCGTATAACCCTCCCGGCACTTACACGGGTCAGGCGCGGACTAACCATGACTACGTAAATACCCCCGACACCCATACGGGCTGGTCGCGGACTAGATACGCACCCCGACAATGGTCACTAAACCATTCCGCGGATAGTAGATACGTCCGAGATAGAACGCAACCGCGCCCAACATTAAAGGTAGGGAATCTCGCTCAGGCTGGACGTACCACAGCCTGCAGTCCCCAAAAAGGGAAAGCGGGACAACTCCAGCCCATAAACATCGTTGTCACAGCAACGGGACAAGCTCTGGAGTTGACCTACGTCACTCCCCACTCGCAAACTGTCACTCTCATGGCTCGTGACCTTGAGAACACGACAGAAAGGTCAACCATATAAATAGAGGCCTCGCCACTATTCAAACGGTAACATTTACACACTCTCTCTCTAGAACTAGCCTTATCTCTCTAAAACTATCACTTACTCTCATGCCGGAGGTTGACCGCGGAACCCCGTTCTGCGGTGAGACTAACGGTGTTGGTTTTCTTAGCAGCTTGCAATCAAGGATTATACTTAATACAAGATCTATTTCCTGGGAAGTTAGCTTATACTAATCTTCATCAGGGGAGCGCCCAGAATTGTATTAACAAGT
The DNA here is from genome assembly GCA_019973895.1 of Chrysanthemum seticuspe. Classification (NCBI taxonomy): domain Eukaryota; kingdom Viridiplantae; phylum Streptophyta; class Magnoliopsida; order Asterales; family Asteraceae; genus Chrysanthemum; species Chrysanthemum seticuspe. The sequence goes on from BPTQ01000009.1 coordinate 288,472,208, forward strand.
TGGCGCCATCCGTGGGACCAGTGACATAACTGCGTTTCCAAAGAAAAAAAACTCTAATAAGCAATTTGGCAGAAAACCCCTCCCCTTCTCCTGAGCCATCCACGGTCAGAAACACGGGAGGGAATGAAAAAGTGCAAGACACAGAACAATACCACCCTAATACCGCGACAGACGCGTCAATAAGGGAGTTCTGCGAAAGGCACTACCATCAGATCTTGCCCTTCATGGCAGAAAAGGTCCATCAGGAAAAACTGGACCGGGTCAAAACCCGACTGGATTTCGACGATGACGCTAGAAATGAGAGATCTCGAGAACACGCCCGGAATACTCACCCAGCATCTGAAAGAAAAGAGGCACCTAAAAGGAGGCGCGAAGCCAGTCCTAGTGCCAGGTCAGACCCGTCGGAGTATTCCAAGTCGCGAAGTGTCTTCTCGAAACTCAGCAGTCGAGACGATGGGGGTTCTAAAGAAAAGAGCAGGTTGGAAGCCAAGAGGCCGCGACCGGATGTATTCTCAAGAATGGAAAAGGAACGTCCGCACGTGTCCACGAGACTTGGTGACCAAAAACCAACCGTGTTCTCTAGACTCCAGTCAAAGGTTACTTCCCGTAGGCAACGCAAAAAAGAAGCAGAGAAGCGAAATAAACGGGACATGACTGGAAAGGATTCGGTCGATAGACACCAACGAAGCCGGAGTGCTACCCGCGGCAGCGCTTCCCACTCGATGTCTGGCAGAGGAGAAACATATCACTCGTGTAGCAGCAGAACCAGGGAAGTGTCCCCTCCGGAAAGCGAGGAAAGCACTGGAGGACATTGGAAGTCCACCCCAAAAGCAAAGAACGGGAATCCGATGACCTCTACTCTCCGTATGACGTGGCTGACACAGACCCCTTTACCCTCCGTATACGAATTTTGAGTTCCCGAAAAGAACAAGAATGCCAGCTCACATTAGAACGTACGACGGGACAGGAGATCCAGAGGATCATTTGAAAATTTTCCAGACCGCGGCCAAAGTGGAAAGATGGGTCATGCCCACATGGTGCCACATGTTTAACTCCACCCTTATAGGGCACGCCCGCGGCTGGTTTGATGAGCTGCGTCCGGAGAGCATTGACAACTTTGAAGAGTTGAGATCGAGTTTTCTCTCATACTTCCTTCAGCAGAAGAAGTATATGAAAGATCCTGTTGAATTACACCACATAAAGCAGCGGGAAGGGAAGTCCACGGAAGCATTCGTGGAACGCTTCAAGACAGAGAGCATGTATGTGAAGGGAGCCCCGGAGTGCATGAGAGTGTCCGGCTTTATGCACGGGATAACGAACCCGGAACTGATCAGAAGGCTCAATGACAACATTCCCCAGTCGCAGGATGAAATGTGGAAGGTCGTGAAAGCATTCCTCGGAGGTGAGGTGGCCGCGGCCAACCAGTCAAAGAAGAAGCACTCCCAGTGGAAGAACCAGGACGGAGGACAGAAAAGCATCCAGATCTTTGAAAGAAAGGGGGAGTTCAAGACCCGCTTAAGGCCGGAGAGGAAGAGGGGGGACAGGTTCACTCCCGTCACAAAGACGCCGAAAGAAATCCTGGCCATGGATACGGTCAAATTCACAGCCCCCCCCCCCCCCCCCCCCCCGCCAATGTCCAGCCCGGTCGAGTCTAGGAATAAAGACAAATACTGTGACTTCCACAGAGAAAAGGGGCACAACACGGATGAATGCTATCAGTTGAAAAAATAGATAGAGGAGGCAGTCAGGTCAAAGAAATCAAGAATGGAGCACAAAAGAATGGTGGTCCCAAGGGCGGAAAGAAGGATACCGCAGCCAAGGACAAAGCTCATGCCATATACATGGTCCACACTTGGCAACGGTCAGTCAAACCCAAGCTGGGTCCAGACGCGGTCTTGAACATGGAAATATCTTTTCCCCCCATATCCGGAGATGACTGGGACGACCACCCGCTGGTGATCAAGGCGGATGTAGAAGGGTGCACAATTCACAGGATGTACGTGGATAACGGAAGCGCTTCAGAAGTCCTATACGAACATTGCTTCAACAAGCTAAGCCCAGACATCCGCAAAAGACTAATTCCCGCTTCATCACCGCTATTGGGTTTCAGTGGAGAACTCTCGTGGCCGCTAGGGCAGATCCTCTTGGAAGTGACATTGGGAGACGAAGAGAGGTCAGCCAGTGCTTGGATGAACTTCATGGTGGTACGATCTCCTTCCCCCTACAACGGGATAATCGGACGTCCGGGGATTAGGCTTTTGAGAATAGTGCCATCCACGGCGCATGGGATGCTGAAATTTCCTACCTGTGGCGGAGTTGTGACTTTGCACAGTGACAAGGTGGTCCCGGTTGAATGCAGAATGGTTGCGGAACCAGAACCCTATCATACAACCACAGAGGCAGAAGTGAAGGAAGGAGTCGTGGTAGCGATCAACCCCAGATTCCCCGACCAAACGGTCACCATTGGGGGGGGGGGGGGGTTAAGCAAGAAAGGGAAAAAGAGCCTCTGCGACCTGCTCAAGAATAACTTGGATATCTTTGCTTGGGAGCCCTCCGACATGACTGGAGTTCCACGGAAAATCGCGGAACACAAAATGAATGTCAAGGATGGTTATGACCCTGTACAACAAAAGAAGAGAGGGCAGGCCCCAGAAAGAAACAAAGCCATCAATGAAGATGTTACCAAGGTAGTTGCAGCAGGGATCATGAAAGAAGTACACTACCACGACTGGTTGTCTAACCCCGTTCTCGTCAAAAAGAGTGACGAAAGCTGGAGAATGTGTGTGGATTTCAAGGACTTAAACAAAGCCTGTCCAAAAGATTGCTACCACTTGTCGGAGATCGACTGGAAGGTCGAATCCCTCTGCGGATACCCATTTAAATGCTTTCTTAACGCATACAAAGGGTATCACCAGATACAAATGGCAGCCGGGGATGAGAAAAAAACAGCATTTCACACAAACCAAGGCATCTTCTGTTACACCAAAATGCCTTTCGGTCTGAAGAAAGCTGGCGCCACGTACCAAAGGCTCGTGGACAGGGCGTTTGAGAAACAGATTGGAAGAAATTTGGAAGTGTACATTGACGATCTAGTCATCAAGAGCCACTCAGAGGAAGAAGTACTCAGGGATATGAAGGAAACCTTCAACACCCTAAGGAACATCAACATGAAGCTTAACCCCAAGAAGTGCACATTCGGGGCGGAACAGGGGATGTTTCTGGGTCATGTGGTGAGCAAGGAGGGCATCAGAGCTTGCCCAGATAAATCTGCGGCCGTAGCTACCCTCAAATCCCCGACGACCAAAAAAGAAGTGCAGTCTCTGAATGGGAAATTAGCCAGTCTCAGTCGTTTCATGTCCAAGTCAGCGGAAAGGTCCCTCCCATTCTTCAAGACACTGAAGAAGTGCATTAAAAAGAGCGACTTCTACTGGACACCGGACGCGGAGCAAGCGTTCAAATAAATGAAGCAGCACATTGCCAACCTGCCAATGGTCATCGCTCCACAACCAAAGGAAGAGTTGATCATGTACTTAGCCGCGTCCCAAGAAGCTGTAAGTGCGGTTTTGTTAGCACAGAGGGAGTCGCGGCAACAGCCAGTGTACTTCGTTAGTCGCGCCCTAAAGGGTCTGGAGATGAATTACACTCCAATTGAGAAGCTTGTCTTGGCACTAGTATACGCATCCCGCAGGCTACGGCGATACTTCCAAGCACATCCAGTGGCAGTAATCACGGATCAACCGCTGAAGCAAGTCTTGACCAAGACAGAAAAGAGTGGAAGAATGGCCGGATGGGCAATATAGCTGGACAAACATGACATTACCTTTCTAACCCGGACAGCTATAAAAGGGCAAGTGCTAGCGGACTTCATTGCCGAGATTCCAGAGGAAGAAACTCCTGACAAGAAAAAGGACAAGCAACAATACTCGGAGCCGTGAAAACTATTTACGGACGGATCTTCGTGCATGGAAGGGTCCGGAGCAGGCTTAATCTTGACAAACCCAGAGGGACGGGAGTTCACATACGCCCTGCGTTTTGAATTTGAGGCATCCAACAACGAAGCTGAGTATGAGGCACTGATCGCAGGACTAAGGATTGCCGAACAAATGCGGGTAAAAGACTTATCAGCAAATGTTGACTCCCGTCTTGTGGCGAATCAGATAAACGGAACGTACGAGGCGAAGGAGTAAAGCATGGCGCGCTACTTGGAAAAGGCCAAAGCATTGATTGAAGGGTTCCGGACGTTCTCCATCAGACAGATTCCCCAGAGCCAAAACAAACAAGCAGACGCGCTAAGCAAGATTGCATCCACCAGCTTCGCCCACCTGACAAAACAGGTCCTTGTAGAAGTCTTAAAAGAGAAATCCATCGAAGAAAAAGAGGTACTGGAAATCGTGGAAGAAGACGGGGATACATGGATGACACCCCTGATCGAATATCTGAAGGATGAAATACTACCGGCGGATGACAACAAGGCAAGAAAACTACGGATCAAGGCTAGGCAGTACACGTTGAGAGACGGAATCCTGTTCTGAAAGTCTTTCCTAGAACCATGGCTCCGATGTGTAGGCCCCACCCAAGCCAACTACGTGCTACGAGAGATCCACGAAGGGTCATGTAGCATGCACTCAGGCCCAAGGGCGGTAGTAGCCAAAGCAATTCGGTCCGGATATTACTGGCCGACGATGCACAGGGACGCACGTGAGCTAATACAGAAGTGCGAAGACTGCCAAGTCCACCGCCCGGTACCGAAGAATCCGCAGCAAAATCTGACCCCAATCACCTCTCCTTGGCCTTTCTACAAGTGGGGAATAGACATCTGCGGACCTTTCCCGGAAGGACCCGGCAAGGTAAAGTTTATGATTGTAGCGATAGACTACTTTACCAAATGGATCGAAGCCAAACCCTTAGCCTCCATCACAGGAAGGAAAGTGAAGAAGTTCGTTTGGGACAACATAGTCTGTCGATTCGTCTTACCAGGAAAGATAGTGTCCGACAACGAAAAGCAGTTTCGTGACAACCCATTCAAGGATTGGTGCCAGAAGCTCAACATCAAACAACGGTTTGCGTCGGTCAAACATCCGCAGGAAAATGAGCTGGTCGAAAGCGCGAACAAAAGCCTGGGGGAAGGCATCAAAGCAAGACTGGAGAAAGGAAGCAAAGACTGGGTGGAAGAAGTGCCGCATGTGCTCTGGGCACACAGAACCATGATCAAAACAAGCAACGGGGAAACCCCATTTTCTCTTACATATGGCACCGAGGCAGTTATCCCAGTCGAGATTGGAATGCCAAGTCTTCAATGTACAGCCGTGAACCAAGTCTCCAACGACCAGAAGCTTCGCCTAAATTTGGACATCCTGGAAGAAAAAAGAGAGGCCGCTGCCATCGAAGAAGCGCGCAGCAAAGCAAGGATGGAGGGGTACTACAATGCCAAAGTACGAAGCACGGCCTTCAGACCCGGAGAATTTGTCTACCGCAGCAACGAAGCTAGTAGAGCGGAGGACACCGGAAAGCTTGGCCTAAAATGGGAAGGGCCATATGAAGTAATGGAAGCACTAGGGAATGGAACGTACAAGCTCAGAGGCGCGGATGGGGAGATACTCCCAAGAACATGGAACATCCGCAACTTGAAGAAATGTTACATTTAAGTGTAGGTAGGTTTTCCCCGTCTCTTGTAAGTTGATCGCGGATCAGGTCCGGACAACAGGGGAACTTTAAATTTTCATGTTTTTCATTTCTATTGTAATATTTTCTAATTAGCAATGAAACGTAGATGCCTGGCCCGCTCTACAAATTTTCCAAAACAAAGATTCAATCACATTTTCACTTTTGCATATTTCGCATATTTCTCACATCCGCGACAAACAGTGTCGCACATAAAGGACGAGAAACCTCAAAATTGACTCAGGCATATAAGTGGTATTGCAAGCCCATTGACCATTGTTTGATACCCCCGGACTCCCAAAGTACGGCCAAGGGTACAACTCAAAGCCCGAAAAAATTAACCCCGGCAAAACAAGTATAAGAAGATGTACACAACGAAGTCAAAAATATTTCCATTAAATATGCAAAGTTCTTTACAAATACGCGGGGGCATACCCCCGGATTACAAAACAAAGGCACCGCCGTCACCACGGCCCCAACTAGCAACAAGAGTTAACAAGCTTCACATACATGGGAAGGACGGCATAGTCTAAATGCCGCCCGTGGAAAGGGTACCTCAGATATTCCCGACGCGATCGAGAACGCTTGTTTCAAACATATCATCATGGGTAACCTGTTCCTCTTCCTCTTTTTCATCCTCCCCGGTAGGACAAGTAACCGCGGAGGAAGGGGTTGGACCATGTTAGGTTACTAGATTTACAACACAAGCTTACTAGAAAGAGATAAAGGCGATTGAACAAGTAAACCAAACACACACACGTTATGATGAAGACGGTTACGCGTAGAGTGTAGGTGAAAGGAATAAATTGAACAACCAACCTTCAAATGAAGGTTTACAAGAGTATTTATAGGCAAGGAGCTAGGGCAACACTCTCACTCCTTCCCTTTTCCTTATTGGACATGGGCCTAAGCTTATGGGCCTTCTACATAAGATTGACCTTAAACAAACATAAAGGCCATAATAAACTACCTATTACATATGAGTAACTAACACTTGAATTATGGTCTAGGAGTGATTCCAACAATCTCCCCCTCAAGTGTTGGTGATGAAAGACGGTGAATGCGTTGATGTAATAGTAGCTTTGACGTCTTCTGACATTCTTCTTTCTTGTGAGAAGAATTGCCTTGATTCGAACAATCTCCCTAGTGTAGAGAGATAGTTTTCTTTGAACAGTTATGCTTTGACGTCATCTTTAACTTTGTTCTTTGATCATTGTTCTTTGTGATGAAAGTGATAGTATGTTGTTGTCTGCATCAAGTCTGACTCAGGTCTGCTTCGCCGCTACAGTGTCTCCACGTCATTCTTCAACATGCTCACACGCTCTTTGACGTTGGAAGTCAGTACTGATGAAGTTCTTTAAGTCTTTAACTTTGTAGATTCTTTGATTTGACGAAGAATCATTCTGACTGTTGTGTTGCTTTTGGATAGAACTTCCATTAGTGATGATGTTGGCGTGAGTATGAGAAGAATCTGCACGATCATCCCGCTCCGGAGCTTCCATAAGAAGAAAACATTTAAAACGGTTAGTAATAAGCGGATTCCGGCACTTACAAGTTTGAACTTCGAGAGTGTCAACAGCATAGTGTGAAAACACAATTCTAATTTTCACAAAGGCCGTTCCTGAACTGGAGTCCCACAAGTGAGATAACGCGATGTACCGAAGTACATCTACAGTTCAGATGATTTGCTGAGGTACACCGAAGCATCACCTCACGACTGTAGACCGTTTGAGACACACTAAGCGTAATCCACGGGGAGTTACCGAAGTGACCTGCTGTCAGGGCTGTTTGATGTTGACCCTGGCAGGAGTTTCCATTCAATCACTAAGGATCACAGATGTGAACCTCTCATAAATGTTCTCGAGAGATTGCTAAGATCTGTGAAGGACTCGATAATGTACCACTGAAATTTTTATTGTTGAACGTCAAGTGATAAAATGTCAAGTGTACCTAAGAGATCTTTTGATGAATCTCGTGGCTCTAGACTCAATAGTGCGTTTTGGTTTTCCTGAGCGGAGACTAGGGAGAGGGTCTCCTTCTTCAATACCAGCGATCTTTAAGAGAAAGCCAATAGTTTACGTAGGGTTCCCTGTGAGAATGAAACAAGCTTCTGTAGAGAGAAACTTGAGTGGCTAAGAAGGTTTAGTGCATGCGTCACTGGGTCCATGATGACTTTTAATCTTCAATACCGGCGTCACTAAGTGACAACCAGTAGCATATGAATTGAACCCGGTGTCTGCCTAAGTTGAATAATTTGGAGGGCTATTTCTTTTCACCATTTTCTTTGCATTTCTTTTTTAATTCTTCAACTCCTTCTTTCTCCGATTCTCAATTTCTCCTTTTTATCATCGTACCTAAGGACTTCTAAGTACTAACTATTTGTGATGTCCTTGGGTAGATCCCTCCGGCTCTGGCATATCATAGGACGGTTATTCCTAACCTTAGTCACCTTATCACTCCATGACTAACCTATGTTGCCATAAAACCAATTTTCAAGAAAATCTCTCAAAGGGTTTGTAAATGAAAAACATGTTTGAACCAATGTGAGAGTTTTATCTTTTAGCAGAAATACTCCCCCTCCACATGTGCTTTAGAGTTTTGACGGAAATCTGCACTGTGTGAGAAGAGCGCGCACTTTTGAATTGATCAACTCAAGATAGACAATCCCCTGCGAGACACAGTTACGTTGCATAGTTAAAGAGTTACATTGTCAGCTTTTAGGAGACAACTAGCTCTAATAACTACCTTGAAGGTGTAGACAAACCTCGAAAGGTTGTCATACCCGTCAGAGTTCATGTCTACCAAGAGTTTCTCGAATGGTACTTTCTACTCGGACAAGTCCTTTGCGAGACACGTTTACATTACTAGCGAACTAGCTTGAAATTATTACCCGTCCAGCACAAGTCTTTTCGAGTTACTAACAGTTTAGTACCGTCAATTCGTTGGTTAAGTCTATTACACAAAGATTCATTTGCATTTACACAACATATTTCTTATCACATAATTTTCTCCCCCTCAAAAATGGCATATAAAATGTTATTTTTGAAAAGTTGAGAATAAATATGACCATTTCGAGTGTTGCGGGAAGATGACCACTATGAACAATTTGTGAACAAAGTTTTAACTCAAGTACTCCCCCTCAACTAGTGATATAAACGGTTGAGGTTTTGAAAATCATACGGGGAAGTACTTGTCCTTTTGAGCAAAACCTTGAAAAATGAAAGGTTTGATAGGTTTTACTCAAAAGTAAGAAGCTTTTGCTCCTTTTATAAGGATTGTGGCACTGAAGCGTACCACAGGGTCCTTTCTTGACAAATACGGGTTGTACACTGTAATGTGTGCACAAGCCATCCACATAAATAATCACACATCCAAATTTATAATGAAAGAAGCAGTTTAAGGGGTACCAGGTAGTCCAGAGATGTCGCCAGGAGTGTGAATCGGGCGTTGAAATCCGGTGATGTTAATCCTTGGTCGACCACCAACATAGCTTTCCAATCTTTTGAACTGATCCTTTCTATACAACCGTTCATCAATCATCTTGATGATTCTCCTCACATCCCTTCAATCCTGAGACTTCCATCGCTTAGGAGACCCAATCATTTGACGTATATCCTTCAACCTATAAGCCAATCCGTCCCTAACCATCTTCAAAGTGTGATCCCCAAATTTGTGAAGATCGCTACATGCCATTAAGCAATTTCGTCGAAGTTCACTGCGGTAAACAACGCCGAATGGTTTGCTGATGAGTGTATATTGTGAGAGCTAGTTGATGTCGGGAAGATCAAGCTGAGGTGGAGTGAAGTTAACACGGGTTTGATATGATTCAACAGCCAGTTGGAGATCTTCTACACGTTCTTTGATGACTATGCTTCTGATAAAGATGATCAGTGACTTGATGAATTCACGTTGTACTTCAGTTGAAAATTGCCTCATGCGACCCTGTACTTTGGCAAGGTACGTGTCTTCAATGTCGTTGAGAGACAAATTCTCAAAGTCAGCTTCAGAGAATGCATAATCCCGTTCATCTTGCCTTTTGACCACAATCTTCTTGAGAAAAGTGTGGTCCCATTTGGTCAAAAGATCAACGTGTTTGATGGCAACGATATCTTTAGTACTGAACACTGCATGTTGTGACTTCTGAACCTGGCAGCTTCTGTAGTAGATTCTTCGGCGTTCCGGCCAATGATGAATCCCGTACATTGCATCTCGGTCTTATGCTTCCACTTTGTTGGAGAACAAGTGAGTAGCTCTTTCCTCGATAGCTATGCAGTTTGAGTATATGGCTGCTGGGAATGGAAGTGTCAAAGATGTAGCGTATTTCCTTGATCCATCGCCACCGTGTAGAAGAAATTCCAAGTCTTTGTTGAAGAAATATCTGAATGGGATCCTAGGTTCATCTGGTTGGCCAATTGTTGGTAGAGGTTTAGACCAGTCGGTGTAGTATGGAGGGTTGTCCCGTTTGGTGAAGTCGATGTTTGCTTCTGGGTTGAGCCAATCCATGTTGTTAGACATAGCTCGAGCAATGTTTTCAAGGTGATATTCGACCTCGATGGCACTTTCTGAGCTATCTTTCCACAGTTGAATAGCTTCATTCTTGATGCGCCTCAACTTGGATTTCGTTATCTTCTTCACATGGAACTTTTCTTGCATAATCTTAGCATGCTCCAAAGTATTACCGTCTACCAGATCTTGACCTTCTTCAGGGTAGGGAGTGGAATTGACAAGTGTAGAAAACCATTCAAACTCCTGTGTTGTATCTTTATCTAGCCATGATACGACGTCAGTCATTGGCGCCTTCTTCTTCTTTTGTTTTGGCCTAGATGAGGATTTTGGTTTCTTAACTTGTTTGGGAGAGGTGGGTTGTTGTAGGGGCTCACGGACTTCCTCATCGTCACCACTCGTATACTCAAAGTGATCACCGGTTTTTTGAGTCTTGGGCGGTAACTCAGATGAATCCTGAGGTTTATCAGTAGAAGATGGAGGAGAAGATCTTTGTTGAGTAGGAGTCCATTGTGGTGGAGGTTGCATCGAGTACTGAATAGAGGATGATACATCAGACTTCTTTGTGCGTTTGGGCTCTTTATCCTTATCCTGATCTTTGTCTTCATCATCTCTTGAACGTTTGGGCCTAACAGCTTCTTCTCGGAATGAGGACCTGAGTTGGTATTCCAATAGAGCTTCAAACAGTTTAGCTTCATGTGAGGCAAACATTGCAGAGCGTGTCGACATTTGCGCTACTAGCCGGTTCACCAATTCATCATCTGAGAAGATTGTAGATTCAACTGGATTGATGCTTAAATTCATCGGAGTTGATTTCATGGCTTGTTTGGCTAGATGCAATAGATTTGGATACAGTTGTCTGTTATACATCTCCTTTGTCAGTTTCGGAACGACCTCCATAAGGAACTGGTGAGAGTATCCTTTGATCATTTCGTCCATTTTCCCTTGAAGATCATCTTTCATGAGCTTCTGGACATACGCTCTTTCATCTTGCATCTTGTCGAGATCATCATGAATATACTGTATCTGATCAACATAGAAATTCATCTTCCTTTGGAGGATGTCTTTCTTTCTGACTTGTTTGACAGCATTCCCAATTCTTTTATGAGCATGAGATATCCAAGATCGAGTAGGCTTCTTCACTGATTTGGATGTTGATTTGGTTGATCTTTTAGATGGTGGTGGTGAGGAGTGAGATGATGAATCTGATGAGGAGGAGACATGAGGAGGCTCAGGGTCCTTTGGAGGTGCAGAAGTATCCTCCTTGGAACGAGTTGGACTGTTGAGAAGATAATCATCATAATTCTCTTCGTTATCTTGTCCAGATTTAGCCTTTTCTTCCGTCTGAGCCTTAGCTTCTTCATCAGTTTTCTCTTTCTCAGTCTTATCCTTTTCTGGTTCCTCAATGTTATAATCAGTAGACTCCTCCACAAGTGTTTGTTGTTGAACAAGAGTGGTGGCACCAGATCCCTTATCGGGTCGATTAACCGCATCAGGACCTGGTGAAGAGTGGACACCACCACTCGACCCTCCGGGGCCACCCATTTGTTCTTGTTCAAATTCATTAGCCTTTTGAAGGTGTCTAACTAATTTAAACTTCTTCCTGTAGGATTTATCCAGTTGCTCTTCATCACTTTCTGAGCTTTCTTCATATGGCACAAGTACAGGAGTCTTTCCTTTTCCTATGTTAGCTGGAGGACTGGGAGGTTTAGATACCGTTGTGGTTTCATCTTTAGCAGTTTCAGAGTATGTAATCTCTTCTTCTGATTCAGTACCTTCTGAGTCCTCGTCAATTAGCTTTCTCTGCGGTTCAGGTTTAGGTAAGGGAATGGGAACAGCTTCCTTAGAAGGAACAGTCCTTTTACGAGGAGGATTCCTCTTGGGAAACTTCCTATGACTTTCAGTACTTGCAACACTTCCTGCACTGCCTCTTCTGGTTCTCCTTATAGGTGTTCCAGAAGACTTGTCATCGAGATGACCAACTTTGCCTTCTTTTACTGCAACTAGATACCTTTTGTATGTCTCGAGCTTTTTGATTTCTTTAGACAGAAGGTGATCAGGTAATACAGCACCCTGTTTCTTTGTAGACGATTCCTTGATTCTGACTGATAGGGTAGGCTCAGTCAACATATCGTGATTGTCTGGGTCATTGAGCCTCTGTGGAATATCGGGATTAAATCCAAGTGCTCTCTGGATCAACAATTTTGTGTATCTGGCATTGGGAATCTTTGAGCCAAGTTTCTTGTGAAATGACATCATGTCATCCCATATCAGAGCTTCGATTTCGATGTCCTTTTTGTTGATTAATGACCAGAAAATTTGTAGTTCCATGAGCTTAGGATGCTCATAGCCACTATCACGACCAGAAACCGATTTGGTGATGATGATGTAGAGTGTTCTCCACGGTTGAGGAATGTTCTTAAGCTCCACATGAGAGTGCTTAGTAGCAATTCCTGAAGCTTCATCATAGCCAATATCTATCAGGAATTGAAGAACTGTCTCCTCAGTAGGTGTGGCAAAGAAGTCGGTTGGCTCGATTTCAGGAATGAGAAGAACAACACGTAAGTCTGCATGAGTGATGGTGACTTGTTTGTGATTGAGAGTCACAGTCACTGCACTTTGACCCTTGATCCTTTGCATTGAATTCCAGAATTGTTGCATGTAGATCTCCGGTACTGTAGCAGAGTGAGAGAGCATGTTCTGATAGGGATGATTCTTTAGAACATCCACAGCAATCAAGCAGGAAGATTCTGAGCATGTGAGGGTTTCAAAGTCATGTCGTGATTAGGGAAGATGTCAGCAATTCTGAGCATGTGAGGGTTTCAAAGTCAACCCTAACATTATGTCTTTCCAATCTTTCTAGGATAGCCATTAGGGAAGATGTCAGCAATTGTGAGAACTTCTGGTGCATCCACATTCATTTGAGCAGCCATGTCGTGATCTGAAATAACATTAGCCAAAAGAACCAACATATCGAAAGACATAATGTTAGTCAACAGAAGGTTTTATTGTCTAATTATTGAATGTACAGTGTTAAAGATTGTTCCGAGTCCAAAGTCACTTGTTTGTTCAATAGTCCAATGTCGTCGTGATAAGTTTCGTGAGTTAGTTAACAATAAGTTTTAAAGTTTATGTTATCACATATTTAACACAACATATTAAACGATTAAGTTTATTAGTGACGTTATTGGTTTCGTGATGATATGATTTGTTTATTAACAAGTTTGTACACGTAACAATTCATAATGAAGGTCTATCAAGGCTTAGGCGTAGATTTGGAAAAGTTACGCGTAAACAGAAGTGATATATGCGTAGACGAAAGCTTATGCGTAGGATCCTAACTTACGCGTAAGAAATGTTACGCGTAGGAAAAGGGGACCTTATGCGTAGGGCTTACGCGTAGGCGTATAAAGACCTTACGCGTAAGGTTTACTCGTAAGAGTAGACCTTATGCGTAGAGGTCACTGTTTATGCATATCCTTCACAGGATACGCGTAGTCCCATTGTAGAACCTTATGCGTAGTAGTTACGCGTAGGATTTCTCTTACGCATAACTTCCTACGCGTAAGGTGATCCTTATGCGTAGAGTAACAATCGACCTTGATTCTGAATTTTACGAGTAGCAATACTGAAATAAAATCATCATATCATCAATCTTAACATGTATAGTCATGTTAAAAACAGATTATGGCATGAAACATATTACACAGTTTGCGCGTAGAAACACATACGCGTAAGTCAAAAACCCTAATAGTTCAAGAATTACGCTTAACAATTCTAACCATGGAATTGGCACCAAACTTTTTCTGGTAGGTCTTAGGTGTTGTGAGAGTCTATAAACCAAGTTTTAACACCCAATTCTCAGTGAATCAAAAATACCCAAACTCAAGAACATTAAACCCTAATTTCTAATTCTGGCTTAATTAGTGTTTTTGGGTTGTTGTAGGGCCTGGATATCATCAATTTAACATAATATAAACATCACACAACAATCTTTTTGACCAAAACCCTTCACATTTGAAAACGCCCAATTCGACTCAAGAACCCTAATTTTGAAAAACCATCATTTTGTGTTTATGGGTGGATTCAGAGGGTAACAATAGTATCCTTGATGTTAAAGAACCGTTTTGACCCATTTATCTTAACCTCAAACACATAAGTATGATCATGTGTCCTTACGCGTATGCGTATAACACAAAATCAACCACACACGTAATTTTAACCGTTGGATTCGTTTGAAATTCAAAACCAATGTTTAGAAACGTGTTATAAACGCAAAAACACTTACAGATTTATGATCAAAACTTCGGATTTCTTGAATGAATTCTATGCGTAGGATTAGTTGGTTAGGAGTAATAAATGTGAAGTGAAATGTTAGGTGGAGAGTGTTTTTATTAAAAATGACTTTAACATTTTGACAGTTTTGGTCCCTCCACCTTTTCCTTTTTCATACAAAGCCATTTAACTTCCATTTTGGTTACCAAACAAAAATTGTTAAGAAAGAAACTTGACGACACTCCCCCTCGACTTAGGTAAATAATGAAAGGTTATAAATTTTAGTCCGAGGAGTGTCATTTAACCAGAAAAATTTACCACCATTGATAAAAGAAACAACCGGGATATAATAACATGCAAGTACACAGCTATTCTGAAACAGTTAAGTGATAATTTTCTCCCCCTCAACACTTGATCGGAAAAATACTAAATTTTGAAAGATTAAAGTGTTGATGGAAGAAATGTACTTGCCATGTTGAAAGAAAATTAGATTAGAAGAATATTTTTGTTGTTTTTATCAGGTTTTATATTTTTGTATTTTGTTTTTGAAAAATTATTTACAAAAGAGATTTTTGGTGTTTGACAGGTTTTTAAGACTGTTTTAGGAAGTCATCCAATTCCTCTTGAGTCAAACACCTCATACCAATCCGGTGGACCAACTCATTAAACCTAGCGGGAGGCAACGCTTTGGTGAGAAGATCTGCCAATTGGTATTCTGTACCCACGAAGTATAATTCAACTGTACCCTATTCCACATGGTCCTTGATGAAATGATAACGAAGATCGATGTGCTTTGATTTCGAGTGCTGAACTGAGTTGCACGAGATCGCAATGGCACTTCGATTGTCGCAGTACATCGGGATTCTGTCAAATACGTAACCATAGTCTTTGAGTTGTGTTCTCATCCAGATGACTTGAGCACAACACGCGGACATGGCTACATATTCTGCTTCGGTTGATGACAGCGATGTACAATCCTGCTTCTTCGATTGCCAAGACACCAGTTTATCACCAAGAAATTGTAGAGCTACTGAAGTACTTTTCCTTGAGTCTAAGCATCCTGCGTGGTCAGCGTCTGAAAAAGCGATTAGTTCAAAACCAGAATCCTTCGGATACCAGATCCCCAAGTTAATGGTTCCCTTGATGTATCGGAGGATTCTTTTAGCCTCAGAGAGGTGGGTTTCAGTTGGTCGCGACTGATAACGGGAGCATAGATAAACGGCAAAGACAATATCAGGTCTGCTAGCTGTTAGATACATGAGAGACCCAATAATACTTCGGTATTTGGTAGGGTCAACTAATTTCCCATGTAAATCAGCGTCTAACTTCTTGGTATGAGCCATACAGGTTTTCATTCCAAATTTGTTTAACAATTCAAGGGCATATTTGGACTGACTCAAGAAAATACCACGGGGTGATTGATGAACTTGCAGTCCTAGAAAGAACGTAAGTTCACCCATCATGGACATTTCAAAATTTTTCTTCATTAGTTTTGCAAAAGCGATTGAAAACTTTTTATGTGTAGACCCAAAAATGATGTCATCCACGTAAATTTGAACAATTAAGATATGTGCCCCGTGATATTGTATAAAAAGAGTGGGGTCAACCAAACCTTTGGTGAAATTATTAGCAATGAGGAAAGATGATAGCTTATCGTACCATGCCCGAGGGGCTTGTTTGAGACCATAAAGAGCTTTGTTCAGTTTGTAGACATGGTTCGGGAACTCTGGATCAACGAATCCTTTGGGTTGGCTGACATAAACCGTTTCTTTCAGTTGTCCGTTGAGAAACGCAGTTTTGACATCCATCTGAAAGACCGTCATATTCATATGAGTCACGAACGCGAGAAGTATCCAAACAACCTCAAGACGAGCAACCGGGTCAAAAGATTCTTCAAAGTCTATTCCCTCTTCCTGACGATAACCCTTAGCAACTAGACGTGACTTGTTTCGGATTACGTTCCCTTCAGCATCCAGTTTGTTTTTCCAAATCCATTTGAGACCAATGACGTAGACCCCTGTTGGTCTTTCAACCAGTTCCCATACTTCAAGACGTTTGAATTGGTTGAGTTCTTCTTGCATGGATTCAATCCAGTTGTCTTTTGTCATTGCGTCTTTAATGTTTTTAGGCTCAGATTGGCAGACAGTGAGTGCATAAATGCAATGTTCACCATCTGTGTGAAGACGTTGTCGCGTAACGACTGGTTGATTCGGGTTGCCAATAATATTAGCCAGAGGATGGTCTTTTGTCCATCGATGTGTAGAGGGTTGATGTTGGTAGACGTTGTGCAGATTCTGAGGATTCAAATGGTTTGTTGATGATTCCGCGACATCAGGTGCAGCAGTGTCATTAGCAAATGGGTTAAAGAACGCATTTGGATCAAAATCTGCAGGTGGGGGTACATCATTCAGAATATCACCAGCCGGTTCATCATTGTTGGAAGCGGTTTGTTCAACTGTTGTGGTGGAGTCAACTGGTGGTGCTTCTTCAACAGTAGTTGTTGTAGCGGGTGTATCAGGTATAAGAGTATTATCAGGTTGAGCAGCGGAAACAGCGGATACACCTGGAGCACGTTCATCAATATCGTCACTGAACAGCGGAGCAAATAACCATTCCATTTGTTGACGAGTGAGCTGGGGGCTTTGTTCAGCTGATGATGGGGGTTGAGGGAAGTTTAAACGTTTGTGACCGGGTTCTAAGCTGTTATACTCAGAAGCCATCTCCGTGAGTTCATCAAAATGAGCATGAATCGTTTCCATCACCTGTTTTGTACGATGATTCCAGATTCGGTAACCTTTAGAATTCTCACAGTATCCAATAAATACTCCAATGTCGGCTTTGGCTTTGAGCTTTCCAAAATCATTACGATCATTATTCGGATAACAAAGGGATCCAAATACATGAAAGTTTTTGGGATTCGGTTTATGGTTGTGGACAAGCTCGAAAGGTGTTTTGTTGTGGCGTTTTGTGATCATAGAACGGTTTTGAGTATAGCATGCAGTAGATACAGCTTCTGCCCATAAGTAATCTGGAAGTTTAGCATTGATTAACATTGTTCTTGCAGCTTCCACTAACATTCGGTTTCGTCTTTCAACAACTCCGTTTTGTTCTGGTGTACGTGCAATAGATGTTTGATGCTGAATTCCCACTTTCTCATAAAATTCATGAAGGGTTTGGTTAATAAATTCAGTTCCTTTGTCTGTTCTTATTTGGCGGACGGTGTTCCGGAGCTGAACTTGAATTTTCGTTAGAAAGGTGATGATCATTTGTGGAGCTTGGTCTTTGCTTCGAAGAAACTAGACCCAAGTCCATCGTGAGTAGTCATCAACAATTACTAAGATGTAGTGTTTGCCATTGATCGTTTGCACGCGCATTGGGCCACACAAATCCATGTGAAGAAGATGAAGCACATGCTGAGAGCTGTGTTGCACCTTTGAAGGAAAATGAGCACGAGTGATTTTTCCTTGTTCACAAGCTGAGCAAAGGTGATCTTTTGAATACCGGAATCGTGGGAGACCTTTAACTAGTTTGTGTCGAGCAAGGTTGGTGATGGTTTGAAAGTTTAGATGTGAGAGACGACGGTGCCATAGCCAGGATTTTGTTGATGTTGACTTTGAAAGTAAGCATATGGGAGATGAAGCAACCATGTCTTACATAGAGATAGTGTAGAGACTAGAATTACGCGAGCCAGACATAAGGTCATTTCCTTGTAGATCACGAATGAAACAAGTTTTCTCCCGGAAAGCAACCTCCAAATCTCCATCACAAAACTGACCTACTGAAAACAGATTGTGACCAAGGCCTTCCACATAGTAAACCCTGCTAATTTCGATGTTCCCATTGACATACTCTCCGTAGCCCATGATAGCTACGAAGTGATCATTCCTGAACCTGACAGTGCCAATGAACTTTGCAATAAAGTTTGATAACAGTTTAAGGTTGCCTGTCATGTGTCGGGAACATCCGCTATCAACAATCCAGAGAATGGTCTGTATCACCTGCATTACACACAGACGACACAGATGGAATAGAAGTAGATGTGGAACCCGAAATGTTAGAGGGTTCCAAAGCAGTGATAGTAGACATACACACATTAATAACTTTAGGCATCCATTTAAATCCTAATGTATTATATATCCATTTCTGCCATCTATAACTACTGTTTGCTTTAGTCTTTGTGAATGCACTAGGTGGTACTACATTCTTAGGAGGTGAAACTGGAGCTACAGGGACAACAACGCATGACGTAGAATCTAAAGAAGGCGGTCTACCAAGCACAGACTTAGAATAATTAGTGGGCCTAGAGGTATTCCGATTCTTAGGATTCCGTAAATGAGAGATTATAGCTTTAGTAACACATTTGTCATGACAATCAGAATTCATACTTTTACGACAAATAACACAAGGTGCATCAGACTGAATATCAAAAGTACTTAACGGTTTAGCATTTGTTACATCACTATTTCTATTACATTTGCCAGACGCAATATCTATAGTGGAGGCAGCTTGAGTCTTATTCATATTCCTAGGGTGTTCTTCTACTTTAGCATTCCTTATTGATCTTTTCTTAGGTCGCAACTTCCTATTCTTCGATTGAGTGCTCCTAGGCTGTGAAGTGCGGACGTTTGGAAAAGACGTAACTATTCCTGTTTTAGTAGAATGAAGCACGTTAGCAACTTGTGATTTGGCAGTAGAGATTCTAGGTTCACGATTACTAAGTGTTACTGGTGCTAATCTCTTAATGATGGTTGGCGGAAGTTGTTCATACTTTCCTAACATTTCTCTTAACTTAGAGATAGTGTGAATCAAATCTTGATTTTCAGAACGAATATTACCAGCAAAATTCATGACTTCTCTAGTGTGAGCAAGATAATGATCAAGTTTGTTTGATGCTTCATGACGAGTCTTATTGAGTAAATCAAATATGACACCATATTCCTGTTTAACTGTTACAAGTTCTTGTTCATATTTTGAGATTTGACTTTTCAAAGACACGTTTTGATCATCCAGTTGCTCAATTTTAGGATCAGAAGATTTTGCACTCAACTGAGCGATTTTCTTTTGAAAACTAAGTTGTTGATTGTGAATATCTTTTTCACACCAATTAAGACGACGTTTTGCATTGTAAAGTTCGTTAAGTAATCGTTTATTTTCAGCTTTTAAAGACTCGATCTGAAGCACATTATCAGTATTCTCAACGATTACCACAGAGTCAACATTATCAACATAGATATAATCAGATGCATGTGGCAAAGAATTGAATAACACAACATTATGGATATCAGCACAGATAACATCTTTCAAGAGTCGATCAACATCTTTTCTCAACAATTTCTTTTTACGTTTAGTATTAGAAATAGATGTTTCGGTTTTCTCGAAAACGACCTTCATCACTCCAAGTTCCTTATGAAAATCCTTTTCCCAAGCTAATGCACAACTTTTCAAATTTTTAATGTTAGGTAAAAGATTTTTCTGAAAAATGCCTCTTTGTTCTCGCGCCAGAGGCGATTGAAAATGATCAATTTTTATTTCAGAACGATATTCTATCTCATGTTCTAAAATTTTGAGGTCAGCCATGAAAATGTCAAAATATCTAAGAATTTTTCGATTTTCAGGTTTTGAGTTTACTTCACTGATGGAAGGTAAAGGACCATAAGTTTGTGCATAATCTGGTTGGGGATTAACATTAGAAGACTCAGGTGTTTTGATGATAACCCTTGGTGTGTTAGAAGAATCCGTTGGTGTGACGAAAGTGACCGGTTTTGAATAATTAAAAGGTTTGTTGTAAACAACAGTTTTTAATTTTGATCGACTCTCGTCTTCTGCATCTAATTCCTCTTGACGATGATATTCAACAACACTCATAATAGTATCATTAATTTTATATTCTGCACTGGAAACTTCAGGATTTGGTTTGAATGTTTTTAGTGAAAGCTTTGGTTTGTAATCAGCTAGATTTGGTCCATATCCTTTTGGATTGGGTTTTAAAGTAAACTTTTCAATAGCTGTTACTGATTCACCATGTTTGTAAACAACAGTTTTAAACTCTTTAATTTTGTTTTGAAAGCCGATAATTTCTTCAAGAAGGTCATCTACCCGATTCGTTGAATGCTTTTTGTATGCGGAGAACTGTTTTTGACAAGTTAACAACTCAGCCTTAGCTTTTTGATTTTCCAAGGTGAGAGCGTTAATTTGCTTTTTATGTTCATGTTTCAGTTGTTCTATTTCAGACAACAAAGCATTCTTCGAAGCGGCTAGATCACGCATCTGTCTCTCTAAATATTTTTCGTTTTGATGAGATTTAGCAAAAGCGGCTTCAAAACCTTTTTCACGGTTTTCTTGAGTTTTAAAAAAGTTGAGTTGCATTTGTAAGCATTCAAAATCCTTGGTTAACAGTGCATTTTTGCTTTTTAATTCCTTATTTAATGCATAATATTCCTCCATTTTGATTTGATGGTCTTTAATTAAACGAGCAAAATCTGGATGAGACAACAGTTCGGCTTGTTCAACGTGAGTCACAACATGATCATTATTTAGATCCTCAAGTACAACCACGGAGTCAATTTGATTATCAAAGGAAACCATAAGGTCATCTTGATCGTCAAATGAAACTACAGGGTTTATTTGAAAATCGTCAGAATGAGATGTAGATGACTCATTTTGAACAGTCTGAGCCGCGCCGGATTCAGATATTGGCGGAGATATTAGTACATATATGATGATGGTTTGTTCGGGTACCTGAGACAAGCCAACAGTGTCATACACTGGGCCTGTTTCACTCATGTGTAACTCATGCATATTAGCCATCAACATAACAGCTGCATTGGCCTGCAAGTCCTCCATATCATCATCTGAGTCTGCATCTGCCATAAAGCTCTGTTCTTTGTTTATGAGAGATCCACCAGCTTCATCCTTAAGAGCCAAAAGAAGAGCCTCTTTGAAATAAGCACTGCCCCTAGTCCTTGGCTTTGGGCATGCATTAGCCAGGTGTCCCTTCTCATTGCAGTTGTAGCATCGAAGTCCATTCAACCCATTCTGAGCATTTCCCTGTTCCACCACTGGAGCTCTGTTGTTATTCCTACCCATAGCATTAAACCCTTGACCACCTCCCATTTGACGACCATAACCACAATTCTGAACGTCAACTCGTCCATTGTTCACAACATCCTGATTTCGTGTATTTGATGAGGAACGAATATGATTGTTGGATTTGTTGGTATAACGGCTAAAAGCATTAGCAATCATAACAAATCCCTGTTGCAATGCTTCGAACGGATCGGATTCCTCATTAGTTTGACTATGAAGTGCTTGATCATTGTTGTTGTTGTAAGGAACCAATTGATTTTGTTGAGGTTGCTGTGATTGATCGTTTGGTGTGACTGAGGCAGTTGGTTGAGTTGCTTGTTGAGGAGGATAACTTTTTTGAGCATATAAGGCAAGTTGTTGATTTTCCGGATGTGTAGGTTGAGCAATTTGAGCACAGAGAATCCTTTCCCGATCAACTTCCTTTTCATGAGGCTTCAAGTAATCGTACAACAATCCATATGTAGAATGATGCATATTCTTCGCTTGACGGAGAAAAATGACATACTTCTCCCATTCAGGACCAAGACTACTCAGGAACTTAGTATTCACTGCAATTCTTGGCATGATGATGTTGTGTTTATCCAAATCATTGATGATGTCTGAAAATCGATGATGATAAGACTCTAGTGTCTCTCCAGGTTCAATCATGAAGTGTTCGTAAGCCAAGTAAATTTTGGATTCCAAATCCTCCTGATTGAGTACAGATCCTTCCATAAGAAGATGAATATGGTCCCACATTTCCTTTGCAGTCTTTTGAGTATCAACACTTTGAAGAATTGTGTTAGGTAATCCTAAAAGGATATATTGCATTGCAAGCTCATCAGCTTCATAGTGTAGAAGTTCTGTTTGATTTAAATCTGCAACAGTAGCAATGTTTGTTTGTTCATCTCTTGGTGGAATAGCATTAGGATCGCCGGGTACAATGACAGTAGGCATCTCAAATGGACCTTCCAAGATAACCTTCTTTAAGAACTTTGCATGTGGCTTCTTCAGATCACAAAATCTAAAGAACCTTATCACCCATTGATCATAGTTTCCTGGAGTGAGCATTGGAGGTTTATCAAGTGATCCAGCCTCATGAATTGATTTTTGGCTGCTTAAAGCTTCACACGTCTTTGCAAACCAAGTGGGTTCCTTCATAGTGTTCCTTGATGGATGTTGATTGAATTCATTTGTGTAGGGTTGAACTTGAAGACTTGGCGGTGTTTGAACCATTTGTGGTGGAGGAATTGCTCCAAGTTGTGGAGTATGTTGTTGATTAAATTGTTGTTGATAAATTGCTTGTTGTTGATTCGATTGTTGATGTTGTGGACTTAGTTGTTGTTGTCGTTGAGAATAAGTGTAAGGGAAATAGTTAGAGTATGGTGGTTGTGACATGTTGAAAACTTGTGTTGGTAAAAATGGATCTTTGTAGTCGAATGAACCTTTGTTGATGAAGTGTCCTTAGGCGTAGAAATCACAATAATCCAGGTAGCACTTATGCGTAAAAACACCAAATTTACGCGTAACAAGAAAGAGTTACGCGTAGGGTTAGCTTACGCGTAAGTAGGGAAAAGACGCTAAAGTTATGCGCAGACACAAAGTTATGCGTATAAAGTTAGGCGTAGGATTATCTTATGCGTAAGACTTGGCTTAGGCATAAGATGAATCTTATGCGTAGGATTTCTACGCGTAAGCTTTATGCTTATGCGTAAGTTTAGGGTTTTATCCCAAGTGATCTTTTACACTATCACAGTGCAAAAGATATCCAAAGTCGACGTATTTTCAGGCTTATCCAAGCAAGAAAACACGGAGTAAACCACGAAACTGAAGATCAAACCACGGATAAAGTTACGCGTAAGATTAGGGTTTTGATACGCGTAATCTTACTCGTAAAAATGATTATGCCCAAATTTGTTTCTAAACCAGATTTTTGTTATGGAATAGCGTCAAAGGTACCAAAATAACACCAAAGTGTGAACCTTGATGAACCAAAACAGCTAAACGGGTTACGCGTAGAACTTCACCCACGAACAAAAACAAGCTTAAAAACTATGATCCACGCATAAAGTTTGAAACTTTTTGCCAAAAACAGTTATTTTAACACCTTAAAACATTGAAAGTACAAGAATCTTGGATTAAAAAGTGTAAAAAACGAGTTTTTAAGCGAACCAAAGTATCACGTTAGCCTTACGCGTAGGACCAAAAAAACCCACTTCAAAAGCAATAACGATTCACCCAACTAGTAGACGATTGATACCACTGTTAGGTCACTAGATTTACAACACAAGCTTACTAGAAAGAGATAAAGGCGATTGAACAAGTAAACCAAACACACACACACGTTATGATGAAGACGGTTACGCGTAGAGTGTAGGTGAAAGGAATAAATTGAACAACCAACCTTCAAATGAAGGTTTACAAGAGTATTTATAGGCAAGGAGCTAGGGCAACACTCTCACTCCTTCCCTTTTCCTTATTGGACATGAGCCTAAGCTTATGGGCCTTCTACATAAGCTTAACCTTAAACAAACATAAAGGCCATAATAAACTACCTATTACATATGAGTAACTAACACTTGAATTATGGTCTAGGAGTGATTCCAACATACCAAGTGGAACAATCACCATAGAAGGCTCCCCGGTAGAAGTTACCTGGTGAACAATATCAGAGATAGTCAAATCCGGATTCCAGAGATCAAACTTCGTACCTTTCAGCTGTTTCTTCTTCTCCTTGTAGGCGGCAATGGCACGGGGACGCCTAGTAATAGTCTGCAGCAGAGAGTTAGGAAGAAAAACCTCCTCTGTTGTCGGGGGATTAAACACAAAGTCCCCCGAACCGCAGGGTCTCTCCTCTTGCAGCACCAGCTGCGAGATAAGGAATTCCAAAGAAGAATCCTTGCAAGCTTCTAAGGAATCTAGGAGCGGAAAAGGGACGTCGCTAAGGCGTATCATCGACTCACGGTAGATCTCCTTTGCTCGCGGATTATAGGCTTTAATCTGTTCTAGCTTAACGCCCTTGGATCAGTGCACAACTCCTGCCTCCAAACCTTGCCTTAAACCCTCCGCAATCGCCTTGCTTATGCAATCCCCCAGCCGTGTTTGCAACTCCTCAGACTGTTTGAAGGCCATCCACGCTCTGCGGAAACCATGCCCAATCACCCACCGCTTACCTTCAATGGCAAGAAGAGTGCTCGAAAACAAGTCCTCATCAAAGTCGCGGTTCAGCTCTGCCAATCTCTGATCTAATTGAGCAAGTTGACCATCATACTCGCTGCGGACTCTCTCTTCACACTCTTTCAATTTTTCCTCCAGCAAACCTGCACCCTTCACCTGCTCCTTAAGCTCATCACAAACAGAGGTAAGTCCGGCAACTTTACCCTTCAATTCCGCATTTTCAACAGTTAAGTTGGCCAGTTGCTCATCTTTGGGCGCAATCATGCCCTCCAACTGCGCCACACGCTCCCGCAATCTCTTCACTTCCTCGGACTCAGACTCAAGCAAACCAACACGCTCGCGGAGACCCCTAGCCTCCGCGGCATCGGACTCCAACACCTGAACTTTCCCCTTAAGAGCTTCAATTCTCTTCTCCTTTCTTTCAAGCCTTTTGTTTAACTTGTTAGTCTGGTTGAGCTCAAATTGCAGCCACAAACGCACCTCGGAGGACATACATGCCTGCTGAATAGTCATCATGTTATACTGCTCAAGCAAATCCGTGTGGGGCATGTTGCGCAACGTAGACAAGTAACCAGGAGTTGCAAGGTTGTCCAAGATACTCTGGAAAATCCAGGGGTCATTCATCCGGAACTCATTCGTAGGCAACCACTTCGGAACATAAGTATTTTTCGCCTCCGCAGTATCCACGGACAAGGATTCATAGAAATCATCGTCGGATGCCGCGGGACGATGACCGGATTGGTCCTGCAGTGGAGACTCAACCCCAAAAGAGCTCTCCTGGTGAAGGGGTGATGGCTGAGAAGGACCGGACATATCCACATCCAAATTCTCTTGATGAGCATTGGTGGACGTTTTCGAAGTAGAATCCGGATCTGCTTGAGGATCTAGGGTAGCCTCAGAAGAAACGACGGTTATCTCCAACGGCCGAGGGCCGGAATCAGACTCATCACGAAGCTCCATCACAGGACTGAGTTCCACGGTAGCACCCCCTGAATAGCCAAAAAACGCAGAGATCATTACTCCACAAAGAATAAATATAATAACAAGAAGCGGCACAAATAGAATGAAATCCTTACCAGCAGCGGATCCAGAGCCTTGCTCCGGCGCAGGGGTAATCCTCTTCTTCTCTGGCTGCTTAGAAGGAACATCAAGCCAGACTCTTTTCTTTCCGGTAGCCTTGCTGGCCTTGGCCGCCTTCACATTATCCACAATAGTCTCTTGGACTAACGTGATCAGATACTCAGAAGGCTCAATAACACGATTAGCAGTCTCATCCTGCAGCGCCGGCTCACCTTCTTGTAGAGTTCTCTCTCCGGATGTCACCTCAAAAGGATATGGCTGGTTAATGAAAGCAAAGAGATACATATCTGCAAACAAAAATGCACAAGTTAACAAGACACAAAGGAAAAGACAATAAGACGCAACAAACCCTAAAAAAAACCCACCCTCAATATCCGAAGCCTTAAAAGTAGGCCGCGCTGTCGCATCATCCCAGGCACGACTAAGGCCAATCACGGACAGGAATGGCTCCGGAAACTTCTTAAACGGAGCACGTTGCATATCAAGAAGGTGCAACAACTCCATGTCAATATCATCGTCGGCCGGGGGTGGGTCACGGTCAACGGAGACCTTCTCATTCCACGAGATGGCCAAGGGAAACATGGTCTCGTCAACCCAAAAGAAATACTCCTTCCAATTCTTTACATAATCTAAGGGAGCGGTATAACAAACCGGCACAATCAAAGACTTAGGACCCTTACGCTTCTCTAGGGTCATCCACCCATCTTTCATCCCGGAGTAGTAAAATTTCCTAAACAAAGATACAGTGGGGGTCCCACCATGAACGCGGCAAAGGATCTCAAAGTGACTAATCCTAGCGGCGGCTAACACGGATAGCTGCGACAAATGGATCTGAAAATACTCCAAAACTCTACACAGGAACGCGGAAAGGGGTATCCTAAAGTTGCAAAACTCAAAAAATCTAGTATATACACCTATCTTACACTGAGGGGCATCCCTTATGGTATCGTTTGGACCAGGAAGAAGAGGGTGAACAGTAGAAGGTATATGATATTTAGAGCAAAAATCACTAAAATCTTTCTGCGATAACTTACAGGTAAAGTCGCTTAAAAGTTTTTTAGCCATGGAACTACAATGAGGGAAGAAAAACCTAACCTGATAAAGTAGGGACGCACACAAAGAACTTGGTAGACTTTTTTCTTTTTTACTCACGAAGATGAAATGGCAACAGTAGCCAAGAATGTAAAAAAGAAGGGTATTTATACTCCCCTAGAAGTAAAACTAACAGGTCAATCGAACGGCTGAAAAAAGGCCACGTCTCCGGCTCGTAACCAACGATCTAGATCTGTTTAGATCAACGAACGAGATGGAGGCAGCCAAAACGTCATGTCAGTCAGAAAAACGAGGCTAAGGGCGGTTCGCGAATCCCAAGGGACAGCAGTAACGCTTATCCTTGGCATGAGTGGAAAGTACAGTCAGCAGTGACTAGGATTTCCTATGATACACCCAACCGCGGATGAGCGGAATAACTTAGTCTAGCAGCGCTTGTACTAAGACCAACAAGCACAACTAGACTGGGGGGACTTGATCGCGTATAACCCTCCCGACACTTACACGGGTCAGGCGCGGACTAACCACGACTACGTAAATACCCCCGGCACCCATACGGGCCAGTCGCGGACTAGATACGCACCCCGACAATGGTCACTAAACCATTCCGCGGATAGTAGATACGTCCGAGATAGAACGCAACCGCGCCCAACATTAAAGGTAGGGAATCTCGCTCAGGCTGGACGTACCACAGCCTGTAGTCCCCAAAAAGGGAAAGTGGGACAACTCCCGCCCATAAATATCGCTGTCACAGCAACGGGACAAGCTCTGGAGTTGACCTACGTCACTCCCCACTCGCAAACTGTCACTCTCATGGCTCGTGACCTTGAGAACATGACAGAAAGGTCAACCATATAAATAGAGGCCTCGCCACTATTCAAACGGTAACATTTACACACTCTCTCTCTAGAACTAGCCTTATCTCTCTAAAACTATCACTTACTCTTACGCCGGAGGTTGACCGCGAAACCCCGTTCCGCGGTGAGACTAACAGTGTTGGTTTTCTTAGCAGCTTGCAATCAAGGATTATACTTAATACAAGATCTATTTCCTGGGAAGTTAGCTTATACTAATCTTCATCAGGGGAGCGCCCAGAATTGTATTAACACTATTCATTGGTTAACTATTTTTCCTGTCAAGGCTATGCATAATAAGTTAGATATTGTAATTGAGGTTCCTGCTTTAACAAATATGCAAATCCGTTGTTGTTAGATGAGAATGTAGCTTGGGATCGTAAGTTATTTGAGTCTCATGGTTGTTTGCTTCTTCTTAGTATGAACTATACCCATTCTCATCAGTTGAATATTTACGAGATGAGCAATGGGTGTTCTGAATGGTTGTTCAAGTACTTTGTTAACCTTAATGACATCATATAGAAAATTCCAAAACATCGGGGGATTTGTTCCCGCGTCTCATGTATTGTTTTGGGAGAACAAAAAGAGGATTGCTTTATGGTGATTCGGTTAATTAGAAAGGTTATTCAATACAATATTGTGTTAGAAACTTGGCATGATCTCTGTGAAAAGAAATTATTTAGCCTTATTGATAGCTTTCTCTTCACTGCATCTTTTGCTAGTGTGTGATTATGCTTTCTATTTCAGGTATGATCTTCATATCTTATGTTTTCGTGTTACAATTTGTCATTTATGAACTTGTTTGAACTGTTACTATTATGATTTAATTAAGCCTATTGGATACTAACTTATTAATCCATGTAAGTCAAGATTAGTGTAGTATTTATGTATGTATATAAATTAAAGGGTCTAGTGTGTCAAAAGTAAAGTTTATAACCGAAAAACAGTTAAATTCGGTTATGATAGTTATGTCTGTTAATGAACCGTTGTGATGGTCATAAGTGTCGGTTAGTGGGTTATAAATACCCGTGTAAACCAAGTCTATAAAAACTAATGATTTTCTATAAAATTAAACTTAGTATACCTTTTATATTCGATTGTTCATAGAGAGAAAATAGACCAACAGTTGGCATCAGAGCCAAAGGATTCGAACCAGAGAGGAACAAAGACCGATTGATTCAGGGAATCAATCAAGAGAAAGGAAAAGAAGAGACCGTGCGCATACCGGTCATTCAATCAAGAAGAGAGACAGAAAAGAGTTTTGATTCAGAGGAATCAAACACGATTCGATTAAAGACTATCGAATCAGAGAATTAAAAAAAGAGAAGAGAAATAATACATACCGGTTGTGCGAAGAAGAGAGACCGCCGCCGTGTGTGGTTGCCTGAAAAGAAAGCAGACACCGATTAACCACCATCACCGTTTGATTATAAGAAAACCAGAAGAAAGAGAAAAGGGCTTTGCCCTAATTTTTGCGTAGAAGAAATGAGGAAGAAGAAAGGGTGTTTTTTTTTTGACTAAATAGCCGCTGCTATTGTTTGGAAAAGGGAGCCCACAAAAAGTCAAGTAACAGGTTTTTACTCTTTCAAATACTTAGTTATTTTTTAGAAAAGTTGAGAATTTTCATATTAGTATTGTGGATTAGATAGAAAGATTAGTAGAATAGCTTTTTTCAATTACAATTCGTTTTAGAAACCGTTAGAATTGTTTGAGAATTATTGTGGTTAGAAAGAAGGATTTAAGTTCGGCTATTATTAGAATTATATTAGTTTTAGAAGAAAATCAAATCGAAAGATATTACGGGAGATAAAAACGAAAACAAAGTTGTTTTCACCACATCGTTACCATCATATCAATGCCCAGTTTTAAGCAATACAAATTATACATTATGGGCATTAAGAATGAAGAAGATACTATTGGCAAATGGAGTATGGGATTTAGTAGAAGGAACAGGTACATCAAAAGAGATTGATGTAAAAAAGGATAGTTCGGCGTCAGCATACCTATTTTAAGGGTTACCAGAAGATTTGCAAATGCAAGTTGCGGGATGTGAAACAGCAAAAGAAATTTGGGACTCTCTAAAGTCCAGATTTATTGGAACAGAAGATGTACAACAGGCACACTCGCAACAACTTAAATCAGAATTTGAAAGACTTGTGATGAAAGAAGATGAAACAATAGATTCATTTGTTGGGAGGTTGATGAGTATTATTACAAAGGCTGCTACATGTGGATTGACGTTTGATGAACAAACAAAAGTACGGAAATTACTGAATGCAGTGCCAGATAAGTTTGTACCAGTAGTAGCAACCGTTGAAATGGTTGTTGATTTTAAGAAAGCAAAATTAGAGGAGATTATTGGGAAACTTAAGACTTATGAAGAAAGGCTTAAGTTTAGAAAAGGAAGTGAGGAAGATAGTAGTGAGAAATTGTTGTTCACACGCCAAGGGAAACAGAAATTATGAACGCAACTATGGAAATGATAGACGGGAGGTGGTAATCAGACACGAGGAAGAGGCCAAGGAAGATTCACAAGAGATAGTAAGAATGAAGATAGTTATGATAGAAGAATGAGAAACCCTAGAGATCAAAACTACCATAGAAGAGACACTAGAGAAATAGAATGTTATAATTGTCATGAGTTTGGACACTATGCTGCAAATTTTCCAAAACCAAACCGTAGAGAAGAAAAAGCAAACCTTGTGTTCGAAGATGACGAACCAACACTATTGATGGTTACTAGTAAAGATGAAAAGGAGATAACATCCTTAAAAGAAGAACCGAGAGGGGAAGGAATTATCATTGAGAAGGATGAAATTCCAAAAGGAAAATTAAAAGATATGCGGTCAGAGATAGAAATTGATTTGAA
The DNA here is from genome assembly GCA_019973895.1 of Chrysanthemum seticuspe. Lineage (NCBI taxonomy): Eukaryota > Viridiplantae > Streptophyta > Magnoliopsida > Asterales > Asteraceae > Chrysanthemum > Chrysanthemum seticuspe. Next base: position 288,502,742 of record BPTQ01000009.1, read on the forward strand.
GAGTAAATTAGAGTTTTGGAAGTTCGAAATGCTTCAAGAGTTAGAGATTGAAAAACAAGAGTTTGAGAAGAAAATAAGAGATAGAGAAATGGTATTTGAGAAACAATTGCAGAGAGAATCAGAGAACCTCAAGAAGTTGAGAGATTGCACAAGCAAAGAGATGAAAGAGTTAAAGACAGTAAGAGAACAGTTTGAGAAAGAAAACCATGGAGTTATTTCAGATAAGAAACTCCTAGAAGAAGAGAGCATTGACAAGGGCGAATGCAAGAAACATCGAAAGACGCCATCAAGATTTCAGAAGGAAAGCCAGAGTAAGAAAGACATCAAGTCAAGAAACGAGAAAGCTGAATCAGAAGATCGTGATACTAGAAATAGTGTGTTGGAGATTCAAGAGTACGAAACAATACAAATGAAGAAAGTTGGTGATGAAGATGATCCAGTTGAAGAGCAAGACAAAGGAAGTGGAAGCAAGCCAAAGTTCAAAGATAAAGATAAAGGAACTTGAAGATATCGAAGGCATGGATTAATAAATTAGGGAGGAGTATTGGATACTAACTTATTAATCCATGCAAGTCATGATTAGTGTAGTATTTATGTATGTATATAAGTTAAAGGGTCTAGTGTGTCAAAAGTAAAGTTTATAACCGAAAAACAGTTAAATTCGGTTATGATAGTTATGTCTGTTAATGAACCGTTGTGATGGTTCATAAGTGTCGATTAGTGGGTTATAAATACCCGTGTAAACCAAGTCTGTAAAAACTAATGAATGTCTATAAAATTAAACTTAGTATACCTTTTATATTCTATTGTTCATAGAGATAAAATAGACCAACAAAGCCTATTTTGAGCTTCTAAGGTCTGTCCATGAGGCATAATAATTTCCCAAATTAGCTTAAAACAATGGTCCAAAGTTAATTTGTATTATTAGCACATTGCTTACAAAATTAAATAGGCACATGCAAAGTAAATTCAGAATCTATATATGCACAGAGTTTTGTTAATGGTTATTGTTGGCATTTTATGAACTCGATATGCACTGAGCCTACTAATTACTAATAATCATTTCAGGACCTGACATGAAGATACATAGTACAATAGAGGAAAGAGATGTGGCGTCTATGAAATTTTGTTAGATATTCCTTATCATTAGGTAGTAATCACAACATCGGTTATGAAGATAAATATGTTTATGAGAAGTTGTACAATTCATGCTTATGTTTAATTAGACTCCTTACACTTTATTATTTGGGTTCAGATCCTTTCAAATAGCTTTCGTTGTAACTCATCTTCCGCTGGTTCGTCATTTACACTTGTTATATGCTCACTTACAGGAATGTTGGTATGATTCAACGAATCCCCTTTAGCCTAAGGCGGATTAACTAGTAAGGTCACTAACTTCTATACTCATGTTATATCACCAAAGGTCTATAGGCACATGGAAAGTTCAAGCATCAGCAATATGTGTCTTACTATAGTATGTTATTATTAGTTTATATGTTCTCATGTAGTTATTAGTAGTTATGTGTCCTAAGCAGTTATGTCCAAGTAGCAGTTTATTTTAGCAGTTGTGTAATAAGTCTATATATTGAATAAATCAGAAAAGGAATAGACAAGTTGTCTTTTCCAGAAAAGTGTGTGTGTCTAAAGAGACCGGAGAGTTCTCTCTAGTAAGCTCTCAAAATTCATGAGCAAATCAAACAAAAAAGGCAGAGCATCAAATAAACACTCAAAACTCTCATTTGATTTCACCCTATAAAGACCCATAACCAGATCAATAATTCGGGACCATAACAGCTCACTTAAAGGCTTTACGAGCTAGTAAGGTCACTAGCTTCTATGGACAAAGCAGATGTGACAACTTTGAAAATTTTACTATTCATCTCGGGAATTTACTATTCATCATTTTTTAAGTCGATTTGATATTTTGAGAGTGTATTTCAAAATTTTACTATTCACTAAACACTATTCATTCCCGGAGAAAAATCACTATTCATCATTATTCGTAAACTAGGTTTACGAGTATCAAATTCGCGTAACCGTAATGGTTTAGCTGCGAATTCATGAAAAATCATTGAGGACATTACATATAGACTAGAGTTAGTCTATATATCATCAGTAACATCATCATCATCATATTAGTTCATGCATGGGTTTGCATATTTCAGTAACGTATATCTTTCCTATTAAATAAACGCTATCGCACGATCATTTATATTGAATAATTGATCCGACACTTCCAAAAATTATCCTGATATATTTTTATACTCATTTTAAGACTATAAAAATTATATTATTAGTTTACCCGATGTTTTAAAATTATTTTGTATATAAATTGTTATATATATATATATATATATATATATATATATATATATATATATATATATTTACGACGGTTTTCGTAAATTCAACTCGATAATTATTTATTCACTCAATTCTTGCGAGAAATGCATTTTTATAATTTTTATGACTTCAATATATTTTATTTTGTTCCACTAAAATCGATTTCTAGCTAACGCTACACTTAATAACCAATTATATGTACAAAAATATGCATATTACTTAACTTTAAATAAAATGAATCAACAAAAATACATCATGTCCCTTTCCAATTCATCCTTGCCGACCTTTCCATCCAAGTCACCACTTTGATTCATCAAATTTAACCAATATTTTACCCTTATGCCATTGAGATGGATATTTAGTATACATGCTTTATATTTCTTAAACATAAAACACATACATACACTTTTGAAAGGTGTAAAACAAATCAAACACTCTCTTTTCCTCTCTACTATTCGGCCAAGATCAAGAAACAAGAAGAATTCACAAGTTTTTCAAGAACAAGTAATAATCATAACACTAGTATACTTCTTTTAAGGTTTTGCAATAAAAACCTAGGAGTATTTAGGAAACCTAATTACTTAAACCTCATCATAATACTAGTAAGCTTTTTATGATCTTTAATAATCTTTCATAATCTTACATGAGTTATTTTCATCATATTAGTAGAAATCATGCAAGTATCATATGAATTTATACCACTTTTAATTGTTTTTAGTACTTATTTTGAGTTTTATTCATCCTATAATTAATCCCTTGAAACATATCATTGTTGATGATGTTTAGGAACCCATGATACCCTAAGAAGGTGTATGGTAGGTTTAGAATAGATTTGGTGTTAGTTTGAAGTGATTGAAACAAGTATTACGCAAGAAAAATCATTTTCGACAACTTTAGATTGTGGTCTGATCGTTTTTGTAAAATCTGGAAAATTCAGCAGGTCATGAAGTATTTTGGGTTATAATTCCAGAAAATATACTTTAAAACGAAACCGTGGTCGCTTGAACGGGTTAAAACGGATTTATAACGAAGAAGTTACGATATTTTCAAGTTTAACGACGAAAACTATATTTTCAGAAAAAACTGCATGCTGTCCAGAATTATTCATAGGTCAAAAATGAGTTTTAATCGTTATTTAAATGAGTCGATTTATCAAAAATATAGCAGTATACTTTAACACGAAGCTAAGGACATATAAAACGTAAAAAGCGGACTTATAACAACTAAATTACACGCGTTTAAATAAGGTTAACGTAACTATTTTATATAAGTATAAATACTTATATATTTTCTATTAGTCAAACTAGTTGTCGCTAGTGACCATGTTTGGAGTCGTTTTTCATATCGATAGAATACTTTTGAGAAAACGATGTCTACAAGTAAAAGTAAGTTCACCTAGCATATTTTCCAAAATGTTCAACCGTTTGTCAAACGGAGTTGTAACAAATAATATTTGGTCACTCAAACTTTGCTGAAAACTAACCTTAAACAATATTTTTAGTCCGATTACCCTACTTCATCTATATTTTCTCCATGATCGAGACCTCTATGATCAAAAGTTAAATGCTAAGACTTTTAGATAATGTGACAAGCTTTCCAAAACCATTGAGTTTGTTTCCTAACACTCGATATTCACTAATTTACGACTAGTTTTTCGAGGCCATTTAGTCACTTTCATAAATTGTCAAATTATATTGTTTTGCGACGAAAGCTACAATTTCTTAATAAATCACTAAATGACTATCGTAGGATATCATTTCAACGTAAGTACTTGTAAAGTAATTTATAACATGACAATACGTTATAAACTTATTTTTCGACGATAAACTTTATTTTCAAAAATGTACAAGCGGTATGGATATCATATGAGTTTACATGCATAACATTACATCATGACTTATGTTAAAATCATATCATTCATAATAGGTCGCGGTTAGAGATTTGCGTCTCATTTCAGTGTATCCACTCTTGTCATATTAAACATTGCATCAGGTGAGTTCCATAGCCCCATTTTCAATTGTATTTATACTAGTTTTGGGGGAGATACATGCTCAGCTACTTGATTTATTTTAACTTCTACATGTTACTGTGAGTTTCATAGCCCCTACTTTTATTCGTTTTGAATTACTTTGTGGGGAGATACATGCTCAAATATTTTTATGACATTCATGATTATTTGCAAACTATATGTTTAACTAAACTGAATGTTTAGTCATACGAAGTAACAATATTGCCATACTTAGAGTTTCTATATCAAAAATCATTGGGCTAACTGACTTGGTATGATCATGGTCTAATGGACTTGGTATGATATTGAACTAACAGTCTTGGTATAATCATTTACTATTGGACTTGGTACAATCATGAACTAGCGGACGTGGAACTATTTGAAACAATACTTATTATGTGTTATATCAATTGACTATTGATACATTAAGTTGTGTACTGTTATGTGAACTCATTTGATGATGTGTATTGGAACATAAACTACATATTTTGTGCAATGGGTTGTAAACACACAAATTGCAAGTTTTGTATGGGCGGAACTTGGAACTGAGTGGATTTGCAATGCCTTTGCTGCATGAGCGTTCTTTAAAGGTTTTTCATGACAACACAAACTCTATGAACTCACTCAACCTTTGTGTTGACACTTTTAGCATGTTTTATCTCAGGTATCTAAGGCATACACTTCATGGCATGCATGTGGACTTATCATAGATTCGTGGTGACGACACGTCTCACATGGGATTTATGCACTTTAAAAACATCGTTTGGCTTGTATCAAACTTATTTCAGTACATGTTGACTATCATTTGGGACCTACACTTTGTAAATTCTGATTATTTTACTCAATCAAACGATGTATTTTCCAAACGACACTTTAGGTCGTTCAATATAACTGTAACTGTGATGCTATGGCAGTCATCCCCCAGAAATTCTATTCCGCTGGAAAACACGTATTTTGGGGGTGTGACAGCAGATTTACTAAAACAATAATAGGAGTGTGCAGTTGTGCAATCCGCAAGTAAAGAAGAGTTTGAAATTGCTAATTCTAAAGTGTTTATAATTTATAAGCATTTTAAAATAGTTATAAAACAGATGTCAACATGTTTTAAGATGTTGTAAAACCTTAAAGCTTAGCACAGAATCAATCAAAGCATTCATCACCAGAAAAGTCAACATCCTGCAAGATCACAAGACCATCGACAAAGAAAAGAAGCACACACACAATATCTCTTCAATGCTACATTGTTTATTAACCAAGTTTACAACATTAGTACAAAGAAGTATCTATCTATAAAGATGATCGGGGTATAATTAATCTCTATGGAATTCGAACTACATATGAGTTTTGTTTGTCTTCCACGTCAAGCAAACTTTGTTCAGGTGTAAGCTTAACTCTATTTAACTAAGTAGACTTAGATATGTATACATACACTAATTATTACACTTTAATCACTAAGAATTGCTAGTAGTATAACATAAGACATTTATTAAGAATATATATATACTAGTTTTCGAAGCCCGTTCAATGGGCGGGCATGACTTATAATTATTTGTTTGTTGTTTTTTGTTAACTGAAATTCATTTTTTAGAATTGTCAAACAATATTATAAAACAATTGTTTCTTTAGTTTTTATTTGTTGTTTTTTTTTTGTTAAGAATTATAAATAATTGTATGGTTTGCGTGGATGGTTAATAACACAACATATATAATTTTTACAATGATAAAAAATGGTTGGAAAGTGTACATGTTGAAAGAAAGGGATTTCATTGAAATACATGATGAGTATCGTTGTGTTAATGGGTTTAGTTATTTGTGGTCTTTATTGGTGGGTCAGTACTCATATTTCATGCAATTTACTATGAATAAATCTCTGAAACTTTATCTTGTGTCGAAACAGGACCATTAACAAACACAATTGGCTCGTATCCATCTTGATGGAACCGCACATTCTGTCACACCATAGTCAAGATGATATGTAGATATGGCACCCCTAATAAAACTACACAAAAAAGAGGTTGAAAATCATGTGTTGGTTTGTTATAAGTATGCACCAGTGCAAAATATAACTATAATTTATTTCATTGTATACATAATGATGCCTTTGCCTAGTCTTTTTCTATTAAAACAATTTCACAAACTTTCCTTTATGCCCGAATTTCCAGTTGGTCACTTGTAGACTTGCAATTGTCATTAGTATCTACAAAAATTTCATTATTTATAAGTGCGGCAAATCATAATAAATAGATTTACAATGACATTTATAAATTTATTACAATATATTTCATGAGTAACATAATTATCACCAAACAAAAAAATACGTAAATTCCATTATCATCAAATAATGTGAGGTTGCTGATGCCTTGATAACAACAAAACAATAATGGTTGTAATTATCTGGCTCACGGTTATGACTAACTCTGTAGATATCCAATAGCCAAAATTCAATGGAAATTACTTGTTGTGAGTTTGACCCGTTCCAACTCAAGACCACCTTTACTCTAAATATTAGTATATGAGAAAACTTAGGGTCAAAAAAGGGCAGGACATATAATGAGTCAAAAAGGATCCTTTGTAAGCATGTCACTTTTCAAGAGCGCTAAGGACATTATCAACAACCACGCATTTCAGTTCATTTTTCTCAAATCTAGTTTGCCATATGTGACCCTAGAAGAATGATATTCAACAACGTTTTTTGGAACTGAGTGTAAAAGCATGTTCAGGATGTTGAATTTTCTTACTTGTAACTGTTTTAAGGAAGTAATTTTCCTGTCAGATTTTATCATTCCTTCAACATTAGCTACCAAATCAGCTATCACCTTCTCTTTCCGCCTCATCAGACGGGATATGAACGGCATCCGTAACTCCGTTTGTAAATCATCTTGTACCTTATTAAAAAATTGAACCATTCCATCTCCAATAAGCTTTTAGAGAATACAAATTTTGACCCATTTACTTACGATTGATTAAGTGATTCAGGTTATTTTTAATCTCTGACGGGTCAAAGGTGTAGATCAAAAAGTTTGCTTATAAGAAAATTTGCCATATGGATGGACTGGAAGTTGTGCATAAGAGTATTCAAATACACAAAACCTCTTGGTCTCTTTATTCAAAAATTTGGATTACTACAAAATAATACCCCGTATAACATTGTAACTGAAAATGAGTAACTTATAAGAATCGTCCATGTACATTGCTCAGATCTCAAGTTATAGACATGCTAAAATTACACTTGGTATTTTGTTACGCATTCGGTCTAAGTGACAAGTGTGATGATGAAAAAACTCTCATCTTCTTCCTCTCTGAATTTCCTTTTGATACTTTTATACTTAAATGTGTATTTTTGAAGTTCTTCATTCTTATTTTGGTGAAAGTATAAATTTAGATTTATGAGGAAATTCCCAGAGAAGAAAATGAGGGATTCTTTGTCACTTCAATTAGCCTTTCGACTAGAAGTGTAACAAAATACTAAGTATTGTAACAAAATACTAAGTATAAAATGTGCTTGTAGTTTGACCACCTAAAAGTGTTTTGGATCTTTGTATAGGACCAGGACCCGGAGTTAACCAATCAAGGCCCAATTGATGAAGTTTGATTACAGCTTCAAAGAGATAGTGGTAGCAATCAGCCTGAAAGATTATTAATTTGAGGGATGCATATTAGTACAGCAAGCCTCTTATAGATACACTAAACACAATAATAAATAAAATAAAATACATAACTAAGTAGACAGTACAGACCTGAGTTTTGGCACTAATCCAGGTATCGCCCCATACATATATACCATGATTTCGGACCAGTAAAACAACTGTTTTTTGGTACGCTTCAATATGATTTAGGGGTGTGGATAGATTCTATGACCAGTCTTTTCATTGTGATCATAGACATCCATATCATCACATGAGATCAACTGGCCTATCACATATATCATGAACTGAAACAAAAATAATAAGCTATAATATAATAAGCTATTTTAATGAAAAGTAATGTAAAAATAAGCTATAATATAACCTAAATAAGCTAGATTAACAACTTTATAAACTACAACTGAGAACATGCAAACTTAAACTATCCTAAATCTAACTGATATGAAAATTAAAAGGAATTTTGATTTTTTGCAATTTAAACTACTGATTTTATGTAATTACCAACCTCAAATTCCCATTTAGATTCGCAAGGTCCTATCAGTATGCCCCTATCACTAATTTATACATATCAAATGTAGATAATGTGGCTGTGTATGAGGTTAACAAACTACCAATAGTAACAAGACAAGAGCTAGCTTCATGGGATGCTCTGGCCTGAAGCTGGATGTATACCTCATGCAAGTCAAACCACCCCAAGAAAAAGGTCATAAACATGCAGTACTGATAACTCAATATCATTTGATACTTTTGATTTAATTATTAATTTCCCATTGGACCGGAATAGGTTTCTTGTATAATGTCTTGACTTACGAGTTCCAACAAGACATTTTGTTTCCAAGTATATAATCAATTAAAGTACAGTTATGTGTTAAAATCATTGAGCATTGTAAGTACCATCCAGTAGCATCACGAAGCTCATAATTTTTAATGGTGTCCTCAAAATCAAGAGCTTCAGTCACAAAGTTCATATATTCACTGGTAAAAAAGGAATACATACCGATTAAAGGTAATCAGTCAGACGATCTATTTCATCGATCACAATTTGGAAGTGAATCAAAATTACAAATAAGAATATCGTGTTTGACCGTTGAACATCAAGTGAAATGGGACCTTCGGAAGAACCGATACCAATTCCTCTCAGCCTCACGGGTTCAGAGCCAAACTCATCTAAAAGCATAAGATACTTAACAAAATTACCCCATGAGGTCGCAGATACCCCACCTAAAAGTTTTCCATGTTAGCAAGTGGTTATATATTAATATCAACATTATCACAACGGATTTTGTATCAATAGGAGGATCAAATAATCATTCAAGTTATACTAATCACCTTGGGAAAGTTTACACATAACCTACTAAACGTCTAAACATGACTTCATCCAATAATGGAGTATACACCACAAGTACATACCTGCTTTTCTTTTTAGCGGCGAGCTGTTATTTGTTCCTGGCGTAGGTCTGAGAACTTCTCGGAACACAAAAGCATACGCAAATTCTGCTACCATGAAGAAATAATAACTTCAATCACAGGTCAAAGTTCCAGAAAGCCAAAGAAAAATAATGTAAAATAAACTTAGCATGCTGAGGAGGTGCTGCAAATGATATAATATCTCTATGATGTAGTTTCGACTCTTGGCTATTCTTATTTAACTTTTCCCAATTGAGATACGTTCCATTTGTGCTGTGAAAAGTTTAATAGTCAATAAATTCAATACTCCATATTTAACCAGATAAGTTCCATTAACTTAAAAGGTAAACAACCTGGTATCTCTTAGAAAGCCGCAGCTAAAGAGTCTGTGACTCTCTTCATCTTCTGTAGTAACTTTCTTCCTATATATTCTGCAATGCTGTTGACTTTTGATTTGACAAAATATGGAACCGCGTATTAGGTACAGTTCGGCCAATGACATGTTCATTCTTTGTCAGGAGCATATTTATTCCCTGCTATATCAATATACTATTATCAGCAAAAAATGCAATTGCTATACTCCATATAATTACTTTCAACCATGTCAAATTTAGTAAATATATTTAACACTCCAACCCATCACTGAAACCTCATGGACTATAAAATGTAATCACATATTCACAAATTTAACAGAAAATGTACCCTTCCCCACTCCCTCTTGTGTGTTTCCCGAAAAGAGGTGCATTTTGACTTCGGTCTCAAATATATTCATAAAACGGTACAGAATTGTCATATACTTAACAATATTCTTATTCTACAAGCAAATGACTATTGTCACGAAACCTAATTAACTAAATGCAATTGGTGACAAAATAACTCTACCATATTATATATAGTAAAAGTTGATACGTCCACAATCCTTGAGACATCCAGGGCTAATGAAAACGTAATCACGTATTAAATATTCAGCAATAATAAGTTTCTCTGTACCAACTAAAAATGCTTGAACCTTCATAACCACCAAAGTATTCTCCTTCACCGGAATAAGTGCTCAAGGAAAGTTGCTTTACGCTAACTTTGGAAACTACAGGAGGAGCTGCCACAACAAATGACATGAATATGTTATAGATGTATCATAAGAAAACAAACACATAACAGAGGAACATGAGTCTACCTGGAATCACGGGATTGTTGCAAATGGAAACCAATGGTTTTCCAGATTTTCCATCTGCGCGAGTTGGGATCCAATACAAAGCCAAATATGCACCCACGTCTACCAGTGATGGAGTGTATGTTCTGCCGAAAGAAATAAAAAAAATAAGCCAAAGGAATGCATAACGATAGAAAATAAAAAAAATGTTAAAATATTATGGGGAATTAGTTTCACAAAACTTACAATGTTTTCCCGCATATAGTCACATCCTCATGAGAATCTGATATATCCATGAAAGCAGATGCATCAAGTTTGGAGTGAGTTTTGTACCAAATATACGTCCCATCCCCTTCTTGTCCACCAAAGTATGTCTTCAGAGGAATCACAGTCTTGTCCTCACAGCATTCAGGAACTTGAAGTTCCAAACCCACAGGATTAGCTGAAGAAGGAATTATTAGATATGTTTCTGCTCAGAAAATACTATCTGATGTTGATCACGTTGGATTCAAACCAGTGAATTCAAGTGAAAACATTGTAACAAAGGGTTTGTTTAAACTCATTCTTGGCTTTCTTGCTGATCCCAAATTAAAACTTGAGGCAGAAAGGAGACATGAAGTGGCTAGCCGTGTACTTGCAGTTGAAGCGTTCGAGGCTTCAGAACCAATGACGGTCAAATAAAGTCTTTCTTTTTCTTCTGGAGATGTACTCAATGTTGAAGCTAAGAGAATGATACATTGGGACAAGCAGAACTCGGAGTTCTTTATGCAGAAGTTGGATAAGTCCTCTGGTTACAAGAATCTTGTGGAATATGCTTCTCATTTCGGTGAAGTGATGGCTGATGGGGTGATTTGGGAGAATGAAGAACTTGTGCCTAGGCTTTCAGAACTGATCCGGCTGGGTTTTCTGGTGGAGTTTGATGAGAAAGCAGTCGAGTTCTTGTTGAAGACTAAGAATCTTCAAATCTTTCTGGAAGACCAAGAATATCTTTCTTCCAAGTTCTCCTCTTAATAGGTACATTCTATTTAATGCATTTTATATTTACATTGTTACATCTTAAGGTTTGCTGGTTTTCTTAAGTATAATGTGTTAAGTTGATACCTTGAAAAAAACCTTGCATGTTCGAGTCAGCAATGGTTTAAGCATCGAACACAGTGAGATAGCGTGGCATCACAGATAAAATGTAGCATAAGATATTAGTTACATAGTTTAATTTGGAATCATGGGTCAAATTGTCGTTTGACATATGACAATCAACTGCTTATAAAATTTGTGCGACTGATTTTGTGTTAAAAACATTTTCTATTTATGTATAGAGCTGCTGATCAATTTCTCACCTGACAAATGGTCTTCAAAGATAATCTCATTGTCTTCCATAAAAACTTTATTATTAATTTCATACAATAATATCACCCATCAACAAACAAAAGGAAAATAAAATACCTTTTTGCAGAATAAGAATGAACATAGGTTAAAGAATCAAAGCCTGCACAAAAAATATACAAACATTAGTGGACTAAGCTACATGCATACATATCATGATGGAGATGCTGACTAAAAGATGAAATTAGGGTTTCATGAAAAAGTATATTATGATTTATGAATGAGGAGATTTTTTTTAAACAAACCGTATATAGAGAAAATATAATATGGGATTTATATTCTAGTATAGGAATCCAATATAATTTTAGGCATTTATAGATTATAGTATGCAACATAATTATCAAAATAACTTGTTGCCTAAGTGGTAAACACGCACGTTATTTATACTAATCCTACAAACAACCCAAGTTCGAATCTCACCATGGTCATTTTTTATTAAATTCGAAATTTATACATAAAATCCGAAAATTAAAAATTATTGCTTAGGTGGATTAAAAAATTAGTTAGTTGGACAACAAATGCTTATGTGGCATGAAATTTGATTATTTGGCATTGAGGTGGCATTAATGCCAAATGCCTCATGTTATATATATATATATATATATATATCCTGATCGATTGAGAAGACATTTAGATTGAGAAGAAATCATGTTCGTTCATCTTATCAAACCATTTAAGGGTATAATGGGTATTATACAACATTCATTAATTTTTTTTTTTGAACGGCGGATTTTATTAAAACTGGCAAAAGCTAGCGAAAAGAAATACAAAGGGGGAATTACAATAGGATTACCAAGCCAATCTATCCATCTAAATCTGCACTTAAGATTTCTAAATGAAATTCACAAGAACGATTGATGAACAATAGAATCCCAAATATTATACAACATTCATTAATTATGTCTATGTCTAATATTTGTTCTTCTTCTCCTTACGGTATTGATTACCCAACTGAGAAAAAATTGATCCAAACTATATTCATTTACGATTGTTGTCGACGTTGACACATATCCATTAACTTTTTTGCTTTTGATCATTTCTTTATAAGTCCATAAACTAGTTACTCTTTTTTATATTCTAAAATATAGTGAATCATTATGATATCACCTAGTAAAGATTCGGAAAAAAAAATGAATGATTTGCGAATCTTTGTTTTTTCTAATAAACAGTGATTCAAAAACGAAAACTAAACTTATTTATTAGTTCACTAATTCAAATATGATTCAAAGTTAAACAAGAGCACATTCTTGTAATGATACGCTAGTTCGATTACGATTCACTATTTGTCTCGTGATTCACCAACCCAAATACATAGAGTTCACTAATCCGATTATGATTCACTTTTTGAAATATGATTTAAAACAAATTATTTAAAAAATCTTGTTTTAATATTTGATTCGAGAATTCAAAAAATCAGTTTAAACAACTTTTTTAAACTTTGATGTTTGATACAATAACTCAGAAAATGATTCAAAATAAACACATAGATGTTTTTCAATGGTTCATTATTATAATACTATAGTGTTTGATGATTCAAAACTCAAAACATTTTTTAACAATTCACTATATAAATCTATTATGTGTGATGATTTGAGAACTCAATACACATGAGTAAGTCATGTTCCATAAAGAAAATGAATCATGCATCTGAATAAGATCTTTTAAGTGTAGTTCGAATATTTGAAAACTTATCTACGAGTCAAAATTAATCATCAAACAAGGTTGCTAATAAAATGAATGATTCACAAATAAAGCATGGATATTTTAAAATTCAAGAATACTTGAACGAATTGAGGAAATGAAGTGTCATCCTACATTGGTGTAAAATAAATTCGAAAGTTACTTACGCTTAAATGTAGGAATTTATGATTCATTGGCTTTTTTATTGATCTAATTACCTTTTTACCCTTTTTTTATTCTCCTAATAGGTTAATTAATGTATGAAAGTTAAAAAAAAATCTATGGTCAATATTGCTTCTCAATCAAAAATCTTTCTCAATGAAACCAAAGCCTATTTTATATATATATATATATATATATATATATATATATATATATATATATATATATATATATATATATATATATATATATATATATATATATATAGTAGGGATCCAGTGAGAAGTAAATTAAAATAAAAAGTGGTGAGAAGTGACCAAAACCATGCATTTGAGATGCAATGACTTGCATTAGATTCATTTATATTCATATAGATGCAACATGTTGAGTTTTGAAAGTTTATTTGATGTATAGATGGTGCAAATTGATTTTCATGATTTCGGCACGTGCAGAGGAACAAAAAACAAGAGAAATCATGAAATGCATCTAATATACGTATATGCATTTGATTAAAAGCTAGAAAACACACTATCGTTTGTTATAATGCATCTAAGATTATAGGGATGCATCTAATTTAGGTCGGTGCATCTCGGATTTGCAGTTATAGTTCTTCATATTCCTTTCTTATTTTAAGTAATCTTCTTATTTGATCTTAACTCTCTCTCTCTCTATATATATATATATATATATATATATATATATATATATATATATATATATAAAATTTATAACAAAACAAAACATAAATAGTATACACAAAATTTAATACAAAATAGAATACAATTCAAATACAAATGTATCTTGTTAAACATATATGTGCACACCATCAAAAACATGTATGCACTCTTCCAACAACATACGTGCACGCTTCACTCTCTCATCAAATTCGTTAGAATATACGAGCACCCTTCGGAATCATATGTGCACGCTGCATTTTCTCGTCAAATTCATTAGAACATATGTGCACACATTCCAAAAACATATGTGCACCCTTCCACATTTTTAGATGATATGCTCACATTGCAATGTGTTAGATGCACCCCAACTGTACAAAATAGTCTTTGCTGCAACAAACATTGTAGACAACAAACATTGTGACTCTGCAAAATAATAAAAAAGTAAATAAAATAACAAACAGGGCATTAGAGTATACAAATGCTAATATTCGAAGTTCCACTAACGACGAATTAAATGTCAACTTTTCTATACCTATTTTCTCATAAATAAATTTTTTATTTAGCATCAATTGTCTATTGTACGAGTAACAACACGTGCATTTCAATGGTCAAAACTAACTATCCTTCTTCCTAGTTGCATACCTCACACTTTTTCTTCAATCTACTTGTGAACCACGTGTATAAACCAAAACATATATGTTCTAACTGTATATCAATGGATAAACCAGGGGAAAATTGCATGAAAATGCATCATACTTGACACTTATTATCATTGTGTGTAGCGAACTATTTTTTTTATCATTGTGACACCAACTTTTTGGGAGCGTGCTATTGTATGGTCTGTTTTACCAGTTGCATCATTAGCCGGTTATATCTTTATTTTTTTACCTTTTATTCACCTTTTCGTATTCCACCTCTGAAATTATTTTGACACGTCTGAAAATCATTGTACACATTAGAAGTCCACTTTTAACCTACCTTATCCCTAAAAACACACACACTCCCCCACATATTTCTTTATCCGAAAATGGTCCTAAACCCTAATTATTAAAACCCAAATTGACAATCATTCTCTAGTGTTTTTATGTAATTGATTTGTGCAAAAGGTATATTTTACTTTATTATGTTTGTATTATACTTCAATTTAATTTTTTATTTATCTCTCCCATAATATGCATGGTGATTTAGGGTTTATATTGAGTACTAATACTGTATATATATATATATATATATTTTTTGTATACAATATGGAGCCATCTGGTTCAGATTTTCTGTTTTTTGATTTACATTTTGATGGGGTCTTCTATTTCGTACCACTAAGGTATGAAAACGGTGTAGTTCACGAGTTTAGGGTTAATAAGGAGAGGAAGTTTGATTATGAGAGTCTTTATGAGTTAAGTTTTTATGCCATGTTTTTTAGGTTACCAGAATGTGAGTTAGATGTTGGGTTATTTATGGTTGAGAGTACTACAGATTTGGAGACAATGTATGCGTTTGCTGAATCTTATGGAAAAATAGATATGTATTTAGCCCACATTCCCCAAAATTTGTATGAGTATTATCATAAAAATTTGGTCTTTGATGATTCTATTAGTGATGCAACTTCTAAACTTAGAATACAAGGGGTTTGGAGGAAGGATGTTGGGAACATGTCTTATGATGAATTAGTTTCATGGGCTGAGGAAGAAGCACAAAAGTTAAAAACAACACCTGAGCCTAGAACTGTAAGTAGAAAACATTGGGATAGTGTATCAATTGAGGTTGATGTGGATCACACTGAAGCACCACCTATTAATCTAGACAATGAGGCTACTGCACCATCTGATGATGAGAATGGTCTGTTAATACAAATAAGCCGTAAAAACGTTTATTTATATTTTACGATCTTCTAATGTTTTGTCGATAACAAACGTAAAATCATGTTAACGAAACAAATAAAATACGTAAATGGTTTGAACTAATAGTTTCTAACATATTCACATTTTCACATAAAACACTAAAACAAGTATAAGTGATTTTATGATTTAGTAATACATATGTACAACAACTAGTGTTTACATATTTGGGTAAAATATACACATAACTAGTATGTAGTATATTGGGTATTATAAATGGGTAGAAACTTAAGTATCACAACCCATTGGACAAATACATTGAATGTAGTTGGGTACAACCCAAAGCCCATAACCCATGGATCTTGACCCATAACCCATTGCATGACATCATGCTTATATCATACATGGACAATATCCATAAACCCATGGATCAACCCCTACCCAAGTGACTAAGTGCATTGCACTCAAAGATACATTGTATCTAGCCAAAGATCCATGGTTCAACCCATGACCCATAACCAAAATACCGATGGGCAAAGAGGAGCGTTCCACGGATCCCTGGCTTAACGCTAGACGGATCCCTTGTGGTAGGGATCCGTGGGATCTGGGGAAACAGTAGGATTTTTCCTCTATAAATAGTGAGCCATTTCTTCATTATATCTCACCCCTTTCCAATACACTTTCTCCCCTGAGTTAAATCTCACTAACCTTAGATCCAAGAGATCTATGTTTGTAGTTTTGTTTTTGTGTGATCTTCTAGGTTCCTCTTAAAGGCAAGATCACCACCTTTGAAGTCGAGCAAGCTCAAGTCCATGAGTTGTCATGCTTCCTCAGCATCAAGGCTATTGAAGTCCTCTTGTTGATGATCTCTTTCTTTCTTCAAAGAAGTGTAGTGTTAAAGACGTTAGTGAAAGATGTCTCAAGTGTCAAGACGAAGATATTAGTGAAGGGTATCTATCGTCTATAGGATAATCACTTGTGGTAGGTGCTTAGAAGTCAAGACAATAAGCATTAGTGAAAGGTGCTTAGAAGTCAAGACTTGAAGCATTAGTGAAAGGTGCTTCGAAGTGAAGACACAAGACATTAGTGAAAGGTGTCTTGTAGATCTAGTCAAAGGCATTAGTGAAAGGTGCCTTAGATGTACATTCGATATGGTGTGTTTCGATGTACTAGATAGACTAGCATTAGATCCAAGGATATTGATGTCCTTGATGATGTTGTAAAGGAGTAGATCTCCTTTGGGATTAGTTGTTGGTGTAGTGTGGTAGTAGTTCCTCCATTGCAATGGAACTAGGTGCTTAGCCTAGTACCTAATAAAGGGTAGGCGACGTTGTGAAGGTGTAGTTCACCTTGGTGTGAAAGAACTAGGTACTTAGCCTAGTACCTTATAAAGGGTTGGCGACGTTGTGTTAGGCGTGGTTCGCCTTGGTGTGAAAGAACTCGGTATTTAGCTTTGTACCAGAAAAAGGTTAAGCGACGTTGTGAAGGCTTCTCCGCCATAAGGAGATTGGTGTAGTGTTTACAAACTCTCGAGTAGGTGACTCGGGGAGTGGAGTAGGGCAAGGAAGGTGTCCTTGTCGCCGAACCACTATAAATACTCGCGTTATGGTTTTGTGCTTCTTACTCTTATCTTTTCATTACATATCTTTATATGCTTGTCTATCAACATCCAACACACACAACCAAATAGATTGACATAAGTCGATCTAAATAGTTTAAAAGGAAGTTTTAATTGGTAAAACTATTCAACCCCCCCCCCTTCTAGTTTTCCACATGGTCCATCTGAACCTGTTGATGTTGACACTGGTCCATCTGAACAGGTTGCTGATGTGAATTCTCCTTCAGAACATTTTCATGATGACACTGGTCCATCAGAACAGGTTGCTGATGACATTTCTCCATCAGAACATGTTCATGACAATGACATCCTTAGGAAGGTGGTGGATAAGGGTAAGGGTCCATTGATTGAAGAAGATAGGCTAATTCATGCTAAAAAGCAAAGTGTTAGGAACAAGGGTATTGTTATTGAAGATAATGTTAATCCAAGTGTTATGGATAATTCTTCTACTGAAAGTGATGCTGAAATTCCTGACTACTCAATGTTATACAGTGATAGTGATAGTGAAATGTCCGATAGATCTATAGACTACTTATCAGAGGGTGAGGATGAGTTGATAGAACTTAGGAAAAGAATTTATGAGTCAAAAAGGGCACCCAAGGTTAGAAACCAATGTACTCAGCAGCCAAGTGAAGAGGCAAGTTCAACAAAAAAGAAAAGAAATGGTCTATGTGAAAATGAAACTGTCCAAGAACATGAGGAGTTCCTGGATGACTTACTGAGGAAGCTCAAAGGTTGTGATGATGATGTACAACTTACAGATCCTTTCAAAATGGTGGAGACTAATGTGGAGAGGTATCCTATCCATGATGCATATACACACTGGAAGATGCAGAAACAAAAGGTAATGACACATTCCATCCCATATATTGTCCATACTAATCAAGTTACATCAATTATTTTTAGTAATACATTTATGTTTTCTTTTCAGGTTGGTGAAAAGTATGTAGATGCTGCTCAGTTGAGACAATGTCTGACATACTATGCTTTAGCAAATGGATTTTCCCTGTGGTTTGAGAGAAGCTCAAAAACCAAACTAATTGCTCATTGTGATTTATGTCCTGAGAGGATCAAGGATCAAAAGAAGGGGAAACTAAGTAAGTTCAATAGGTACCCAACAGAAAGGGATGAAGGCTCTACATGCCCATGGAGGTGTTATGCAAAGCAGTTGGTTAAGGAAAGGTCTTTTCAGGTGATATCACTTACTAATGAACATACATGTGCTAGAGATTTTAAGTATGGATCATTAGTTAATTACAAGTGGATTGCTAGTCACTTTGGTCATAAGATTATAATGAATCCAGACATTAAGTTGCATTAGATTGCTGAATTAGTCATGAAAAAAATACAAGTGCATAGTTAGTCCTAGTGTATGTAGAAGGGCTAAAAGTTTGGCAATAAATGAAGGGGAAAACACATTGGCAGATCATTATGGTTACATTAGGTCATATGCAAGAGCTATATTGGATTCAAATGATGGTTCCACTGTAAGAGTTGGGGTTACATTCAATCCAGGTGATGAAACTTTTTTCGATAGGTTTTATGTTTGCTTTAATGGATTGAAAGAGGGTTGGAAGAAAGGGTGTAGAAGGGTTATAGCTTTGGATGGATATTTCCTCAAAAAACCAAATGTGGGTGAAATTCTTACAACTATTGGGAGGGATGCTAACAACCAGATCTTTCCGGTAGCATCGGTTGTAGTCAATGTGGAGAACAAAGATAACTGGTCATGGTTTTTGGAATTGCTTGGACAGGATCTTGATTTGCCAAGTGGAAAAGGTCTAACACTTATGTCAGACCAACACAAGGTATGATTAACTTTCAATGCCTTGTTTTTTTAAGTGTCTTTCATATTCTAATTGTTTAAATGAACATGCTGTAGGGATTGATAGAAGTTGTCAAGGATGTAATGCCCAATGCAGAACATAGACAGTGTGCAAGGCACATCTATGAGGGTTTTAAAAAATCATATAGTGGTGTGGAATTTAGGAATCTTTTTTGGGTTGCTTCAAAGGCTAGTTACCCAGGTCTGTTCAACAAGATTATGGAGAAAATCAAAATAGCTAACCCAAATGCATATCAATATCTGCTTAATAAAGATCCCAAGACCTGGTCCAGAGCCTACTTTCAAATTGGTAACAACTGTGAAGCTGTTGAGAATGGATTCAGTGAATGTTTCAATGATGTGCTTTTAAGTGTTAGAGATAAGCCATTGATTACAATGCTTGAGGCAATGAGGGTGATTGTTATGGAAAGAATGAACATTATGAGAAAAATGTTGGATAAATGGAAAGAAGACATTTGTCCTAACATTCAGAAAAGGTTGGAAATCTTAAAAGATCAGCAAAGGTATGAATTACACTACTTATATCATGATTATAATGCTAGATATCCATTAACTGTAAACTAATTATAGCTTATTTGCTGTAAGGTTCTGGCATGTGATACCAGCTGAAGGAAATCTATTTGAAGTGAGAAGTGGTTCTGAGGCTTTTAGCATTGATGAACACCACAGGACTTGCAGCTGCAAGATGTGGCAACTATCAGGTTTGCCATGTAGTCATGCCATAACTGTCATTTTTAAGTTAGGAAGAAGGGCAGAAGAGTACGTGCCAGATTGCTTTAGAAAACAAATGTTTCATGACGCCTATCATCAATACTTAACCCCTGTTGGTGGAATGACCTTCTGGCCTGATTGTAGTGACTTGTCTAAGGTCTTGCCTCCTAAACCAAAAAAAATGCCCGGTAGGCCAAAGAAAAAAAGGAATAGAGCTGCTCATGAAAATAAGAACCCCAATAAGATTCCTAGGACTGGGATTGAGGTGACTTGTTCAAATTGTTTTCAAAAAGGTCACATTAAGAAGGGTTGTAAGAACCAAACAGTTGTGAAACCACCTAAAGCACCAGTTAAAAAGGGTAGACCTAGGAAAACCACAACCACATGTTTGGTTGATGAAGGTGAACCCTTAGTTGAACCATTTAGAGCAACACATGAATCTATCCCTTCTTCTAGTGAATATGATGTGGGTGGTTCTAGTGCAAGTGTCAATGCTAAAAAAGGTAGACCAAGGAAAACAAAAAAAAACACAACCAGAACCACAGGTTTAGTTGATGAAGATGAACCCGTATTTGAACCAGTTGATGAAAATGTGACCATGGTTACACCAGAAGCACCAGCTAACCCAGTTGAAGAAAATGAGACCTTAGGTTCTAGTGTATGTGAATTGGGTGGTTCTAGTGTAGCTGCACCTAGTCAAAGCAAAAAAAGGGTAACATTTGCTGAAGTGGGTGGGTCTAGGGCATTCAATGTCAGGGGAAGAGGTAGATGTAGAGGGCTTAATGGTCTTGGAAGATTTGGAAGGTTAGGGAGATGGTTTGGCATTGATGAAAATGAAAATGTGTCTGATCCAATTGAAAGTACTGAAGATTACCATGCTGAAGAAAATCCTCTTGACAACCATAACTCACAGACTGCAACAACTCATACCTCAAGGACTGCACCTACCCAGCACTCACAGACTGCACCAGTAAAGGAAGTTGAACCAAGACCAAAGAGGAAATTTGTCATGACAAAGCAAAGAGGAAAGAGTGAAAGAATCATGAAGATCAAACTGGCTAAGCAACACCAAGGCATTGGAAGCTCAAGCTCCAATGCTCTCAGTTTGGAGTGAAAACAAATTAGTATAACTAAACTTCTTTAACGTAATATAACTTTAATGTTGTGTAACTTAACTTCTGTGCACTTCTTTTGTTCATATATGTTGTGCACTTAGAAACATATGGTATTTGGTTATTATGTCATGTAACTTTAAACCTTCATGGAATGCCCAGTTTTGTAACTGAATGGGCATGAACTTGTGAAAAGTAATGACATTTACCATTTGTATTATGAGCTTGTGTTGAATAACTATTGTGAACCAAAACAAACCATTCCATTAAACATAAACCAAGACAAAACATTGTCATATTACATAACCCCTAACAGGTTCTATTGATTGGATACAAACACATTACTTGCACAAAACAAAAGCTACAAAAATAACCAACAAACCAAACAAAACAACAAGTTTGTCATGAAATTGGACTTTTGACTTTAGCAAAGTCATATCTGCCTTCAATTCAACCATTTGAAAATATGGACCTTCATCTGATGTGAAGCTTTTGCCTTCAAGAGATTTTGAGCCAATCTTATCGATGTCCTTATTCTTTTACTTCTTCAACATTTTCAGTTCCTCGTGTTGTTTGAAGAACAACTCTTTGTAGTAGTCACTAGGTAGCTCATCATCAATAAAGCCATAAAACTTACACTGCTCTTCCCTATCCTGTCAATTAACAAACGAAATATAAGGCATTACATAACGAGCTTCATTAACAAACGAAATATTATCTTACATATTTTGGACAGCCCTTGAATCTTCTACCGGGGTTGTAAATGGTCCATGAGACTTGCTCTTCCATAGGAAAATGACAATCGCATTCAGTACGAGCAATAACTTCATCCTTGGTATACCGTTTGAATGTGGTCCCTCTAGATCGAGAGGTTGAAGAAGAAGAAGATCTCATGGGTTTGTGTGGTAGGGATAAAAGGTTAGTTTGGTGTGGATAATATGATTGTGTGGTGGGGAGGTGAGAATAAATATGTTGATAAAAAGGAAAAGGGATAAAAGAATAATTGTTTAAAAAGAAAGAAAAAGAAGCGAATATATTGATCAGTCAGCAAAAACCGGCGCCACGTAGGACTAACTTAAGCAACCGGTAAAACAGACCATACAATAGCACGCTCCCAAAAAGTTGGTGTCACAATGATTAAAAAAATAGTTCGCTACACACAATGACAATAAGTGTCAAGTATGATGCATTTTCATGCAATTTTCCCATAAACTAATGCAACATAGGTGATTTTTTAATATAGAACTCAATGTATAAACCATAGAATATGTTCTAACTGTATATTAATTTAAATATAAAAAAAAACTTGCATGATTTGTAAATCGTGAGAATATAATTCGCACATACGAACCCAACGACTCTAACCGCAATCGTTGGGTTCGTATGTTCAGGATTGCGGTTAGGGTCGTAGGGTTCGTATGTTCGAATTATATTCTCACGATTTACAAATCATGTAAGTTTTTTTTATATTTAAATTCTCAGGATAGTTAGTTATGACCATTGAAATGCACGTGTTGTTACTCGTAAAATAGACAATTGATGCTAAATAAAAAATTTATTTATGAGAAAATAGGTATAGAAAAGTTGACATTTAATTCGTCGTTAGTGGAACTTTGAATATTAGCATTTGTATACTCTAATGCCCTGTTTGTTATTTTATTTACTTTTTTATTATTTTGCAGAGTCACAATGTTTGTTGTCTACAATGTTTGTTGCAGCAAAGACTACTTTTTACAGTTGGGGTGCATCTAACACATTGCAATGTGAGCATATCATCTAAAAATGTGGAAGGGTGCACATATGTTTTTGGAATGTGTGCACATATGTTCTAATGAATTTGACGAGAAAATGCAGCGTGCACATATGATTCCGAAGGGTGCTCGTATATTCTAACGAATTTGATGAGAAAGTGAAGCGTGCACGTATGTTGTTGGAAGAGTGCATACATGTTTTTTATGGTGTGCACATATATGTTTAACAAAATACATTTGTATTTGAGTTGTATTCTATTTTGTATTAAATTTTGTGTATACTATTTATGTTTTGTTTTGTTATAAATTTAGATGTTCACGTATATTTATATTTTTGTGGTTATAAATTTGAAAGATTATATAAAGATACTATAGCACGCTGCCCATTCAATCTATATTATTTTATTCATTTGGTGGGCCTTTTTTAAGTTTTCTATATCAGCCCATTTCCCTGGCCTGTTTGTTTGGCGTGCTTCCACATTGCACACGTGTGCTCACCAGGTTCTTTGAATATATGTGTCGGTTTGTTATCCTTCCTCCAGAAGACACGGGTCTTTCTTCTGACGAGTTTGGTGACATCTATTGCAAGTAAGCCATGCAAATCTATGTCTAGGGTTTATGGTTATTGGATGTTGCATGTCGTTTGTATTGGACATGTAATGTATGTTTCATAAGGTTTGTGGTTCTCTGTTAAGTGTTGCATGTAGTTTCTGTATATGGCGTGTTGTATGTTTGATGCATGCTTCTCGAATGGTTTGTTAGGTCAATGTTTTTCTTTCCTTCTTCTTTGTGTATTTATGTTTTATGTTTCTCTGATTTCTTGCATACATGTTGTTGGTTTTGTTGGTTTTTACACTTTTTCATATCTCATTAGTGTATATGTTACTAACTACTTTTTTTTATCTTTGGGTATCCGATTACGAAAAGTAAAATAGTATATATACAGTTCCAGCGTTTCGAATACCTTTGGTTTTGTTGTGTTTTCTGTTCATTGTGTCTTTCCCATACATGAAAACGAAAAGAAAACCTGTAGCTAGAAAAGGATGTTTAGGAATCCCAGTGGATGTTTCTGGTGGGGTTGTGAGTGGTTTCGGACCACCGGGTTTGGATTGTGGTTTGGGTGTTGGATCTCCGTGTGACATACGGCCTTTGGTAGAGGCTGGTAACGTTCCCGTGTCCGAAACTGATACATGCATTGATGTGGTTGCGTCTGGAATGGTTCCGACGGGTTCGAATGTTGTAAGATATAACTTTTCACACACACATCAAACCATAACACAAGGTGGCGTATAAGATGGAATTCTAGAGAGAGAAAGTTAGAGGTTTAGGGAACTTAGTGAGAGAAAGTGAAAGATATTATTATGAGCTCCAACTCTCTACCTTGGAAGGTAGAGAGTATTTATAGTCTTACATAACTCGCCACACTTTGGGCTGTGGATCAGGCATACAGTGGGTAAAGACCCGTCCGTCCTCCACGGTGTTACTTAACTAAATTACTACTTAACTTAAAAGAACTACGACTACGAGCTTTCTAACGATTACATATACTTGAGGTGACCGACTCTTTAATACTGGGAATTTCTAATTCCTAACAATCTCCCCCTAAGGGAGGTCACCTCAACAATGTACCAAAATTACATAGAATACAAATAGATATAACATTTAACAATTGATCTTGCATTCTTGATGTAGACCTTTGCTCCTAAGCTCGTAGTCATTGATTCTTCACAATGCATGTTTGGTTATTCCAAGTGGAGGTCTTTTACTGATCCACGTGATGATAATTTTGAGCCATCATTTGAGATCATCAGCAATCAACAATCTCTGAGACATCCATTGTGGTGTTGTGACTTTGGGACCGACATGCTCACATTCTGGATCATGATATCTTCTCATCAGAGTAGCGGAAGCATTTGTTGAATCACGATATTGGCAGCAGCGTAGCAGAAGCTTGGTGTGAAAATATCAGAGTCATTGATGCACTAATCATGATTTCTTTTGAGATGAATGTGTTAAGTGAGCATGCGGCTATGGATTGACCGCTTCATTCTGATCAGCTGCAAACGTCGGGCGTACCTGCATACAACAGTTAGCAACAAATCGCACGAAAGTGTCTTTGATCACTTTCGATGAATTGAGGTACACGGCCCACGGTTCCCCGTTGATCAGTACAAGTACTGCCTGTGATCAGGTAGGATTCCTAAGAATCTCCTTGACAGGGTTTCGCAGCTGTTCTAGCTGTTCTCAAACCGGAACATCTCAAAGAAGACAGCACGGAGTGAGTGAACCAGCGAATTTTAAGTCCACTGATTGATGAAAAGAGATTTGAAAAACAATCGTGTATTGTTCAATAGAAATTGTTTTTGCAATACAACGAAGGTTTTATTGAAAATCAATTATCAATCATAAAAATACCTTTTGGTTTGAAAAATGAGTACACAGTCGATGTGCTAAAGAAAAGAGTTTTTTAAGCACAAAGACTGGTTTTTCAAAGGTATCCGTCAATCCCTAACCTGAACCAGGATTGATTCAAGAAATTGAATCGCCCCATTGTTTCTGTTCAGTTGTCACATGGTTGATCTATATTATAGATCTCACATGCCACCTACCAGGAGCTTGTTTGATGTTGGCTCCAGAAGGCTTTCCATCTTCATTGTAAATATGTAAACACATCACTCAGATGTTCTGGCAATACCACAAGGATAATGCGTAGGACTCAAGATATAATCTCTCTTTCCACATTGTGTGAAACAGAGAGTCTTCATTGAAAGTGTCCTAATGAGATTTATTGATGATCTCGTGGCTCTAGACTCAATTTGTGCATATTTGGATCCTATAACGGAGACTAGGGAGAGGGTCTCCTTCTTCAATATCAACCATCTCTAAGATAAAGTCGATAGATAATGTCGGTTCCCCGTGAGAATGAAACAAGTCCTTTTAAGAGGAACTTGAGTGGTTTGGAAAGTTGAAGTGCAGTGCGTCACTGGGTCCATGACGTCTTGTCTTCAATACCGATGTTACCATCAGCAGCATATGAATTGAACCCGGTTTCTGCCCTAAGGTTGAATAAATGGAGGGCTATTTGTTTTCACCCTTTTCTCATTCAATTCTTTTTAATTCTTCAACCCCTTCAGTGCTTACCGAGACTTCATAGCTATTACCTTGTTGGGTTTATTCCAGTACTAGCTCAGTCTTAGTCTGCACTCTTCCCATATCTCACTTTTCTCCTTTTATCATCATACCTAAGGACTTCTACACTAACTAGTGGATTGTCCCTGGGTAGATCCCTCCGGTTCTGGCGGATCATGGGAACCAATACCTAACCTTATCATCCTTATATCACCGTACATAAAGTAAAGTTGGTCGGTCAATTTGGTATTGTTCATCTGCCATTGGATCCAATTGAAAACCATTTGAAAATCAATTCAGATACTTGTGATATATTATCAAAGCATTTTGTACCTGAATTGTTTTTGATATTTTTAGAACGAGAACTCCCCCTCAACATGTGCATCAAGTATTTGAGAAATGTTAGGCACATGGAGGCAAGAGAAAGAATTAACTTCTTTGATTACAATTTTCTAAAAGATATCAACATCACTTCCCTCAACAGATCAAGTGGGTATAACATTTCCGGGAAGGATGAGGTTTCCATGAATTTTGCTCCCCCTCAATATGTGCCTTGAGGTTTGAAAAGAGTTTTGCACATACTAGAGGGAACCTGCACATTGGGATAAATGATCACGTTTCAAATCATAGGTTTAAGATAGGTGCTCCCCCTCAACATGTGCATTGAAAAATTGAAATCGTTTGTCACATGTGGGAGGGACAGCATGTTCATTCATGTGAAACCATTTACCTTAATATCAGTTTAAATCTAATTTAAATCACACATTCTCCCCCGATCACAATTATCAAATCATTTGAGATTTGTGATCTCGTATAGATTTAAATTGATTTTGAAAGCTTTTAGGGAGAATTGTGACTTGATTGTGAAAGCGTTTGAACTGATAAGGATCGGATTTTAAGACTTTAAACTCCATTTATAAACCCATGCATGTATATCTTTTGAAAACAATTTAATGCCAAATAACTTTTTAATTTAATTGAAATCATTCTCCCCCTCAATCAATGACGTAGGTTGTTGATTGAGAGATAGAGATTTCGACAAATAAGTCCTGATGATTATCAAAAATAGAGATTGAGTTATTTTTCAAAGCATTTAGTTTTCAGCAGATAGGAGTTTATAGAATCAGAGCATAGGATTTGAAAACATGGTAAAACATGGCTCTGTTCTTTCTTTAAAACCGGGTTATTGCCTGAAGATGACAATAAACCATTTTCTCTTTCTCCCAAAAATAATTTTTTGATTTTTTGATTTTTTTTTTTTTTTTTTTTTTTTTTTTTTTTTTTTTCGAACAACATCTAAAATCCCGTGTCATTCTTTGAATGACAGCTCAAAGACCGTAGATATAATCGAACCGGAAAGAAACATGACAAAAAAAGACAATATTTTTTGAAGATTTTTCGACTTTTTTCAGATTTTTATGGATTTTGAAAGTTTTATAATTTTGTATTTTGATTTTCGAGTAGATATATACAAGAGATAGATGAAGAAAGACCTTTACTCCTCGTCTTCCTCCTGAAGACGTTTGAGAGTTTCTGGTTGAAGGCTTTTCAAACCAAGTCGTGGAAGAATAAACTCAAAACGTTCTCTTGGAAGAGCTTTGGTGAAGATGTCCGCTAACTGATATTCAGACCTCACAAAATATAGTTCCACTACACCTTTTTCCACTTGTTCCCTGATGAAGTGATGTCGAATGTCGATATGCTTTGCTCTTGAGTGTTGAACGTTGTTGCATGAGAGAGCAATAGCACTTTTATTATCACAGTACAGAGGGATTTTGTTGAATTCAAAGCCATAGTCAGATAATTGAGATCTCATCCATAAGATTTGAGCACAACAAGATGACATGGCTATGTATTCAGCCTCTGTAGAGGAAATAGAAGTACTCATTTGCTTCTTTGAAGACCAGCTCACAAGCTTATCACCCAAAAACTGAGCACCTCCTGACGTACTTCGACGTGTATCTTGACAACCTGCATGATCAGCATCTGCATAGGCCGTTAGTGACATACCGGTGTCTTTCGGGTACCATAGTCCCATATTGATGGTTCCTTGGAGATACCGAAAGACCTGTTTAACTGCTTCAAGGTGCTTTTTGGTAGGCTTAGCCTGGTATCTAGCACACATGCACACAGAGAACAAAATGTCTGGTCTACTAGCAGTGAGATACATCAGGGATCCAATCATACTTCGATATTTAGTTTGGTCAATCATGATCCCTGAGAGGTCCTCATCTAGTTTGGTTCGGTCAATCATGGGGGTGTCAACAGGGTCACTTGAATCAAATCCAAATTTCTTTAAAATCTCTGTTGCATATTTAGATTGATTTATGAAAATGCCTCCGGGACTTTGAGAAATTTGTAATCCCAAGAAAAATGACATTTGTCCCATCATTGACATTTGAAACTTTGAACTCATTTCATTTGAAAAACGATCACATTCCATTGGGTCAGTCGAGGCAAAAATAATATCATCAACATAAATTTGAACATGAATCAAATGTTTGCCTGACTTCCTGGTGAACAATGTAGGATCAACTGCTCCTTTGATGAATCCGGTTGATAGAAGAAACTTTGATAGTGTATCATACCATGCCCTTGGAGCTTGCTTTAAACCGTAAAGAGCCTTCTTCAGACGATAAACGTGAGTAGGATGCTCTTGGTTCACGAATCCTTCGGGTTGGCTTACGTAGACAACTTCCTTAAGATCTCCGTTCAGAAATGCCGTCTTTACATCCATCTGATATACCACCATGTTCTTACTAGCAGCATTAGCCAAAAAGATTCTGATTGCCTCGATTCGAGCAACTGGAGCAAAAGATTCTTCAAAGTCTATACCCTCCTCTTGACGATATCCTTTAGCAACTAATCGAGCCTTGTTCTTCAACACATCACCATGCTCATCAAGTTTTACTTTGAAGATCCATTTTAGAGCTATAATCATAGCACAGTCCGGAGCAGGTACTAACTCCCATACATCAAGACGATCAAACTCATGAATTTCATCTTGCATAGCATTGAACCAGCTATCTTCATTCATAGCAGTTTTAACATCTTTTGGTTCGATCTTAGATAGTACGGAGTTGAAGAAGCACCATAAGGCATCGGTTGCGAGTTGCTTCCGGGTTGATACAGGGCGAGAGGGATTACCAATGATGTTGTCTAATGGATGATCGTGAGTCCATTTTCTGAGGTGTTCATGTGGCATTTGTTG
Organism: Chrysanthemum seticuspe; assembly: GCA_019973895.1. NCBI lineage: Eukaryota > Viridiplantae > Streptophyta > Magnoliopsida > Asterales > Asteraceae > Chrysanthemum > Chrysanthemum seticuspe. Next base: position 288,532,409 of record BPTQ01000009.1, read on the forward strand.
AGGAACTGAAGTAGCTGAGTCGATGTCTTCTGAAGAAGATGGTTCTGATGATGATTCAGGAGTAGCAAATATGTTTTCAAATGGAGCATCTTCAGGAGTCGCAAAGGGATTAACTTCATTATTGATGTCAGAAACATTTCCATGATGTATATTTGAAGAATGATGATTTGTTGATGAGACTGAAGGATCAGCAGCAGGTGCTTCTTGGCTTAAAGATATTGAGACTGAAGGATTGACTTCATTCACTGGAATATGAGCATCCTCTGTTGTAGGGATCAGCACCTCATTAGTAGTAGACTCATACAGTTCATCAAACATTGGATCAAACAATTTCTTTACATCATCTTCAGATGGAGGTACATATGGCGTTTCTTGAGAGGAGTTTGGAACAAGGGATGAACCAATAGGACTGTTTTGAAGTGCGGGTCCTGAGCTGGAGTGTCCAGGAGCCATTTGACCGGTCAGCTCATCAAACGTAACGTGAATTGTTTCCATGATATTTCGGGTTCTTTTGTTGTAGATCCGGTATCCCTTTTTGTTTGGTGCATATCCTACAAATACTCCAATGTCAGCTTTAGCTCTAAGTTTGCCCAAGTCTTGACCCTCATTAGTTGGATAGCACAAGGCACCAAACACACGAAGGAAAGATAGATTAGGTTTTCTGTTGTGGACAAGTTCATATGGAGTTTTTCCATGAATGGTGTGAATCAGGGAACGATTTTGTGTGTAGCATGCAGTGGCAATTGCTTCAGCCCAGAGAAACATTGGAACCTTTGAGTAGATCAGCATTGTTCTAGCAGCTTCAACAAGAGTACGATTTCGTCTTTCAACTACACCGTTCTGTTGAGGGGTTCGTGGAACACTTCTTTGATGGCTGATTCCAACGCTTTCATAGAATTCACTAAGTTGTTTGTTGACAAACTCAGTTCCATTGTCTGTTCTGATAATTCTGACAGTTTTGTTTAGTCTAACCTGCAGTTGTTTGATGAGTTTGATGATGATATCAGGAGTTTCATCCTTTGTCCTTAAGAACTTGACCCAGGTGAATCTAGAATAATCATCAACCACAACTAACACATATTTCTTCCCAAAGATATTCTGCACCCTCATTGGTCCACATAAAGCCATATGAATCATATGAAGAACTTCTGTGACAGAGTTAGTAGGTTTGGGTTTATGGGCATACTTCTTGCTTTTTCCCAATTGACATGCTGAACAAAGATGATCCTTTTCATACTTTAGTCTAGGTAAACCTACAACTAAGTCCTTTCTGGAAAGATCGTTGATGGTGCCGAAGTTCAAGTGATTGAGACGACGATGCCATAACCAAGACTTTGTTTTTGAAGCCTTTGATAACAAGCAGATTGGTGAAGCTCTCATCATGTCATCGATAGAGATAGTGTAAAGGTTTGAGCCACGAGTTCCTTTCAACAGTTCCTTACCATTAAGATCTCTAACAAAGCAGGTATGTTTTCTGAAGGCTACTTCTAGATCAGAGTCACAGAATTGACCAACAGAGAACAGATTATGTCCTAAACCTTCCACATAATACACTCTGGAGATGACACTATCACCAACAACATAATCTCCATAACCCATAATAGCACCGAAATGATCATTACCAAATCTAACAGTCCCGATGAATTTGCTCACGAAGTTCATGAGCCGTGACCGGTCTCCAGTCATATGCTTGGAACAGCCTGAGTCCAGGTACCACAGAACGATTTGAACGATCTGCAGTTGAACACAGACAAGAATGGATAACTGGATAATTGGGATCCCCATGCAAGAATGGGTTCCATTTGGTTAGTAGCAACAGTTGGAACACCCACATCAGAAATAGAAGCATTCATATCAGACAATGAGGTAATGGAATCATTATGAGTAGATGCAATACTAGTGTCTGTATTAGTCCTGTTTACAGTGTGACCACTTCTTAAGAGAATAGTTCTACCAGTAGGCATCCATTTTCTAGTGGGCATTATCTGATTGGTCTTATGACCAACAGGTATCCAATAAGAACCTATTCTGCTGAATGTTCTTCCTGTGGGTTTCCATTGTTTTCTAACTTTCTTTCGCTTTTGCCTTTTAGCCTTTTTAGCATGAATTTTAGCATTAACAATATTAACTGGACAATTAACATCATTAGGCAAAGCATTGACATCACATCCATGATTAGAAACAGAATTCAAGCAATCATCAGTACAAGGTTTGCAAATAGTATCAGAATTCGAATTAATTACAGTACGCTTATGGCTAATACTAGAATCAACACGATTCGTTTTATTCGATTCAAACTTAAGGTTCCTAGATTGTTCTTCTACTTTCTTCCAGTGCACATTCTTAGCTTGAGAGGTCTTATCATTCCTTGTATTGTCTTGAGACTTTGACCTGCTCCCTTTAATGTCACTGATTACTCCTGTAGAGGGAATGGGAACATTAGTTTGTTTTACGACTCTTTGCACCACCTGTTTAGATGTGCTGGGATCTGAACTACATGCAGGTGCACTACGGTTCACTTTCATAAAGCTAGATGTACTGAGATTGGTACTCCTAGAAGGCACATTAGAGTTCACTTTCCTAGCATTGACAGATCTAGAATCTGAACTACTCAAGGGTACACTACGACTCTCATTCAAAACATTGGGAATCGAGTGCATCTCATATTTGGCCTTAGGCATTGAGCATGGAATCAAAGGGTTAACTCTCTCACCTAATGTCTTTGGGCATATGGTGATCAAGCATTCTAAGATTTCTTGAGATCGTTTGGCATATGAGCATGCATGTCCAATTGCATTATCATGAGGTTTCTCTAGCTTATCCTCTTCAACAATCTCACGCAGGCATTCTAAGCAATCCTTGAGGGATGAGAAATATGTTTGAATGGCAAGTTTGTTGTTCCTTAGGTGAGGGGGGACATATGTCACAGATAAAGCAGATTTATTGCCAGAGTGAACCTTAGGTACAACATTCTCCTCATTGATCATTGGCATTTTCCCTTTTATCTGACTCTTCAGATTCTCAATTTCCTTTTGCAATGAAGTTATTTGTTCGTTGTTTTTGTTACGAGTGACTTTAATTGATTCAAACAACTCATTGAAATGACGTTTAACCTTTTCATTCTCTTCTAGAAAACTTTCGTTTTCCTTTTGTAAAGCATTTACTAGGTTTTGAAGATGAAACGTTTGAGAATTCTGAGAATCTAAAGAAGGAGGCATTTGGGAGCCTGTCATATTGTTCGTTTGACCCTTTAATTGAGAGATTTGGGCTTTCAACTTTCTGATCGTGTTACACTGAGCTTGAATCTGTTCATCTCGTTTGTTAATTTGAAAAACTGCATCAAACTCTGGAGCATCTGAAGATGTCTTGATATTTGAAGTTTTGACATTTTCTTTGAGATGTTGATATTTTAGTTGTAGATTAAAATACTCAACTTCTAGTTTAGAAAAATGTTTAACCAAATTGTCATGATCATCCAGTTCAATTTTCTCATTTAGTTTAGAATTAGTTTTTTCAAGCTCAATGACACGATCATGGGAGACTTTCAGGGCCACAGATAATTCATGAAATTTGGAAGCATTAATAGAGCAATTTGAAGCAGTGAAAAACACATCTTGAGCAACACATTCAGTAATAAGATTCTCATTTAATGTATGCAAGTTCTTTCTCTCAATCTCATTATATTTTAGTGCACGCTCATAATCACTAACTTCAGCAACCATTGCATCAAATTCCTTTTCCATACCTTTAATATCAGCTTCTACCCCTTTTTTAAGACTCTCAAAGTGATCTTTTAGAAGTTTAAAGAAGGGCATGACCTCAGTTAAATAACATTCTTTCATTTGTTCAAAACCTCTTTCACCTTCAGTTATACCAGTGGGAGTGATCCTTTTCTTGCAAGTTTTCTCAAAATCAACAAATAGTTGGAATATAACGTATTGGCTAATTAATGTCTTGCTTTTAGTGGCAATTGTTCTAGGTACAAGATGCATAGGTGTATTAGGAGGATACACAGTTGCTCTAGGCATTTTCCGAAGGGGAGGGTTTGTTTCTACAATATTTTCAGCTTTCTGCTTATCTAAATCCATTTTCCAGAAGACTTGTTCGGGAGTCAACAAAGTCTGAGGCTTAAACTTGTTCAAGGCAATCCAGTTTTCCTTCTTGTAATCATGAGGAGAGAAGATTATGTTTTTCTCTTTGCATTTGGGATCATCTTGCTTCTTATTCATCTTTTCCCTAGTGATTTCATTTAAAATCTTATCTTCCTCAGTGCACTCAACGCAACTAGGTTTCTGCCTAGGCTTAAGGACTTCATTACCATCATAAATTACCTTATGAGCATTTCTAGCCTTTTTAATTACCTCTGGATTTGGTTCCTCTACAAGGGGAACGCTATGCTTATCGCTTAGAACTCTATGCTTAGTGATCATGTGAGCAGTCTGAATGGTGTTTCCTTGTAAATACAACTTGTTTTCAAGTTTGTTTTTCAAAGTTTTCAGATTAGAAAAATCTCTCAAGAGTTTTGATTCCTTTGCATTAAATTCTTGCTTAAGCATTTTCACATTTTCTTGAAGTTCTTGTTTTTGCTTAGCTGTTTTAGAAAATTTTTCTTGCAGGGAATTTAATTCTTGTTTCAATACTTCTTCTCTAAACTTACTCTTTCTAATAATTGTACTCACTTGGACATCCATTTCCTGCTCACGAGTGGTCAACTCAAATTTTGCCCTTTGTTCATAAATAGCAACACGTTCCTTATAGGCATTTAGTTCAGAAATTATGGAATCATTAGGAGCACATGCAGTGTATTCATCAAAGACATAGTCATTGTTGACTGCAGAAGATGCATCACTTGGTACAACTTCACTTTCACTTTGTTTCACGTATTGATCGTATGGGACAATATTGATATTACCCATATTTTCAACATTTGATTCAATAGTTTCAGTCGGTTGTACTTTGTCATGCATCTGTTGCACATCAGCATCATCGTATAGCTTTAATACCTCAGAGATGAGTTTGTCCTTGGATGGGCCAGCTAGTGGTGAAGAAGAGATCTTGGGAGAAACCATTGGAGAGATGCTAGCCATAAAGATTGTGTGTGCAGTAGGTCCATCATCTACATCAGAGTCGTATGCATCACAGTCAGCAACTTGAAAGGCGTTCTGATGATTATGACCTATCTCCTGAATAGGCTGCTCATCCACATCTGCATCATAGGTCTTGGCATTACCCTCAGCAAGAAACAACAATTCCTCTTCATCCAACGCAGCACCATTGTCCTGAGCTTGTGCCAGTAACATCTTATCTCTGAAGTAATCAGCATTCTGAGGACGCTTTGGAGATGTGCAGTTCCTTGCAATGTGACCTTCACCACCACAGTTGTAGCATTTGATTGGCTTAGGTTGACCTTGGTTACCATTTCTTCCTCGATTCAGGTTTCCAACATAACCTCTCCCAGCTCCACCTCTCCCCTGATCATACTGTCTTTCCTGAACTGGTTGCACCACGATCCTTCCATCTTTAACAGTGGCTTGATTATGTGGGTTAGATGCAGTTCGTAGGTTGTTGTTGGTTTGTGGGAGAGAATTCATGTTTTGACTAATGAGTAGAGCTAGTTGATTAACGATGTTATCCACGCGTGCATCAGCATCAGCTTGTTTGAACATAGGATCAGGAATGAGTTTGTGATTACCGTTACCCAAGGGAATGACTTGTGATGCTTTGGTTGTGATTCCAATGTTTGAGTAAAAGGCTGTTGAGTCATTAGACGAACTTGTCTCTCCCTGGTTGGTTTTGAACTGATTGAGAATCAATTTTTCAAACATGGCATGTCTCTCATTCTGAAGGAGGAAGGCATAGAGTTGCTCATAGTTTGTGTTCTTCAATCCTTTAGTAAGCTTCACAGCGGTAACAAACTTGTGCCATTCGGGATTCATGTTGTTCACAAATTTTGAATTCAACTGAATGTTAGGCATAGTCATTCTGATGTTCCTCATGTCATTAACTAACTTATGAAATCTCACATAGTACTCATAGACACTCTCATCGGGTTTCATCTTGAAGTGCTCAAATTCGTCATAGAGTTGGGATTCTCTGTCTTCCATAGTTAGTTCTGAACCTGAGAGAAGCATCTTGACATTATCCCAAACTGCCTTTGCTTCAGTGTTATGATTGATCAGCTTGTAGATATCTTTAGGAAGACCTTGTAGAACAATGTTTGAAGCCCTGATATCTGCATCAAATCTCTTTTTCTCCTTATCATCAAGCTCATCATACATCTTAGGTCTGTCCATTCCGTAAATAGGAGTACCATCTTCATTAGTATCAAGTATGTCTCTAGTCGTTTCAACTCGATATGGTCCTTCATCAATGGATTTGAGAATATTGACACCATTTTCCTTTCCAAGGCAATACAATCTGATTCGTTGAGCCCAAGAATCGTAGTCAGTTCTGTCAAGCATGGGTGGACGAGTATCTGATCCAGCTGCTTGTACATCCTCGGCAACAGTGGAGATGACAGTAGGGACGTTGGTGGACATGTTATCAGATTATACGGGATTTTATAACTCAATGATTAAACCGGGAAATAGATTCTTTCACGGGATTTTACTAAATCAAGAGAAAACCGTAAACAATCACTCAAGTCGCTAGATGATAAAGCTCTAAGTCGCTAGAAACAAATTCACTAAGTCGCTACCAATTAATTCGCTAGACACCCAAGTCGCTAGAATCCCAAGTCGCTAACAGAAAAACAAGTCGCTAAGTAGTAACTCGCTACAGACCAAGTCGCTAACCAAATTTTGGCAGCAATTCGCTACACAAGTCGCTAGAGACACAAGTCGCTAAAGAGCAACTCGCTACTGACCAAGTCGCTACCACAAGTCGCTACCCGTAGTGGAGAGTCCACTACTTGTCCTTTAACTCGCTAGCTCTAACTCGCTAGCTTTTAACACTGTAAGTCGCTACAAAATAATGAAGAAAGTCGCTATGAAGAAATGTTATCCGTGAACTAACTCGCTACCATGAAAAACCAAATAAACATCACTTTTCAATCCAAAAACAACCCAACCAAGATGATTCAAGCTTACCAAATGAAAACCTAAACACTTATGATGATTCAAAACACAAAAGTACCAACAAAATTCAAACTTTAATACTAGAGATCAACCAAATGATGCAAAAACCACTAAACTTTTTCAAACTCAAAAACCACCTAAAAACCACTATAAATCCAAAGATGTGCAAGATATGATCTAACCATGGCTCTTGATACCAATTGTAAGATATAACTTTTCACACACACATCAAACCATAACACAAGGTGGCGTATAAGATGGAATTCTAGAGAGAGAAAGTTAGAGGTTTAGGGAACTTAGTGAGAGAAAGTGAAAGATATTATTATGAGCTCCAACTCTCTACCTTGGAAGGTAGAGAGTATTTATAGTCTTACATAACTCGCCACACTTTGGGCTGTGGATCAGGCATACAGTGGGTAAAGACCCGTCCGTCCTCCACGGTGTTACTTAACTAAATTACTACTTAACTTAAAAGAACTACGACTACGAGCTTTCTAACGATTACATATACTTGAGGTGACCGACTCTTTAATACTGGGAATTTCTAATTCCTAACAAATGTTGTTGGTAAACGTCGTGCGAATGATACGGATATGTTTGATGTTGCCATGCAATCCAAAAAAGTACGACGTAGTGATACTTTATTCACAGGTGAGCTTTTTTGTGTTCCTGTTCATGTTGCTTGCTGTATGATTATGGTTATTGATGGTGATGCTTTTGTGTCGCTATGCAGGTTCGGGTCCATTTAGTTTGGACTTTGGAACTGGGTCAGTTAGCCCGGTGCCAGCAGACGGTTCCAACGACGTTGGTGAAATAGGTCACTACGTTGCAGGACAGGATCGTATTAGCAGGAAGAGAAGGGTGGATTCCATAATTGATGGTCTGTTTAATTACATTTTTTTGTTTCTTATATTTGTTTGGGTTTTGGTACCCTTCATAGGTCTTATTGTGGTTCTGTGAACATAAGCATTTATTCTGTATATCGTTTTACTTTCCGTAGTTACATGTTCGTTTTTCTAAGTTTACCGATCTCAATGTATTGAAGGTGTGTTACCTGGGTTAACATCCGGGGAATATACCCCTGTTCTGGCACATGCAACGACGTTTGACAGCGTGCCTGTGTTAAATCAGCCGGTTGGCGTTGGTGTGACACCGTTACAAATATTCACAACTTATACACCAAACGCACAACGAAAATCACAAACGTACCAAAAAAATTGTCACAACGAACAACCGAAAAAAAAAGTGTCAGAAAACCCCGCCGCACCGCGGCGGGTTTCGAACACTTGTTAAAGAATATACACCTAAAACATAAGTGCAATTAATATTTTAAGCAAAATAAATTTGATGTGTAAACAATTGTATTGCAAAAAACATATGTAAAGTTACGATACTAAAAAAACACATATGCACCTGGTGTTTTTGTTTTTAGAAAAAACATAAAACTAAAAAAAAAAAGAAAAAAAAAATTGAAAATTTAAAGTATTAAAAAACGTTTTTTTAATTAAAAATATTCAAATAGAAAGTGAAAATGTGTTTTATTATTATGCCCTTATGAATTAAATAAAAAGATTTATTAATATTAAATTCTTATTGGTCCAAAGTGGTTCTGTACAAAAAAATGGTTCTACATTGAACGTGCCCATATATATATATATATATATATATAGTGTAAGGTTATCTTAAGAACCAAATAAATTGCGAGAACTGCGAGAACTATTTTTAACCATTAGATTAATAGATCAATGGACATGATTAAAAGTGGCCTAATTGTAAATAAGCATAAAATAATGTATTATATTGTGAAGGGTGGGAGGGCATTTTAGGGACATCACATTAATATATTTAAAAACCGTCCCTTTTTTCAAGGATTACTAAAATCATAAATCATAATTATCCTCTCTCTCTTTCACATTCAAATCTCTCTTAACCCTAGATCTGAAAATGAGCGCCATTAGCAAAAATCCTCCATCTTCTATAGTCTTTTCCGGCGGTCTGTTGGGGCTTCACCAAGTCACCATCAATCTCGTCATCTTCTTTCATATAATTTGTTTTCAACAGTTCAATTGGTTCGAGGTAGTAATTTTTCGTGGTCATTTTTTTTGGCAGTTGAGTTTTAAAGGTCGCGGTTGTTGGGGGGTTTTCGATGGGATATAAAAGGTACAGGTAATGGTCGATTATTGGATCGGTGGTGCTCGTATGATGGCTTCAAACATTCTGGTTTTGCTCAAAGGTACGTCCCTATCTCAGTCATGGTCACAAGTTTTTTTTCCCATCCTTTTATTATTATCCGAACACAGGGCCGGCCCTGGCTATGGGCGGCACGGGCGACGGCCCAGGGCATCATATAAATAGGGGGCATCAAAGTTTTGATGTTGTGAATTGATTTTATATGATGAAGCTTGTGTTGTAATGATTAAACGTTAACTGGTAGAATATAGAAGAAATAAATGAAGAAAGAATCAATGTTTTGTAAAAAAATAAATAAGTTCACCGGAGATGTATATACACATTCGCTTGAAACAGAAGGGAAAGGAAGAAGAGAGCAGTGAGAGAGACAAAAAGTACGAAAAAAATGGGATGAGTTGTTATAATCGACTTTTAGTCTTTTTATCTTCTACCAATAGTATTTTACCATTTAGATCAAAAAGTCAAACGTATTTTGCTGTTTACTTGTTTTAAAGTAAATTTAATTTATTTTCAGATTTTCTTTTACAGTATTTCATTTCTTATTTACTTTTCAGTCTTCTCAAACTTATTAGTCCTTACTTTTTATTCCTATTATCGTTTCAGTGTGCACATGTGTTTTTGAGTGTGCATATGTGTTTTTACAGTTGTGAATTTGAAATCTTCTATGCATATGTGTTTTTACAGTTTCATGAACTTGTTTGTTTTGTTTAATTTCAGCTGTTATGGAAAGGATTGTGTACAAGGATTAAAAACACATGTGTACATATGCCTACAAAGAGATCGAGAAATCGAGAGTGGCCAATGAGGAAAATGAGGAAAAACACATGTGTACAAAGAGATCGAGAGTGGCCAATGAGGAAAAACACACGTGTACAAAGAGATCGAGAGTGGCCAATGAGGAAAAACACATGTGTACAAGGATTAAAAACACATGTATACAATGAGAAAAAACAAAAGAGATCGAGAATGGCTAATGAGGAAAAACACACGTGTAGATTTCAGGGGTTATTAAAAACATTGTATTATGCACATGTGCACGCTTCATATATTTGTAATAAAACATATTTATGTAATATTTTTAATAAAGTTGTTGTTTGTATAAAATTGCATAAATGTATTAATAAAGTTTTGTTGTTTGTATACATACTTATGTAATATTTTTATAGATACATGTGCAAATAGAAAACACCTATGCAAAAACGGAAAATACAATTATCAAAATAATGCAAAACACATGTGCACACAATGTAAAAAAAAGAAAAAAAAAATCCTAAAATTACTGGAACAAAAAAAAAACGTTTTTTGTAAAAAAAAAATAAATAAAAAAAAATAAAAAATAAAAAAATTCTAATATAGAAGAAAGTTTTTTTTACCATTATGCCCTTTTGAATTAAATTATACAAATTAATATAAGAAAAAATCTGATTGGTTGATGCTGGTTCTCGCAGTTCTCGCAATTTATTTGGTTCTGAAAATAACCCTTCCCTATATATATATATATATATATATATATATATATATATATATATATATATATATATATATATATATATATATATATATATATATATATATGTGATAAAGATCAAATAAAAAGATAAATATCAGTAAAAATATAAAAAGATTTTTTTTTCAAAAAAGTTCTCGAAAAATTCCAAAAAATTTCACAAGATCAGGTATGATGGTGCATGAAAAAGTTGTGAAAAACTTTTTTCTAAAAGTGGATATTTTTTCCGAAAAAAAATTATGAAAGAATACGTTTGCGCATTAAATCGTTTTTTTGTGCATCAAAAATTGGTTTTTGCACCCAACTTCTTTTGACTTTTTTCATCAAAATAACATTGTGCATCTAATTAAAACAAGTTAAACATTTTGTGCATCAAAATTTTTTTGCTCATCAAAATTCGTTTTTTGTGCATTAAAAAAACGTATCAAAACTCAAAATTATAAAAAATGTTTTCACAAAAGTTTTATGCACCAACATACCCGATCTTATGTAATTTTTTTAGAATTTTTGGAGAATTTAAAAAAAAAAAAAAAAACCAAATCTTTTTATTTTTTTTACGGATATTTGTTTTTTTATATTAACTTTAATATATATATATATATATATATAAGTATGAAACATTCTATAACAAATAACTACTTAAATAAAAATACAAAACACTATTCTAAGAGTGATGGAGTGTGGGTAAATTTATTTACAAGGCTTTTCTACTTAATTAATTAACATTTTTGTCTATGTATATTTTTTTATTGGACTTGTATAAAACAATCACTTATCATCTTCTTAAGAGGTCCGTGCGATTATAATTTTAAAGCGATTAATAATTAGGGTTTTTTAGAAAACCAACCAAAACAGTACCCTAATCATATTTTATTGATCGAAGTGTAATATTAGGGTTTAGAGGGTTTAAGCTTCTCCATGGAAACAGTTGGAGGAGGTTTATCAGATTTGTTGAAGGCTCTAACCATTGATAATGAACTCCCTTTATCCGTAAATGCAGTCGTGTTAAACGACTACCTATTAACAGAAATCTTACTTAAGTTACCGGTAATCTCACTTCTTTTGTTTAAATCTGTATCCAAACATTGGCTATCTCTAATAACATCCCCTTCTTTCGTTAAGCGTCGTAGACAAATTCCTAATATCGATCCTCCTTCCGGTCTCTATCGTGCATACGCATCCTTTAAAGAAGAACGAGTTTGTGGCGTTGGATAACAGAATTCCAGCCAGCACACCCCGGTTTAAAACCACATTTGCATGCAATACTAGTTTTCCTTTTATGGATTCAAGCAATGGTTTGATTTTATGCCAAATATCTCCTGATAGGCTTTGTGTTTACAATCCGTCCATTAATATTTTAAAAATTCTTCCACAACGCCCCCAAATTAACTTGGAACCAGGTGATCGTACTTGTGGTATGAGAATGGCTTTTGATCCTCTCAAATCACCTCACTACAAAGTTGTGTATGCTTCGGTTGGTTTGTCTATTCAAATACAAACTTACTCTTCAGAAACGTGCAATTGGAGGAGTAGTGTTAGCAGCAATCGATTTCCTACCCAATGGTATTCAGGTTTTGATGATGTAATTTATTGGAATGATGCTATTCATTGGTTGGAATTATGTGAAACTGGGCGGCATTATAAGTTAGATATTGCTAAGGACGTGCCTGTTTTGACACACATACAACACCCTTTAACGTTGGGGACAACATATTGGGATACCGAGTGGACAGAGTCTCGTGGTTGGGATGCCAAGTTGTTAGAGTCTCATGGTTGTTTGATTCTTCTTGGTAGGTACTATACTCATCCTCATCAGTTGAATATTTACGAGATGAGTTGTGAGTGTTCTAAATGGTCGTTGAAGTACTTTGTTAGTCTTAACGACATAATGCCACTTCACGATTATTGGAGTCTGCGTCGTGTCCAGTGTATTTCATATGGAGAACAAAAAGAGGATTCTTTTATGGTGATTGAGTCAAATAACAAGGTTGTTCTATACAATTTCGTATTGAGAACTTTTCGCAACGTCTATGAAGTGAATGATTTACATGGCCCTGGTCGGAGGTTTGTGTTCACAGCATCTTTTGCTGGTGTATGATTATGCTTTCTATTACAGCCTTACAGGTATGATCTTCATATCTTATGTTGTCCTATCAATACTTGTTTATAACTACTGTTGAGGCTAGAATAGCGCTTAATTACTTAATGTTTATTAAGAACTGTGCATTATATGAGCTGTTACTGTTATGATTTAATGAATCCCATTTTTGAGTGTCTAAGGTATGTATCTTCCATGGACAAACAGGCATAATAGCTTTCAAGATCAACTTAAAACGATAGTCGGAGGTTAGTGTTAGTAGCACATTAGTTATAAGAGTTAATCAGATCACATGCAATTGAAATTCAGAATCAACTTACAGAGTTATGGTATTGTACGATGTTTTATGAACTCGCTAGGCGCTATTCACTAACTTACGGATTAACATGCATTTCAGGTACTGTTATATACAATAGACGTGAGAGATGAGTGGCATCAGTAAAATTTGTTAATTGTAATCGATTAGTAAATGATGGTGGTTACGATGATAAAAATTCTCACGACAAGTTGTAACTAAGCCAGTTGTGCATTTAATTCATTCTCCTTCTTAACAGATCTAGTGAAGCTTGTGTAATTTACAAGAAAGTATATCACATCCCATGATATAGATTAAGGTTGGCAATTTAGATTAAATGGTTGTGTTTGGACACTCTTAATTAACTTAAACAGGCCATAAAAGTAAAAACTCACCCGTTTTTCGGTCTATGCAGCTAGTTTCTTCTCGTACTAAAACCTGACCCGTTTGCCAAACTCTTAGGAACCCCCCCCCCCCCCAATATTTTCTAGTGCATACGATCTCTAAACCTGTATGATTCAAAGATTAGCTTATTATTATTGTAAAATTGTTTCTATTCTTATTATTATTTAATGTCTTCGTTAAAAAGTGTTTTTGGGTCAACCCAATTTCTACTCGTACTAAAAACTGACCCATTTTGAGAGCTGCTCACAGCGCATCTTGCCGCTGTTGTACGATTTTGATATAAGCTTCACTATATTCCAATATATAAAAGAGGCTGAAACCAAACTATATAAAAAAAGTTTAAGTGTCAAATGAGCTATTTTTACTTCTAAATTGACAAATATATTTTCATATTGTAAGAAAAATGGTAGGTGGATTTAACTTTAAAAAGTATGTATCAGAATCTAATCATCTTGGGCATAAACAATTTTGACGAATGTTTTAAGACATTTGTTTTCTCCAAAAGATCAAGAATTGATAGATGGTATGTTTCTGATGTTTCAGTTTTATACTACGTAGTCACCTTTTTAGTAATTAACAGCGACACTATTTGGTTATTTGCAGGCAATGTTAATGGAGATAATGAGGGTTACTAGCTCTTGTAGTTCTCAACGTATAACATGGTACCGCAACTTTTTCTTGATGTAGTTTTAAGAGAACAAGATTAATTTGTCTTTTGATGAAACCTAAGTCGAGGAAGATGCAGCAATACAAGCTATACCATGTGTGATTCTTGTTTCTGCAATCCTAATAATATTTGTAATTGATTGATGTGGCTAGTATGACTTGCAGAGTTGCAGTACATTTATAAGTGGACTTAAAAGGATGTTTATTTCCAAAAAAAATTTGCGTGTTTCATGAATGAATATAACGTTCCTTCTCAAACACCATTGTACATTGGGCTGTCAGGTCCGGGTTGGCAAGTCGGCACAACCCTTCCCAAGCACCACATGTTTAGGTCAGCGGGTCAAACCTGCGAGCGTAACGTGTATGCACGTCTAAATAGGTCAAATGGGTTGACTGTCAATCCGGTTAACTTTATATAAACTTGGTTTTTGTAAAGCTCAAATGGGTTGGCGAATCAACATGCTTATCAATACCTTAACTCAAGAGGACCTTTTTATTAAACAGCTAAGTTGTTAATTATCTAGAGAAGTAGTACAAATATAAGGTAAAGAAGTTCCGAAATCAACTTAAATCGTTAAGTAGCAGTATTAGGTTACTGCGAATTTGATCACATTCTAGCTGTGTACAAATGTTGCTAACTTCTCACCCTTAAGGCCACTTGTAATTAGAGAGCACCACAACCAACTTTACCACCGTAACTTCAGCATCACATCAGCTTTCTCTCTCTACAATTAAATTCACCACCAACTTCACCACCAAAATACACAAATATATTCTACCAAAACCAAAATCACACACACACTGACACACCAAACCAAAACTCCCACGACTCAGTCGTTTAGACGATCGGGTTCTCTCCAAATGCACCTAAAAGCGTCTTGCCAGGGTGAGACTAATAAGGATCGACACGTCTTTGGGGTATCACATTGGAAATGCATGAGTCTTCAACTTTTTAATACGGGTGGTCTTAGTCATTGTTTCGTTTGGATTAAAGTTTCTAGACAAATGGTACCTTCGTACATTTTTATTAAATTTATGTTCTAAATTTCATCGAGCAACATTCAGATTTGGTCAATGAACATAAGGTGGGTGCAGGCAACAAATTTGAAGGAAAAAAATAGGTATGCTATAGTAATATTCTTTGACTAATGAAATATAAGAAGACTTAAAATGCAAAAAACTTATAAAAAAAGATACTACCAACTTATTAGTTGAATCATAAAGTGAATGTAGGAAAATTAATAAGTCACCCATCCAACGTACTATCCGCCTTGATGCAAGGACTATCATCTACTCTACCTTACCAATAAAAATCTTCCATACTAACAGTCAATAAAGCTTGACTTTCATGAATTTTTATATAAATTTAATTGTAATCATAAAATAAATTTAACAGTCAATATAGGATTACCGATTATTTTAGCAAAAATATATGGTATGATTTCGAAAATAAATAAATAAATAGAAGAAGCCAATAGACAGTAATTTGAAAAGAAATACGAAAACATTCCAATAACTTGATTTATGCCACTGCTTTTCGCACACAAAAAAATTGTTTCTTACTCCCCTTGAAATCTTATGGCTTTTGTTAACATCTATCAAAGTTAATTGTATCGCTTTACTACTCTCACAGTTTAATTTGAGATATATTGAAGAAGCTCCTAGCGTCAAAGTGGCTCTTTTATATAAAATGTAAATGTACATGGTGTTAAGTAGTATGGGGATACAATGTTTTCATCGACATGTGAAATAAAATGTAAATGTACATGGTGTTAAGTAGTATGGGGATACAATGTTTTCATCGACATGTGAAATAAAATGTAAATGTACATGGTGTTAAGTAGTATGGGGATACAATATGCAACTTCTTACCCTAGAAAGTTAAAATAAATATCGGTAGTTAAGTGATTTTATATGTTATTAACAGTATTTGATAGAAGTGTGTTTGACAAAATTAGCTAATGATAAAAACTAGAGCACATTATGATTATGAGTATTAAATTGACATTGATTAAATGTATCACTTTCTCATCACCAATGTTTGTAGTGACATTTATTAGAAGTATCACTTTCTCATAGCAAATGTTAGTTGATCGGTTAAGAAGAAGCTTTTAAAAAACTAGGTTATATATTTAATCTCAACCCCCGATTAAAGGGTAAAGAAACGAGTGCTCGTTGACTGAAGCTAGATAGAAGCTAGGTTGTTCGAGAAAGGTCAGTCAACATAAAAAAATGCATGACGTTATAATCTTCTCGTTGATTTAAATCTTTGAGATAGACATCAAACACAATTTTTAACAAATGTTACAAATCTTGTTTAAAGAAAAATCATAACACATTTTACTATAAAAAAAAGAAACTACAATTTAGTTGCATGAATAACGGAAGAAGCAATGAACACTTTTGTTATTTTATGAACTTTGCTATAACCTCTTACTAAATCTTTTCTACACAAACAATAATATTAAATAGTTTTTTTCACTCATTCTTTTTCTGCATCCAAATAGTCAGTTCTACCACTTGGCAGGATTATGTGACTAGGCAGTTTTGTATGAATATTTAGCGGGACACTTTAGCATTTTTTTTTTCAACAAACACTTTAGAGTAATTTGCAAAAAACGTCTTTGTGATTTGGCGAAATCGCATGTTTTGTCCATATAGTTTGAAAAAGTGCAAGCGGTATCTTTGTGGAGAAATTTTTTGTCTAATTTCGTTTTTCTTTAAACTGAAATTACTAAAATACCTTTATCACCTACCTTCTTTATTTTTCTGTTCTTGAGGAAGTTTTAATAATTTCAGTTGAAAAAAAGACGAAATCTAACCCATGATTTCCTCACAAAGATGTCGTTCCATTTTTTAAACTATACAAACGAAACATACAATTCCACCAAACCACAAAGACAATTTTTGCAATTTACTCAACACTTTATTAAAGCACTTACTTAATCTACATATCAAAACAAACATACCACATAAGTAAAGTAAGTAAACACCTTCTTTACTCAACAAACCCATCCTTTAAATATCACCATCACTCCCACTTTTACACACACACACTCTCCAATGGCAAAACTAGGGTTCCTGTTCCCATTCCATTTCCATCATCTCATTCTCCTCCTCATCTTCATCTCACTAACCGCCGTCCACCCCCGCACCCTACCACCCCAAACCACACTTTCCACGTCATCATCACTCGACGTCACTCACTCCATCCACAAAACCCTAAACCTCTTCACACTATCACCAACTACATCACTCTCCAAAACGACGTCGCTTGATGACGTCACTTCTTCTAGTACCCTCTCGTTATCACTTCATCCACGTGTCACTGTTCACAAACCGTCGCATAAAGACTACGAGTCGGTTGTGGAAGATAGACTGAGGCGTGACTCGCTCCGAGTGAAGTCGGTTGTAACGAGAGTTGGACTTGCTGTTAACGGAGTTAGGAAAACGGATCTTAAACCGTTTTTTTTTAATAATGATGATGGTCAAGTGAGTGTGAGTGATGTGGAGGATTTGCAGGTTCCGGTTACGTCAGGAACGAGTCAAGGAAGTGGGGAGTATTTTTGCCGAGTTGGAATCGGGCATCCGCCGAGTCAGTTCTATATGGTTTTAGATACAGGTAGTTATTTTTTATTTTTTTATATATTTTTTTAGTGTAAAATTTTGTTTATTACGTACAGTAATTGTTTGATTTCACACTATATTTTAGGGATAATTTTGTGAAAATATCTTACTTGTTATATTTTTGAGCAAACTGCATTTTTGGTCCATAAGGTATGGCCAAATTGCAGGTTTCATCCCTAACGTTTTGAAAGTACAGAGTAAGTCCTCATTTGGCAAGTTTTGTTGCATGTTTGGTCCTTAAATTGTATATTTGGTCCCTAAAAATTTGAAGCTTCCATTGCATGTTTGGTCTTTAAATTGCAGATTAGGGACCAAACATGCAACAAAACCTTCAAAATGGCGACTATCGTTACACTTTCGAAACTTTAAGAACGAAACCTTCAATTTGACCATACCTTAAGGACCAAAAATGCAATTTACTCTATATTTTTAGTTACAGTATATTTAATTATTTATCATCGTTAAATCAAACTATTTGTAATAACTAATTTTTTATGTTTAAAAAAAAACTAACTTTTGAATTTCGATTATTTTGTTTATCGATTCTTAAAAGTACGTGTTTTCATTCTTTAAAATAGTTGATTTGATACAGAATAATTGAAATTTAAAAAGTTAATTATTAAGTAGTTCGATTCTAACGATAATAAATACAATTCAAAAAATCAGCAAGCAAAATACATTTTCAAACGATTAGTCTTATATTTTATAAGATTAATTTTTTTCTAACTTATTTTATGTGAAAACATATTATGTCATAAATAAACTTATTTAAGCCTATAATTCTATAAATAAGCTGAAATCAAATAAACTTGTAAACTGACAAATAAGTTAAACAACTGTCTCAATTTCTTTTGTTACACTGTTACTAAGAGCACAAGGTATGGAAAGCTTTTAACATGCCAAAGGTTCATTTTTCATGCCATCGGTGAGCCAAACCATACCACTACTTGGTGCCATTGGTGAGCCAAAAGTATTTGAGCTATTCCAATGGCTCAAGCCATTTGTGATGTTTGGTGGTTTTTTGTTTTGTTTTTTGTTGTATTGTGAGTGAGTGGGTATTTTTAGTGGGGTATTTTGTGGGACCCAATAACACGTTAGTGGTGTGTGATGAGGGATGGTGTTTTAGTTATTGGTGAGTTATTGAGAAGTATATGATGTGGCATAACATACCTTGTGCTCTAAGAAAAGAAACTCATTTTTTGTATTGGCTGCAGGTAGTGATGTCAACTGGCTACAATGTGCACCATGTGCAGATTGTTATCAACAAACAGATCCTATTTTTGAACCTGCCATGTCATCGTCATACTCACCGATCACGTGCGACGCACGTGACTGCAAAAACCTGGATGTTTCGGAGTGTCGGAACGGTACTTGTTTATACGAGGTATCGTACGGTGATGGAAGCTATACTGTTGGGGATTTTGTTTCCGAAACGGTTACATTAGACGGGCGGAAAACTGTTAGTGATGTGGCTATTGGTTGTGGACATAATAATGAAGGATTATTTGTAGGTGCGGGTGGTTTGTTAGGGTTAGGTGGCGGTCCGTTATCTTTTCCGTCACAAATTAACGCTACTAGTTACAGCTACTGCTTAGTTGATCGTGATAGTGATGAAACATCGACGTTAGAGTTTAATTCGCCGTTAGCGTCAGACGCCGTTAAGGCGCCATTAATTCGGAACAATAAAGTCGACACGTTTTATTACGTAGGGCTAAAAGGAATGAGCGTAGGAGGTAAATTATTAGATATTCCGTCAACGACTTTTGAGTTAGCTGACAACGGCAACGGAGGTGTAATAGTTGATTCCGGCACGGCCGTTACACGTCTACAAAAAGAAGGGTACGAGATTTTACGTGACGCGTTTGTTAACGCGACTAAAGAGGGTCTAACGAGGGTCGACGGCGTGGCGCTATTCGACACTTGTTACGACTTAAGTAAGAAAAAGAGCGTTGAAGTGCCTACTGTGGGGTTTGTTTTTACCAACGGTGAAAAGTTAAATTTACCGGCTAAGAATTACTTGATACCGGTTGATTCGGTAGGGACGTTTTGCTTTGCGTTTGCTCCCACGTCGTCTGGGTTGTCTATTATTGGGAATGTGCAGCAGCAAGGGACACGTGTCAGTTATGACCTTGGGAATAAACTCATTGGATTCTCACCTAATAAATGTTGAAAAGTGAATCGAGGGAAATATTTAAAAAAGTTTGTGGTTTTAACGATGTAGGGGTAGGATGGTCTTTTGTAATATCTATGTAATTAATAACCAAATTGTTTTTGGAAGGATGATATTGACGCGTATGATTCCTGAATTTATAGCCGTTGTGGTGAGTTTGTGTTTGTTTTTCTTGGAAAATGTTTACAAGAATGTGTTTTGTAATTTAACGTAAACTATGTGCAACTTGCTACAAGTCTACAATATGCTCTATATTACTTCAAACGACATCTGATCAAGTTTATATATTTACGTTTCAGTTAAGATATGTGTTGCGATTTGTTAGTGGTATGAATAGTTTTAAATTATTAAGAACGATAGGTATGGTATTATCCGATAACATGTTACTGGTATGTCGCTTCAGAGCCACATCATACACCTCTTAATAACTTATCAATAATTAAAACACCTCTCTCATAACACCACTAACATGTTATTGGGTCTCACAAAATACCCAATAAAAATACTACTCACTCACAATACAAAAATAAAAAAAATAAAATAAAAATAAATAAATAAATAAATTATTGGCGTGAGCCATTTCACTAACTCAAATTCATTTGGCTCAACTTTAACATATTGGCCGGTATGGTGGCTCACGAATAACACAAAAAAAATCGACGAATGACACGTTAAATATCTACCGTACCTTGCGGTCTCATTTGTTATTTAAAAGGCTTAAAATATGAAATGGTTAATACACTGAAATGGACATGATTATGTCCAAACATTCCGGATTGGTCAAATTAAAGGGCCAATTAGTGCACGTATTAGAGACTAGCCTTGATTTGCATTATTAAATGACTTTTAGCGAAAAAAGCTTGTAAGTACAATAATAGGTTGGTCCACCTACAACAATGTATAGCATGTAGCATGTAGCATGTACCATGTAGATTACTTTATCAACCCATTCTTCGTTACGTAGTCGTGGACTCGTGGTACTTGATCTCGTGAGGTCATGGCCTTCTTTTCAATTAAACAAAAGAGAAATATCTTACATGGTATGTTTTTATCTTTAATTGATAGCCTATGAAAACTTTGTGGGTAATTTCCTTTGGTATACATTTTCCTATACGAAAAATAGCATTAACCATTCTCTTGTTTTAATCTTTGTGGGTGAGTTGTTGCACCAAAAAAGTTATACCTTTTAGCAAAAATGATACGATCCACCGTTCTATATCTCTACTAGAAGTTATGCTATTTTATTATTTTATTTGAGAACGAATACTAGAAGTTATGTTTAACTATCGATGTTTTATAGTTTTGTACGTCCCTATTTAAACCTAAAAAAAAGAAGAAGAAAGAATCTAACTTCTGTTGTAAAGTAATTTGCTTTATTTAGCTTTGTTTTGTAGCTCACTTTCCTTTATCAAGGTTCACTTTCCTTTACAAATGGTCAAAGGCAAGTGACTCATATTGTCTAGTATCTTAGCATGTCTCTAGAATCACCGACAAATACACACTTTAATCGATTTTAAGGCGGTGTTAAAAGGAGTTAATTACCATAGACCACAACTCCGTACGCTTTATAATGCACCTTTATTTCATGACATGTGAAGTTTTGGAAACAATCTTTTGTTTTGCATCAATTTGAATCTTACTTTTTGTATGGACTATTTTAAATTTTAATCAATTGTGTTAATTAGTGTCAATTCGAATCATATCCGTATTGAGTCGTGATTGTACGATAATTCGTACGATCAGGCCTTCGATGGTGATCGAAGAGTATGATGGATAATATGCTTGCGCCAAACTTGTAGCCAAACTGCAATAAGAAATAGTGACATTTCGTTAAGTGATTGAGCAGAGGTTGGACCTGCGAACCACCTCCGACGTGTGAGTAAGTATGTGATATGTGTCGTAAGTAATGTAGAGTATGTGAAATGTTGTGTTGAGTGA
Source organism: Chrysanthemum seticuspe (assembly GCA_019973895.1). NCBI lineage: Eukaryota > Viridiplantae > Streptophyta > Magnoliopsida > Asterales > Asteraceae > Chrysanthemum > Chrysanthemum seticuspe. Next base: position 288,554,381 of record BPTQ01000009.1, read on the forward strand.
ACATACCATTGAAATGACTCGTCCAACCTATTTATAGATAGAGAAATAAGCTTGGCGAGTGTTTGCATACGTTTCGGAGATCATGGGGGCGTCCCATGATTTGTGGTAACCGCTAGGGCCTCATCCCCACTCTCTCTGTCTTGGCGGGGAAACTAAGGAGATAGTGGGAACGTGGGGGAAGACCAAGTCAATATTCTCCTTTGTCTTAGTGTCTTTAAGGTAAGACCCCGAAGGGCTTAGGCCTTCGGTTGGCGAATTCCCAACTGGTAACCATATCAATGATGAATGGTTTTACGCCACCGATGGCTTAGGAAGATAGACTTGGTCCTTCGTTATGCAAATTCGACTGAGGCCGAAGGGGAGTCCTTCGACCTGATCGGAGAGTACGTCATCAAGCCCCCCAGTCGAAAGTGATATGTACGAACGAGGATATATTGATTACGACTCAAAAATACATACGAAACCTATCCTTTGTCACAAAACTGAACGAAGGAGAAAAGTTTGATATGCATTGAGTGCGTATTAAATGCACCGTACTTATCTAAACCACCCTTTATCTCGGTAAATTAAAACGTCTTTTCAAAGTTTAAAAAGAGTTTGAAATCCGGAAGTTAGGTGATCCCAAAGACACGTGTAGGGCTAGGATCAAAGATATGATAGGGTATAAGAACTTCGAATAGTAAAACCCTAAATCACTTTTATCCCTCGCCCAGAAAATTACACCTACAACTCTGTCTTCCGAGCAAGCTTTCGACCAAAAAGGTAAGGTGTTCCTTCATATTGCTACGTTTTTATTACTTTTTTGTTAAATAAAAGTACTATGGCTGCCAATTCTAAATTCGTCATAAGGCAACAAGGTTGTACCTTGACCAAGGAAGAGCTCAAAGCTTTCCTTACCGATTATCCCATTCCCAAACAGTTTAAGATCATGTTACCCAGCAAACGCCAAGGCGTTTATGATGCTCCGAAAAATTATGTAGGCTTGTATACACATGCATTCACCACCTCCAACTTAAGGATACCCTTGCATCCTCTAATTTTAGAACTCCTTCAATATTATGAAATACACATATTTAGGTTTAACCCGTTTTGCCTAGCCAAGCTCACAACTTATATCGTCATGTGTAAAGCTTATGGGTTTGAACCGTCTTTGACTGTGCTTAGAGGGTTTTTAAATTTTTACCCCGGAGGAGATTGGCTGACTTTGGCCAAAAGGGGTGAACACGATGTGCCCATTCTGATTGAGAAGCCTTTATCAAACATTAGGAATTGGAAAGGGAAGTTCTTTTACATTCAAGATACAATTGTGCCTCCACAATACCCTGCGTTGTTGAACCCAGAGTTTCAATTTGATGAGAGAAGATTTAACGATCCCTTGTCCTATACTGTGAGGAGGGACCCTTTGTACCAACGTCTGTCTCGCCATCCAGCTGACTGCCAGACTTTTCCAGAGCCAATATTGTTTATGGCTGACATTGTTGAAAGTTGGGAGGGTTCTCCGTTACATCCTGAAATTATGTGTTGTGGAGAAAGTATGTAAATTTCTAATTAAAATAAGATATAGGAACTTATCTTGCTGATATTTATCTTTTTTCTTTCTTTTTGCAGAATTGTCTTTCCGTAATTTTGTTGTGGCTGGTGGTGCCAAGGAAGTGAGCTTTATCCTCAAGGAAGCCAAGGAAGTCAGCTATGGTGTAGGCTCGCCATCTGTTTCAGTGAACAACAACGATGTGGATGCTCAAAGAATCGAGTCTGTATCATCTGCCCCACCTACAAAGGAAAAGGAGCCCGTAGAGGTTGAAGATCAGTTGGTGGAGAATGTTGCAGACTCAGATGACCCTGCTTCGGAGGAACAATTGACGATCGTAGGGTCCTACGGTATCGCAGATAGGGTCCGAAGCAGGAAAGGTACGAGTTCAAAAGCTGCGAAGTCTGCCACAAAGAGGAAACTCATCTTGCCCACTCCTCCATCTCGAACAACCCGACAGAAGAGTGCCCAAGGCAAGGTAGTTGTTTTTCCAGCCATCGAAGGGCCTAGCACTGATGACATTCATGGTAAGTCTTCTTTCCTGTTGAAAAATTTTCTGCATATTGTGTTAGTCTAATTAGTTTATTGCTGTTTGTAGGTCTTCCTGATACGAAGGAGCTTTCATCCCCCTAGCCTGTCACTTGCTCGTAGAGCGTGTGACCCCACCTAGCTGGAAGGGGGTGATGGACAATATGTCCTTGGAAAGGCTATGCGACCTGCACGACAAGAGCTATGTGAGGCAATGCATTTTGGACAAACAACTCAATACTCGGACAAAGGAGCTTCTTCGTGCTGTGAACAAAGCTAGAGAGGAGATGGATGTCATGCGTGCCAGGGAGAAAGCCAGAGACAAGCAATATGCAGACCTGCAAACAAAATGTGAGGATGCTATAGAAGATTTCAACAAGAACCCCCTGGTCCAAGATGTCCGAGCAGATGTTTAGAGGCTCAAAGGTCAATTAGCCGAAAGCCATGCTGACTGCAGCAAGCTATCTCTCGAAGGCACTAAAGTCATTGGTTACAAAGAGCAAATTCCCGTGCTGACTACCAAGTGTGCAGGCCTCGAAGAGGAGAGAGCAAGGCTCGTTGACCAGGAGATTAAGCTCAGGGAACGGGTAGACGTTTGGATCTTCGTCTCAAGATGCTCATGAAGGATAGGGTAGATCTGGTGACCAAGGTTATCCCGTATATTGCTATGGAGTTGTATCACAACGATGATGTGGGTATAATGATTGGGAAATTAGTGAATGCAACTATTTTTCATGGCAAGTGCACTACGATTGAGGAGGTGGCAAATACATGTAAACAAGTGGTACTTGTAGGTGTTCCATATTACAGGGAAACCCACGAGAAGGAATACGATGAAGCAGGCAATGCCTTATCTACTGCGGAGTTCCCTTTCCTTGCTGAGGCTACGAAGGACCCAACAGCCTCCATTGAGGACCTGTTGTCAAAGAAGCCAAGGAAGGTTCAACCTGCTTCCCCCTCCAAGAAGACGTCATCTGCTAAAGTCCCATCCCCAAGGTCTGCCGATCCTACTCATTCAAAGGTATGAAGAAGGCTACCATGTGGTAGTTATTTGATCTCCAGGGTGGTTTGTACCCTGTTAAACAATTTGTCTTGTGTTCCTTTCCAGGTGTGATGCCTGATGAAACAATTTACTTTATGTATGTGGTGAAGGCTACGGCCTTAAGACAATATTTGCTTTGTGATCGTTAAGGCTTCGGCCTCTAGACTAGTTAGACTAGTCTTTGATGAATATCTACTGATGGCCTCTAGGGCCTATATTTTTTTTAATTTTGATTTTTCTCTTACGTTTCATTTGCACGTAACTTTTTACAACCTAAGGCGTATGGTAGATGCATAGCCTCATTGTGTGTAAATTCTGCACCAAGAATATAGCAATCGTATAATTTAATTGCTGACAGAAGGGTCACGACCCACTCCGTCTTAATCCTTTGGGTAGCATAAGGCTTGGAATACCTCAAGACCACGTAGGATAGTTAATGTGAAGTTTAGATGGATGTTAAGAATATGAGCAAGACGTATTGTTTGTCTTTTTACATCCCTTCGACATTGAAACTTATAAAACTACTTGGCTGGCAAATCTTTGTTTTATTAGAACGAAACAAGAGATTTGAGGGAAATGTGTTATATCATTAAGTGGGTAGGGAGGATTACATCATTTTAAGAAATGAGCACTAGACGCCTACCATTAATGCTTCTTTCCCCAAGTGAAAAGAATGCAAATACATTGATTGAAAATAATTTAAAAAATGTCCTTAGACATTGTAAGTTTCATATGTAAAACTTACGAAGGGTAGTGCCATTCCAAGTCCTATCAATAGCGTCTCCATCAAGGGTTTCCAGCTTGTAGGCTCCATTGCCATATGCTTCCGTTACAACGTAGGGCCCTTCCCATGTAGGCCCTAGTTTACCCTGATACTCAGCTTTACTTGCACTGTTGAGTCGGAGGACGTATTCGCCTGGCTTGAATGTCGAAGGTCGAACCCTGCTGTTGTAATACTTTTCAATCTTCTGTTTGTGGATAGCCTCCCTTATCGAGTCTATTTCCCTTCTTTCTTCAAGTAAGTCCAGATTGCTACGGAGTCTTTCTTTGTTATCTGTTGCTTCGAAGTTCATGACACGTTCCGTTTCAACACTTACTTCTGAGGGAATGACAACTTCGGTGCCATATGTCAAGCTAAAGGTGTCTCCCCATGACTTGACTTTGTGTGCGTTCTGTGAGCCCAAAGTACTTGGGGTAGCTCATCCACCTAACCGTGGTGGTTGTAACCGAGCCTTCATTATATGCCCTGGATGATGTCTCTGTTTGTTACTTCCACCTACCCGTTCCCCTGAGGATGGTAAACGGAGGTGAATGACTGCTTTATGTTCAGACCTCTGCAAAACACGGGGAATACCTCTTCGGCGAACTGTTTCTCATTATCTGATATGATGATGTGAGGTACTCCGAACCAGCATATGATGTGTTCCCACACAAACTTTTCCATATGCTTCCCTAGGATTGATGCTAAGGGCTTGGCTTCGACCCATTTCGTGAAGTAGTCGATGGCTACAACCAGAAATTTTACCCCTCCCAGAGCTATCGGTAGAGGGCCAACGATATCTATCCCCCATTGGCTGAAAGGCCATGAGGATGTTACAGAGGTCATATATTGTTTGGGTAGCCTTGGTACTCTTGAATGGATCTGACGGGCTTCACACTTTTGGATTATTTCCACTGCGTCCCTGTGCATCGAAGGCCAGTAGTACCCTGTCCTCATTATCTTAGAAACAACGGAGTGAGGTCCTACATGTAGCCCGCAAGACCCTTCGTGTACCTCTTGAATTATGTTCGAAATTTGCCTAGGTCCTACACAACGGAGCCATGGAGACAAGAAGGACCTGCAGTATAGATAGTTCCCCGTGATCCTGTATTGTGGTGCCTTGATGCGGACCTTTCGTGCTAGCTTTGTATCCTCTGGCATGATGCCACTTATTAAGTATTCTCTAATAAGAGTCATCCAGTTTGACTATTCTTCCAGTATTACGTTGTAGGATCATGTGTATTATGTTGTTAGATGATTCGGGTGGTCTAGGATTATGATGAAACAAGAGTGCCATGTTTAGAGAGATGAAGAGAGTAGAGAGGGAGTTCAAACAAAAAAGAAAAGGTTAGATTGAAAGAAGCTCCACCCCTTCCAAGGATAGAAGGGGCATTTATAGTTATAGACACTACGTCCTCCTGTCGGACTGTGGATCAGGCATACAGTGGGTAATGACCCGTCCTTCCTTCACGGTGTTACTCTAAACTAATCTACGTTACTAACTAACTAATTAACTACTAAATAACGTAAATAACGACATGTCTACGAGCTAACATATGTTAGACTATAATTGGGGTGACCGACACTTCCTCATGGAATTTCCAATTCCTAACAATCTCCCCCTAAGGGAGGTCACCCCATGAAATACATTTTGCATCCTAGCATTCTATCTTTGTCATTAGTTTTGTGCTTGTAGACTTCAATTCTTCAAGTTCCGCAATCTTTGTGCTTTAGTAGAGATTCTTCAAAGTCCGCATAGTTTTATACTTTCAGTGGAGGTCTTTGAACTGATCCACATCTTTGATGATTTTCGAGCTTTCTTTGAGATCATCAGCCACGGTAGATCTCCGGATCACCCTTTATTGTGTTGCCTTCATGTGATGTTGTGACTTTTGGACCGACATGCTCACACTTTCAGGATCATGACATCTTTTCATCAGAGTAGCGGAAGCATCTTTGTTGTATGTCTTTGATGTTCATGATTTTCTTCAATTAAGTGTGAATTGACTTCTCAATATCGATAAGCTGCAACCGTCCATATGTTCCTGCAAACAACAGTTAGCACTAAAACATACGAAAGTGTCTTTGTTCACTTTCGTTGAATATAGTTGCAAGAACCACGGTTCCCCGTTGATCAGTATAAATACTGCCTGTGATCAGGTAGGATTCCTAAGAATCTCCTTGACAGGGTTTCGCAGCTGTTCTAGCCGTTCTCAAACTAGAGCATCCCAAAGTAGACAACACGGAGTGAGTGAACCAGCAAATTGAGATTTACTGAAAATGATTTGAAAAACAATCGTGTATTGCTTAAGAGAAAGAATTTTGCAATACGACGAAGGTTTAGAAGAGGAAATCAATTTTCAATCATAAATACTTTTTGTATTTGAAACAGAGTATACATTCGATGTGCTAGAGAAAAGAAGAGATTTGCACATCGAACGGTTTTTCCAAAAGTATTTTTTCAATCAGAGATACTTTTTGTATTTGAAATATGAATACACATTCGATGTGCTAGAGAAAAGAAGATTTGCACATCGAACGGTTTTTCCAAAAGTATTCGTTAATTCATTTCCTGGACCAAGGTTGATTCAAGAATGAATCGCCCCATCGTTTCAATCCAGTTGTCACAAGCTTGATCTTTAGAAAAGATCTCACATGTCACCCACCAAGAGCTTGTTTGATGTTAGCTCTAGAAGGATTTCCATCTTCATCGTGAATACTTTTACCTATCACTTGGATGTTCAGGCAATACCACAAGGATAATGCGTAGGACTCTCAATATATACTTACTTTCCACATTGTGTGAAATAGCAAGTCTTCATTAATTTTGTGTCCTAATGAGATATTGTGGATGATCTCTTGGCTCTAGACTCAATTGTGCACTTTGCTTTCCTATATCGGAGACTAGGGAGAGGGTCTCCTTCTTCAATATCAACAATCTCTAAGAGAAAGTCGATAGATAATGTAGGTTCCCTGTGACAATGAAACAAGTCCTTTTAAGAGGAACTTGAGTAGGTTGGGAAGTTAGGTGCAGTGCGTCACTGGGTCCATGACGTCTTGTCTTCAATACCAGTGTTACCTTAGTAGACACCAGTAGCATATGTATTGAACCCGGTTTCTGCCCTAAGGTTGAATTATTGGAGGGCTATTTCTTTTCACCCTTTTTACATTCAATTCTTTTTCATTCTTCAACCCCTTCAGTGCTTACCGAGACTTCATAGCTAGAACCTTCTTGGGTTTATTCTAGTTCTAACTCTATCTTAGTCCGCACTCTTCCCATTTCTCACTTTTCTCCGTTTTTCATCATACCTAAGGACTTCTAGACTAACTAGTGGATTGTCCCTGGGTAGATCCCTCCGGCTCTGGCGGGATCGTAGAAACGAATACCTAACCTAACCATCCTTATAACACCATGCATAAAGTAAATTGGTCGGTCTTTTGGTATTGTTCTTTCCTTCTCGAAACCAATTGAAAAATTATTTGGAAAATCAATCAAGGTACTTGTGATATAATATCAAAGCATTTTGTACCTTAATTGTTTTAATCATTTAGAAATGCTCCCCCTAAACATGTGCATCATGTATTTGAAATTGTTTAGCACATGGAGGCTAGAGTTCTTTGAAATATGTTCTTGATCACAATTTCCTTCGAAAAAGCCATTTGATTTTCTTGGTAAATTCTCCCCCTCAAAATGTGCGTTGGTTGTTTAAAATTCATTTAGCACATAGAGGAAATAGTTCTTTTGAAGTACATCCACGATCACATTTTCCATTAAGAAAACATTAGAAAAAATAATCAAGGTACTTATGTGAAACATATAAATCTTTGTACCTTGAAAGTTTGTTTTATTTTGAAATGCTCTCCCTCAATATGTGCTTCAAGATTCGAAAGCGTTTAGCACATATGGGAGAGCAGCCTGCACTTTTCAATCAAATCGATCATCATTTATCAGATTTCATAATTAAATCACAAATTCTCCCCCGATCAAAAATATCAAACCCTTTGAGATTTTAGATCTCAAGTGATTTGTAAGATATTGGATTTCACAAACACACTAAACCATGATCAAAGTAGGCGTATAAGTATGTTAGAGAGAGAAAGTTCTAGTGAGAGAAAGGAAGAGAGTTGGGAACTATAGTGAGAGAAAGAAAATATTATTATGAGCTCCAACTCTCTACCTTGAAAGGTAGAGAGTATTTATAGTCTTACAATAAAACGCGACACAACGGGCTGTGGATCAGGCATACAGTGGGTAAAGACCCGTCCGTCCTCCACGATGTTACTTAACTAAATACTACTTAAATTAAACTAACTACGACTACGAGCTTTCTAACGATTACATATACTTGAGGTGACCGACTCTTTAATACCTGGAATTTCTAATTCCTAACAATCTCCCCCTAAGGGAGGTCACCTCAAACATATACTAAAATTACATTGAATACAAACCGATATTACATTAACAATTGTTCTTGCATTCTTGATGTAGTACTTTGCTCTGAAGCTCGTAGTCATTGATTCCACTCATTGCATGTTTGGTTAATCCAAGTGGAGGTCTTTTACTGATCCACGTGATAATAATTTTAAGCCAGCTTTTGAGATCATCAGCTAACAAAAATCTCTGTGACATCCATTGTGGTGTTGGTATTATGTGATGTTGTGACTTTCGGACCGACATGCTCACATTCTGGATCATGATATCTTCTCATCATAGTAGCGGAAGCTTTCGTTGATTCATGATATTGGCAGTAGCGTAGCAGAAGCATGGAGTGAAAATATCAGAGTCATTGATGCACTTATCATGATTTCTTTTGAGATGAATGTGTAGTGTGAGCATGCGGCTATGGATTGACCGCTTCATTCTGATCAGCTGCAAACGTCGGGCGTACCTGCATACAACAGTTAGCAATAAAGCATACAAAAGTGTCTTTGACCACTTTAGTTGAATTGAGGTACACGGCCCACGGTTCCCCGTTGATCAGTACAAGTACTGCCTGTGATCAGGTAAAATTCTGAAGAATTTCCTTGACAGGGTTTCGCAGCTGCTCTAGCTGTTCACAAACCGGAACGTCTCAAAGAAGACAACACGGAGTGAGTGAACCAGCGAATTTAAGTCCACTGATTGATGAAAAAAGATTTGAAAAGCAATCATGTATTTCTTAATAGAAATTGTTTTTGCAATACAACGAAGGTTTTATTGAAAATCAATTATCAATCATAAAAACACCTTTTGATTTGAAAAATTAGTACACGGTCGATGTGCTATAGAAAAGAGTTTTTAAGCACAAAGACCAGTTTTTCAAAGGTATCCGTCAATCCATAACCTGAACCAGGATTGATTCAAGAGATTGAATCGCCCCATTGTTTCTGTTCAGTTGTCACATGGTTGATCTATTTAATAGATCTCACATGCCACCTACCAGGAGCTTGTTTGATGTTGGCTCCAGAAGGTTTTCCATCTTCACTGTGAATATGTTTGTGGAAACGTAGAGGGGGGGTGAATACGTTACCGTTTAAAAACTTTAGATCTTTAGTATCAAATCGCTTATTAAGCTTGTTATAATATGAAAGTACCAATTATTGTTTGTGACTAATATAAAGCATGGTAAACCAAGTTGTCACACAATCATGAACATCAAACCACATCACAAACAATAGTATAGTGCAAGTATAAAAGTAAAGAGATAAAGAAAGGAAAGTGCAAACCGAACACGAGGATTTATAGTGGTTCGGTCACGGATCTCCTTTCCGCCCTACTCCACTCCCCGAGTACCCAACTCGAGAGTTACTTCACTAAATCAACAAGCTCCCTTCTCGGCGGAGAAAACCTTACAATCGTCGCTTACACTTTTTCCGGTACAAAGCTAAATACTGAGTTCTAGTTCGAGGTAGAACCAACCTAACGTCGCCTATACAATATTTCCGACACTAAGCTAGATGTCGAGTTCTTTTACAAGGGTACAACCACTCCCAATATGTTTTATGGCCCAACATAATAAACCTTGTGTTTTATGGCACAAACACATAAACCATCTAATCTAGTTTGGTGAAAGTGTTGTTATGATGCAATGATGTTTACACTAATGATCCATGACACAAATGTCTAATGGATATGAATAACTACTTCTAAATGAACTTCCATTGATAGGAAGCCTTCATGATGAAGATCACAAGTTCCCTAAACTTCTTGTGATAGATCTTCAACTTGTGGTGAGTGGGGATGGCTAGATCTCCAAGATTTCCTTGGTTGATCAAAGAGTATGCTTACAACAAAGATGAATGTTAGAAGCATTATGATCATGATCATTAGGGTGTTTAATGTGTGTTACTACATTGTTAATGATTGATCTAAATGTATGCAAGAAGGTGGAGAAGATGTGCTTTGAAGTGGTGAAGAAATGGGAAAACAATGGGCTTCTATTTATAGCCAAAAGTGGACAGGAGCGTCCACGGACCAAGGAGCCCTTTAAAGGGTTCCGTCCTTTATGCCATTTGGTGCCGTGGGTGCCTGACAGAAATTCTAAAAAATCTTTCTTCAAATCTTTCCAAGATATTACCAAATCTTACTAAGATCACATTTGATATATTGAGTGTCAATCTAACCAAAATATTCAAGTGATCTTCCAAGGATTTCAAAGATGATGCATGCCATGATGTAACATGTATTTCCATTTTTAGATTAAAATGTTTATCAAAGTAAACTTGTAAAATGTATTATGTAACTAGTTAATAAAATGTCTAGTTACCTTTTGAAATACTTGTGAATGCAAAATGTAAAATGAGGTTCTAAATAGAATGGTTAACCTATTAAAATACTTAGTGACTCTAAACGTATTTTAAACATTCTATATGATTTGTTAATGGGTTTGATCATAATGCCACATAACAAACATGTACGAACCTGTGTTGTAACATACGAGGACTTGAGACATCGAGAGGTGTTGAATGTATGTTGAGACAAATGTAATTACAAGTAACTTGTACATTTTACGTTATGTATTACAAGTTACATGTTTGTCATCAATCAAAACAAACGAGACTGTATAGATTAAATATCGTAATATTTGCACTAACAATGTTCACATATCACTCGGATGTTCTGGCAAAACCACAAGGATAATGCGTAGGACTCAAGATATAATTTCTCTTTCCACATTGTGTGAAACAGAGAGTCTTCATTGAAAGTGTCCTAATGAGATTTATTGATGATCTCGTGGCTCTAGACTCAATTTGTGCATATTTGGATCCTGTGCCGGAGACTAGGGAGAGGGTCTCCTTCTTCAATATCAACAATCTCTAAGAGAAAGTCGATAGATAATGTCGGTTCCCCGTGAGAATGAAACAAGACCTTTTAAGAGGAACTTGAGTGGTTTGGAAAGTTGAAGTGCAGTGCGTCACTGGGTCCATGACGTCTTGTCTTCAATACCGATGTTACCATCAGTAGCATATGAATTGAACCCGGTTTCTGCCCTAAGGTTGAATAAATGGTGGGCTATTTTTTTTTACCCTTTTCTCATTCAATTCTTTTTAATTCTTCAACCCCTTCAGTGCTTACCGAGACTTCATAGCTAGAACCTTGTTGGGTTTATTCCAGTACTAGTTCAGTCTCAGTCCGCACTCTTCCCATATCTCATTTTTCTCCTTTTATCATCATACCTAAGAACTCTACACTAACTAGTGGATAGTCCCTGGTTAGATCCTTCCAGTTCTGGCAGATCATGGGAACACATACCTAACCTTATCATCCTTATATCACCATACATAAAGTAAAGTTGGTCGGTCTATTTGGTATTGTTCATCTGCCATTGGAACCAATTGAAAACCATTTGAAAATCAATCCAGATACTTGTGATATAATATCAAAGCATTTTGTACCTGAATCGTTTTTGATATTTTTAGAACGAGAACTCCCCCTCAACATGTGCATCAAATATTTGAAATCGTTTTGCACATGGAGGCAAGAGAAAGAATTAACTTCTTTGATTACCATTTTCTAAAATATATCAACATCACTTCCCTAATCAAGACAAGTAGATAAAGCATTTTGGGGAAGGATGAGATTTTCATAATTTTGCTCCCCCTCAATATGTGCCTCGAGAGATTTGAAAAAAGTTTTGCACATACTAGAGGGAACCTGCACATTGAGATAAGTGATCACGTTTCAAATCATAGGTTTAAGATAGATGTTCCCCCTCAACATGTGCATGGAAAATTTGAAATCGTTTGTCACATGTGGGAAGGATAGCATGTACATCCTTATAAAACCATTTACTGAATTATAGTTTAAATCTAATAATTATCAAATCATTTGAGATTTGTGATCTCTTATTGATTTAAATTGATTTTGAAAGCTTTTAAGGGGAATTGTGACTTGATTATGAAAGCGTTTTAACTGATAAGGATCGGATTTTAAAGACTTTAAACTCCATTGGTAAAGCATGCATGAATATCTTTTGAAAAGAATTTAATGCCAAATAACTTTTTAATTTAATTGAAATCATTCTCCCCCTCAATCAATGACATAGGTTGTTGATTGAGAGATTGATATTTTGACAAATAAGTCCAGATGCTTATCAAAAGTAGAGTCCGAGTTATTTTTCAAAACAATTTGTTTTCAGCAGATAACATGTTAATAGAATCAGAGCATGGAATTTGGTTGAAAAGAAGGCATTTGATGAATGTTCAAACAAATTCTCAAATCTTGAAAAACATGAAAAAGCATGGCTCTGTTCTTTCTTTGAAAAGCGGGTTACTGCCTGAAATGACAATAAACCATTGTTTCTTTCTCTCAAAAAAATATTTTTTGATTTTTTTTAAAAGAATTCGAACAACATCTAAACTCCCGTGTCATTCTTTGAATGACAGCACAAAGACCATAAATATTATCGAACCGAGAAAAACATAACAAATTGACAATAATTTTTTTTTTTTTTTTTTTTTGAAGAATTTTCGAATTTTTCAGATTTTTATGGATTTTGAAGGTTTTATATTTTTCTATTTGATTTTTGAGGATTTTATAATTTTGTATTTTGTTTTTCGAATAGATATATACAAGAGATAGATGAGCATAGACCTTTACTCCTCGTCTTCCTCCTGAAGACGTTTGAGTGTTTCTGGTTGAAGGCTTTTCAAGCCTAGTCGTGGAAGTATGAACTCAAAACGTTCTCTTGGAAGAGCTTTGGTGAAGATGTCTGCTAACTGATATTCAGACCTCACAAAATAGAGTTCCACCACACCTTTTTCCACTTGTTCCCTGATGAAATGATGTCGAATGTCGATATGCTTTGCTCTTGAGTGTTGAACATTGTTGCATGAGAGAGCAATAGCACTTTTATTATCACAGTACAGAGGGATTTTGTTGAATTCAAAGCCATAGTCAGATAATTGAGATCTCATCCATAAGATTTGAGCACAACAGGATGACATGGCTATGTATTCAGCCTCTGTAGAGGAAATAGAAGTACTCATTTGCTTCTTTGAAGACCAGCTCACAAGCTTATCACCCAAAAACTGAGCACCTCCAGATGTACTTCGACGAGTATCTTGACACCCTGCATGATCAGCATCTGCATAGGCTGTTAGTGACATACCGGTGTCTTTCGGGTACCAAAGACCCATATTGATGGTTCCTTGGAGATACCAAAAGACCCGTTTAACCGCTTCAAGGTGCTTTTTAGTAGGCTTAGCCTGGTATCTAGCACACATGCAAACAACGAACAAGATGTCTGGTCTACTAGCAGTGAGGTACATCAGGGATCCAATCATACTACGATATTTCGTTTGGTCAATCATGATCCCTGAGTGGTCCTCATCTAGTTTGGTTCGATCAATCATGGGGGTGTCAACAGGGTCAATTGAATCAAATCCAAATTTCTTTAAGATCTCTGTTGCATATTTAGATTAATTTATGAAAATGCCTCCGGGACTTTGTGAAATTTGTAATCCCAAGAAAAATGACATTTGTCCCATCATTGACATTTGAAATTTTGAACTCATTTCATTAGAAAAACGGTCACACTCATTGGGGTCAGTCGAGGCAAAGATGATATCATCAACATAAATTTGAACATGAATTAAATGTTTGCCTGACTTCCTGGTGAACAATGTTGGATCAACTGCTCCTTTGCTAAATCCGGTAGATAGAAGAAACTTTGACAGTGTATCATACCATGCCTTTGGAGCTTGCTTTAAACCGTAAAGAGCCTTCTTCAAACGATAAACGTGAGTAGGATGCTCTTGATTCACAAATCCTTCAGGTTGGCTGACATAGACGACTTCTTTAAGATCTCCGTTCAGAAATGCCGTCTTTACATCCATCTGATAGACAACCATGTTCTTACTAGCAGCATTAGCCAAAAAGATTCTGATTGCCTCGATTCGAGCAACTGGAGCAAAAGATTCTTCAAAGTCAATACCCTCCTCTTGACGGTATCCTTTAGCAACTAATCGAGCCTTGTTCTTCAATACATCACCATGCTCATCTAGTTTCACTTTGAAGATCCATTTTAGAGCAATAATCATGGCACATTCTGGAGCAGGTACTAACTCCCATACATCAAGTCGATCAAACTCATGAATTTTATCTTGCATAGCATTGAACCAGCTATCTTCGTTCATGGCAGTTTTAACATCCTTTGGTTCGATCTTTGAGAGTACGGAGTTGAAGAAACACCATAAGGCATCGGTTGCAAGTTGTTTCCGTGTTGATACAGGACAAGAGGGATTTCCAATGATGTTGTCTAATGGATGATCGTGAGTCCATTTTCTGAGGTGTTCATGTGGTAGTTGTTGAGGGACTGAAGTAGCAGAGTCGATGTCTCCTGAAGAAGATGGTTCAGAAGAAGATTCAGGAGCAAATATGTTTTCGAATGGAGCATCTTCAGGAGTAGCAAAGGGATTAACTTCATCATTGATGCCAGAAACATTTCCATGATGTATATTTGAAGAATGATGATTTGTTGATGAGACTGAAGGATCAGCAGCAGGCGCTTCTTGACTTAAAGATATTGAGACTGAGGGATTGTCTTCATTCACAAGAATATGAGCACCCTCTGTTGTAGGAATCGACACCTCATTAGTACTTGGATCATAAAGTTCATCAAACATAGGATCAAACAATTTCTTTAAATCATCTTCAGATGGAGGTACATATGGAGTTTCTTGAGAAGAGTTTGGAACAAGGGATGAACCAATGGGACTGCTTTGAAGTGTGGGTCCTGAACTGAATTGTCCAGGAGCCATTTGACCGGTCAGCTCATCAAATGTAACGTGAATTGTTTCCATGATATTTCGGGTTCTTTTGTTGTAGATTAGGTATCCCTTTTTGTTTGGTGCATACCCTACAAAAACTCCAATGTCTGCTTTAGCTCTAAGTTTGCTTAAGTCTTGACCCTCATTAGTTGGATAACACAATGCACCAAACACACGAAGGAAAGATAGATTGGGTTTTCTATTGTGGACAAGTTCATATGGAGTTTTTCCATGAACAGTGTGAATCAGGGAACGATTTTGTGTGTAGCATGCAGTGGCAATAACTTCAGCCCAGAGAAACATTGGAACCTTTGAGTAAATCAGCATTGTTCTAGCGGCTTCTACAAGAGTTCGATTTCGTCTTTCAACTACACCGTTCTGTTGAGGAGTTCGTGGAACACTTATTTGATGGCTGATTCCAATGCTTTCATAAAATTCACTAAGTTGTTTGTTAACAAGCTCAGTTCCATTGTCTGTTCGGATAATTCTGACGGTTTTGTTAAGTCGAACCTGCAGCTGTTTGATGAGTTTGATGATGATATCAGGAGTTTCATCCTTCGTCCTCAAGAACTTGACCCAGGTGAATCTAGAGTAATCATCAACCACAACTAACACATATTTCTTCCCAAAGATATTCTGCACTCTCATTGGTCCACATAGATCCATATGAAGGGTATGAAGAACTTCTGTGATTGAGTTTGTAGGTTTGGGTTTATGGGTATACTTTTTGCTTTTTCCCAATTGGCATGCTGAACAAAGATGATCCTTTTCATACTTTAGTCTAGGTAAACCTACAACTAAGTCCTTTCTGGAGAGATCATTGATGGTGCCGAAGTTCAAGTGATTTAGACGACGATGCCATAACCATGACTTTGTTTTCGAGGCCTTTGACAACAAGCAAATAGGAGAAGACTTCATCATATCATCGATAGAGATGGTGTAAAGATTTGAACCACGAGTTCCTCGTAACAATTCCTTACCAACAAGTTCTCTAACAAAACAAGTATGTTTTCTGAAGGCTACTTCTAGATCAGAATCACAAAATTGACCAACAGAGAATAGATTATGACCAAGACCTTCCACATAGTATACTCTAGAGATGACACTATCACCCACAACATAATCACCATAACCCATAATTGCACCGAAATGATCATTTCCGAATCTAACTGTCCCGATGAATCTGCTCACGAAGTTCATGAGCCGTGACCGGTAGCCAGTCATATGCTTGGAACAGCCTGAGTCCAGGTACCACAGAACGATTTGAACGATCTGCAGTTGAACACAGACAAGAATGGATAACTGGATAATTGGGATCCCCATGCAAGAATGGGTTCCATTTGGTTAGTAACACTGGTTGGAACACCCACATCAGAAATAGAAGCATTCATATCAGAAAATAGGGCAATGGAATCATTGTGAATAGATGCAGTACTATTGTCTGTATTAGCCCTGTTCACAGTGTGCTCACTTCTTAAGAGAATAGATCTACCAGTAGGCATCCATTTTCTAGTGGGCATTGTCTGATTAGTCTTACGACCAACAGGTATCCAATAATAGCCTATCTTACTAAATGTTCTTCCTGTGGGTTTCCACTGTTTTCTAACTTTCTTTCGTTTTTGCCTTTTAGCCTTCTTAGCATGATTTTTAGCATTAACAATATTAATTGGACAATTAACATCATTAGGCAAAACATTAACACCACATTCATGATTAGAAACAGAATTCAAGCAGACATTAATACAAGGTTTGCAAATAGTATCAGAATTCGAATTAATTACAGTACGCCTATGGCTAATACTAGAATCAACACGATTCGTTTTATTCGGCTCAAACTTAAAGTTCCTAGGTAGGTCTTCTACTTTCTTCCAATGCACATTCTTAGCTTGCGAGGTCGTGTCCTTCCTTGTATTGTCTTGAGACTTTGACCTGCTTGCTTTAATGTCACTGATTAGTCCTGTAGAGGGAATGGGAACATTAGTTGGTTTGGCTACTATTTGCTTCACCTGTTTAGATGTGCTTGGATTTGAGCTACATGCAGGCACACTAAGATTAACTTTTTTAACACTTGAATAGCTGGGATTTGAACACCTAGAGGGCACACTCGAGTTCACATTCTTAGCACTAACAGATTTGAAATCTGAACTACTTGAAGGCACATTAGGGTTCACATTCATAACATTTGGCATTGAGTGACTTGCATGCTTGGCACTAGGCATAGAACACGGTATCAAGGGATTGACTTGCTCCCCTAAGGTTTTAGGGCATATTGTAATTAGGCATTCTAGAAGTTCTTGAGATCGTTTGGCATATAAGCATGCATGGCCAATTGCATTATCATCTGGTTTCTCTAACTTATCCTCTTCTACAATCTCACGGAGACATTCTAGGCTGTCCTTAAGGTATGAGAAATATGTTTGAATAGCAAGTTTGTTATTCCTAAGATGAGGAGGAACATATTTCACAGACAAAGCATATTTATTACAGACATGTACCTTTGATACACCATTCTCCCCATTGGTCATTGGCATCTTCCCTTTTACCTGACTCTTTAGATTCTCAATTTCTTTTTGTAACGAGGCTACCGTTTCGTTATTTTTGTTACGAGTGACCTTTATAGATTCAAATAATTCATTGAAATGACGTTTAACCTTTTCATTTTCTTCAAGAAAAACCTCATTTTCCTTTTGTAAAGCATTTACTAAGTTTTGAAGATGAAAGTTTTGAGAATTCTGAGAATCTAAAGGAGGAGGCATTTGGGGACCAGTCACATTGTTCGTTTGACCCTTTAATTGAGAGATTTGGGCTTTCAACTTTCTAATCGTGTTGCAATGAGCTTGAATTTGTTCATCACGTTTGTTAATTTGAAAAACTGCATCAAACTCTGGAGCATCTGAGGATGTCTTGATATTTGAAGTTTTGACATTTTCTTTAAGATGTTGATATTTTAGTTGTAAATTAAAATGCTCAACCTCTAGTTTAGAAAAATGTTTAACCAAATTGTCGTGATCATCCAGTTCAATTTTCTCATTTAGTTCAGAATTAGTCTTTTCAAGCTCAATGACACGATCATGAGAGACTTTCAAAGCAACAGACAGTTCATGGAATCGAGAAGCAGTAATGGAACAGTTAGTAGCAGTGTAGAACACATCTTGAGCAATACATTCAGAAATAAGAGTCTCATTCAATGTATGCAAGTTCTTCCTCTCAATCTCATTATATTTTAGTGCTCGCTCATAGTCACTAACCTCAACTATCATTGCATCAAATTCTTTTTCCATTCCCTTAATATCAGTATCTATCCCCTTTTTAAGACTCTCAAAGTGATCTTTTAGAAGTTTAAAGAAAGGCATGACCTCAGTTAAATAACATTCTTTCGTTTGCTCAAAACCCCTTTCTCCTTCAGTTATACCAGTGGGTGAGATCCTTTTCTTGCAAGTTTTCTCAAAATCAACCAATAGTTGAAAGATAACATATTGGCTAATTAAGGTCTTGATTTTAGTGGCAATTGTTCTAGGAACAAGATGCATTGGTGTATTAGGAGGATACACAGTCGCCCTAGGCATTTTCCAAAGGGGAGGGTTTGTTTCAACAATATTTTCAGCTTTCTGCTTATCTAAATCCATTTTCCAAAAAACTTGTTCGGGAGTCAACAATGTCTGAGGCTTAAACATGTTCAAGGAAATCCAGTTTTCCTTCTTGTAATCATGGGGTGTGATCTTTATTTTCTTCTCTTTACATTTAGGATCATCTAATTTCTTGTTCATCTTTTCCCTAGTGACTTCATCTGATTTCTTATCTTCCTCAGTGCACTCAACGCAACTAGGTTTCTGTCTTGGTTTAAGGATTTCATTGCCATCATAAAGAACCTTATGAGCATTTCTAGCCTTTTTAATGACCTCTGGATTTGGTTCCTCAACAAGGGGAATGCTATGCTTATCGCTTAAGACTCTATGCTTAGTGATCATGTGAGCAGTCTGAATGGTGTTCCCTTGTATGTACAACTTGTTTTCAAGTTTGTTTTTCAAAGTTTTCAGATTAGAAAAATCTTTCAAGAGTTTTGATTCCTTTGCATTAAATTCTTGCTTAAGCATTTTCACATTTTCTTGAAGTTCTTGTTTTTGCTTAGCAGTTTTAGAAAGCTTTTCTTGCAAGGAATTTAACTCTTGTTTTAATACTTCTTCTCTAAAATTACTTTTTCTAATGATTGTACGCACTTGGTCATCCATTTCCTGCTCACGAGTGGTCAACTCAAATTTTGCACGTTGTTCATAAATAGCAACACGTTCTTTATAGGCATTTAGTTCAGAAATTAAAGAATCATCGGGGGCACATGCAGTGTATTCATAAAAAATATAGTCATTGTTGACTGCAGAAGATGTATCACTTGGTACAACTTCACTTTTACTTTGTTTCACATATTGATCATATGGGACAACATTGATATTACCCATATTTTCAA